>JAESIX010000033.1:0-627508 GCA_016802215.1 Brachionus paranguensis | reverse complement strand
CCGATGCCCATCGTCACCAGCACTAAGAACGTAAGGCCCTGGGTCAAGACGGACCAGTAGCCAGTAGTTTCCAGGCTCAGTGCTCGAGCTCGAGTGACAACAGGTTCAAGCTCGGCTCTGGCCCCTGGCCCCGGTGTGGGCCCCGCTTTCTCAGAGAGACAGTTTCAGGAAGCTCAAGTCGAGCGAGTCTACTCAGCCTCGTTCCAGACGAGCACCGGTTAGAACGCAAGCCGAGCCAGTCTACTAGGAAGATGCAGAAGAGGTCTCATTCGAGCGGTGATGCTCAAAGTCGACTCGTTCAATTGCCTCGAATAACGCGTCCAAAGGTGTGCCTGGACGTGAGCGAAGCCACCGGGGGTGCTGCTTAACGTACTATGTCGCCAATCACCGACTCGACCAAGGCGCCCCCTCCGACGTTTTCCCCCGTCATCGACAAGATGGGCGACAAGGCTAAGCAACCTTGTCACCGAGATCGCCTTCGTTCGCTACTGGACTCGGCGGTGCTCAACCGTTCCCACCCTGGCACGAGGACAGAACGCCGGCGCTGGTGTTGCCCGCCCAAAAATAACGGCCTCCGCTCGAGCTTTACGAATGCTAGAACTGGGCGAGTACTTTTCCGACGAGATCTAAGAGGAGCAGCTGGTAAAAGAGAAGAAGCAGTTCAAGCAGGACGAGGCGTCGCGCAAGCAGACGGCCGATATCGCCAAAGCGCCCCATTCAAAGGCAACTCGGGCGCCGGCCTCGCTCTAGCGGCGCCAACGGCTCTAAAATGACCAAAATCAAACGACACCGAGACCGAGTTCCCGCCACTGACACCGGCCTCTCCATCCTCATGCCCGTCTTGGTCCAGCGTGGTCTACACGTCCAACTCGTCGCTGCCCGCCTCCATCTTCACCCTCGATTATGCCCTCAGCCGGAAACCCGCTCCAGAGCTCCAGGAGCCGAACCTCCGGCATGATCGTCAGCCTCAAGTCTCACTACTGCTCTGCAACCCCATGCGTCGTCAAAAACACCAAAGAGCCCTTCTACCTAATGAGTGCTTTTCTACGGTCTCAGGGCAGTTCGATTCGCAATCGCCTTTGAATTAATTGAATCTTTTGTCTTTTCTCGTTTGTTTGAGGCTCTAAAATACTGGATTGTTGTGTTGCCTCGTTTAATTTTTTTCCAGACCTAACTAAAAACAATTAATATTTTTTTTAATTAAGAAAACAGATAAAAAAACATTACCTTGTAAATTAAACAAATTAATATCACCATGAAATTTTTGAAATTGATGAACGTGAGAACAAAAAGCGTGTATGTAAGTTTTTACATGACTTTTCAAAAAAATACTTAAAAAATAATTAAGCCACTGTTCTGTTTGTGATTGAGATCAAATCAGGCGTTTAAAGTATTTTTTTCTTAAACTATTATAAATAGAAAAAAAATCTCTCCCACAGATTATCCAATTAATAAAGCATCTTTTGCTTTCTGGAAATTGTTCAGGAAACATGAAAATTTTTTGAAGATTTCCTTTTCTTTTCATGCCCCGAAAAATCACGACACGACTTTGTCTTTATTTGCATACAAATAAGGATATACTTTGACTTTACATCTAGTTTTTAGTAAATCGAAAAATTTTTTTTAGACAATGATGTTTGGGTTAGTTCTATATTTAACTTTCAATGTTATCAAAGGGGAAAGTTCTTTTGATAAACAGTTCTAAAAGCTTATCAGTAATCCTGAGAAAAAGATGGCAATGTAATCAATCAAAACAAAATGATAGTCAAAGTTGATTAAGCTTAGATCCTATTAGCCTAAATGCTCTTTTGCTTTATTTTTACTAATTACTCTTAAATGTTCACTTTTTTTCTAGCATTAAATTTAGGATCCGGAATTGAGAATTTTTTTTTAATATCCCAAAAGTCCCCTTTCTCTGCTGTACACCAAATACAAGGGTGTTTATATGAAGCAGCATAAAGACCTAGATCCACGGCTGTAAATTTTCCAATCCGAACAAAAAAAATATTGAATATTAATTATTTTATTTTCCATCTTTATTATTTCCTTTAATTTCTCTAGGTGAGAATTTAATGTACGCCGGAGAGGGCTCTTTTAGGTCACTATACTCTTAATCTAACTGATAGCCATCCCTATGTTGTAGTTTCCTTTTGATGTTTTGGCCTTATCACATTCATTGAGCACCTTGAATGTGAAAATAATTAATTTTATATTACGCGGCCGACATTTGTTCCCCCTGCGGATAATTTTACCTTTAAAGGACCATTAAAACTATCTAAATCCTCTGAAGTTATTTAGGAAATACTTTAAATGTAGTTCTATTTTTTCGGTAATGTTTACAAAATTTAACAATTGGATTAAATTGTTAGAAAGACTGAAAGAAGAAATTAAGATTTTTTCTAACTTGTTGGATTTCATATGAGTTTAGGAAAAGGTCTTTGAAATTCAGATATAAGAGAATGATCAACATTATCAGGATCGACAGTAAAGATCTTTAAAATAAAGTACTTTTCTAGGATCATGATGAGAAAAAGGTCGTTCTAAAAATTTCCCAATTTAAAGCTATTTTTCAAATCATTTTTTGGCATTTTCATAAAAAAACGATTTGAACTAGGTGAATTTTGAGCTTAATTGGGAATTAACTTTTCATCGAGTTCAATCAGAAAATATTTTCAAATCGATCTCTTACTCATCCTACAGTGCCTATCACTAAAGTTTTCATAAGAATCAAGGACTTTAAAGAACAAAGACAGTTTAGTATTTTTTATAGAAAGTCTATTTTTTTAGATGATTATTTTTCTTCTTCGAGTTTTAAAATAATTTTAATCTTTTTCTTTTAATTGTTTATTTAGATCAATAGTGGAGTTGTTGATAGTCGTTAATCTCCATCTTTAGATATGGTTAAAACTAGAAATAAACGGTGAATAACGAACCAGGAAAATATCTAAAAGAAAATTGTTCTAATACAGCAAACAGTAACCAAAAACAACAATAACAAAACGAACACGTCACACAAGTACACTAAAGGTTGAGTTGGAGTTGGGAAAAACCCAACTTAAATACTTGTGTCTTGGAAGTTTAAAGCCAAAAAGGAAGGAGCTTCGGTGTTTGACAATAAAAGCAAACGATTCACGGATGGGACTGAGCCATTTATCTCTCAAAAAAGTACAGAATTGGATCAAAATTTGTTTTCAAATGCAAATTTTTTTCACAAGCTTACACTTAATCAAAGTCAATTATCTTTCTGAAAACAACTTAATTAAAATCAATGACAACTCTCCTTCAAGTTCAAACAAGAAAACAAAGATCAATTAAATATTCCGATTCGTGACTCAATTAAGCATAAATTTTCAAGGTTTTCATTTTTTTTTAGTTTTAAAATTCAAAAAAGAGGAAGTTGTAGTTAAAAATAATGTAAACAAATTTGTTTAATTAAATATTATTTTTTTTGTTATTAAAATAATTTGAGCTCCTTTTTTTATTTTATTTTATTTTATTTTCAATAAAGATTTTCCAAACAAAAAATTTTTTATATATTTTTTTATAATTTATTTCTTCTTATCCACTAAAAAAATATTGCAACATTCGTCTAATAACTCATTATAATATTTTTTTTTTGTTTCCATGTCCGATAAAAATTGATAGTAATTTCATAGAATTTCATAAATTTTAAACGTTAAAAGGTTTTTTTTATTCTCTTAAAAATTTCTAGATTTAAAAAATCGAAAAAATAATGTCAAAAGTATTGTTAAGAAAAAAAAGATCGATGACACGTTTTTCGTACTTGCATCGATTGTTTTAATCCCATTTAAAGATATTAAAAAAAGTGTGTTTATCGAACGCCTGTTATTAGGGGGTAATTTTCATATAAGAAAAATTTTAAACAACTAATTGAATGATTTAACAAGGTCTCGATAAGTTTCCCATTCCTAATTTAGAGAATAAACTTTTGTTAACATCCAAACGTGATATTTTCTTTTGGAGGGCTCATGTTTTAATTAATGTGAGCCTCAGGAAGATGGAAGTATTTTTTTTAGCCAACAAAATATTGATCATGTATTTAATTTTTTTTCATTTCTAATATCTATTATACATTATTTATTATTCAAAAAGATTCAAGCGGTTGATTCAACAATTGGAGGGTCAGATACAACGAGTGCTAGATTAAGGAGAATGACTCGATCTAGATTGTTTAGGTGTAGACTTGCATATAGTAAAGCTAAATGTTTACAAATAAACAATTTTGACTTTGTGCATAAAATAATTAGTAACTTTATTTAATATTAGTTTAAATTTATTTTCATTATTTATAAACAAAAAGATAAAGAATTAAAAATCGAAGATAATTTTTTTGACGATTTTGATCCTATGGAACAGGAGATCAATTACGAATGCGACAAAAATGAACTTAAATTAACTTCAATTATTGGTCCAAAAAATTTAAATATTTTGAATGATTTTATTAAAGAGAATAATGTAATTATTTGTTAAAAATTGAAAAAAATAAATTTAAAAACTTTTTTAAAGATATCATTAGAAATAACAGAGCCAAGACATCAGACGAAGTAAATAACCAGGTAATATTAATTTGAATATCATGGGTAAAGACCTTGAGTAAAGATTTTTCCAACTTTTTTAATTTTTAAAATTTTGATAAATTTATTTTTTGTTAATATTCTAATGGCACGATGTTTTTAAAAAGGTGTTTTAAAAAAAATGAAAGTGATGTCTGGTTAGTCGATCACTCGCTTTTGATTGGTATCTAAACAAAAGCATCATTTTTTTAATTCCCTGATTCTAAACATCTAGTTCATTTAAATATTTCCAAAAAATTTATTTCTCAACAATTTATGGTAAAATTTTTCCAAATTGATTATAGGTTTTAAACTGTATTAGCAACTTTTTAAATGTTTAAATTTTTGATAAATTTATTTTTTGTCAATATTCTAATGGCACGATGTTTATATAAAGGTGTATTAAAAAAATGAATGTGATGTCTGGTTAGCCGATCACTCGCTTTTGATTGGTTTCTAAACAAAAGCATCATTTTTTTAATTCCCTGATTTTAAACATCTAGTTCATTTAAATATTTCCAAAAAATTTATTTCTCAAAAATTTATGGTTAAATTTTTCCAAATTGATTATAGGTTTTAGTAAACCGTATTAGCAACTTTTTAAATGTTTAAATTTTTGATAAATTTATTTTTTTGTTAATATTCTAATGGCACGATGTTTTTAAAAAGGTGTATTAAAAAAATTAAAGTGATGTCTGGTTAGTCGATCACTCGCTTTTGATTGGTATCTAAACAAAAGCATCATTTTTTTAATTCCCTGATTTTAAACATCTAGTTCATTTAAATATTTCCAAAAAATTTATTTCTCAACAATTTATGGTTAAATTTTTCCAAATTGATTATAGGTTTTAAACTGTATTAGCAACTTTTTAAATGTTTAAATAAAAATAGAATAGACAAAATACTTGGATTTTAAAAGATAGAATTCATAAAATTATTAAAGTTGAATTAATTATGTTAAAATAAAGAAAAAAAAAAATTAATGGAATATTCTACAATCAAACAATTAGCATGCGAAATAATAATGTGGATTAATCGTTAAGGACAAAGGCTGTCAAAGCAGGATATTTACTAATATCACTGCTAGAGATATATATATCATATCATCTCAACAGCATTAACTACTACTACTACTACTACTAAGGCTGTTCATGATGACGAAAGTCCAATTGTTTCAAAAATTGTAATTGAAAAATTACAGAAAGATCCTAAAGTAGATTTTTTTTTTTAATTTTAACATTATGAATTTTTTCTGTTAAAAGTTTTACTACGAAACTAAAAATGGAAAAAAAGTTTTCAATGAGGACATTAAATACGAGGTATTTTATACAAAACCTGTATAAAATTTATATTTTACTTAAATTTAAGGTTAATGAAATTATCGATCAGTACGAAGGTGAAGATAATAAACTTTACTTTGTTATAAAATGGAAAAATATCGATTCCCATTCATTTGACGAGTAATTTTCTATTTAGACTTAAATTTTTAATCTAAAATTTCAATTTAATTTCAAGTACAGTTGAAAGTGCATCAATGGTAGATTGCGACAAATTGATAGCAAAATACCTAAAAAAGATTAAGGAGAAAACTTTAGCTTTGCCGAATGAACGTGAAGCAAAGACAGAAAACGGATTTGCTAAATTTTCCGAATTGAAAAAAAAAGAACAAAAACGGGCGTTGAATGAATTTAGCAAAAGAATAATGAGAAGCAAAAGAAGAAAAAAAAAAAATATAAACAAAAATTTGTTTTCAGATTGTTCTTTTTAATAAAATTTTTAATAAAAGTTAATAATTTTTTTTTAAATTGAAAAAGATATTTTTAATAAATAATGTATCAATTCTTTAATGTATCAATTCATTCAGCTACAATTCTTTTACATCGTCTAAACACGAAATTCCTGGTCATTTATATTGGAAAGGAAAGCTAAAATGCATAAAATGCAACAATGAAATTGAAGGCTGGGTCAAAAAATGGCCAAGAAAAAATGTGGGAATTGAATTTGAATTTTGGTCACTAAAAAAAAAATTTTTTTCAATATAATATTTCGATTTTAATTTAAATAAAAATATTATAAACAACAAGAAAATATTTATTTGTTCGATTAAATTAAGCTTTTAAATGAGATTTGAATGAAAATTAATATTAAACTTTTAATGGGAAAAGCAGTTAGACCGATTAAATTTAACTTCTTAAAATTTTTTTTTCAAATTTTAAAAATAGTGATTATTTTATTTTTAAAATATTATACCTTCTGTAATGTTTACATTAGTACCTTTGGGCCCGTCTATCTGATCTCTCGTTTAGATGTATTGGATCATATATTTATGCTCCTTTTTAACTTAAACGCTCATGGTTAAGTTAATTACATTTCCAGTGATATCGACAAAGATGTCGCTATATCACATCTTCCCCCGCTTTTATTAAGCGAATGCTAGGGAACTGTCGACCAATGTGACCACTGCTGGATCACCAATGATCGGGACCAGTCATAGACTATTATTTTTCCCAGGTACTAACTGGCACTCGTCAGGTAGCCGCTGCACGTACTTTAAACACTACTGCCACCGAGAAGCACTTTTATTAGTCTTCTGGGGCTTTTATCCTCGTCGCCAGATGTGATGTTTACATTAGTACCTTTGGGACCGTCTATCCGATCTCTAGTTTAGACGTATTGGAGCATGTGTTTATGCTCCTTTTTAACTTAAACGCTAATGGTTAAGTTAATTAACTTTCCAGTGATATCGACAAAGATGTTGCTAAATCACACCTTCGATGATAGGAAGATCTATTGATTTGTGGCTATCAAATTTTTCAGGAGAAAGCACTTCAGTTTCGTTATCTAAATTTTAAAATTGATTGATGAATTTTTTTTGAACCACTTACTTTAATATTAATTTTCATTCAAATTTAATATTTATTTTTTTAATGGGAAAAGCAGTTACAAAAACAATGATCAAATTAGACCGATTAAATTTAAGTTCTTAAATTTTTTTTTTTTCAATTTTAGATAATAATAAAGAAAAATTATTCTCAAGTTAAATTAATGAGTCAAGGTAGAAAAGGACGATCAAACATTGATTTAGATTGGTGCATATGTACTTGTTGATTCCCTGTTTTTACATACAATGTGGAAGAGAGACACCAAAATGTATAAAACAAATGTAATGAACAAGTTTAAACAAATAAAACTTGAAAAAGAACAAAAAATTATTCGCTTTTCTGAAAAAGATAAGAAAAAATTGAAAAAATTCATTCAAACAAGTAAAACGGATCAAAATCAAAACCGACCAACCGTTAGATTATTCAGTAATTAGGAAGATATCAAGTGAACTTACACATAGATTTAAGTTATTCAATGAGGTGAGAACGGATGCAGATGCAGCAAAATCATCATTTGACCTTCTAGTAGAGAGTACCTTTAAAAAAGGGATTTGAGGATTCATTCAAGAAATATCTATTTCATCTTTCTCGATGACAATTTTTTTAGAAAATTCATTTAGAATGTGGGTAGTATTCAAAAAAGAAATCCAGTTTGGTATTTTGACGCTTCCGGTCTCTTTATTCCTGCTATTTTCAATCAAAAAAAGCCACTTTTATATTCAATTGTAAGTTATGATACTATAACTAAATCACAAATTCCAGTAGCAGATTTTTTTTCAACTGAAAACGATACAACGAATATATCAGTTAACTTTTTAAAAACAACGTTATCATTTAAAAAATTAAAACCAGATTTTTATCCGAAAATCGTTGTTACAGACTTTAGCTGGGCAAATATAAATGCACTGTGGAGGATCATTTTAAATTGTTATATTATTAATTATCTTAAAATAAGTTATAATATTGTTTTTTTGAAAGATTATTCCTTTTTCGAAATTTTTGAAATCAAAAATCTTTATTTGCTCAACTCATTTTTTGAAAATAATAATCGATGATCTTGATGATGTTAATATAACAAAAGGAAAAATTACCGAAAAGATGCGTGCAGCATTTATTTATTGCTTTACAATGCTTCAAAACTCATCCTCTATTGATGAATTTAATCAGAATTTGGAAGATATGGTCACTATATTTTGTCACCTAAGTTATTTCTTCACTCGCTCGTAAGAATGAATATAGAGATTAGTATTAGGAATTATGACTGGTTGAATCAGCTTTTTAATTAACTTGATCGAAAATTTTTAACCATTCCAAAAGAATCTGAAACAGAAGATTTGTTTTTCTCAACTGATCAGTCCAAAAATTATATTTTTTGATTCTCCATTTTCTAAGTTAGGTGCAGAAAATGATAATATCTTTTTTGAAAAGTGGAAGTAATGATAATATTTCCTTTTTTTTAATTTATTATCTCTTCAAATTTTTGGATTGTTTTGCACTTATCGAAAGGATTTATGTGATAAAAAATGGATTTTGAGGAAATTCGTACATCCTTTGCAAAATGATGGAGAATTCAAAATGCTTAAAAAAAAATGAGTGCGAGCAATGTGAAATTATAGATTGCTTACTTGCTATATACAATAAATCATAAGACGAGGTTTTAAAGATCAAACTTTATGTTTTTTTTCGAATAATAAATTAAAAAATTTATTTTGTTATTTAAAATTACTTTTCCACTTTTGTTATCTTTATAAACAACATTTAATTTTTCTATTTGAATTTTAAGAACTTGAAATTTAGTTTTAAACGAAATCCAGATACCAAAAAAAATGAACCTTAACTTCAAGAAATCGATGTCAAACAAAACTTTAGCCAGTTTGGTTAAATAATTTACTCGGAATTCATTTGTTAGGACATAGAAAAGTGAATTTAATATTGAGAGTCCAAAAATTCAAGTACAATTCAAGGAAATTTTAAAGAGATTTTTCGAATACTACCCAAAAAATCTTTATAAAAACTCGATCAATTGTTTAAAGGTTTTTCAAATTAAAGTTGAAATTTAATATTTATTAATTGATTTTTTTGAATTATGTTGATAAAAGTCCTTTAGAATCCTTTGCGAGCATCAAAGAGAAGATAATGAATTCTTTGAAAGGAAATACAGAAATTAATCATCAACCTCGTAAAGATTTTTTTGTAAAAATATTTTTTTTAAATTTAAATAATTTTTTAACAAAAGAAAAAGAAAAGGAAAAGGAACAGATATTAAATCCCATTCCGAATCAGAAACATCTCTATCCCCAACATTATTTCAGAAAAAAAAAAAAGAAGAAGAAAGAGCATTTTAAATAAGAAAGATTTATTTTATTTAAATTCCTATTATGCGCGGACAATCAAACCAAATCATGCAGATATTAATAATATATTTCTTTATTTGGAGAGTCGATACCAAAAACAACAAATTCGTGTAAGTTTATTAATTAACTACAAATCAGCAAATCATCAATTTAATTTAAATTTTTAATTCAGAATTGGTTTTCAAATAAACGGTTCAAAGAAAAATCTGCGCTGATCAAACAAAATCAGGAAATGAATATAGACATGAATATAGAAGCCGACCAAATTACAATTAGAGATTATGAAGTTTTAAGCTCGGAGAAAGAAAAAGGTGAAATTAAAGTTTCAGTGAAGGAGGATAGTGAAATTTTAAGTTCAGAGATTGACAATAATGAAATTTTCAGCTCGGACAGAGAAGAAGGTGAAATTTTTTACTCAAAGTTTGATGATGAAGAAGTTTCCAGTTTGGTGAAAGAGGATTGCGAATTGTTAGAACCGATGATAAAAGATAGCTTTATATTAAGTTCATCGACGATTAATGAAGAGATAGAGACCAATGACTGTACAAAAAATGAACTTTTAGATGACTTAATCTACGACGAATCAATACTTCATCAAAATTATGTGCAAACAAAATCATCATGCTTCTTTTGTAAACACTCATAATGTATTTGAAGTGGAAGACATGCTAAATTCGATGAATAAACAGCATGCTTTAGAAACAGAGCAATACGAAATCAAAATAAAAGATTTACAAGAGGAAATTAAAATTTTACTGGTAAGTTTTTTAAAATATTTTCAATCTATATGAACATAATTTTTTCTATAAAAGGATAAAAATACTCAAAAACAAGTTTTGTTTAGAAATATATCAGAAGATTTTGAAAAAGTTTTTGAAGAACAAGAAATATTAGAGCAAGAAACGTTAAATATTCAAAGGAAACTTGAGACAACCTGATAAAATTGAAAAATTTAGAGGATGAGTTAAATGAACTAAAAAAGACTTATGAAGATAATCTAAAAGAAAATTCATTGCTGCAGTCAACTATAAACTATAATTCTGCGTTGATTAATGATTTAAAAGATTCGTTATCAAAAGGTAAGATTCAAATTTTTTGAAACCTAATTTTTTAAAAAATTTTCCAGAAAAAGAAAAGCAAAGCGAAGTTTGAAATTAATAACGTAAATTTTTCAAAATACAATGATTATGAACAAGGTTTATTTTTATAAAAATAATGTTTCGTTCGTTAAACTTTTTCAATTTCTAATTTAAGAAATGTCCGATTTGAGTGAACGGCTTATTGAAGCAAATAAATTTAACGAAAAACCTGAAAGATTCTTGTGAACAAGAGCTAAAGAAGGCAATTGAAGAATTCGGGACAAGTAATTTAGAAAAATCATCTTCTCTTAGCATTCTAAATATTTTACCGATTATTTAAAAATTTATTTCTTGCAATCAGGAAAATTTTTCAAAAAATCTAGAGAAGTTAAAAAGTGAATTTGAAAAACGAATTGTAATCTTAAATTCAAAATTTGAAATGAAAAATAAAAATCATAAAATTATTGAGTCATCAAAAAAATTCAGAAATTCTTAAACTAAGAAAAAAGATAAAAAAAGTAAAAAAATTGAATTTAAGTTTCATTAATTACTAAAAATATTAAATAAACAGTAATGTCAAAGAAAACACGAAACGAATACCAATATTGCGTTAAAATCAAAAAACTGCTAGCACAAGAAAAAAAATTCAAAGGCGTAATCAATGATCTAAATGAAAAGACTGATAATGGTAAAACTATTTAATTAATTAAAAACAAAATCAAATCCATTTTATTTAAGAAAAAAGACGATTACTTTCTTTGAACGAGAAATCTACTAAAGAATTAGAAGAAAACATTTCAAATCTTCAGCAAAGAGATTTAAAACTTTCAGCAAATGACAATGAGATCATAAAATTAAGAAAGAATTGTTCGGAAAAAAAAAGAAATTATAGATATAGAAAATGAATTCAAAAATGAAATAAGTTATTTATCATTAAATCTTGAATCTGACCAGAAAGTGATTATCGAAAACTTACGAACTTCAAAAGATGAAGGTAAAAATTCTAGACGATAGTTAAGTGAATTTTTATTTAAATTTTTTTTATTTTTAAAGTGATTAAGCACATAGATAATTTGCTTAAGGACCAAGAGCAACAGCTTAAGTATCAAGAGCAACAGCTTAAGGATTAAGCATTAGCTCTTGATGACAAAGAAATGCAGATTTCTGTTCTCAAATTTGCAAATAAAAAGGAAAGCACTATCTTTTGGCAAAACACTGAAAGCCATAAAGCTAAATGAAAAGCCGTTTTGGAAAATGACAATGGAAGAAAATTATCATTTTCTATTGATGTTATTTAGTTTAATTTTATTCAACTGTATGTATATATTTTTCAAATAAAGATTTTATTGAATATTAAAATCACGAATACAATGATTTCACATTAATATCAAATAACAATAACAATGTCCTTCAAAAATTGCGATGGTTCTGGAAACATAGAATTTGGTCGTAATAGGCATTATTGGTTTGATTTTAGTTCATTTTTTAAGAATTTTCTTTGTTAAAATTATATTTAAAGTTTTACAAATTGTCCGAAAAATCCTGTTAATGCAAGAATAATCAAATACAAGAATCTTTATGAAGACAAAATGATGATTTTCAAATCCGAAATTAAATATTTAAGTAATATGATCAAATCTGACGATTCAAAAAAGAGTCATTTGTATTCTTTATTTGTTGACGATAGCGATTTTCTAGATGAAGCAAATTTAAAAAATAGAAAAGTAAATCAAAATTTTTTTTGCATTTTGGTAAAAATTTTATTTTAAAAGAAAATTGATGATACTGATAAGAAAGATTTCTGACCAAGAAAATAATGACACCATTACGATAAAATTTTAACCAAAATTCAACAATTGGTAATTAAAAAAAATGTACACGTTAGTCTTTTAACGCCTTTCAAATCTTTATTCTTATTTTGAAATCCATTGTTTTATAACTTTTTATATAGCAAAGGGATTTAAAATACAATAAAATACAATAAAATACAATAAAAGATCATTTAGACATCTTTTGATCGGTAATTTCTAAACACTGAAATTTTTAATATTTTAGTGAAAGACGTAAAACAAAAATGTTAGATCTTGGTTTAAATTTACTTAAATTAAAGGCAAATGACCAAAAGATTTTTAAAGAAAGATTTGATGGGAAAAAAATTTTTACCCTATGAAGATAACAAAGAGACAAGAGTAATTTATTAATTCGATAAAAATTTTAAAAAATTAAAAAATTGATTTTTAGCCTATATGTACGAGAACATCAAAAAGAACAAAAGTTGGTGAATTTGTAAGTAGCCGTAATCGTTGTGGTCGAGACGTTTATCTTGGACCACAAGGAGGAATTTTTCTTGAAAATCCAAGTGGTTCACTCTATTATATTCGTGGAAAGGAAAGACTCCAAATTAAATTTTTAGCTGATTTTAAATATTTAGAAAACTATATATAAAAATTTCTTGTTATTTTTTTTTAAATTATTATTTTTTGTTAATTGTTTTTTAAGACTTTATTTTTTTCGTTTATTTGTTAAGAAGACATTGAAAGGTACATAAAAAATTTCTGATATCATTCTTTTGATTTTTAAAGGCCGATTTTATTTTTTCCGTTCTATTTCTAATTATAAATTTTCAAGAAAGTTGGAATAAATATAGCTAATTTAATATAATTTCATCGAGAGAGGGATTTGAAAGGTAATCGGAATTGTCAAAACTATTCAGATCTAATAAAATTTATTTTTATGAACCCTCACATTCATATTTTATATTAAAATGTCTTTCTTTTTTGCTCAAAACCCCAAAATCAGCTCGATTTAATTGGTCTGGCTTTTTTAACTTCTGAAAGAACAGATGTTAAAAAAGCTCATAAATAAGTGTGAAAAAATAAACAGCTTGTTTGGAGGAACTTTAAAAAAGGATTTGGAAGTGTAGGAATCGTTGATTGACTGTATGAGTAGAAAAGCAATATTTCTATTTGTAAAAAGCCTAAATGTATTCAAAATGCTTTCTGAAAGGATGAAAAGAACATTATGTTCTAAAAATTTCATCATGAATTAAAAAAGTAATTCTATCGAATAGCATTTAGAATTTTTAGTTACAACAAAAAGAGAGTTTAATCTTTGAAATTCAGTTAATTCACGTTTCAACCCGATCATGTCCTTTTTTTCCCTTAACTAACAATGCTTGTTTTTTCACAATCTAAACGAGATCACTAAGTAAGAACAGGAAATGCTGGAAATTGGGGGTTAATTTAGGCATTTCCAGCGATAAAGGAAGATATTTTAAATCAGATATTCTTAACTGTTGAAATCACATAATTTGGCTGTTTTTATTTCTTCAATTTTGCAAAAATTATATTCGTTATACTTCGGGTTGAATATAAAAAACTTTTTATTAAAAAAAAGAATAATATCAGTGATTTTGAACGAATTTTTTTATATATTTGTTTATTTAAATAATAAAAAGTTTATTTTGATTTTAATTTTTTTTGTTTAAAACACAAGTCTGTATTGATTTATTAAATTGACAAAAATCAACACAGGATTTTTTTATCACAATTTTACACAATTTATTTAAGTATAAATAATTTAGAGTTTTTATTTTAATACTCCCAATTTCCTAAATGATCAAATATAAAAAAATATTTTATTTTCTTGCCAGTTTCTAAAATTAAAAATTATATTTAAAAATGGATAAACTTTTTGAATTAACTTGAGTTTTGATCCTACAAAGTAATGAATAAAGTGACATTAACTAAAAAAATTCAAATCCTAACAAAAAAAACTTCATGGCGTTACTTTGTAAAAACAAATAATCTAACTGTGAAATAAAGTCATGAACGTTTAAAGCAAATAATTAAAAATGATTCCTTGAATTGTTGACTTAACTTGAGTTTAAATTTTAATATGCAATTAACAAAGTTTCCATATCAAAGAAAATTTAATAAAAACGAGCAATTAAATTTCACTTCGATGTAATTAAATTTTTATTTACTAATTTAAATTTACTTATTTTAATTACTTTTTCCTTTTCCCTTATTTTGAAATTTTTTATCAAACATTGTCAGGTTACTTTTCATTTGATTCATATTCATTATTCTTTTCTTTTGAGATTTTTCTTTTATCATCTTGTAAAGTTGTTTTATTATAAAACTAACATGACATAAATTTTGTTTTGTTTTTTAATTGCAAAACAAACTTAACTTTAATTTTTAATTTATTGGATAATGCTTCCTTGTATTAGAAAATTATATAAAAATAATGAGAAAATATTAAGCAATTTTGCTTAAATTTGCTTGATTCAAAAGTTTTAGAAAATATCGACCCATTTAAAAGTTATTCAAGTTTCGCTGAATTGAAATGATCGAATTGAAATGAACTTCACAACCCCACGTTTGACTACAAAAATGGACAAGTAGTCAAAATTTATTCACAAGATAAACCTGTTGATTTAAAAGTATTGTTGATATCAAAAATTAGTCTTTTTCACAAATATATTTATTATTAATTAATAATTAAAATAGAGAATGAAGAGTTGAGAAAATTTTTTTTGTACCTCTCACTGTGTCACAGCGTTCAAGTGGATAAAAATGCCCAAAAAGAAAAATACCAAGCATCGTCACCGGACGAGTTTAGTTTTGTTAAATTTTGTGAAAAGTGATTTTCTTATTTTTTTGTGTAAATTAATAAGAAAAAATAAATTGAAAGGATTGGGGTTGTGTACGAGGGTGATGTGAGAAAGTCGTCAGTGGTTCGTTTGGTCAATTTTTTGGGTCATTCATCTCAATATGAACTGTTGCACACTTTGGAATTTGATTCGACAAGAAAGCGAATGAGTGTGATCACCAAGTGTTTGGAAAGCGGGAGCATATTTGTATTTACCAAAGGAGCCGAAGATTCAATTTTTCCAATCTGCAAACAAGAGAGCGCTGTGTACGCCTGTCAGCAAGCAATTGACTATTTTGCTCAGAATGGCTGGCGCACTCTGGCATTGGCATTCAAACGAATCAGCCAAGACCAATGCCAATTTTATGGCGACCTGCTCAATGAAGCGTACAGCGATCTGAGCGACAGACACAAAGAAACAGTGAGAACTGTTTATGAAGCGATAGAAGTCGACTTGAGTCTGATAGGATGCACTGCCGTCGAGGACCGACTTCAAGATGGAGTGTCGTCGACTTTGGTCGATTTACGCAGAGCAGGCATCAAAATTTTGGTTTTGACAGGTGACAAAAACAGACTGCTTTTAAGATTTTTGATTCGTGCAACATTTTTTTCGTCCACCATGAAAAAATTACTTTTGACCGATCTAAATGATTTGAATTTAACACTGAAAAAACTTGATGAAGATTACACTAAGTAAATTTGTTTTAAAGTATAGGACCATGTCGACTTTGTAATCATTGGTCTCATATCCAGAATGTGATCATTTTGATCACAAAAATATTTTTTTGATTAAAATAATTTTTTCAAGAATAAATTTTGCTGATCACAAAAAAAATTTACTTAAATTATTGGGTAAATTAATGGACATTTTGGCCACAAAATATGTGATCATTAATCACTGATCACATTCTGGACATGAGACCAATGTTCACATTTTTTTGTGAACACTTGATTACAAAGTCGACATGAGCCAAAATTTATTTATTATTTTTGAAAAAATTAGCATTTTTAAAAATTAGAATCAAAGTACAAAGAATATGAAATCGTTTGCTAACATAGTTGATGGCAAAACATTGAGCTATGTTTTTAAATTTGATTGGAGAAAAAATTGAGAGAAGAGTGTGAAATGTGCGACGCTGTGCTTTGTTGTCGAATGTCTCCGGCCCAAAAGGCTCAGGTAAATAACAATTTTAATAAAATTTTAACGTTTGAATTGTTTATTGAAAAATAATACTATAAAATGGCACATTAAGTGTCACACACTTGTCGATACAGTTATGTGTCTGTGAATTGCTTTATTCATTTATACTTATAAATTAAAAAAATAAATAAAATAAATGAGTTTAAGATTTTATTTTGATTTTTGGCAGGACCTCAAATGTGTTTTGATTCAAATCTTCGCTCTAAGCGACTTTTTACAAAAAGGACATTCTGCTTTAGGTTTTTCAGATTATTTTCCTATTTCATATCTTTTTTTTTTTTCAATTAATTACGCCAGATTTGGTAATTTTAAGAAAAAAAAATTGAAATATAAAAAATTTAAATTTCATGTTTTTAAAAGGTGAAATTAATTATTTTTTTATTAATTATTTTAAACAACCCAAAAATGATCTTTTTTTGGTCTAGTTGCCAAAGTAAACAGATCAATTAATTGAATACAGAAAACAAAATTATGACCATTGTGTGTGCTGATACATTGATAATTACGTAAATCCCAAACCTAGATTGTCTTATCGAAACTGCCTTTTGCCAAAGTAAACTGATCAATTAATAAAAGACATTTAACAAAGCCAGTTTGACCATTGAGTTCGCTGATACATTGATGATTACGTAATACGTAAATCTTGATTGTTATATCGTAAATGCCACTTGCCAAAGTAAACTGATTAATTAATAAAAGACAGAAAACATAGCCAGTATGACCATTGAATGTGCTGATACAATGGTAGTTACGTAAATCCCAAATCTTGATTGAGTTATCCGACTGCCACTTGCCAAAGTAAACTGATCAATTATTTTTAGACATTTAACAATGCAAGAAAGACCATTGAGTTTGCTGATACATTGATAGTTACATAAATCCTAAATCTTGATTGGTATAAAGTAACTGCCACTTGCCAAAGTAAACTGATCAATTTATAAAAGTCAGAAAACATAGCCAGTATGACCATTGAAAGTGCTGATACATTGGAAGTTACGTAGATCTCAAATCTTGATTGAGTTATCCCAACTGCCACTTGCCAAAGAAAACTGAACAATTAATAAAAGACAGAAAACATAGCCAGTATGACCATTGAAAGTGCTGATACATTGGAAGTTACGTAGATCTCAAATCTTGATTGAGTTATCCCAACTGCCACTTGCCAAAGAAAACTGAACAATAAATAAAAGACAGAAAACATAAGCAGTATGACCATTGAAAGTGCTGATACATTGGAAGTTACGTAGATCTCAAATCTTGATTAAGTTACCCCAACTGCCACTTGCCAAAGTAAACTGATCAATTAATAAAAGACAGAAAACATTGCCAGTATGACCATTGAAAGTGCTGATACATTGGAAGGTACGTAGATCTCAAATAGTGATTGAGTTATCCCAACTGCCACTTGCCAAGTAAACTGAACAATTAATTGCAGACAAAACAAAGCCAGTATGACCATTGAGTTTACTGATACATTGGTGAGTTACGTAAAACGTTTAATCTTGATTGTTATATCGTAAATGCCACTTGCAAAAGTAAACTGATCAATTTATCGAAAAAAGAAACAAACCCAGTGTGACCATTAAGTGTGCTGATAAATTGGTAGTAACGTAAATCTCAAATCCTGATTGTCTTATCCCAACTGCCAATTGCCAAAGTAAACTTATCAATTAATTGATGACAGAAAACAAAGAAAGTATGACCATTGAGTGTTCTGATATGTTTTGTAGTTACGTAAATCCTAAATCTTGATTGTCTAATCGTATCTGCCACTTGCCAAAGTAAACTGATCAATTAATTGAAGACATTTTTCAAAGCGAGTATGACAATTGAATGTGCTGATACAATGGTAGTTACGTAAAACCTAAATCTTATTTTTCTTTTTCGTAACTGCCACTTGCAAAAGTAAACTGATCAATTTAATTGAAAACAGAAAACAAAGCCAGTATGACTATTGAATGTGCTGATACAATGGTTTTTAAGTAAAAACAAAATCTTGATTGTCACATCTCAACTGCCACTTGCCAAAGTAAACTGATCAATTAATACAAGACAGAAAACATAGCCAGTATGACCATTGAAAGTGCTTGATACATTGGAAGTTACGTAGATCTCAAATCTTGATTGAGTTATGCCCAACTGCCACTTGCCAAAGAAAACTGAACAATTAATAAAAGACAGAAAACATAGCCAGTATGACCATTGAAAGTGCTGATACATTGGAAGTTACGTAGATCTCAAATCTTGATTGAGTTATCCCAACTGCCACTTGCCAAAGTAAACTGATCAATAAATAAAAGACAGAAAACATAGCCAGTAATGACCATTGAATGTGCTGATACAATGGAAGTAACATAAAATCCACAAATCTTGATAGTTTTTATCTTAACTGCCACTTGCCAAAGTAAAGTGATCAATTATTGAAACATTTGACAATGCCAGAAAGACCATTGAGTTTGCTAATACAATGGTAGTAACGTAAATCCTAAATCTTGATGGTTTTATCTCGACTGCCACTTGCCAAAGTAAACTGATCATTAATTGAAACATTTAACAAAGCGAGTATGAACATTGAATGTGCTGATACAATGGTTGTTACGTAAAACCTAAATCTTGTTTTCTTTTCGTAACTGCCACTTGCCAAAGTAAACTGATCAATTAATTGAAGACAGGAAACAAAGTCAGTATGACCATTGATTGTGCTGATACATTGGTAGTTACGTTTTAATCCTAAATCTTGATTGTTATATCGTAAATGCCAATTGCCAAACGTAAACTGATCAATTAATTGAAGACATTTAACAAAGCGAGTATGGCCATTGAATATGATGATACAATGGTAGTTACGTTTATCCTATATTCTTGATTGTTATATCGTAAATGCCAATTGCCTAAGTAAACTGATCAATTAATTTAAGACAGAAAATATAGCCAGTATGAACATTGAGATTGCTGATACATTGATAGTTACGTAATCCTAAATCTTGATATAATTATCCCAACTGCCACTTACCAAAGTAAACTGATCAATTAATTGAAGACATTTAACAAAGCGAGTATGACCATTGAATGTGCTGTTTACAATGGTTGTTTACGAAAATCCCAAATCTTGTTTTCTTTTCGTTACTGGCCACTTGCCAAAGTATACTGATCAATTAGCCTAGATTTTTCGTTGATATTTCAATATCATGAAAAAAAAATCTAGGTATTACGTTTTGTCGTGTCCGTCCGTCCGTCCGTCTGTGGACACTTGTTTACCCTAGATTTAAATTTTTAACCCTAGTTTTAAAAATTGCCGTTTCCCTACAAAAAAAATATTGCCGTGCCGTTAATGTAATAAGGCGGCCCCATGTGTAAGTGTTCCGTTTCAAATCAGACAACTTTGTTTGTCGCCGTCCCACTTTTTGCCGTTCCATTGAAATATTTGGCGTTTCCCATAGAAAACTTGCCGTTCTCTTGTGTTAATTTGGTGCCCCATTTAGTAAATGATGGCAATAGTCGGTGATGTGGGTGTGGGCACTTGTTTTTTTAATACCTGCCGTTCTTTTATCTTAAAAAATTTCTGTTCCCTCAAAATATTTTGTTCTGTTAATGTAATTCGCTGGCCCCATATGTTTGTGTTAAACCCTAAACCCTAACCCCTACCCTAAATTTTATTTTTAGAATTTATATAAATAATTAATATAAAATAGATTTATTTCAATTTATAGATTATTAACAGTATAAGTTTTAATTTTTAAAAAATTAGATTGCCTAGATTTTTCGAAGTTACTTCCCTACTTTATGGCATTATACGGCATATATTAAAAAATGGAACAGGTTTAAAAAGGCAATATCAATAAAACATCTAGGCAGCTAATCAAATATTTTTATTTTTGATGGCAAAAATCTCAATTTTATCTGACACGCCCATATCTATGTCTTTTGCTAGCACTTGGCAATGGGGCCGCCTAATTAACTGAAAAGAATGGCAAGTTTTCTATGGGAACGCCATAAATGGACGGCGAACGAAAAAATTGTCTCATTGGAACAGCACACTTACATATTCGTCCGGCTAATTACATTGACAGAACAAAATATTTTGAGGGAACAGAAATTTTTTAAGATAGAAGAACGGCAGGTATTAAAAAAAAAAGTGCCACACCCACATCACCGACTTTTGCCATCATTTACTAAATGGGGCACCTAATTAACACAAGAGAACGGCAAGTTTTCTATGGGAACGGCAAATATTTCAATGGAACGGCAAAATGTGGGACGGCGACAACAAGTTTGTCTGATTGGAACGGAACACTTACACATGGGGCCGCCTTATTACATTAACGGCACGGCAATATTTTTTTGTAGGGAACGGCAATTTTTAAAACTGGGGTTAAAAATTTAAATCTAGGGTTACAAGTGTCCACAGACGGACGGACGGAAACGACAAACGTAATACCTAGATCTTTTTTTCATGATATTGAAATATCAACGAAAAATCAAGGCAACCCTCATTTTTGAATTCAAATTTGACCAATACAGACCCTATATTTATCTTTGGTGATTTCAATATTGATTTCAACAAAAAAACTAATTCAAAATATATTGCTATCCTCAAAGACAAACTAAATATGATTCCCGTATTTAATGATTCTTCTACGTTCAAAAATATCTCTCAATTGGACTGGTGCATGAAAAGCAATTCGAACCTGTTTATTCAATTAAAGTCTCAGCCTAATACAACGTGGTTCAGTGATCATCAGGCAATTTTCACTGAAATATCTTTATAATTTAATTTAAATTTTTAATTTTTATTCTTTTTTTTTAAATTATTTTTAATATTTCAATAAAAAATAAAAGTATATAAAAAATAATTGATCACTTTTAAACCTATTCCATTTTTTTATATACTTTTATTTTTTAATTTTAATTTTTACCCTTTATTTAATTTTTTAATTTTTATTTTAAGTTTCTACAGACGGACGGACACGACAAACGTAATACCTAGATTTTTTTTTCATGATATTGGAATATCAACGAAAAATCTAGACAACCCTTAGGCAACCACTTACCCTAAATGTAATATAGAAAAAATTAAAAAAGTAATTTAAAAATGGAGAAGAGAAGAATAAATCAAAAGTTTTTAATAAAGTTTTTTTGATTTTCTTTAATAAATATAAAGAAGAAAAATTGAAAGATTTGTCGAAAACAACTTAAATGTTTAGATTTATTTATTGAGACTTAGAAAAAATAACTAAATTTTAAATTGGTCTTGTAAAATTTATCCCTGATACCTTATGGGTTTATCATCTTTCCAAACACTATCATACTTTTCACCATTTGCAAAATAATAAATTCCTTTCCCGTTCTTTTTATCATCATTCCATCCACCATCATACTTATCACCATTTGCAAAATTATATATTCCTTTACCGTTCTTTTTATCATATTTCCAGACACCATCATAGATATCTCCATTTAGAAAGCAATAAATTCCTTTACCGTTCATTTTATCATCTTTCCAAACACCATCATACTTTTCACCATTCACAAAGTAATAAATTCCTTTCCCGTTCTTTTTATCATCTTTCCAAACACCATCATACTTTTCACCATTTGCAAAGTAATAAATTCCTTTCCCGTTCTTTTTATCATCTTTCCAAACACCATCATACTTATCTCCATTTAGATAGTAATAAATTCCTTTACCGTTCATTTTATCATCTTTCCACTCACCACTATACTTATCTCCGTTTAAATGGTAATAAATACCTTTACCGTTCATTTTATCATCTTTCCACTCACCATCATACTTATCTCCACAAACAAAGTAAAAAATTCCTTTACAATTCATTTTACCACATTTCCACTCACCATCATACTTTTCGCCATTTACATGGTAATAAATTCCTTTTCCATTTTTTTTTTCATCGTTCCACTCACCATCATACTCATCTCCATTTAAATAGTAATAAATTCCTTTACCATTCATTTTATCATCTTTCCACTCACCATCATACATATTTCCATTTGCATAGAATTGAATTCCTTTACCGTTCCTTTTATCTTCCTTCCAGTCACCATCATACATATTTCCATTTGAATGGGAATAAATTCCTTTACCGTACTTTTTATTATATTTCCACTCACCATTATACATATCTCCATTTACAAAGTAAATAATTCCTTTACCGTTCATTTTATGTTCGTTCCACTCACCATCATATATATTTCCATTTACATAGATATAAATTCCTTTACCATTTTTTTTATCATCTTTCCACTCACCATCATATTTATTTCCATTTGCAAAGTAAAATATTCCTTTTCCGTTCTTTTTATTATCTTTCCACTCACCATCATACTTATTTCCATTTGCATAGAAATGAACACCTCTTCCAATCTTTTTATCATTCTTCCATTCACCATCATACTTTTCTCCATTTACATAGATATTAATTCCTTTACCTTTTTTTTTTTCATCTTTCCACTCACCATTATACTTTATTCCACTTTTTATAGTAATAAATTTCCTTTACCGTTTTTTTTAACCATCCGTCAACTCACCTTCATATTTATTTCCATTAAAAAAGTAATAAATTCCTGCATCGTTCTTTTTATCATCATTCCATTCACCAACATACTTATCTCCATTTAAATAGTAATAAATTCCCTTACCTTTTTTTTTATCATTATTCCACTCACCATCATATTTATCTCCATTTAAAAAGTAATAAATTCCTTTTCCGTTTTTTTGCCATCCTTTAATTCACCAACATACTTTTTCTCCATTTTCAAAGTAATAAATTCCTTTTCCGTTCTTTTTATCATCTTTCCACTCACCATCATACTTATCTCCATTTTTAAAGTAATAAATTCCTTTTCCGTTCATTTTATCATCCTTAAACTCACCATCATACTTATTTCCATTTTTAAAGTAATAAATTCCTTTTCCGTTCATTTTATCATCCTTAAACTCACCATCATACTTTTTTCCATTTTTTAAGTAATATATTCCTTTACCGTTCTTTTTATTATCTTTCCACTCACCATCATACTTATGTCCATTTGTGTATTTTATTATTATCTTATCATTTTTAATTTTTGTCAGATAAAACTCTTTGGTAAATGTTCTTCTGAATAGTGGCAGTATGGACATTTTTTTTTTGATAATTCTAAAGTTTACTTTCTCTAAAATACTCATTATTTCTGTACATTTATTTGTTTCTATTTCTTCACATATAGTTTGAATGTAATCTGATCTATAAATATTTTTATACAGACTAAAATGCTTTTTGAAAGTCGCATATCCCACTAATAAATCTTTTTCTTTTTCGGAAATTTTTCTATTATTTTTAATTGTCATTATATCCTTTTCAATTTGAAATTCTTCCATTTTCTTTACATGCATCGATGAAAAAAAGTTTGGGTCTATTTTTTAGACTGAAATTTCTTTTGATTGGTTCTATATATTCACTTAAATGAACCACTTTTCTATCTTTTGCAATGATATAATTTCCAACGCATCCATGAGTTGATATAAAGCAAATAAAACACGAATCATTTCTATAATCAAGTTTTTCCAATTCTTTAATAGCGTTTAGTATTTCTGTGCTTGTTAATTCTAAATACTTTATAATTTCAAAATTCAATTTTTTTTGAATGTTTTTTTTTCTATCTTTTTTTACATCAGACATTTCAGAAATGTTGTTTTCTCTTTCAAAATATCCATTTCTGAATATTACAACTTTTCCTGGTTGTCTGTTATTATAAGAATATCTCTCATTTATAAATGACATTTTTTTTTCTTTAATTTCAAATTAAAAAAAGTTTCGTTTAGAAAATGGATATTTAAAATCTCTATTTTTGTTTCGATGGTAACAATTATTTTTTAGAGTTCAAAAATTAAGCTTAGCATTGAATGTTTATTATATAAAATCATATATCCTTAGAAATTTATTTTCACTTATTTGAATCATTCTGTTAATTTCGCATAAATATAATTGTTAGCTTCGTAACTAAAATAGAGATTGAAAACAATCATTTTAGAGATTTAAAAAAAGTTTCGTTTAGAAAATGGTTGTTTTCAATCTCTATTTTAGTTACAATGCTAACAATTTTATTTAAACCATAAAAACAGAATGGTTCAAAAAAGTCAAGATAAATTTCATAAGATTTGATTTTATATAATAAACAATCAATGAAATAATAAGTTTAAATATCAATCCCAATAAATTTATTTTCTCTTTTTAAAATCTTTCTGCATTTATGGCTTAAATATAATTGTTTCCCTAGTAACCAAAAAAGAGATCGAAAACATCCATTTTCTATTTATTATTGCATTGATTGTTTATTAAATAAAATCATTTATCCTAAGAATTTATTTTCACTTTTTTTAATCATTCTGTTTATATCGTATAAAATTAATTGTTACCATCGTAACAAAAATAGAGATTTTAAATATCCATTTTCTTAACGAATCTTTTTTTATAATTTGAAATTAAATAAAAAATATCATTTAGAAATTAGAGAAATTCTAATAATAACAGACAATCAGGAAAAAATGTAATTTCAGAAATGGATATTTTCAAAGAGAGACAAATTTTCCTGATTGTCTGATGTTAAAAGCATAGATTTGCTTTATATCAACTCAAAGATGCGTTGGAAATTATATCATTGCAAAAGATAGAAAAATGGTTCATTTAAGTGAATATATAGAACCTTTCAAAAGAAATCTCAGTCTAAAAAATAGACCCAAACTTTTTTTTATCGATGCATGTAAAGAAAATGAAGAATTTCAAATTGAAAAGGATATAATGACAATTATAAAAAACAGAAAAATTTCCGAAAAAGAAGAAGATTTATTGGTGTGATATGTGATTTTTGATAAGCATTTTAGAAAAAACTTTCGAAAATATGAATTTTTAAATTAATTAACTATTTTAAATGGCCAATTACTAAAGATTTAATTGTCTTCTATTTAATTCGGTTTGTTTAGGCCCTTAAGGAAAAAAAATAGAGAAACTAATTTCTTTTTGCTTAAGACCTAAACATCTTTGATGTAATAGGCTGTAAAATAAACAACATAAATAATTTTGTAAATATAGAGACAATAAGCGCTTATATTTTAATCCATCGCTTATATTATTATCCGTTACACTGATGCCCAATGTGACTCCTACGTTTTTCTTAAACCTTAGACGAACATGAGTTTTGTTCCTTGAAGAAGGTAATTTTGGGACAGTTATCTGTTAAGACAAATCCTGGTAAAAAAAAGTTTGGTGAAATTTAGAAGCCTTTATAATTTTAGAAAGTCTGAATTTTAGAAAGAACAAACGAATTTATTTATAAACGCATGAATTTTTTATATATTCATAATAGTGTTGGATGCGGACAGAGCTAACCGGTCCAAAAGACGGGCGGTTAAACGCGGACTTTGGCCCGTTTATTTTAGCGGGCTAATTTTTGGCCCGTTTATTAACCGTTTAAATTTAAACGGGCGGTCTAAGTGACCGTCCAAATTTTGGCGGACGGACCTTTTGGCCCGTTTATTTTAGCGGGCCGATTTTTGGCCCGTTTATTAACCGTTTAAATTTATACGGGCGGTCTAAGTGACCGTCCAAATTTTAGCTGAGGGATTTTGGCACGTTTATATTAGCGGGCTAATTTTTGGCCCGTTTATTTTAGCGGGCTAATTTTTTGGCCCGTTTTATTAACCGTTTAAATTTATTACGGGCGGTCTAAGTGACCGTCCAAATTTTGGCGGACGAACTTTGGCCCGTTTATTTTAGAGAACTAATTTTTGGCCCGTTTATTAACCGTTTAAATTTATACGGGCGGTCTAAGTGACCGTCCAAATTTTGGCGGACGGACTTTGGCCCGTTTATTTTAGCGGGCTAATTTTTGGCCCGTTTATTAACCGTTTAAATTTAAACGGGCGGATTATTTATGTTGTATAAATAAAATTTTTTTTTTGTTTTTAATTTTTAAATAATTTTTTTTTTCTTTTTTATTGTTTAATTTATTTTTTTTTTAATTAAAAAACAACCTTTTTAAATAATAAACATATTTCAAATTATATTAATTTTTTATTTTATTCCCGGTTTATTTTATTCCCGGCAAAATGGCCGCCCGCCTTAACGTAACCGTATCTTTGACTGCCCGCTTTTTTTTTACCGATTTTTTAAACGGGCCAAAATCCGTCCGCCAAAATTTATACGGTCACTTAGACCGCCCTTTTTAAATTTTAAACGGTTACTAAACGGGCCAAAAATTAGCCCGCTAAAATAAACGGGCCAAAGTCCGTCCGCCAAAATTTGGACGGTCACTTAGACCGCCCGTTTAAATTTAAACGGTTACTAAACGGGCCAAAAATCGGCCCGCTAAAATAAACGGGCCAAAATCCGTCCGCTAAAATTTATACGGTCACTTAGACCGCCCGTTTACATTTAAACGGTTAATAAACGGGCCAAAAATTAGCCCGCTAAAATAAACGGGCCAAAGTCCGTCCGCCAAAATTTGGACGGTCACTTAGACCGCCCGTATAAATTCAAACGGTTAATAAACGGGCCAAAAAATGGCCCGCTAAAATAAACGGGCCATCGCCCGCCCGTATAAAACTGTCCGGTTAATACGGTCACGGTCACGGTTTTGGAAAATTTTGGCCCGTTTACTGTCCGCTTGCACGGACACCAACACTAATTCATAAACTTCATTCAAATCTTAAGTTATAGCGTTGAGACCGGGTAACGAAAATTTAATTAAATTTAACTCATTTACATACGCATATATACACTTCAATTTTACCCATACCAAATCCAAATTAATTCTTCAGCTAGAAATGTGGTACTGGTTCATTAACAGCGAAATGGTGGGACCAAATGAAGCGAAGCTTATATTCAGTGGTTTAATAGACTCTTTAAAAAAGATAATCCATGGTTTTCTACCATGCGTTCGTTAACGACCACGTGCTATTATCAACGTTTGTATTCTTGACAACCATTCTAATCATAATCATGTGGACATCAATCATTATCTCAAAGCGGCAAATCGGTCTCCATAAATCTCCATAATGCATCACTAAATATCTAAGTTGTATACAACTCAAATTAAAAACACGTCCACACCAACACCTAACATTCCAATAATAAATGAACAGACAAAAACAGAAAACAAAGAAGTTAAGAAAAACGATACACAGTACAATCAAACCCAAAATGCCCCACAAATTCACAACGTTAGCTCATACCAGTACACAGTACAAGAACCGAAAGACTTAACAAAAAAAAATAACCCAGACTGTGACGATACAAACCAATGGATTCGAAATTTCGAAACGTTTGTAACCTTCTTTAATCAGTTATTTATCAGCTTATTAACTGATGCACAAAGATAAGTAATAATTATACTTGTCACGTATCTCAGAAGTTAGACGGTTCGAAATGCTGACAGATACATTTAACATCTTGACTTAATTATAAGCTTGTGTTCTGTACACGAGCATAAAGGTATAAATAAGGATTAGATTCTTAGAACTTCAGAACGTTCAATTATCTTAACAAAGTCTTTAAAGACTAAAAATGATATTTACTATTAACCGGTTACAATTGGTAGCAGCGATAAAATGATCTTTCTTATGTTTCCAATTTCTAATGATTACTTTCAAAAACTTAGTTTACAAGAGCTGGTACCCTTATCAAAGACACAAAATGGGTCTTTTAAGAATGAATTCCAGAAATTAGACGACGACAGCGAATTGGTAAGCTGTACGGAAGCCGAACAAATAGAATGGCTTCAAAATGTTGGAAAATCTAAAAAAATGTTTATAGAGCTTCTTTTCAAAAGAGCTGGGTTTTCGGCCAGTAAAATAAATGAAGATAGAAGAAGATATAAAAAATAAAGGTGAAGGAGGAGCAAAATGCACCCTTCAGGAAATAGCAACTTCATCTAAAACTCTAATAGGTTAATAGATTACGTTACAAAACTTCACTGAGGAAACGCACTGCAGATAATTAGAAATATGCAAAGGAGAGATGAATTTGTTACGTGGGACAAATTTAAGAATCAGTTATTAGCAACTTTGAAATCAGATGATGTTCAGAGAGGACTAAAATCAGAACTTAAAAGTGTTAAACTAACGTCAAATTTTGAGGAAAATATAATGAAATTTCAGACATAAGTAATTGGACAAAAATTAAAAGCGAATATCCTAAAAAATAAATTTAAATTAAGTTCTGGTTTTTTTTCTGATGTAAAGAATTTATTTTTCAATTGAATTATGATTTTTAAATAATGAAAAAACTCCATCGTGACCGATTTTTGTGAGCTTTGCTTTGACCCCCGTCATAAGGGATTTCACAAAATTTAAGTCATATTCCTTCAACTTTAATTTAATTCGGTTAATCAGCTGTTGCTCTGTTGAGGCTTGCCAACCTCCCTCGTATACTTTTTGACTCAAACAACCCAAAAAATTTCTATTGGGCGCGCTAAATTTTATTAAAATAAACATTTAATATTTTTTTCTGGTTAACTTAATAGTTTCAAAATCAACTTAACTTGCAAAGGTTCCTCAAGTATCGTTTCCTGTAATCGTTTTTTTATATTTTAAAAATTTTAATTTAAAATGATTAAAATATAATTTAAATAATATTTAGATACATTTTTATTCAAAAAATCTTAAAAAACGTAAAATTATTAAATATTGAGTTTTCAAATGAAACAAAAACCAAAAAAAGTCAACTAGAAAGTGTTGAATTTAATCATTCCTACGAAGAAATATTTTCGAAAAAACATCAATTATGTGATTCACCTGATTTTTTTACTTTAATTGAAGAAACGATTTCTGACTATCAAGATCAAGAAGATTCAAAAAAGAGTTTTTTGGTAAATTTTGATTAATTTTAATTTAATGACTTTTATATATTTTTAAAAGATCAATCGTAAGAAGCAATTGAAAATGTGTCAAAAAGTATCTTGAATGTATTTGTTTGTCAATCTAATCATCATAATTTAGACTCTTTTCGAGAAGAAGAGGTGAGTTAAGTTTTAGTGAATTTTCAAAAAATTAATTTTGTTATTTATTAAAGATAAGACCAAATTCATCGACACCAAAAGATAATCTGAGTCTCGTAGAACCAAATTATTCATTAAATGGCCAAGTTATATCATCTAGTCTTCTGAAATTATATGAAATTATTAGTCAGAAGGACGATGAAAAAAAAAATAAACAAAAAAAAAAAATTTTCATAATCGTTTTTTAATAATATTCTTTTTTTTACAAAGCGATTTGATCAAAAAAGAGGTAAATATTTAATTGACAGTATGTAAAATTTTTAAATTTAATTCTCAAAAAAAGAATAAGTACAGAGGGAAATGTAATGAAATCAAATGCCTAATGGAAAGAGATGAAGAATTAGAAGAAGATATGTATCTACAAGTCGAAAAATTTAAAACAAGCGTTAAATGAAAAGTATTCCTTTAAAAAATTTAATCAAAACTAATTTTATCGTAAAAGGGAAAAAAAAATCAAAGAGATAAATAAAGAAAAAAAAACAAAGATTTTAATGATTGAAGCAAAAAACATTGAGCTTGAAAATGAACCAAGAAAATCAGATTCAAGACGAAAATGTTTGTTTGTTAAAAAATGCAAAGGAGAAGGAAACATTAATCAAAATTATAGATCACATTATACTATTTTTTCGTGTCCAATTTATCATAATGTAAAAAAAATTAAAATTTTTAAATATATATAAAAAAGATAAAAGGAAGAAGATGAAAAAGAAGAAATAAGAAGGAATGCCCAAGCACAAAATTGGGGATCTCCTTTGGGTTCATAATAAGGTTGTTAAAAAGTGCGCCCAGTTTTTGTATAGGGAAATATAAGGGATTCTGTTCCAGTCTGAAGCCGTCACGTCTATTACGACCTGGACCTAAACCCAATCAAAGAGGTCGGGCGAGCGATCGAATGTCAAACCGTGCCACAGGCGCCAAGTTGATGATCAAATCGGGTACCAAGCCTCTGTGTCACCGTCGGAACTACTTGTTGGTCAGCCCTATATTTTTTTATTACTCATTTTAAGAAGTTAATTACGAACGGTCGAACGCGTACGGCCCGAAAAGTCCTACATGGAGATCTATAAAATATTTTCTTCGTCTAATGGCCATTATTTAATTTTATGAAATTTTTGTTTTTGAGAGAATTGATTTTGTTAATTTTTGTTCTTGTTAGAAAAATTAGTCAGGTTTATCCTAATTAATTAAGGTTTTGGATTTATTTTCAATACTATATGTTCATAAATTGTAATTAAAATTTGATATTTTTAGATTTTTAAAGATAAATTTTAAACTTATTTTAGAAATTATTTGAAGTTTTTTTTATTTCATAAGATTTGAAATTTAATTAGAAAATAAAGGCTATCAGTCCAGAGCTTCATGAAAAGATAATTTATAAGAAATATATCCAAAAAATTATGTTACCTGATTTTTAGATCCATCGATGTTGAAAATAGTTTTCGATTCGATTAAATAATTGAAACGATCGGTTTTGACACTAAATTTAATAAAATAAATTTTATTTTAAAATATTAACCAAATTTTACCAATAATTTCGAATTGAACAGTTTTCAAGAACTGGATTGAGACGTCGGACGATCGAATGCAGTAAAAATTAATTTTAATTTTTAAAATAGAAATTTAACAGGGTTAGAAATAAATCTATTTAATCAAAATTATTTAAATTTATAAAATTCTGCTTAACACTTAGTCTGAAATTTAAATTTTTTTTAAATTAGACTAAACTTTAATAAAACAGCCAGATTATGACGATCTTATGGACTAGTTCTTTTAAAAAAAAAATATTGTGCTTAGCGAGAAGTTTTTCTAATAATAAAAAAATTTGTACTTTATTCTTAGAATGGTTAGTTCTGTGATCATCTATTGTTCCAGGATAGTAAATCGTGTTCGTTAGCTAGAGATAGCGTTGTCTTTCTGTTTTAGGTGATTGAAGTCGTAAAAATGCTGATGTGTAAGCCGAAATGAGGCTGGGTTAGTTCTAAGGATTCTGTGATAGAGCGAAGTTTTTTTATATATGTCTAAATAAAGAAAAATAATTTATTCTATAATAAATTAAGTTTAAAAAAATGAAAAAAATTTGATTTAGTCGAATCAATTTAAATTTGAATTCTTAGAATAAAATTTTTGAATGTCGATTTAAAAATCAACAAATAATTAATCGATCAACTTTTCAACTCAAATAATAAATCGATTTAATGATCTAGTTAAAATAATTAGTCGATTTTCGAAAAGTCAATTGATAAGAGTCAATTATCAAACTAGTGTTTGATTCCACTGAATGGGTTTCAATAATAAATTCATCACAAAAAATACAAGACCTCTTCTTTTGGCTGGATCAAATTAGATTTTTAAAAAAAAATTTAATTTGTGGTATAAGATGTGGTAATCGCTGTTCCAGAAATCAAATCTTATTTACGATCTTATAAGATCATGTAAGACGAGGAATCTTACAAAGATCTTAAAATTTTCTTTAATGATTCTGAAAGAAACTTTTTTTAAAGATTTTCTAAGATTGAAAACAAGAATCTTATTCAAGATATTAAAAAATCTATTTAAAAAGAAAATTTTCAAATTCTTTTCAAGATCTTTAAGAAGCTTCTGATCCTTTTTCTTTTTTTTTCTATTTTAAGAAGAATAAATATCTGTCAAAGTTCTAAAAGATAAAATATTTTTTTTTTGTGAATGAAAATTATAATGGATTTTATTAAAGATCTTATTTGATATTTTTCAAGACTACATTTTATTATACTTGAAAAAGATTTCGTTTCCGTTCTTATAAGTTTTTAATTTATTATCTTTATTTTTGTAAAAAATATTCCGAATATATTATTAATAAATATTTATTTATTATTTTTTGAGCTAATTTCTGTCCGGTTGGCCACAATCGTTTCAACGCTTCCATTCTTCAGTTTCTTAAGCTCGAACTTTTTCGACATGTTCTCATGCAGTCTGAATATGCCTTAAGTCCTTCTCCTTAATCGATATTGTTTAATCAAAAAACGGAGTGTTTTAATCAAATCTATTTCACCGTAATTCCTTGAGGTTTTTATAATTTTCAAAAAACAAGAATTTGAATCTATGTAAGTTATTTTATTGTAGCTCAAGTCAACTTTCAGTAAAAATTAAATATTTGGAAATTTTTTTCTTAATTTTAGAAAAATGTGCCAATTCTTTTAAGGATATTATATTTGTTAATGGAACAATCAATTGTGGATAGGATAATATGGTTACAAATAATACAAGAAGAAAAAATCAAATTTGTCAAAAAAATTTTTAAAAACAATTTAAATTCTAATAGGAATATTAGATTTAATAAGAAAAATTGATGATTTATCAAGTTTTTTCGTAAATTTTTTTGATTAATTTTTTGTTAAACCGAATCAAAATTGTAAATTATTTTTGTAAATAGTAATAAAATTAAAAGTAAAAGATACAAAGAAAAATAAAAAATTTAACAAAAAAGAACCCAAAAAAATTAAAAATTTTAAAAAATAACTACAAAAATTTGTACATATTGTAATTAGAATAAATTAAATTAATTCTTTATAAAAAAATTAATATTTTTATACAAATTTTTTGATCACTGTCAAATAAATAAAGCATTAATTTTTTTTAATGATGAATCGATTGACCTTTTTTGTTTATCTTTTATTTTACTTTTTTTTCCCTTTTGTAATTATGAAGACTGTTCGGGTCATCAATTTTCAAAATGATTTCGATTTTTTTTGCTATTCAATTTAAAAGCATGTTTAAATAAGGGATATGAAGCTTTTATAATTTCGCAAAAAGTAAATTTTTTTTAAGATTAAGTCTTTTGTTTGAGATTTGAAATTATAATGGAAAAATGAGTTTAAATTTTAATTATATTTATCCATCAGTTGATAAGCTGATAACATAATGGTGATTAAGTTTAACAAATCTTACAAAAATGAATTGAAAAAAATATAAAGATGAAAAAATAAAAATTTTGACAGAAATTGAAAAGAAAAGAAATCTTAATTGATTCAGCTTTTTAAAAAGTTAAAACTACTAATTTAGCTTTTTGAATTTTTTTATAACGCGAGACAAAAATGCTTCAAAATTTTTTGATTTCTTACATTTTAAAAGCTAATTTTTTCTGAATACAGTTTGTATTAAATGCAAAATTTAGTTAGCTAAATTGAATTTCTTAAGAAGAGCTTATTTGTTTCATTAATATTTTCAAATCTCAAACAAAAGACTTAATCTAAAAAATAAATTAACTTTTTGCGAAATTAAAAAAGCTTCATATCTGTTATTTAGACGAGCTTTTAAATTGATTATAAATTGAAACCAAATTTTAGCAAAAATAAATCCAAATAATTTAATATAGATAGAAAAAACTGCGTTTACAACACAAGATGGACACTTCGATTTTAATAGGATGCCTTCTGGGTAAAAAAATGCCCCTGCCGAATTTTCAAGAGTGATGAACAAGGTTTTAGACAGCTAAACTTCTTACAGGCATTTTTCGACAATATCGTTATATTTTTGAGTAATGCAAAAGAGCATATTAAACATCTGAAACAAGTATTCGACGCACTAAGAGAATAAAATTTTCGAATAAATCCAAAAAAATGTAGCTGGTTTCAGAAATCGATTAAAGTGTTAGGCCACATCGTTTCAAAAGACTCGATACAAACTGATCCAGAAAAAATTGAGAAGATTAAGAATTACAGAACCGCGAAATGTTAAAGAGCTTCAAACGTTTCTTGGATTACCTGGATTTTATAGACGATTTATCAAGGCTTTTGCAATCACCACTTTACGCACTCTCAAGAAAGACAAGAAATGGAAATAGACCGAAGAGTGTAGAAATTCTTTTCAAAAATTAAAAAACGAATTAATAAATGATCCAATTCTGAAACAACCAGATTTCTCAAAACCGTTTAAATTAATAACCGATGCGTCTAATGTTGTAATAGGAGCAATTTTATCTCAAGACGATGACGAAGGACGAGAACACGTTTTGTATTTTATGCATCCCGTCTGATAAAAGGAAGTGAATTGCATTTCCATTTATCGGAAAAAGAATGTCAAGCAGTTGTTTGGGCTATTAAGTACTTTAGAATTTATCTATATTTAAAAAAAATTCGTAGTCTTAACCGAGAACATAGCGTTGAAATGGTTAAAAGAGATAAAAGAACCAACTGGACGTTCGGCCAGATGGGCGATACTTCTTCAAGGTTTCAATTTTGAAGTAAAACATCGATCTGGTAAAAAACATACCAATGCTGATGCTCCAAGCATTAGAGAGTTCTAAATCAAGTCAACAAACTAGTTCTAGTCAGACGAACGAACAGTAAGAATTAAGTGATGAATCTGAGGATAAACAATATCTTGATACTGATAGGTCTTCGAATTATCTGGACTTTTATGAAGATGGTCCGTTAATACATTTTCTAGAAACTGGTGATACTGAACCTGGATTATCAAGAAATGAAAAAAATAGAATTACTAAGCTTGGAGTAAAATTAGTAATTCACGATGATCAAATTTGGTACAGGGAGAGTGAAGATTTGCCTTATTTTGATAAGATGGTTCCTAGAATTGAACAAAGAGAACAGCTTATCGAATTTGAACATTTTTTTAATTTATTATAATTTGTCCAAATAATAACTGCAACTTTGAATGTTTACGAAATTAAATGTTTATTTTGTTACATTGCATTTTCGTGTTTTAATAAAACAATTCTCATACTTTATTCTTCTATGAAATAAACGTCCAATAAAATTAAAATTCCAATTTTGAGAGTTGCATATATTAAAAGATGTTCTATGTCTGAAACAACTCCAAATGAACAATTAAAAAAAGTGTTAAAGAAATGTGTTAAATGTTTACGACGTAATCGAGGAAGAGTTATTGAACATACTTCTGAATGTTTAAAAATTGACTTCATCTTTCAAAGGGTTAGTATTGATTTACCAGTTTTGGTTTTTCCGACTACACAAGACGGTTATAAAGGGTTGTGTGTCATAATAGAGTACCTATCAAAATTTTCGGTTGCCTTTCCAATTAGAAGTAAATCAGCTGAAGAAATTGCTTAATGTTTATTTAAATATATTAGCATATTTGATAATAAAGTATTACAAGCGTCTAATATTGCGTCATTACATAAACAAATCTTCAAATATAAAGAAATATCAAGAAAACAATTAAACGCAATCAATGAATATATGTGTGTCGATTGTAAAATAAAAAATGATAAATCCATAAGTGAGTTGAAGTCTGAAGAAGGTAATTGCATTAATGACAGTGATAAAAACCAAACCGTATAATTGTTTCGTCTAATATTAATGATATATCAAGACAAATTTTTACCAAATTCTTTAAAGTTCTTAAAAAAGTAAACAAAAAAAATAAAACACCAAAAATTGTAATATCTAGGTTCAAATTAGATTGTAATCAATGGTTCAATATTAAAGCAATTTAGATTGAAACTTTTAAAGATACAAATGTTCATATATTCGTTGTTGAAGCTGAAAGCAAACTTAAAAAACTAAAAAAGTAAGCTGGTCATTCAACCTGAATAGACTCTTGATATCAATACCTGGATTATTTTGTCAAAATATAAATGATAGATTTCGTTACTGTACAATTAATGATAATTCACCTCTCGTGCACGTACAAGAATCATGTCATCTATTTCATGATATGAGTCGATACTCAAAACAAAAAGCTTTATATGTTGGAAAAAAAAGACCATTGATGCAAAAGCAGTTAATATCGAAAAGTCAAAAAAAATTAACATAAACCAAAAAGAACATTTATTAGTAGCAGATTTCGATTATAAATCTTATTGGATTTTTTCGGTAATTAATAAAATAAATAGACCAAAGAACGAAAGATTATGTAGCTTATTTAATCAAATGATTCAATTCCATGAGAAAGAACTTAACGAATTTTTTGTTATGGAAAATCTTGATGGTAAAGAAATGGTAGTTTATAACAACAAAGCAGAGTAACTAGAAAGTAAATGTGTTGAAATTAGTCAAATAAAATTGGTATCTAACTCTAAAAGGTGTTTTTATGATTCTCAGATTAATTATATATCCAAAAATATAAATATTGATGGGTTCCTAACTAAAAAAGGCATAGTGAGTAGAATTGCGAGACATAGAAACTGCGATACTATTCGTAATATAATCCTCCCAAACACTAACTCGTTAATACAGCTTTTCAACCAAAAAGCGGTATTAAAACAAATAGCATTCAAGGAGGACATTAAACTAACCGAAACGAACCGAACCAAGAAGATTCAAAATAATAAGTTTATCCACTCAAAAGAATTCAATGACAATTTCGATCTCCTTACAGAATTTGAAAAACTTAAAGAAAAAAATTTCGTCTCTGACGGACTCAATCAACCAAATATTGTAAATATTAAAAACAAACAAACAAATTGGATTTATACTACTGATATTCTTGACTCAACATTGAATTCAATTAAACATTATATTGTTGACATTATAATAGCGATTCTTACAATATTAGTTTCTATTTAAAATAACTTTTTTTTAAAATAACTGTAAATTTATTAACAAATCGTAAAAGAAACAAAAAAAAACAGAAGAAACAAAAGAAAAATCAATTGTGAAAAAGTTCAAGTGAAAGAATCCGAAAGTTTAAACGAAATTAAAATCGACGATGATAACAACATTGCAACAGATGATCAATGTAAGCAAACATAGATGATATAATTCAAATTGAACGTAGTAATTAGGTTAAATATCGTGTCGAATTAGAGAATGACTGAAAATATCGGGACGATTATTTTTTAAAAGGGGGGGTAATTGTCAAATAGAATATGAGGTCATTCTTTAATTAGCTATTCTAGTTTCCAATAACTAGTTTATGATCTAATTTACTAATATTAGAAATACTTTACATTGGCTCAATTTCTGACAGGATTCTGATTTAAACGCGACAAAGCGTTTGCAAAGATACGTCAGTACTACGCAACGACCTAAAGTGGAGGCATCAACTGATTTGGATATTGGATTTGGATCGAAAATGTTCAATGCTTTAGTCAAAATAGAAATCTTTACTCTGTTGAAGGCTGAATCTTCTTTATCTGACCATGACCATAGTTTGTTCTTCTTGGTATGAACCCAGAATTGAGCTGCTATGGTTGCGAAATCCCTAATGAAACGTCTGCTGTATTGAGAAAGACCTAAAAACTATGAAATTTTTGAAAAAGTAAATGAAAAGTAAAGTGAAGAGGTGCAGTAAATAATAAATAATAAAAATAATAATAATTTTTTGATTTTAGATTTGATGAAAAAAAAATTATCAAAAATGATTAAAATATTGATCAAGGAGCAATATAAGTATCAAAAAGAGTCTTAAAAACCCTTGGGTCTTTGAGTAAAATCCATTACCAGAATTATCATATCTTAAAAAATAAAATTTATCTAAAACCAATAATTTTAATTGAACATTAGATTTACTTCCTTAAGAGTTTTATGAACTGAATAATGATGTTTAGTATTCAAGTGATATGCTTACGAAAAATTTGTTATATCATCAATGTAAATAACAATATATGTTTTTTGGCTCGTTTAGAAACCGTTTAGATTTAAATGGGCGGTCTAAGAAACCGTCCTAATTCTGACCGGAAGGTTAAGAATTTATTTAAGAAATTTAAACAAAAAATTTATTAAATATCTTCAAAAAGGGACCTTTTATATATATATATATGGTCAGAAATTGGAAAAAACTTTTTTTTTTTTCTAAAATGATTTAGATTTTAAAAAATTGTATCGTAAAAACCGTGTAAAACCGATCGCTTATCAACAAGACTCAATTAGGGGAGTCGATTTTTCGAATTAGCTCCTCTTTTATTAATTATTAATTTTATTAATATTATTTTAGCTTAGAATCTTCACAATATAATTTAAAAAAATATGAAATAAAAAAATTAATTGATTGGATGAAAATTATTTTAATAAACACGTAACCGATCGGTTTTACCCTAATTATCAGGGTCAAACCGATTAACTTTAAATTTTAATAAAATAACAAGAAAAAAATTTTTTGAATCGGAAAAAACACAAAAATAAAATAAGATTAAAATATACAAAAATAATATTTACACGGTAAAAATATTGTTTGAAATTTAAAAAAAACTTTTAATTTATACATGATATTTTAGCTCTAGTTCTATTAAGACTCAGTTCTACATTTTTTTGAGCAGTAGTACTCATCCCCTTGTTTGTATTTTTCTGGCAAACATTGATTGCGTATCCATTTTGGACAAATAGACCTTTCACAAGTTAATCTTTTTTTTTTTCTTTGCATGTTTCGAAGCTTTTTTGCACTTAAAACCTTTTTTCTCCTCATCCTCCTCGGTCTCTCTCTTTCGTTTATTAGGCTTGTTTTTTTTTATGTCTTCAGCCTCATTCAAGTGTTGTTAACTTCCTCTTAAGTAATTACTTACCCAGTCGAATAAGATCTCGAAAATCTGTCGATAAATCTACGCAAAAATTTCGTATATTTATCGAAATAAAAAAAAATATTAGTACTCTGTTTTTAAATCTTTTTTATAAACAAATTAATATTTATTTCGAAAATTTTCGAAATTTCTTTTTTTAAGTGTGTAATTCACACTTTAGATTTTTCGAAAGATGTTCGAGGTTTTATTTGAACCGGAAAAGATGGAAAAAAATTGATCTGGCTATGTTATCATTTTGTAAAATTCTGATTAAATATAAGGAAAACTTAGTAAAATTTCAGATATTATTTTCAATAGAATAAATTCTTTATACGAGACTTGATTTTGCTCTTTCTAAAAGAAGTTCTGGTGTATGTGCATTAATATTTGTATATGAGTTTGAGTTATCATTAGAGCTGATATTGAGTGTTTGGCTAATATTTGAGTCATAAACCCTTTGGTTTTCAGTGTTTGTTTTACTGATTATTTTCGAAATTAATGGTAGCTTAACTCTATTTGGTTTAAAGGTAAATGCCTGTAATTTCAAACCCATTATATGCGTGAGCTCTAGTAAAAGCTTAATTATTTGAGAAAAACTTTGATGAAAGGCTAGGAAAAACCTCTTTGTTTAATTTTGAGAAAGAAGATTCTTCATAATATTGCCTTAAAATTGACCTCCAAGCCACTTTTACATGATTATAAACAACGACATCTAGGGGTTGTCAAGTTCGTTTCAATTCGATTTTTTCAAGTCGGAACAATTAGAATAACTTTTTTACTAAAATAAATGATTTAATATTGCAAAATGCTTAATTATGAGCAAATGTGCTTAATGCAGTAAAATAAATTAGTGTTGGATGCGGTCAGAGCAAACCGGTCCATTTCACGGACGGTTTTTTGCGGTCATTTGGCCGGTTAGCTTGGCGGTCAAAATTTTGGACAAAATTTTGGAGTCAAAAAATACGGTCAGACCAAAACGGACGGTCAAAGATACGGTCAACTTTTTGGCGGACGGTCATTTGGCCGGTTAGCTTGGCGGTCAAAATTTTGGACCGTCAAAAAATACGGTCAGACCAAAACGGACGGTCAAAGATACGGTCAACTTTTTGGCGGACGGTCATTTGGCCGGTTAGCTTGGCGGTCAAAATTTTGGACCGTCAAAAAATACGGTCAGACCAAAACGGACGGTCAAAGATACGGTCAACTTTTTGGCGGACGGTCATTTGGCCGGTTAGCTTGGCGGTCAAAATTTTGGACCGTCAAAAAATACGGTCAGACCAAAACGGACGGTCAAAGATACGGTCAACTTTTTGGCGGACGGTCATTTGGCCGGTTAGCTTGGCGGTCAAAATTTTGGACCGTTTAAAAAATCGGTTAAAAAAAAAGCGGGCAGTCCATGATACGGTTACGTTAAGGCGGGCGGCCATTTTGCCGGCTAAAAAACCCGGAATAAAATAAAAAATTAATATAATTTGAAATATGTTTATTATTTAAAAAAGTTGTTTTTTAATTAAAAAATAAATAAATTAAACAATAACATCCAACCAGATTGTGTTGTTGATGATGTTGCATAAACCGTTTTCTCAGGTCCGTCTTAGCACCAAGAATTGTATAAACGTCCTTTTGATTAACAAACAACAAATGGTGCTATGTAATTTGTTATATCCCTCCTTGTCTAAGCCTGTTCCCTAACCAGAGGTATTCAGAAGCTTATTGGGGATATTTGTATAGTCAAAGAAGGTTTCTTTGATAAACGTTTATTATTTTTGGAATCTCTCTTGTTAGTAATTGTTAGTAGATTAAATACTAAATTAAGTTCTGCAGTAAGAAAATAGGACTACAGAAAGTAGTAAATTGAACTGTCTTAAATCAGGTCCTAACACACCTTCCCCTCCAGGAAAAACACAGTCGTCCCAGACTAGAAAAGCAAATACTAAAAAAAACTAAGTTAACATAAATTTAGTTATTATAATGAGAAAAACATAAATTAAAAATACAACAAAAACAAAAACAGAAATTATATAAAGTTGCGAACATAATAGAGACCAAATTTTATTGCAAGTGAAGCTCCAAAAATTCATCCATATTTGGATTTCGACAAACGGGACAGACAATTCGTGTTCCGAATTCCATGCGGGTTTTTATTGCTATGTAACAGCGGCGACACAACACGTGCCCGCACATTAGTGCCAATATGTCTGTATCCGGGCCAGGGGTGTCGACACAAATTGGGCATACGAAAACGGTTGTTTCGATCACCGGTTCCCGACCTCCCAACTGACTGGCAAGTCTCAATTGTTCAAGCTCTCGGTTCAACCGTTCCTTCTCTTCCCTAAGTTGTTCATTTTCTTCCCGTAATTGTCCCTTTTCTTCCCGTAATTGTTCCATTTCTTCCCGTAATTGTTCCTTTTCTTCCCGTAATTGTTCTTTTTCTTCCCGTAATTGTTCTACCTCCCTTTGTCGTTCTTCCTCGGCCTGCCGATATCTCTGATGGTCTTGGGAAAGGTCGTCTTGGAGACGCTGAATAAGTGCTTCTTTGTCTTCCACATCTTGTCTCAACCGCTCTATTTGATTTCCCTCTTGTTGTAGTTTCTCGTGGGCTTCGCTAAGTTGGTTATTAAATGTAGCCAACTCTCGCTCGGTCTGGTATATGAGAGAGCGGAGCGGCATCCACCTTAAGGACGTAATTGGTAATTCCTCGAAGCGGGCTTGATAATTGGCTAAATCCATTTTGGTTTTTTCCAGCTTGGCTTCCAAAGTGGCTATTTCCTTGCGGAGTGGATGGTCTTCTAGCGTCTTCTTTTCTTCTTTGAGGCGTTCTTCTTCTGCTAGCAGCCGGCTGAGCTTTTGATCCGCTTCCTGCTTTGCCAATTTAACTTCGTCCAATTCCCTTTTAAGTTTGGAAGTAGTGGGGGACTCTTCCAAATGCAATGGTGTCGGCTTGGGGTTCATTCGCACTCGCAAATGGCGATCCCTATGCGAAAGGCCATCCAATCGCGTTACGGCTATCGGGTGGACTTCCGGATTTACATATCGGACGAACGCATATGTGGTTTGCGGTGGGTTTCTATGATGTATCGGGTTTTGGTGTACCCGCATCCAACGCAATTCCCCAAACTCCGGCTGAAAATGCTTCAGCAATTCCCCGAGATACTTAGAGGCGTCGGGCTCGTTGGTGATACTCGAGATCATAATATCCGGGTGTTCCATTTTTAGTTGTTTTTTTTTTTTTTTTTTTTTTTTTTTTTTTTTTTTTTCTGTTTCTTTGCTATTCTATGTCTTCTTTCTCGATTAAAATTAACTTTTTATAGGAGAATCTCCAGTGTGTATATACAATCTGCAGCTAAACTAACTTACAAAAACTACTTTACTCCATTGAACATTCATTATTCGAACTGATGAAAAGATTTTCAGTCCAAAAAAAAACTGTTATAGAAAATTAATATAAAAAAACGTAACTGATTTAATTAATTTACAAAATCAATAATTTAATAATTTAGCCTGGTTACCGGTTTACGATTTCGGGAACTCTTACGTATTTTAACTGGTTCACTAGCAAGCTTCCTAGAGAGGTAATAATTTGGATTAAACGTTTGGTCTTCTGAGGATTCCGACTCAGTTTCCGAAACATTTCCATGAGATGAGTTATCTTTGTCTTTATCGGGTACACTGGGTACGGGGCAGTCACCAATCACCAAACTTTCATCTGTTGATCGACTCCCAATTTTTTTCCTTTTACAATCATCTCTAATTTCCTCATCTACATCTTCGAAATCGTTGTCCGGTTGTAATCGTTTATCACTTTTATCCTTCTTTTTTTTCTTTTTTCTTTTGGTTGGAATATATTTCTCGCTGTCCGTGTCACTGTTCTCCTCTTGAACTAAATTCGGAATAAGTTTTCCAAAGAACCTTTTTAACCGATTGTGATGGACCAGCTTAATTTTGGCTTTTGGTTGGTTTGCCTTCTTTATTCTATAGTTAACGGATCCGACCTTTTCTATAATTTGAAATGGACCTTCCCATTTGGGGGCTAGTTTCTTTGAAAGGCCTTGTTTTACTTTTGGTACATTCAGCATTACAAGTTCGTCCGCCTTGTATTCTGTTGGTCTCAAATTACGATCGTGGTACCACTTTGACTTGTCAACCTTTGAATCCGTGTTTTCCTTTACACATTTAAACACTTCGCACAATCGCTGTTTTAGTTCACCAACATAGTAGTCTACGTAACCTGTTTCGTTGTAATTATTGTCTACTTCATTGCTCATGTCTGACAGTACCCCTTCCCCATCATTAACCGAATTTTCGATGACCAAGTCAATAGGTATCTTTGGCGTCCTACCGAACATGATTTCAAATGGCGTGAAGTTAGTTGTTGCATGAGTTGAGGTGTTGTATGCAAAAGCCAAAAATGGTAATAGAACATCCCAATTATTTTGGTGCTCGTTTACAAAGCATGAGATCATTGTCTTTAACGTTCGGTTGAAGCGTTCCGTCAAACCGTCGCATTCCGGGTGGTAAGCAGTTGTACGAAGCTGTTTAATGTCCAACAACTCTAGGATCTTTTTCATCACTTCTGCTTGGAAATTTGTTCCCAAATCTGATAGTATGTTAGTACACAAACCGAATCTCATCATAAACTTAATTAATAATTGTGCGATTTTATCGCTAGTTGTGTTCTTGATGGGACTTAGTTCAACCCATTTCGAAAAATGACAACACATGACTAAAATGTAGATGTTACCATCCTTGGACACTGGTAAGGGTCCTACAACATCAATTGTAATCAGATGTAATGGTCCACTAGCCTTCAGCGGCTGTAGTTTAGCCTTTTGGAAATTTTGAGGTTGTTTTATTTTTTGGCAAATTGGACACTCTTTGATAAATTTTATTGTCTTTTTCTTTAGACATTGTGTATAAACTCTAAGCCTTAGCTTATCATAGGTTTTTCGTACACCAAGGTGACCTCCAAAAATTGAACTGTGCACCTTTTCAATTGTATTACGCACAAGATGAGATGGTAAAACTAATAGTTTTCGACTAACTTCATCGTTTACCTGTTTTTTTAAAAATAGGATATTACTTTCCATCAACAGCTCATCATAAGCGTCAAATAGCTTTCTGTGCCAATTTGTTTCGAAATTAGTAATTGTTGGTTTCTTGTCATTGTTTGCCAAGATTAATTGTTTTATCCACTTAATTGCAACATCTTTATCTTGTTCCTCGGCGGTGATTTCAAATTTAGACTCGTCCTCGGGGTATTTCTCGTTCCTTTTTTCATTTATCGAATCTATTAAATTGATGACAATTTTTGGTTCTGAGTCGTCGGCAACATGAAGTAATTGTTCTTTCTGTACATGTTCATCATCGATTGGTAATGGCCAACGAGATAATGCGTCTGCATTAGTGTGTGTTTTCCCACTCTTGTAGTGGATTTTAAAAGTATAATTACTTATCCTTATCAACCATCTGGCTAATCTTGAATTTGGTTTCTTACAAGTCAACAGCCACGATAATGGTTGATGGTCCACATAACAGTCGAATTCTCTTCCAAAAAGGAATGAATGGAAATTTTCCATGGCTATAACCATGATGAATAATTCCTTCTCGGTTGTTGAATAGTTTTGTTGAGCTTTGGACAATTGTCTTGAAAAGTAAGCAATTGGTCGATAGTTACCTTCCTTCTCTTGTGACAATACTGCACCTACTCCTGTGTTGGATGCATCCGTGTCCAGTCTAAATCTTCCATGTTGGTTTGGTAAAGCTAAAACTGAGTCCGACGTCAACTTTGTTCTTAGTTCATTAAAAGCCTTTTCGCATCGATCATTCCATTCTATGTACCCTGTCTTGTTTGTGATTGTTTGTTGCTTGGTTGTCAGGAAGTAAAGTGGGGCGGCTATTTTGGAAAAGTTTTCTATAAACTTCCGATAAAACTGTGCTAGTCCTAAAAAGCTCTGTACTTGTGTAAGCGTATACGGTCTTTGATACCGATAAAGTGCTTCCACTTTTTCTGGATCTGGTTTTATATATTCGTAACCAATTACATGACCAAAAAATTTAACTTCTTATTTCATGATTTCGCATTTTTTTAACTTGACTTGGAGACCATATTTCTTTAGTATTGAAATAACAGTTTCCACATGTTTACGATGTTTATCCAAATTGTCCGAGTGAATCAGGATGTCGTCTATGTCGTTTTATTGCTTCACTTAGGATCTCATTCATCGCCCTTTGGAATGATGCTGGTGCATTCGTGAGACCCATGGGTAATACAAGAAATTCAAATAATCCTATTTCACATGAAAATGCTGTATATTTCCGTGAACTTGGGTGAAGTTTGATTTGATAGTAACCACTGTATAAATCAAGCTTTGTAAACCATCGTGACTTAGCAAGAAGTGGAAACAAGTCGTCTATGTTTGGTAATGGATGAGCATCCTTCCTCGTCACATTGTTCAATAGACGGTAATCGACAGTAAAGCGTATGGATCCATCCTGTTTGTTTACCAAATAAATCGGAGATGACCATGGCGAATCACTCGCTTGTATTAACTTAGCTTCCAACATTTGATCAATCATTTTTTTAAATTCTTCTCTCTTGCTAAATGGGATTCTGCGCATTTTTTGCCGTATTGGTAATTGTTTTTCATCAATAAGTTCGATTTTGTGTTCAGTTATTTCCGACGGTTTGAGATCTGGTAACGAAAAAGCACTAATTCCAGAAATCATTTCTCTTATCCTTTCCTTCTCTCTTGAGACTTCCAGCTCCTTCTTCATCTCCTCTGCATAGTTTTTGTTATTGTCAATTAAATGGTTTTCTGTTGATATTGTTTTTTCTTTTATTTTGACTTTTTCTGTGCAAACTTGATGAACTTGTTTGTTTTCCAACACTTTTCCGCCTACATTTTTGTTTTCATCATTGCTTAACTCTGCATGATGATGTCTTCTCAAGTTGATGATAATAGTGTCTTCAGTGCAGTTTTTTAATGTGTTCTTTAAGTGACTTATTGGTTTTTTGAATCGATTATATTTATTTACGAAGTCGAGACCTACTAAGAATTCTTTTACGAGTCCCCGCATTACGTAAACTAGAAGTTTCGTCACATAACTTCCAAATTGGATTTTTACCAAAGTTCTTCCCAAAATCCAGAGATTTGATCCATCTGCTCCTGCGATTTTTCCATTTGTGGGAAAGATACGTTGTTTGTTTGATAATTGGTTAAAGACCCTTTCGCTGATAACCGAAATATCGGATCCCGTATCTATTTGAAAGCGTGTAAATCTTTCATTAATCAAGCAGTCTCCCTCGAGATGCTCCGAAATATCTGTGCTGTAACTCTCAATTTGTTTTTTACTTGCTTCACAAAAAGGAGGTCTGTAGTCTGCTTCTACTTTTGTTTGTCTTTGCAGTCTAACATTTGTTTTATTGGCTTTCTTTTTTCCGAATTGTTTAACATCTTTGTGCATGTTACTTGGGTTATAAAAACAATCCTTCCATAGATGTTTATGGTGGTTACAATGTGTACATTCAGCATTTGGGTTTACATATTGATCATTATCGTTATTTCTCTGCCTTTGCTGATACTGCTCACTTTGCTTTCTCTGAACCATGTTGTATGGATTATAGTTACAATTGTCTTCAAACTTTACTTGTTTACTTGCTTTAGTGTGTAATTGGTTATTTTGATTAATTGATTGTTGATATGTAATTGGTTTAATTTGTACTTTGTTTGTATGGATTATACTTTTACACCTTTGAAATCCATCTTCTAGTTGTGTTGCTTGATCCAACGCTTGTTGAATTGTATTTATTGATTTGCTTTGACACAACTCGCTTTGGACACGGACATCATTCAAGCCTCTAATGAATCTATCTATTATGACTTTCTCCCTACTTTTATCATTTTCGGCCAAATGTGCTTTTGCAGCTAAGTTTTCCAATTCACACATGTATTGGTGAATGTTTTCGTTAGGAGCTTGCACTCGAATTGAAAATTCCAAGAACGGGTCATTATACATTTGGCTTTTTCCGAATAATCTTTCCAAAGTTTGCACAATTTCCTCATATGATGCGTTGGGCTTCTTGAAGAGAAGACGCTGTTCAAGTTTTTCAAGACAATCTTCTTCTATTAAGGAAATTAATTGTTCTGCTTTGTTGTTGCTTTTCTTTGCAAATCGTTCAAAACCTCTTTTCCAAACATTGAAATCTTGATTGATTGTGAAAATGTTGGGACCCTTTGTTTTCACTTGGTATATAAATTTTTTCTTAAATGGCCAAAAGTTCCAATTAAGAGGACTTATGTTACATATGAGCATAAGTACTATTTTTGTTAGGAGAATTGCAATAGTTGCATACCATAGGTACTCAAAATATCTCTTGCTGATGTAGTACGTGTCTATCTTTTTTAGCAATACTTCAACTATTTTCCAAAACGGTGTATGTATATCCAGAGGCACATATTTTCGATTGTCAAGATCTTCTTCAAACTTTAGTTTGGCGTATCCTGTGTGCAAAAGAAAATTTATTGTCTCCATTACGTATTCAAATGGATTCATTTTTGTCATTTTGCTGATTAATTGTTTATTTAATTGTTTAATTATTTGTTTAGTTGGATTCGAAATTTTTCTTAATTTGATTCGTTAAATCCAACGTGGTCTTAGCAATTTAAATTAAAATGAATTTTATTTTGCTAAATGCTTTGAGTTGCTTTTAAACTAATGTATATAGTTTAAACTCCACTGGGCACCAATTGTTATATCCCGCCTTGTCTAAGCCTGTTCCCTAACCAGAGGTATTCAGAAGCTTATTGGGGATATTGGTATAGTCAAAGAAGGTTTCTTTGATAAACGTTTATTATTTTTTGGAATCTCTTTTGTTAGTAATTGTTAGTAGATTAAATACTAAATTAAGTTCTGCAGTAAGAAAATAGGACTACAGAAAGTAGTAAATTGAACTGTCTTAAATCAGGTCCTAACAAATTACCATTTGGATTGCAACAATTTTAAAAAAGAGGAAAAACATATAATTAATTTTAACAAATTTAGATTATATAATGAGAGAAAAAAAACATAAATTATAAAAATCAAAAAGAGAATAAAACATAAAATCAATAAAAAATGAGGCTAAAATTAGACTGGATCTTGGTTCAAAAATTTAGCAACCAAATAGACCTTAAAACATTTATTTCATCTTCATATGACGCAGCCTCCGATCATTCAAATCAAAATAATTGAACTCTGTGCCAAAGTAATAGTCCAAATCTAATGAATGTACGATATATGAAATGCAAATCTGTAAATATATGTAAAATGCTTTTGCTTTTCAAAATATGCATGGTAACAGACTTGGTTTAACTTTATGGTTTAAATATTCATAGTTCTAAGACGCCAGAAAATCAAAAACAGTTGTTATTTATAGGAATTATGAACTTTTTCAAAGTAGATTTAGAAAATTATTTATTGCAAGGTATCTAAAAACCATTTCATTTATGGCAAAAAATAATCTTTTATAATAAAAATAAACCAGTGCCTAGCTCAACACAAATCAAATCTTATATGAAATATAGACGCTTAAATATTGGTGATGTGAATAGCCTAGAAGGTTTAGAATCATTTATAGACCATTCTTTTTTATTCAATTGATTATAAGTTTTTTTTCTCTGAAATAAAACTTTAAACAAATAATCCTTATGTTTTTTATCTTTTTTATTCTACTGATTAAATTTTTTTTTCTCTGAATCAAAATTGCAATTTGCTATATTTTTTTTTCTTTATTTTTGTTGATTTATCTTTTTATATGTTTCGTTTTACCTCTCTCATTTAAAACGGTAAATTGTGCCTTTTGGTAATTTCCAGTAATCTTTTGCAGCCTTTTTAGACACAATCCTTTCCTCACCAGGATTCGCTGAAAATCCCGTTTCATCAGCATTACTAATATACCTTTTTGTCGGACTATGTTTTAGAATTAATTGTTTGAGATTTGTGAAAAAATAATCAACTGATTTGTTTGTACAAGATTAAGCACGCTGTGATGAAATCAAATTATCTTTCTAAAGGTTCATAAAGCCATAATACCAGTCACGTCCTGGTTTACCATTTGTAAACAAATTAGCCTGGTTAGTCTTTTTCAAGTATACTGAAACAATGGATTGAATCTGAATAAAATTTCGACCAAGTCCGCAATCCGGGCAATCTGAAAATTCATTACAAAAATGAAAAACTGAAGCATATTTTGTAGGAAACATTATGTTAAATTTCTTTTTCTTTTATTTTATGTACAAATCGTTACTTATATAAAAATGAAAAAAAGTAAAAATATCTTACGGGAATTATCAATATATGAAAATTAATTTTAAATCTGAACATTTGTTAAGTTGGGTCTCAAATATCAAATTTAAAATTAAAGATTTTATGATTAAAGAATTACAAGGTCTAGTTTAATAAAGCTAATAAGACGATTGCAAATGGTCAAGAAATACTTTAAATATTTTTAAATGCTGATAAAACAAAATGTTAAAAAGTAATTAAATTCCTGCCTTATAAAGATTAAGTAATAAAAATTAGTGTAAAACTTTTCACATATTTCAAAAAATCTTATCAAAATTTTTTTTTTAAAAACCAAATTTATAAATTTTTTTTTTTTACAACAACAATTTTCTTTAAATGTAAATCGTTTTATAGTTTAAATTGTAAATTTCGTTTTGAGATTCTTAATTGAGATGATTGATTGATCAAAATGAAAATAAAAATACCCTGAATCCTGTATTTAATTAAAAATCTTCGGTTATGAACTCCTCATCTTTACTAAACTAATCAGATTGGTAAATAATCTTAATTTAAGTTTTTATTCCTTTTAAAGATATGCAGATCATTAATTAATCTTTTCCTTTAAAAATTTTTATATTGTATGATTAATTTTGAAAGAGATTTAGAGTCAATAAACATAGATATTCACCTTTACAAATGTCCAAGAGTATTATTGTCTTCATTCTGAGAAATCAAACATCCAAATTCAGATTCTCAAATTGAAATTAACAATTAAAACAAAACATTTACAATGTAAATTAAATGTTGTTGTAAAGTTAAGAAGTATTAAATTTTCATAGGATCGAAAAATTGAACACTTTGACTTTTAGACAGGATGCTTGTTAAAGGAGAAAGGAATTTCGTAATAAATCCCTCCATATGGTACCTGCCTGACCAAACGACCATTCCTTTTCCTCGACTTATAAATGTTCTAACAACTGGATCTTCTTCCTCTTTTCTATTCTTCGTTGAAACTCTATTCCTGCGTAGAGTCTGAATATAAGATGTCAGGAATTCTTTAAAAATTTACTTCGAGTTCTAAATTGTCAGGATCTTCATTTGAGTCAAAGTCAACAATTTTATAGTTAACGTTTGAACTCGACTCAATATTCTATCAAAGATAAATTAAATTTCAAAAATTTTAAAGATTTAAAAATCAAAACCTTTTTTTTGATTGGAATTCATCAATTGAATCTGTTATATCTTCAGTCTCAGAAACGAATGTAAATAATTCGGATTTTGGTGTTTTACCGCCATTAGTTTCGTTAGAACTTAATATTAACGACTTCCCTTTTTCTACAAAAGGATTAAAAAATAATTGATACCTCTAGCAAGAAAAAATGTTATTTCCAAGCTATCAAAAAAAATCTTTATGAAACTTTTAATGTGTCTTTTTGCTTGAATCAACATTGTAACAGCCGCTACACAATTTGTATGAACAATATGTGAATTTTAAATTTCTAAGAATAATTTTTGGCAATGAATCATCATCTGGAATATTAAATGTTTTTTTAAACTTTTATATTCCTGTGTCAGTTTTTCAATATGAGATTCTAAAATTGCCTTTGATCTTTTAGTTTTTATCTTTAAATAAAATTAATTAATTTTAATAATAAAAATTTATAAAAACTCTGAGATTCCAATTGAATTATTTTGAAATTAAGTTGGCCTATTTTTTTGAAATTCTTATCAGGGGATAAGTTGAATTTTAAAACTTTTAAAACTAAAATTTCAGCTTTTTGATCGCGAACATTTCCAAATCTGTGATTCTCTTAAAAAATATAATGGATAAAATCTCAAATTTTTATTATAAAAATTACTTTTGATCAAGCTGATTTTTTAAGTCAGTTTATCTTTTTGACTCTTCTTTTCTATCGAATTCAAGTAGAGCATTAAAATATGCTCTTTGTTGATTCTTTTGTCTATTGTTCATTTTTTAGTAAATAATTTAAAAAAAATTTTGTGAAGGGCGAGTCATTAACTTTCGAAACATTTTTTCTTTAAATCTGGATTATCTTTTTTTCATTTTCTTTTATGTTTTTTTTCAATGTTCTACAACTGCTACAAGAATGTTCTACAATTTTCACTGAATTATTTAAAATTATAGTTTTTAAAATGATTAAATATTGAGCAATTCATTTTTGAATTAAATTAATTTTTGATTTTAATTTAAATAATCAATCACATCAAGATTATTTACGGCTATCATTAGAGCGATATCATTCGCCATTGAAAAATCAGTGACAATCGATTTTGGTAATTTCAAAAAGTCATATCATTTACATTTTTCAAGTATCACATAAAGATGTGCAAACTCGCTTAACATTTTCCTCAAACAAGAATCCTTTATGTTCATTCTAATTGGATCATTTTTTAAAAAGCAAGAAAATGTTTAGTTAAAATTCATTTATCTACTTTATTGTATGGGATCATTTTTAAAAGCAATGTATCCTTTGCTAAAAGCTTCTAGTTTTATTGATTCCCGTATCTCTCCTTCAGTTCGAATTAAATCAAATAAATAAGTTTTCTCCAAATTAATCAACATAATTACATTTATACATACTAACATAATAATTACATACTTTTTTCAATAACAAATTTTACGATTTGCTTGCAGAAGAAAATTTATTTACAGAAAAAAATTTGACCATTTTTTTCATAATTAATTTAATCGAAAATCTGACTGATGTATCATTTGGGTATTTAAACCCAAACGGTATTTCGATATTAGATTCACAAAAATATAAAGTGTTGGACGCGAGCAGACCAAACAGGTTCATTTTGCTAACGATTTTGAAATCGAGTGGTCGATCAAAATTTCTGCTCTCAAAAATATGCGAACACCTCAATATGAGCGATCGATTTTTATTAAATTTAATTATTTTTTAATTCATAAAAAACTTTTAAAAATAAATTATTTTTACTATTAAACTAAAAAATTAAATTATTCATTTTTTATTTGTTTTCTTATTTATTTTTGAATTGATTTTAATTTTTTCAAATATTACACTGATCTGTATCGCCATATCATTTTTTTGTTAATTCAGCCTGTCTCCTTGTCCTTTGATTTTCAGTCAGAAGTTAGCCATGTAGACGCAACGTCACGATCAAATAAAGATTTCGCACAAACATTCCGACTAGCAACTAACGAAACCTTCCAATACCGCCAAACTCTCCCAGTCCCGATTAAACACTGGTGATCTAATCGTCCTTCCCAATCCATCTTGTCAGTTTTAAAATTTTCTTTTTATGAAAAAAAAAATAAATGTTTCAAAATATTTATTATATATTTTTATTTAGAATTAATTAAAATCATGATTTTTATATAAAAGCATAATTTTTTCTACTTTTTCAGGAGATATTTTATTTCTTCTGTTCCATATTTGGTTGCCTGTTCTTGAGAAGATTCTTTCAGAAGGTGTACTTTTAGCTTGCGCAGTTGCATATATTTTAAAATATTCGAAAAGAATTGGTAATTTGCTTATGTTTTTAATCTAAAATTCAGTTAATTTATTTGATTTTGGTTTTAATTTATAATTGGTTATTTTTTTTTCACTACTATCCAATTAACCTTGATTCTGTTTCATCTTCTGATGAATCACTTATTTGAACTCCTTTGCTTTGTTTAAATTCATAATTTTCAGAGGACTTATTTTTTACATTATTGGTCATTTTAATAATTTCCTTAAAATCTGGAATACTTTCTCTAATTTTTTTTTATGCAAAATCGATAAAAATATTTTTTTGGGTCTCGTTCAAACTAGAAATTTTTTTGTATCTCAGGTATAAAAATGATGCAAGATCAAGATAATTATTTTCGAATATTTCATATTTCTGTATATAAAAATCAAGATAAACCTTTAATAATTGTTAAAACCCAACTGAAATATTTCATCTTGTTTTTCTTCACATGCTTTGAGAAAAGTTGTCTAGGCAGGAATGATTAAACTTGATATTGTTGAATATTCAGAAGAAAGATCCTTGGCTAATTCCGACAGGTCTCTACATGAGGGCAATTTAAATCAGGATTCAAAAAATTACAAAATAACGGGTGGCCAAAATTATTTGTCCTTGAAATAAATTTATTTGGAAAAAAAATGATGAACCAAATATGATAAAAAAGTGAAATTTAGAGGATTTAAAGCATTTTTTTTCTAGTTTCTAGAATTCATATTTTTTCTGAAACTTATTTTCAAAATTTATTACTCTGGCCTTTCAGTTGACCTCTTGCTAAGACCGAATTTGTCCTCATATGACACCGTTAATAAGTTGCCAGTTTGTTATTCCATTTTGTAGAGAATTTTTTTCTGATTCAAATGAGCCATAGATTGTTTTTTTCTTTCAAGTTTTCAAGAAGATATGATTTAAAAACACTAAAAAATGACCATTCTTCCAAAATCTTATGTTTTTATTGAATAACTTTTGATCTATAAAAGGTATTATCCTCAATTTTAGAACACATATATAATTAAATTTGAACTTTTAAATAAAACTTTTTAATCAAATGAAAGCTTTATTCTAAGTCTTGATTTTAAGCCTTTTTAAAATTTAAAATTTTCTGTCATATGAGGACAAATTCGGTCTTAGGAAGAGGTCAACTGAAAGGGCAGAGTAATAAATTTTTAAAATAAGTTTCAGAAAAAATATGAATTTTAGAAACTAGAAAAAAAAATGCTTTAAATCCTCTAAATTTAACTTTTTTAACATATCAATAAATTTTAGGACAACCAATTTTGGCCACCCGTTAGCTTGAAAAATCTGTTTTAATCACAACAAAAGTGAAGGTTTGCAGTGATAATAAGCATCAAAAGTAAATAAGACGCGTCTTTCTCTCTTTCATCAGTTTAAATCATTTTGTATATTTTAATATCATGTTTTAGGTCTAAATGTCGAATCATTTTAAAGTTGAATTGTCAATATGAGAAACCTGAAATTACAAGCTTCATGATTTATACCTCTGAAGTCACAGATACCAATAAAGTTTTTTTTTGTTTTTCACTTGTAAATACTCCCAACAATTGGATGTCTTTTTTTTACGGCTAGAATCCTCTTCACATTCATATTTGGATAATTCTGTCTTTGCATTTACATTTTCGTTAAATGACAAATTACCAATTTGATCAAAAAAAAATTTTGGTTTTTAAAATTATTATCCAGCAGTTTACTCGAACATGTTTCTAAATTTTCCGGTCGAGACCTTCTTTGCGATCGATCCAAAGGAATTAAAAATGTCGAAATTAGCAAGCTTTTATTATGAAAAACAAAAACACACTGCTATAACAAACGCTGTTTAAACGACGTTCTTGTAAATCTCAAATTGAATTATAATTTATAAAAAATAATTTTTAAATTAATTTAGAGTTGAACTTACAACTTCTTCTTCTGTTTTTTGAGCTGAGGAGTTGATATTCATTTGAATTTCGATTTTATTGAGTTGTTTTTATTTTTTTTTTTTATTTTTAAAAATCTTTACTAAAATCTTAAAAATACTAAATTAATATTATTTTCCCTATTTCAAATGAAAGTTTACTTTTCCAAGATATTTGTTTGTGAATTTTGAATCGACATACGATTGTGTATTTGTTTTTTCCAAGTCTATTTGTTTCTCGTCGCTTTCAGTTTCACTTGTAATGGTATTAGGTGTCTTCTTTTTGATTGTTGACGAATTTTTTTTGCGGCTTCACTAGTTAGATGTAATGACTTCTTTCTGAGTCTCAATTCTTACCGATTGAGGAATAGTTGTTTCAATATATGGCTGAGTTGGTTCAATATGATGCTGAGTTGGTTTAGGAAGAGACTGTTGGTTCTTGATTAGATTGAATTTGTTGAGGAAGATGCTGGGTTTGTTCAAATTCGATTTGAGTTCCAAATTCTAAAAAACCTAAAATATTATAAGTGTTTTGGACTAAATTTTTTAAAGTTTAAATAGTATTTTACATATTTTTACCATAAAAAATTACTGTTTTCATTGGCTTGATTTTTAGATTTACTTTATAATCGTGGACTTTTGACAAGCGGCGGCTGAGAGAATGAATCAATTTTTTAGGACAGAATTCTGATCAATATCTTCCTGATTTTGAGCTGGATTTTATCTTTTTTTTTGATTAATTTTAGCTGTTTTATAATTTGACATTCTAAAAAAATGAAAAATTTAAAATAAAAATAAAAATTAAATTATAATTTTTAAAAATTTATCAATATAAACTTAAGGAGTAAAAAAAAATTAATTTTTTTTCAAAATTATTCATAAATAATCTAATGAAAAAATGAACCATTTAATGGAGATTTCTGAGACAGATGATAATGATTTAATAAAGAAATCAGTTATAGATACTGTTGAATAAATAATTATTTTAAATATATAATTTTTTCAAGGGCTAAACGAGAGTGAATTTTGTGAAGAAAGTATTGATCATAATTCTGATATAGAGTTTTTCTTCTTTGATTCGGAAAATGAAGAGATTGAAAAAAGTACTAACAACTACTGTAATTCGTCTTATTCAATAGATTATGATTCTGACTTGGATTCAGATTTAGATTTTTACGAATCAATTGAAGAGATTTATGCTGGAAGTAAACTCAAACTGAGTGATTTTATTTTTTCTTATTTGTTGTGTTGTTGGACAATTAACCTATCCGACAGTAGTTCCTCTACCTTAATTAAATACATAAAGTCAATACTGCCAAAAGATATTAAAATTCATGGATGTCTCAAAACTATTCTAAAGCTCAAAATTAATCAAAAAAACGAAAAAAACGTATGTAATATTTGCAATAAAATTTGTAAAACGGCAGTTTGTGGGTCAGAATTTTATCAAAATTCGTCAAGAAAATAAAAAAAAAATTTGATATACCTGCAATAATTTATGAATTGAAATATATGAATCATTTAAAATAGTTTTGAAGCAGAATGAAAATTCAACGAACCAAAATTGGATGTATGCATTATAGTGTCAGATAGCTGAGCTTCCTGTAACTGTAAGAAATTCATACTTAAATATTACCCCTTAGTTATTTAATGTTGGCTCACATCCAAATTTTAATTCTTTGTTTCGAAATTTTTTAACTGATTTAAATATATTTTTAAATGGAAAAAAAAACACTTAAAATTAATTCAAAAGACTACTGCCTGTGAATTTACGCTTTTAAAGCAGATGCGCCCGCTCGCGCTTAAGTACTAAATAAAACTCAATTTAATGATGAGGACGGCTGTTTCCACAAAATCACGAAAATCCCATATCTTGATTGAGTTATCCGATCTGCCATTTGCTAAAGTAAACTGATCAATTAATTGAAGACATTTAACAAAGAGGGTATGACCATTGAATGTGCTGATACAATGGTAGTTACGAAAATCTCATATCTTGATTGAGTTATCAGAACTGCCATTTGTCAAGCCAAACTGATCAATTAATTAAAGACATTTAACAAAGCGAGTATGACAATTGAATGTGCTGATACAATGGTAGTCACGAAAATCCCATATCTTGTTGAGTTATCCGATCTGCTATTTGCTAAAGTAAACTGATCAATTAATTGAAGACATTTAACAAAGCGAGTATGACCACTGATTGAGCTTTTACATTGGTATTCACGTAGATCTCAAATCTTGATTGTCTTATCCCAAATGTCCGTTGCCAAAGTAAACTGATCAATCTATTGAAGACAGAAAACAAAGCGAGTATGACCATTGATTGTGCTGATACAATGTCAGTTACGAAAATCCCAAATAATGATTGAGTTATCCGATCTGCTTTTTGCTAAAGTAAACTGATCAATTAATTGAAGACATTTAACAAAGCGAGTATGACCATTGATTGTGCTTTTACATTGGTATTCACGTAAATCCCAAATCTTAATTTAGTTATCCGACTGCCACTTGCCAAAGTAAACTGATCAATTAATAAAAGACAGAAAACATAGCCAGTATGACCATTGAATGTGCTGATACAATGGTAGTTACGTAAATCCCAAATAATGATTGAGTTTTCCGACTGCCACTTGCCAAAGTAAGCTGATCTAATAATTGAAGACATTTAACAATGCCAGTATGACCATTGAGATTGCTAATACAATGGTAGTAACGTAAATTCTAAATCTTAATGGTCTTATCACAACTTCCACTTGCCAAAGTAAACTGATCAATCAATTGAAGACAGAAAACAAAGCGAGTATGACCATTGATTGTGCTTTTACATTGGTATTCACGTAAATCCCAAATCTTGATTGAGTTATCCGACTTCCACTTGCCAAAGTAAACTGATCAATTAATAAAAGACAGAAAACATAGCCAGTATGACCATTGAATGTGCTGATACATTGGAAGTTACGTAGATCTCAAATCTTGATTGTCTTATCCCAACTGCTAGTTGCCAAAGAAAACTGATCAATCAATTGAAGACAGAAAACAAAGCGAGTATGACCATTGATTGTGCTGATACAATGTCAGTTACGAAAATCCCAAATAATGATTGAGTTATCCGATCTGCTTTTTGCTAAAGTAAACTGATCAATTAATTGAAGACATTTAACAAAGCGAGTATGACCATTGATTGTGCTTTTACATTGGTATTCACGTAAATCCCAAATCTTAATTTAGTTATCCGACTGCCACTTGCCAAAGTAAGCTGATCTAATAATTGAAGACATTTAACAATGCCAGTATGACCATTGAGATTGCTAATACAATGGTAGTAACGTAAATTCTAAATCTTAATGGTCTTATCACAACTTCCACTTGCCAAAGTAAACTGATCAATCAATTGAAGACAGAAAACAAAGCGAGTATGACCATTGATTGTGCTTTTACATTGGTATTCACGTAAATCCCAAATCTTGATTGAGTTATCCGACTTCCACTTGCCAAAGTAAACTGATCAATTAATAAAAGACAGAAAACATAGCCAGTATGACCATTGAATGTGCTGATACATTGGAAGTTACGTAGATCTCAAATCTTGATTGTCTTATCCCAACTGCTAGTTGCCAAAGAAAACTGATCAATCAATTGAAGACAGAAAACAAAGCGAGTATGACCATTGATTGTGCTGATACAATGTCAGTTACGAAAATCCCAAATTTTGATTGTCTTATCCCAACCGCCCCTTGCCAAAGTAAACTGATCAATCAATTGAAGACAGAAAACAAAGCGAGTATGACCATTGATTGTGCTGTTACATTCTTGATTTTTTATTTATATTTTGGCTAAATCTTTAGATGGTTGTCAACTTTAGAGATTTTATTGCTTCAGCCAGAAGTTCATTTGAAAATTCATTTAATCAAATAGCCACTCAAACCACATCTCGAACAACCACATCACTTGGACCTATTTCAGCCTCGACAGCTATTCGTATCAGTCAAGCCTCAACCAGTACTCTTTGGACAACTACAGACTCGACCACTGTTCGAACCACTACACCTCATACCAAATCACTTGGACAAACTTCATACAACATTTTAATTTAATTTAATTTATTCAAAAAAATTACGCCAGGCTTGGCGATTTAAAAAAAAATATTCATAAATAAATTGTAGTGTAACATGTATTTTTTTAATTTTTTTCATTTTTCCCACTGAATTATATAATTGATCTTTAGGACGAAAATGGAGAATTTGGTTTTAGATCAGCCTGTAAAGTTTGAACTTAATGGTACCATTTAATTATTTTTTTCTTTCAAATCATTTAATAGAATTTGATTCAAAATTCAAGGTGAATACCAATTTGGAAAAATATGGACAATAAGTAAAAGAAAAGTAGAAGTCACTTGGATTAAAGGAAATATAAGAGTTTTTCGAACAGTCTGGAAAGAAAAACTTATATTTATAACCGATAATGACTTCTTAATAAATCTCAAACCAAAAGCACCATCTAAAGTCAAGAGAATTTTCAATTTTGGATTTTTCTTTATTGTTACTGCAATGATAACGTTTATATTTACCGCCGAGGTTGAAGTAATGTTAAAAGAATTAGAAAGAAATTATGAAGAATGTAACACTAATTTTGGTAAATTCATACAACTATTCGACATTTTTAGAATCTTGAATTATGGATGTATGAAGCGACCAACTTTTTGGACAGTATGTGAATAATAATTTTTCTTTTTTATTTTTTTAAAATATATTTTTAGGCATTTCCAATGCAAGCTAAAGATTTCACGACATTTTTTACCGATTTAGCTGGCTCTTCATTGGATTCATTTGTCACAGCAATTTCATTTAAGAATTTGTTAAAATTTTTTTTGCTTTTTTGTATTTTGAATTTTTGTTTTTCAATTGTCAATTTGTTCAAGAGATTTTTTACTTAATTATAGATTTCTTTTTGTAAAAAAGAGTTGAAATTAAACACAAAAACAGGATTTTTTATAAAAATTTATTTGCAAATAATAAAATTAAAAAAAAAATAACTTTATCAAAATTTTAACTTATTTTTTTCGAATCTTTTTTTAGCAAACCATTGTGAGATCCTTTTTTCAGACACATTAAGGCCATTTGACAATTTTTTAATTTGATCTCTGTTCGGATGTTCCGAAATTGATTCGAAATGATTCTTTAAAACAAGTTTTGCATCGAGAGGTAATCTTTTTAGCGAATTAAATGGTTTTTCTTTTATTTTTTTCCTTTTGTTCATTAGCCATTTGGATACTTGTTGTACCGATAAACTTGTTTTCCTTGCCAGCTCTATTTTCATTTTTGCAGAGGCATACGGATTGTCAAAATTTTTATGAACCATTCCTCAAGCACAAGAACTGTTTCAGGGTTATAATTTTTTTTCTTGTCTAAAAACGAAAATATATTAATCATTAGCACTATAAATAAATATAATTATACTTGCAGGTCTTTTAAATTTTTTTTGAAGACGCATTTCGTTTATTTTAGAAATTCCGTTTAAAGAAAATCCAGTCAATTTCCAACTCGCACTAAATGCTAGTTTGGATGCTTTCCAACCGAAGCGTAATGAATGATAAATAATTTTACCTGTTATGTTAGCATATGCCAATGCAAAATTCATTCTTTTTACCTAAAAAAATTACAAATAATCAACAAATTAAAAGTTGAAATAAAATATTCTTTCCTCTAATAAAAAACAAAAAGTTTTTTTTTTTGTTATTAACAATATTTAAATTTTTAATCTAAACTAAAAACTTTTGTGGTATTTATTTAAAAAAAAAAATTTATTTTGATATTTTAATTTCTTAAACAAACTTAATTTAAAAAAATGATAACAAACAGTACTTAACTAACTTCCTTTATATTCAATTTTATTTTATATTTAATAACGCCGAGTCTGGCGTAATTATATGAATAAAAAATAATAATAATATAATAAAAATAATAAACAAAATAAGTCATTACGAATCTTTGAGTTTCTACAAGATTTTATTTTAAGAATATTTTATTTTAAGAATTTATAAGGGAAAATTCATTTAAAGTTCAACATTTTAAGCGAATACGATGTTTTCATTATTTCTGAATCTATTCATAGACTCAAAATGAATAATTTGAAAGCTCAAAAAGAATTTTTTCCAAACTATAATAGAAAAAATTAATTTTATTTAAGCTTATTTTTGAAATATTTCCCATCATATAATTATAATAAAAAACATTTTTTATTTTTTTTCTTTAAATAAAAGGAAAAGCTTATTTCGAATTTTTATCATAATTTTTTTGATCAAAAAGGAAAATATATATTTTGAGTTCATTAGGGAAAATTCATTTAAAGTTCAACATTTTAAGCGAATACGATGTTTTCATTATTTCTGAATCTATTCATAGACTCAAAATGAATAATTTGAAAGCTCAAAAAGAATTTTTTCCAAACTATAATAGAAAAAATTAATTTTATTTAAGCTTATTTTTGTAATATTTCCCATCATATAAAAATAATAAAAAACATTTTTTATTTTTTTTCTTTAAATAAAAAGAAAAGCTTATTTCGAATTTTTATCATAATTTTTTTATCAAAAAGGGAAATATCATAATTTAAGTTCATTAGGGAAAATTCATTTAAAGTTCAACATTTTAAGCGAATAAGATGTTTTCATTATTTCTGAATCTATTCATAGACTCAAAATGAATAATTTGAAAGCTCAAAAAGAATTTTTTCCAAACTATAATAGAAAAAATTAATTTTATTTAAGCTTATTTTTGTAATATTTCCCATCTTATAAAAATAATAAAAAACATTTTTTATTTTTTTTCTTTAAATAAAAAGAAAAGCTTATTTCGAATTTTTATCATAATTTTTTTATCAAAAAGGGAAATATCATAATTTTAGTTCATTAGGGAAAATTCATTTAAAGTTCAACATTTTAAGCGAATAAGATGTTTTCATTATTTCTGAATCTATTCATAGACTCAAAATGAATAATTTGAAAGCTCAAAAAGAATTTTTTCCAAACTATAATAGAAAAAATTTATTTTATTTAAGCTTATTTTTGAAATATTTCCCATCATATAATTATAATAAAAAACATTTTTTATTTTTTTTCTTTAAATAAAAGGAAAAGCTTATTTCGAATTTTTATCATAATTTTTTTGATCAAAAAGGAAAATATATATTTTGAGTTCATTAGGGAAAATTCATTTAAAGTTTAACATTTTAAGCGAATAAGATGTTTTCATTATTTCTGAATCTATTCATAGACTCAAAATGAATAATTTAATAACCTAAATAAAAACTTCTGCTTTACAATTTTTCTATTTTTATTTCTAAAAAATATTTTTCTGTAATTTTCTTATTTTTTTATAGATAGGCAATTAAAGATTCATAAATGTTTTTTTTTGTTATTTTTTATTTATTAGGTTTATCTTCATGTACTCGTTATAGAAGAGGATTCACAACGTCAACATTTTCTCCTTCAACATCTGATCAGATATCTCAAGCTTCTACAGTAGTTTCTTTAACAGATGAAAACAGAATTATTAATTCAACGACCTTTCAGCCGAATGTTTTTGGTGCTTCCTTTCTCCATGCATGTGACAATGGAGGGTTATGCTTTCGCATTGATCGTTTTGAAATTGCTCCCAATTTTACTTTTAATTGTCACGAAAAATATCTGCCCATTTTTTTCATGATCAAATTAATCGATAATCGGACTGATGTTTCATTTGGATATTTAAACCCAAACGGTATTTCGATAGAAGATTCACAAAAATATATACATAATTGTCGAAAAATAAGAAGCTATTTTCTTTTAATAAGTTGATCTTTTATTTTTTGATATTTAAAATCAAAGATTCAATTTGAATGAGAAAAAAATTTTGATTACCATCGGTGATCATTTTGAGGTAGTCATGCGAAATCTTGCAGACAAAAGGATTCAATCAGTACTTTTTATGACATTCGATTTTTTCTATTTTAGTGTTCATTTTTTGAGTATTTTTGATGAAGAAAATAATTCAATAATGTTTTTAAAAGCCTTTAAGGTAAATCTAAATTTTCAAAGACTTATCTTATTAAAATATTATCTGTTTCTAGGAATGTTTGTTTTGGGTAGTAATTTGGAAAGCAGCAAATATAATTTACATTAAAATCAACTTTTGGTGCAATTGTTTTTCATATATAATTGAAGAGGCCTCTAAAAACACTTCATTGATTGAAAAAAAAAACAGAAAAAAAAAAAATTAATTATTATTATTATTTTTGTCTTTTTATTTTTTTTTTTAATAAATACTTTTGAAATTACATTATTTTTTTTCATTTTAGATTTATTATTTAACTATAAAATGTTTAGAAAAATAATTAAAACAACATTTTCAGCTCATCATAAGTGTTTTGTTTGCAATAGAAAGCATACAACAAAAAATAGGTTAAAAAATGTCTGTAAGGAATCTTTGGTCCAATCTTATAAGAAACACCGTATTTTTATTAAAAAAGATTCGAGATGCTGCAAAAAACATTTAGATAACAATGGACTCTTAAAAACCGAGATTTATGAATCTTTAAAAACCAAATATGAATATTTTGATCCTCAATCATTCAAAATAATCAGTGAACTCTTGAAAAAAGAGAAAACAGTATTTGAAAAATTTGAGGATATTGACACATTGGATGAAAATGATTGTATAAAAATTACAGGTTGGACTAAAGAATTTTTCGTAAGATTTTCAAAATTCATTAGTAGTATATATAATTCAGATGGAAGAACAAAAGAACAACTAATTGCTCTTTATCGATATTGGCTTCGTAAAGGTCTTGATCAGACCTCACTTGCTCTTTTATTCGGGAAAAATACAAGCCAAACTCAAATAAGTCATTATTTGTCGCAGATACGAGAAGCAATTTTCAAAGACTTTGTTCCATATTTCTTAGGATGCAATAAAGATAGAAAATTTTTTCTAAACCATAATAATGAAATGGTAAAAAATCTCTTTGATTTAAAATCTGACGATCTAGTGATTGTAATTGATGGTACATATACCAGATTAGAGAAAAGCGCTAATAACCAATTTCAGTATAGCTGTTGGAGTTCACAAAAGAAAGACTCATTAGTTAAGCCATTTATTATTTGTTGTGCAGATGGTTACTTTGTCGACTGTTATGGTCCATTCGAAGCATTTGAAAATGATGCAAAAATATTCAAATATATTATAGAAAATGACAGAGACCTTAAGCAATTATTATTGCCAGAAAAAACTATTATTTTTCTAGAAAGAGGTAATTTTATTTTGTTAAAATTTAAAAAACTCAATTTGATTTTTTTATACAGGATTTAGAGATATTGTAAAAATGTTAAAAGATGATTTACGATTCATTCCCAAAATACCGACTTGCGACCAACTTGAGGAAAAACAAATGAATAATTCAAAAAAATTAAAGCAGTTGACTATAAAGCAAACAGGCGAAAGCCGTCTGGTTACAAAAGTATAATTTATAAATCATTTCTGAGAATTTATTTTCTTATTTGTTAGCATATTTAAAGTGTAGATTTATTGTTGAAAAACAAATCGGAATGATCAAAAATTTTAAAGCGCTAGATAATATTCGTAACACCCAAGCTGGTCATATTCAAATCGACTACCGTATTGCTTAAGCGATGCTAAACTTCACTCATATTTCAACATGCCCGGATAAACAAAATCTATACAAAATAGCTTCAAAACTAAAAGAAAAAGTTAAAATAGATAATAATCCATTAAGTTACTTACTGACAAAACATCTTGGCACAAAAGAAATTACTCCCGTTGATCTTGGGTCAATTACTGATTTTCCGAAATTAAACTCAGCACAGCTAATCAGAAAAATATTTTTAGGCACATTTCAATTAAAACAATCAAAAAGTTATGTTTCCGATATTATCAAAAATGGCAAAGCGTATACCATTTCTGAAAAATTATTGTCAAAACTAAAAAATAAAACGAATAAAGAATCGAAAATAATAGCTTTGGAAATAGTTTCACGCCATAAAAGAAGCGAAAAAAAGGTATCGGAGACTTGTAAAAATCAGGATTATATGAGAGAATTTAGAAACAAGTATAAAATTTTCTTGGAATATGTTCCTTCATGGATTGGATCGAAATCAATTAAAGGTTTTCACCTATAAAACATTTTTTCCTGTAAAACTATTTTCCATTTGTTGTAATTTTAATTTATTAAAAGGCTATGTGTGTAGTTGTAAATCTGGACTCAGAGTTTCAGATTGTTGTACACATGTTGCTGCAGCAATTTATAATTTAAGCCTGGCAAAATATAATTCGATTAAAATACCAGGAGAACACATAAATTCGATTTTTTTGGATAAAAAAAATCACGAAAAACCAAATAATCCGAAATATGTACGAAACAAAAGAGACAATCAAAAAATAATAAAAGATTGTTTTGAAATGAATTCGACAAATTCAGATTTCTCGGATAAAGAGCTTTCTGAAGAAACTACAGAACAAGGAAATAAATATTCAAAGAAAACTGTAAGAACTGATAATCCAATATCAAATGCTAAAAACTTAAATCGAAAAAAAATCCCAAAGAAAAACAACGACAATTCAAAAAGTCAATTGAAAAAGCCTTTAGATGCCTTTTAAATATTTCGCTGTCATATTCCAAAATGGGGTGGACAATTTATTCACAATGAAAATTCAATTATTTTGAAAAATACTTGTACAATCGATTATTTTTTACTTTCATTATGGTATTTATCAAAAATAAATTAAAATTATTTGGAAAATATTAGAAGCGTAAATCCAAAAAAATGCGAAAACTTAACAAAAATAATTACCGAAATAGAAAATCTCAATTGGAATAAAGCAAAAGAAATTTGGACTCTCACAATAATGAATTACCAATTTGGATTTCAACAGCGATCAATTTCTTTTTTCGGATGTGAATTTGAATTTTTTATAAAATACTTAAAGGAATTCCAAACGCATTCACTTATTCAAATCTGCAAAGAAGATTGTAAATATAATAAAAATCTTGAGATTTCAAATGATTCAGATATTATTTTCTTCAAAAAAAGCGTGACTGGTGTTAGTTTATATTCCCGCTTTGTTAGTAATTGCTCAAATTGTAATTATCGAACTTCAAGTGAAATAAAGTTCAATCAAACACCATCTTTTTTGTTTATTCAATCAATGCAGTAAAATATAAAAATCAATGATTTGCCAAAGAGTATTTTAATCGACAATCAAAATTATCGTTTATTGTGTGCAACACTTCACAAAAGAAACCATTTTTAAGGGGTTTTTGATATTAACGATAATTTTTTTATAGTTGATGATTTAAATCAACAAATGAGGAACATAAATGACACTGATTTACAAGAAGAAAATAATTTATTTACATCTTCTCATTTTTATTATTTGGATTAAATTCATTTCAGCAATTTTTTTTATAAATATTAAATAAACATTTAAACAAATTCGTCTTTTTTTTAAAAGTACACTGGAAAATACCGACATAGGAAATTCAAATTCTAAAACAAAAAAAATTATTTACACTAACATAATTAAAAAAAAATATTTTACAATTTTTAAACAAAAACTTAGAAAAGATGACTGTTTAAATGGAAAAGTTAATTATCAAATATCGAGACTAAAAAGCTTGTTTTTTCTTCATCATCTGTTGAATTTTGATTTGATGATTCAATAGATTTAAAGGATGTGACTTTAGATGTTTCGTCAGAGGAGCAAGAAGACTTCTTAATGTTTCTTATACGCTTTTTTTTCTTCAATGATCTTTTAAAAAAACTCTTTGTAGGATATTGAGGCAATCTTGAAATTGACTTGAGATTTTTTTTATTTGCTAATGAATTTCTTGAGGATTGACTACTTGTTTGAGTTGATTCATCTTCAGTTAACAGAGACACATTACCAAATAATTGAGATCGTTGATCGTTACATCTTAAAGTCAATTCATTCTAAAAAAATAAAATTTTAATTAATCATTAAAATTAAATTCAAGATGCTTTTTTGTTCTATTACAATTTAATTGTTATCAACATATTTGCTAAAAATTGATATAATTGAACAAGTATTTGTATCGTCATATTTTGAGCCATAAAAACATAAACACCCAAAAATTTAAAGATAGTCACTCCTTTGGTTACTATTAAAGAAGAAACGCCGCACGATATATAATCAATTTTTAATTCAAACTTTAATTTACCTAAAAATGCTGTATCGGTAAATGATAAGTTTTTTTAAGATCAGTTTAAAAAAAAAAAAATACCAGAAAATGAAGTGAAATTCACTTCATTGAAAAAAGATTAGTTTAAAATAGCAACTAAGGTTGAAAAGATTTTGCAAAAATCACAAGCAGCAACAATTTTTTTTACCAAACTATTAATAGAAGACTTTTATTACGATAGTTCTGATTTTAATAATATATTTTTAAAATTGACTACCGAAGTTTGAAGACTAAAAAATGCAAGAATTAGAAGACTTTTTATTAGGATTTTTCTGGTGTAAAAAGAGAATTGGCTAAAATTTTTAAGCTTCCTGATTTACAGTTGAACATATTTACCATATTAGTTTCCAATAAATTAAAAGGTTCTTCGGAAATCACTTTTGTTTTACTTGTAACACTAATTACTGGGTTTTGTATTGGTAGAATCAAAAGATCTTCTAAAATTGCTGAGTTATCCTTTTGACAATCAAAGTTTAGCTAGGTTAATCAAATATATAAATAAAAATTAAAAAAAAGAATTACTTGAGTCGGACTAGAGAACTCAAGCATCTCAAATTCTTCATCCTTAAAAAAATATTTGATCGGTATTGTTAATTTCAAATACAAATTGAAGAAAAAATCTTCTTTTTTTAATTCATTAAAATCAAAGTTAATAAAAAATATATGAAAAAATATTGCAGCATAGTGCAACATACTTTGTTGCACCTTTTTCACCCAAAATATGTTTTCTCATGTAAAAAAAGACTAAAAATAAATAATCAATAAGATTTAAATTGATTATAGATTTGATTTGCATAAAAATCAAGAAAATAAAGACTTTGGTTAAGTAAAAGAGTTGCAAAAAAGTATGTAGAACGATGTTGCAATATTTTTTCTTATAATTTTTATTAACTTTGATTTTATTGAATTAAAAAAAGAAGATTTTTTTTTCAATTTGTATTTGAAATACACAAAACCTATTTGATCTGGTTATTTAAATGAATTTCTTCATTGGTAAAATAATCTTCTCAACTGGCATGCTAAAAATATTTATTGAAATAAAAAAGCTAACTTACTCTTATTTTATTCTTTTGATTCTTGAAATTATTCGAATTTAACTTTATTTTCAAAACCAGTAACCAAATGGAAAATAAACTTATAAATGATATAATCAAAAGAAACAAAAGAACGATTAATGGACCGGAGATCAACAAAGAAACATTTTCAGATGCCACTGTTATGTTCTTGCTGGGTGCAATAATGGGACTTTCTGAGTGTTCGGACGCTTGATTGATCCGAACAGTAGTCGAGTCTGTAGTTGTCCGAAGAGTGCTGGTTGAGGCTTGACTGATACGAATAGCTGACGAGGCTGAAGTAGGTCCAAGTGATGTGGTTTGAGGTGTATTGGTTCGAACAGTGGTCGAGTCTGTAGTTGTCCAAAGAGTACTGGTTGAGGCTTGACTGATACGAATAGCTGTCGAGGCTGAAGTAGGTCCAAGTGATGTGGTTTGAGGTGTATTGGTTCGAACAGTAGTCGAGTCTGTAGTTGTCCGAAGAGTGCTGGTTGAGGCTTGACTGATACGAATAGCTGACGAGGCTGAAGTAGGTCCAAGTGATGTGGTTTGAGGTGTATTGGTTCGAACAGTGGTCGAGTCTGTAGTTGTCCAAAGAGTACTGGTTGAGGCTTGACTGATACGAATAGCTGTCGAGGCTGAAGTAGGTCCAAGTGATGTGGTTGTTCGAGATGTGGTTTGTGTGGCTATTTGATTGAATGAATTTTCTAATGAACTTCTGGCTGAAGCAATAAAATCTTAAAAGTTGACAACCATCTAAAGATTAAGCCAAAATATAAATAAAAAATCAAGAAAGAAGATTTAAAATCAAGATTTTAAAATAAACTTCTTAATGATCATATATGTGTTTTTTTTGTGTACTTTTTTAATTATGAGATGAATTGTTAAGTTTTTATTGAATTTTTTTCATCATTTATTTTGCCAAAATATGGGACTGGCAAAGATTAAAATTGAATTTTAACGTTTTGGTGGCAATTGTTCTCTCCTTAGCTATAAACTCTTAAAATTTTTTTTTGATTTTTTTTTTTTTTTCAAAAGATATTTTAGGGCAAAAAATTCAAAACAAATCCGTTAAAGCTCTTTGACCAATACAGACACTTTAGTTATCTTTGGTGATTTCAATATTGATTTCAACAAAAAAACTAATTCAAAATATATTGCTATCCTCAAAGACAAACTAAATATGATTCCCGTATTTAATGATTCTTCTACGTTCAAAAATATCTCTCAATTGGACTGGTGCATGAAAAGCAATTCGAACCTGTTTATTCAATTAAAGTCTCAGCCTAATACAACGTGGTTCAGTGATCATCAGGCTATTTTCACTAAAATTACTTTATAATTTAATTTAATTTTTTAATTTTTATCCCTTTTTTTAAATTATTTTTAATATTTCAATAAAAAATAAAATTATAAAAAAAATAATTGAATACTTTAAGACCTATTCCATTTTTTTATATACCTTTATTTTTTAATTTTAATTTTAACCAATAATTTTATTTTTTAATTTTTATTTTAAGTTTCTACAGACGGACGGACACGACAAACGTAATACCTAGATTTTTTTTTCATGATATTGGAATATCAACGAAAAATCTAGACAACCCTTAGGCAACCACTTACCCTAAATGTAATATAGAAAAAATTTAAAAAGTAATTTAAAAATGGAGAAGAGAAAAATAAATCAAAAGTTTTTAATAAAGTTTTTTTGATTTTCTTTAATAAATATTAAGGAGAAAAATTGAAAGATTTGTCGCAAACAACTTAAATGTTTAGATTAATTAATTGAGACTAAGAAAAAAATAACTAAATTTTAAAAATTGGTCTTGTAAAATTTATTCCCTGAACCCTTAGAGGTTTATCATCTTTCCACACACTATAATACTTTTCACCATTTTCAAAATAATAAATTCCTTTCCAGTTCTTTTTATCATCATTCCATCCACCATCATACTTATCTCCATTTGCAAAATTATATATTCCTTTACCGTTCTTTTTATCATATTTCCACACACCATCATAGATATCTCCATTTAGAAAGCAATAAATTCCTTTACCGTTCATTTTATCATCTTTCCAAACACCATCATACTTTTCACCATTCACAAAGTAATAAATTCCTTTCCCGTTCTTTTTATCATCTTTCCAAACACCATCATACTTTTCACCATTTGCAAAGTAATAAATTCCTTTCCCGTTCTTTTTATCATCTTTCCAAACACCATCATACTTTTCACCATTTGCAAAGTAATAAATTCCTTTCCCGTTCTTTTTATCATCAGTCCATTCACCATCATATTTATCTCCATTTAAATAGTAATAAATTCCTTTTCCGTTTTTTTTGCCATCCTTTAATTCACCAACATACTTTTCTCCACTTACAAAGTTGTATATTCCTTTACCGTTAATTTTATCATTTTTCCACTCACCATTATACATATCTCCATTTACAAAGTAAATAATTCCTTTACCGTTCATTTTACCATTCTGCCACTCACCATCATACTTATTTCCACTAATAAAGTAAAAAATTCCTTTTCCATTCATTTTACCATTCTTCCACTCACCGTCATACTTTTCTCTATTTTCAAAGTAATAAATTCCTTTACCGTTTTTTCTATCATCTTTCCACTCACCATTATACTTATTTCCATTTGCATAGTAATAAATTCCTTTACCATCCTTTTTATCATCTTTCCACTCACCATTATACTTTATTCCACTTTTATAGTAATAAATTCCTTTACCGTTTTTTTTACCATCCGTCAACTCACCTTCATATTTATTTCCATTAAAAAAGTAATAAATTCCTGCATCGTTCTTTTTATCATCATTCCATTCACCAACATACTTATCTCCATTTAAATAGTAATAAATTCCCTTACCTTTTTTTTTATCATTATTCCACTCACCATCATATTTATCTCCATTTAAAAAGTAATAAATTCCTTTTCCGTTTTTTTTGCCATCCTTTAATTCACCAACATACTTTTCTCCACTTACAAAGTTGTATATTCCTTTACCGTTAATTTTATCATTTTTCCACTCACCATTATACCTATCTCCATTTACAAAGTAAATAATTCCTTTACCGTTCATTTTACCATTCTGCCACTCACCATCATACTTATTTCCACTAATAAAGTAAAAAATTCCTTTTCCATTCATTTTACCATTCTTCCACTCACCGTCATACTTTTCTCTATTTTCAAAGTAATAAATTCCTTTACCGTTTTTTCTATCATCTTTCCACTCACCATCATACTTATCTCCATTTGCGTATTTTATTATTATCTTATCATTTTCAATTTTTGTCAGATAAAACTCTTTGGTAAATGTTCTTCTGAATAGTGCAGTATGGACATTTTTTTTTGATAATTCTAAGTTTACTTTCTCTAAAATACTCATTATTTCTGTACATTTATTTGTTTCTATTTCTTCACATATAGTTTGAATGTAATCTGATCTATAAATATTTTTATACAGACTAAAATGCTTTTTGAAAGTCGCATATCCCACTAATAAATCTTTTTCTTTTTCGGAAATTTTTCTATTATTTTTAATTGTCATTATATCCTTTTCAATTTGAAATTCTTCATTTTCTTTACATGCATCGATGAAAAAAAGTTTGGGTCTATTTTATAGACTGAAATTTCTTTTGATTGGTTCTATATATTCACTTAAATGAACCACTTTTCTATCTTTTGCAATGATATAATTTCCAACGCATCCATGAGTTGATATAAAGCAAATAAAACACGAATCATTTCTATAATCAAGTTTTTCCAATTCTTTGATAGCGTTTAGTATTTCTGTGCTTGTTAATTCTAAATACTTTATAATTTCAAAATTCAATTTTTTGAATGTTTTTTCTATCTTTTTTACATCAGACATTTCAGAAATGTTGTTTTCTCTTTCAAAATATCCATTTCTGAATATTACAACTTTTCCTGGTTGTCTGTTATTATAAGAATATCTCTCATTTATAAATGACATTTTTTTATTTTAATTTCAAATTAAAAAAAAGTTTCGTTTAGAAAATGGATATTTAAAATCTCTATTTTTGTTACGATGGTAACAATTATTTTTAGAGTTCAAATATTAAGCTTAGCATTAAATGTTTATTATATAAAATCATATATCCTTAGAAATTTATTTTCACTTTTTTGAATCATTCTGTTAATTTCGCATAAAAATAATTGTTAGCATCGTAACTAAAAAAGAGATTGAAAACAATCATTTTAGAGATTTAAAAAAAGTTTCGTTTAGAAAATGGTTGTTTTCAATCTCTATTTTAGTTACTATGCTAACAATTTTATTTAAGCCATAAAAATAGAATGGTTCAAAAAAGTGAAGATAAATTTCATAGGATTTGATTTTATATAATAAACAATCAATGTAATAATAAGTTTAAATATCAATCCCAATAAATTTATTTTCACTTTTTTAAATTTTTCTGCATTTATGACTTAAATATAATTGTTTCCATAGTAACCAAAAAAGAGATCGAAAACATCCATTTTCGATTTATTATTGCATTGATTGTTTATTAAATAAAATCATTTATCCTAAGAATTTATTTTCTCTTTTTTGAATCATTCTGTTTATATCGTATAAAATTAATTGTAAGGGTAAAATAGAGATTTTAAATATATCCATTTTCTAAACGAATCTTTTTTTATAATTTGAAATTAAATAAAAAATATCATTTAGAAATTAGAGATATTCTAATATTAACAGACAATCAGGAAAAAATGTAATTTCAGAAATGGATATTTTGAAAGAGAAAACAACTTTTCCTGATTGTCTGATGTTAAAAGCATAGATTTGCTTTATATCAACTCATGGATGCGTTGGAAATTATATCATTGCAAAAGATAGAAAAGTGGTTCATTTAAGTGAATATATAGAACCAATCAAAAGAAATTTCAGTCTAAAAAATAGACCCAAACTATTTTTATCGATGCATGTAAAGAAAATGAAGAATTTCAAATTGAAAAGGATATAATGACAATTTTAAAAAACAGAAAAATTTCCGAAAAAGAAGAAGATTTATTGGTGTGATATGTGATTTTTGATAAGCATTTTAGAAAAAACTTTCGAAAATATGAATTTTTAAATTAATTAACTATTTTAATGGCCAATTATTAAAGATTTAATTGTCTTCTATTTAATTCGGTTTGTTATTTAGGCCCTTAAGGAAAAAAAATAGAGAAACTAATTTCTTTTTGTTTAAGACCTAAACATCTTTGATGTAAAAAGCTTTAAAATAAACAATATAAATAATTTTGTAAATAAAGAGACAATAAGCGCTTATATTTTATATTTCTGAATGTTTGTGTCTAAAAGAATACTTTAAAAAAAATTAACTTTTCCTTTCATTAGAAAAATATATTTTAGAAAATTTACAGTAAATTTGAGAGGATTTTAAGTTATTTTTCTAACTAGGTCAAAAAAGAAACTTATTCTCAACTTTTTTCTTTTCTTTTTTTTGCATTACCTTATAAAAACATAACGGGCCAAATCCTCATCCTTTACACTGATGCCCAATGTGACTCCTACGTTTTTCTTAAACCTTAGACGAACATGAGTTTTGTTCCTTGAAGAAGGTAATTTTGAGACAGTTATCAGGTAAGACAAATCCTGGTAAAAAAAAGTTTGGTGAAATTTAGAAGCCTTTATAATTTTAGAAAGTCTGGATTAGGACTTTGAAAAGAATCACGGTTCTTTTAGATATTCAGGATTTGACAAGGTCTTACTTGAGTCTCTTTTGTTGCTAGCACGTGCAATAATAGTTCAAAGGAAGAACTTAGTGAATGCAGAACAAACGTATTTATTTATAAACGCATGAATTTTTTATATATTCATAAACTTCATTCAAATCTTAAGTTATAGCGTTGAGACCGGGTAACGAAAATTTTATTAAATTTAACTCATTTACATACGCATATATACACTTCAATTTTACCCATACCAAATCCAAATTAATTCTTCAGCTAGAAATGTGGTACTGGTTCATTAACAGCGAAATGGTGGGACCAAATGAAGCGAAGCTTATATTCAGTGGTTTAATAGACTCTTTAAAAAAGATAATCCATGGTTTTCTACCATGCGTTCGTTAACGACCACGTGCTATTATCAACGTTTGTATTCTTGACAACCATTCTAATCATAATCATGTGGACATCAATCATTATCTCAAAGCGGCAAATCGGTCTCCATAAATCTCCATAATGCATCACTAAATGTCTAAGTTGTATACAACTCAAATTAAAAACACGTCCACACCAACACCTAACATTCCAATAATAAATGAACAGACAAAAACAGGAAACAAAGAAGTTAAGAAAAACGATACACAGTACAATCAAACCCAAAATGCCCCACAAATTCACAACGTTAGCTCATACCAGTACACAGTACAAGAACCGAAAGACTTAACAAAAAAAAATAACCCAGACTGTGACGATACAAACCAATGGATTCGAAATTTCGAAACGTTTGTAACCTTCTTTAATCAGTTATTTATCAGCTTATTAACTGATGCACAAAGATAAGTAATAATTATACTTGTCACGTATCTCAGAAGTTAGACGGTTCGAAATGCTGACAGATACATTTAACATCTTGACTTAATTATAAGCTTGTGTTCTGTACACGAGCATAAAGGTATAAATAAGGATTAGATTCTTAGAACTTCAGAACGTTCAATTATCTTAACAAAGTCTTTAAAGACTAAAAATGATATTTACTATTAACCGGTTACAATTGGTAGCAGCGATAAAATGATCTTTCTTATGTTTCCAATTTCTAATGATTACTTTCAAAAACTTAGTTTACAAGAGCTGGTACCCTTATCAAAGACACAAAATGGGTCTTTTAAGAATGAATTCCAGAAATTAGACGACGACAGCGAATTGGTAAGCTGTACGGAAGCCGAACAAATAGAATGGCTTCAAAATGTTGGAAAATCTAAAAAAATGCTTATAGAGCTTCTTTTCAAAAGAGCTGAGTTTTAGGCCAGTAAAATAAATGAAGAAAGAAGAAGATATAAAAAATAGAGGTGAAGGAGGAGCAAAATGCACCCTTCAGGAAATAGCAACTTTATCTAAAACTCTAATAGGTTAATAGATTACGTTACAAAACTTCACTGAGGAAACGCACTGCAGATAATTAGAAATATGCAAATGAGAGATGAATTTGTTACGTGGGACAAATTTAAGAATCAGTTATTAGCAACTTTGAAATCAGATGATGTTCAGAGAGGACTAAAATCAGAACTTAAAAGTGTTTAACTAACGTCAAATTTTGAGGTAAAAATAATGAAATTTCAGACATAAGTAATTGGACAAAAATTAAAAGCGAATATCCTAAAAAATAAATTTAAATTAAGTTCTGGTTTTTTTTCTGATGTAAAGAATTTATTTTTCAATTGAATTATGATTTTTAAATAATGAAAAAACTCCATCGTGACCGATTTTTGTGAGCTTTGCTTTGACCCCCGTCATAAGGGATTTCACAAAATTTAAGTCAAATTCCTTCAACTTTAATTTAATTCGGTTAATCAGCTGTTGCTCTGTTGAGGCTTGCCAAACTCCCTCGTATACTTTTTGACTCAAACAACCCAAAAAATTTCTATTGGGTGCGCTAAATTTTATTAAAATAAACATTTAATATCTTTTTTTTTTTTAACTTAATAGTTTCAAAATCAACTTAACTTGCAAAGGTTCCTCAAGTATCGTTTCCTGTAACTCAACCTCTTCCATCCTACTGTATGTTCTTAAAAATATATTTTAAAAATTAAAAAGTTTCAGATTTGATTTAAATTATTATTATTGTAAAATTTAATCGTTTTTTTATATTTTAAAAATTTTTATTTAAAATGATTAAAATATAATTTAAATAATATTTAGATACATTTTTATTTAAAAAATCTTAAAAAACGTAAAATTATTAAAAAATGAGTTTTCAAATGAAACAAAAACCAAAAAAAGACAACTAGAAAGTGTTGAATTTAATCATTCCAACGAAGAAATATTTTCGAAAAAACATCAATTATGTGATTCACCTGATTTTATTACTTTAATTGAAGAAACGATTTCTGACTATCAAGATCAAGAAGATTCAAAAAAGAGTTTTTTGGTAAATTTTGATTAATTTTAATTTAATGACTTTTATATATTTTTAAAAGATCAATCGTTAGAAGCAATTGAAAATGTGTCAAAAAGTATCTTCAATGTATTTGTTTGTCAATCTAATAATCATAATTTAGACTCTTTTCGAGAAGAAGAGGTGAGTTAAGTTTTAGTGAATTTTCAAAAAATTAATTTTGTTATTTTTTAAAGACAAGACCAAATTCATCGACACCAAAAGATAATCTGAGTCTCGTAGAACCAAATTATTCATTAAATGGCCAAATTATATCATCTAGTCTTCTGAAATTATATGAAATTATTAGTCAGAAAGGCGATGAAAAAAAAAATAAACAAAAAAATAAATATTCATAATCGTTTTTTAATAATAATCTTTTTTTTACAAAGCGATTTGATCAAAAAAGAGGTAAATATTTAATTGACAGTATGTAAAATTTTTAAATTTAATTCTCAAAAAAAGAATAAGTACAGAGGGAAATGTAATGAAATCAAAGCCTGCAATGGAAAGGAAAAAGAGAGATGAAGAATTAGAAGCAATGGAAAGAGATGAAGAATTAGAAGAAGATATGTATCTACAAGTCGAAAAATTTATAACAAGCGTTAAATGAAAAGTATTCCTTTAAAAAATTTAATCAAAACTAATTTTATCGAAAAAAGGGAAAAAAAAATCAATGAGATAAATAAAGAAAAAGAAACAAAGATTTTAATGATTGAAGCAATAAACATTGAGCTTGAAAATGAACCAAGAAAATAAGATTCAAGACGAAAATGTTTGTTTGTTAAAAAATGCAAAGGAGAAGGAAACATTAATCAAAAATGTAGATCACATTTACTATTTTTTCGTGTCCAATTTATCATAATGTAAAAAAAATTAAAATTTTTAAATATATATAAAAAAGATAAAAGGAAGAAGATTAAAAAGAAGAAATAAGAAGGAATGCCCAAGCACAAAATTGGGGATCTCCTTTGGGTTCATAATAAGGTTGTTAAAAAGTGCGCCCAGTTTTTGTATAGGGAAATATAAGGGATTCTGTTCCAGTCTGAAGCCGTCACGTCTATTCCGACCTGGACCTAAACCCAATCAAAGAGGTCGGGCGAGCGATCGAATGTCAAACCGTGCCACAGGCGCCAAGGTGATGATCAAATCGGGTACCAAGCCTCTGTGTCACCGTCGGAACTACTCGTTGGTCAGCCCTATATTTTTTTATTACTCATTTTAAGAAGTTAATTACGTACGGTCCAACGCGTACGGCCCGAAAAGTCCTACATGGAGATCTATAAAATATTTTCTTCGTTTAATGGCCATTATTTAATTTTATGAAATTTTTGTTTTTGAGAGAATTGATTTTGTTAATTTTTGTTCTTGTTAGAAAAATTAGTCAGGTTTAATCCTAATAATTAAGGTTTTGGATTTATTTTTAATACTATATGTACATAAATTGTAATTAAAATTTGGTTTTTTTAGATTTTTAAAGATAAAAATTAAACTTATTTTAGAAATTATTTGAAGTTTTTTTTATTTCATAAGATTTGAAATTTAATTAGAAAATAAAGGCTATCAGTCCAGAGCTTCATGAAAAAATAATTTATAAGAAATATATCCAAAAAATTATGTTACCTGATTTTTAGATCCATCGATGTTGAAAATAGTTTTCGATTCGATTAAATAATTGAAACGATCGGTTTTGACACTAAATTTAATAAAATAAATTTTATTTTAAAATATTAACCAAATTTTACCAATAATTTCGAATTGAACAGTTTTCAAGAACTGGATTGAGACGTCGGACGATCGAATGTAGTAAAAATTAATTTTAATTTTTAAAATAGAAATTTAACAGGGTTAGAAATAAATCTATTTAATCAAAATTATTTAAATTTATAAAATTCTGCTTAACACTTAGTCTGAAATTTAAATTTTTTTTAAATTAGACTAAACTTTAATAAAACAGCCAGATTATGACGATCTTATGGACTAGTTCTTTTAAAAAAAAAATATTGTGCTTAGCGAGAAGTTTTTCTAATAATAAAAAAATTTGTACTTTATTCTTAGAATGGTTAGTTCTGTGATCATCTATTGTTCCAGGATAGTAAATCGTGTTCGTTAGCTAGAGATAGCGTTGTCTTTCTGTTTTAGGTGATTGAAGTCGTAAAAATGCTGATGTGTAAGCCGAAATGAGGCTGGGTTAGTTCTAAGGATTCTGTGATAGAGCGAAGTTTTTTTATATATGTCTAAATAAAGAAAAATAATTTATTCTATAATAAATTAAGTTTAAAAAAATGAAAAAAATTTGATTTAGTCGAATCAATTTAAATTTGAATTCTTAGAATAAAATTTTTGAATGTCGATTTAAAAATCAACAAATAATTAATCGATCAACTTTTCAACTCAAATAATTAATCGATTTAATGATCTAGTTAAAAAAAATTAGTCGATTTTCGAAAAGTCAATTGATAAGAGTCAATTATCAAACTAGTGTTTGATTCCACTGAATGGGTTTCAATTATAAATTCATCACAAAAAATACAAGACCTCTTCTTTTGGCTGGATCAAATAAGATTTAAAAAAAAAAAAATCTAATTTGTGGTATAAGATGTGGTAATCGCTGTTCCAGAAATCAAATCGTATTTACGATCTTATAAGATCATGTAAGACGAGGAATCTTACAAAGATCTTAAAATTTCTTTAATGATTCTGAAAGAAACTTTTTTTAAAGATTTTCTAAGATTGAAAACAAGAATCTTATTCAAGATATTAATAAATCTATTTAAAAAGAAAATTTTCAAATTCTTTTCAAGATCTTTAAGAAGCTTCTGATCCTTTTTCTTTTTTTTCTATTTTAAGAAGAATAAATATCTGTCAAAGTTCTAAAAAATAAAATATTTTTTTTTTTGTGAATGAAAATTATAATGGATTTTATTAAAGATCTTATTGGATATGTTTCAAGACTACATTTTATTATACTTGAAAAAGATTTCGTTTCCGTTCTTATAAGTTTTTAATTTATTATCTTTATTTTTGTAAAAAATATACCGAATATATTATTAATAAATATTTATTTATTATTATTTGAGCTAATTTCTGACCGGTTGGCCACAATCGTTTCAACGCTTCTTAAGCTCGAACTTTTTCGACATGTTCTCATGCAGTCTGAATATGCCTTAAGTCCTTCTCCTTAATCGATATTGTTTAATCAAAAAACGGAGTGTTTTAATCAAATCTATTTCACCGTAATTCTTTGAGGTTTTTATAATTTACAAAAAATAAGAATTTGAATCTATGTAAGTTATTTTATTGTAGCTCAAGTCAACTTTCAGTAAAAATTAAATATTTGGAAATTTTTTTCTTAATTTTAGGAAAATGCGCCAATTCTTTTAAGGATATTATATTTGTTAATGGAACAATCAATTGTGGATAGGACAATATGGATACAAATAATACAAGAAGAAAAAATCAAATTTGTCAAAAAAATTTTTAAAAACAATTTTAATTCTAATAGGAATATTAGATTTAATAAGAAAAATTGATGATTTATCAAGTTTTATCGTAAATTTTTTTGATTAATTTTTTGTTAAACCGAATCAAAATTGTAAATTATTTTTGTAAATAGTAATAAAATTAAAAGTAAAAGATACAAAGAAAAATAAAAAATTTAACAAAAAAGAACCCAAAAAAATTAAAAATTTTAAAAAATAACTACAAAAATTTGTACATATTGTAATTAGAAAAAAATTAAGTTAATTCTTTTTAAAAAAATTTATATTTTTATACAAATTTTTTGATCACTGTCAATTAAATAAAGCATTAATTTTTTTTAATGATGAATCGATTGACCTTTTTTGTTTATCTTTTATTTTACTTTTTTTTACCTTTTGTAATTATGAAGACTGTTCGGGTCATCAATTTTCAAAATTATTTCGATTTTTTTTGCTATTCAATTTAAAAGCTTGTTTAAATAAGGGATATGAAGCTTTTTTAATTTCGCAAAAAGTAAATTTTTTTTAAGATTAAGTCTTTTGTTTGAGATTTGAAATTATAATGGAAAAATGAGTTTAAATTTTAATTATATTTATCCATCAGTTGATAAGCTGATAACATAATGGTGATTAAGTTTAACAAATCTTACAAAAATGAATTGAAAAAAATATAAAGATGAAAAAATAAAAATTTTGACAGAAATTGAAAAGAAAAGAAATCTTAATTGATTCAGCTTTTTAAAAAGTTAAAACTACTAATTTAGCTTTTTGAATTTTTTTATAACGCGAGACAAAAATGCTTCAAAATTTTTTGATTTCTTACTGTTTAAACGCTAATTTTTTCTGAATACAGTTTGTATTAAATGAAAAATTTAGTTAGCTAAATTGTATTTCTTAAGAAGAGCTTATTTGTTTCATTAATATTTTCAAATCTCAAACAAAAGACTTAATCTAAAAAATAAATTAACTTTTTGCGAAATTAAAAAAGCTTCATATCTGTTATTTAGACGAGCTTTTAAATTGATTATAAATTGAAACCAAATTTTAGCAAAAATAAATCCAAATAATTTAATATAGATAGAAAAATCTGCGTTTACAACACAAGATGGACACTTCGATTTTAACAGGATGCCTTCTGGGTAAAAAAATGCCCCTGCCGAATTTTCAAGAGTGATGAACAAGGTTTTAGACAGCTAAACTTCTTACAGGCATTTTTCGACAATATCGTTATATTTTTGAGTAATGCAAAAGAGCATATTAAACATCTGAAACAAGTATTCGACGCACTAAGAGAATACAATTTTCGAATAAATCCAAAAAAATGTAGCTGGTTTCAGAAATCGATTAAAGTGTTAGGCCACATCGTTTCAAAAGACTCGATACAAACTGATCCAGAAAAAATTGAGAAGATTAAGAATTACAGAACCGCGAAATGTTAAAGAGCTTCAAACGTTTCTTGGATTACCTGGATTTTATAGACGATTTATCAAGGCTTTTGCAATCACCACTTTACGCACTCTCAAGAAAGACAAGAAATGGAAATAGACCGAAGAGTGTAGAAATTCTTTTCAAATATTAAAAAACGAATTAATAAATGATCCAATTCTGAAACAACCAGATTTCTCAAAACCGTTTAAATTAATAACCGATGCGTCTAATGTTGTAATAGGAGCAATTTTATCTCAAGACGATGACGAAGGACGAGAACACGTTGTATTTTATGCATCCCGTCTGATAAAAGGAAGTGAATTGCATTTCCATTTATCGGAAAAAGAATGTCAAGCAGTTGTTTGGGCTATTAAGTACTTTAGAATTTATCTATATTTAAAAAAAATTCGTAGTCTTAACCGAGAACATAGCGTTGAAATGGTTAAAAGAGATAAAAGAACCAACTGGACGTTCGGCCAGATGGGCGATACTTCTTCAAGGTTTCAATTTTGAAGTAAAACATCGATCTGGTAAAAAACATACCAATGCTGATGCTCCAAGCATTAGAGAGTTCTAAATCAAGTCAACAAACTAGTTCTAGTCAGACGAACGAACAGTAAGAATTAAGTGATGAATCTGAGGATAAACAATATCTTGATACTGATAGGTCTTCGAATTATCTGGACTTTTATGAAGATGGTCCGTTAATACATTTTCTAGAAACTGGTGATACTGAACCTGGATTATCAAGAAATGAAAAAAATAGAATTACTAAGCTTGGAGTAAAATTAGTAATTCACGATGATCAAATTTGGTACAGGGAGAGTGAAGATTTGCCTTATTTTGATAAGATGGTTCCTAGAATTGAACAAAGAGAACAGCTTATCGAATTTGAACATTTTTTTAATTTATTATAATTTGTCCAAATAATAACTGCAACTTTGAATGTTTACGAAATTAAATGTTTATTTTGTTACATTGCATTTTCGTGTTTTAATAAAACAATTCTCATACTTTATTCTTCTATGAAATAAACGTCCAATAAAATTAAAATTCCAATTTTGAGAGTTGCATATATTAAAAGATGTTCTATGTCTGAAACAACTCCAAATGAACAATTAAAAAAAGTGTTAAAGAAATGTGTTAAATGTTTACGACGTAATCGAGGAAGAGTTATTGAACATACTTCTGAATGTTTAAAAATTGACTTCATCTTTCAAAGGGTTAGTATTGATTTACAGTTTGGTTTTCCGACTACACAAGACGGTTATAAAGGGTTGTGTGTCATAATAGAGTACCTATCAAAATTTTCGGTTGCCTTTCCAATTAGAAGTAAATCAGCTGAAGAAATTGCTTAATGTTTATTTAAATATATTAGCATATTTGTTGCTCCACATGAGATTCTTTCCGATCAAGTATTAGAATTGTTAAATAAATTTATGCAAACACTTTTTCAGCTAGTTGGGACTGAAAGAAGAGTAACCTCCGAGTATCATCCACGTACCAATGGTCTAGTTGAAAATTTTAACAAAATAATTAAGGATTGCATCCGAATATGAAAATGAATGGATTCCTGAAAATGAGTTTAACTCAACCGAAATAATTAATGAATATAATAATAAAGTATTACAAGCGTCTAATATTGCGTCATTACATAAACAAATCTTCAAATATAAAGAAATATCAAGAAAACAATTAAACGCAATCAATGAATATATGTGTGTCGATTGTAAAATAAAAAATGATAAATCCATAAGTGAGTTGAAGCCTGAAGAAGGTAATTGCATTAATGACAGTGATAAAAACCAAACCGTAAAATTGTTTCGTCTAATATTAATGATATATCAAGACAAATTTTTACCAAATTCTTTAAAGTTCTTAAAAAAGTAAACAAAAAAAATAAAACACCAAAAATTGTAATATCTAGGTTCAAATTAGATTGTAATCAATGGTTCAATATTAAAGCAATTTTGATTGAAACTTTTAAAGATACAAATGTTCATATACTCGTTGTTGAAGCTGAAAGCAAACTTAAAAAACTAAAAAAGTAAGCTGGTCATTCAACCTGAATAGACTCTTGATATCAATACCTGGATTATTTTGTCAAAATATAAATGATAAATTTCGTTACTGTACAATTAATGATAATTCACCTCTCGTGCACGTACAAGAATCATGTCATCTATTTCATGATATGAGTCGATACTCAAAACAAAAAGCTTTATATGTTGGAGAAAAAAAGACCATTGATGCAAAAGCAGTTAATATCGAAAAGTCAAAAAACATTAACATAAACCAAAAAGAACATTTATTAGTAGCAGATTTCGATTATAAATCTTATTGGATTTTTTCGGTAATTAATAAAATAAATAGACAAACGAACGAAAGATTATGTAGCTTATTTAATCAAATGATTCAATTCCATGAGAAAGAACTTAACGAATTTTTTGTTATGGAAAATCTTGATGGTAAAGAAATGGTAGTTTATAACAACAAAGCAGAACAACTAGAAAGTAAATGTGTTGAAATTAGTCAAATAAAATTGGTATCTAACCCTAAAAGGTGTTTTTATGATTCTCAGATTAATTATATATACAAAAATATAAATATTGATGGGTTCCTAACTAAAAAAGGCATAGTGAGTAGAATTGCGAGACATAGAAACTGCGATAATATTCGTAATATAATCCTACCAAACACTAACTCGTTAATACAGCTTATCAACCAAAAAGCGGTATTAAAACAAATAGCATTCAAGGAGGACATTAAACTAACCGAAACGAACCGAACCGAGAAGATTCAAAATAATAAGTTTATCCACTCAAAAGAAATCAATGACAATTTCGATCTCCTTACAGAATTTGAAAAACTTAAAGAAAAAGATTTCGTCTCTGACGGACTCAATCAACCAAATATAGTAAATATTAAAAACAAACAAACAAATTGGATTTATACTACTGATATTCTTGACTCAACATTGAATTCAATTAAACATTATATTGTTGACATTATAATAGCGATTCTTACAATATTAGTTTCTATTTAAAATAACTTTTTTTTAAAATAACTGTAAATTTATTAACAAATCGTAAAAGAAACAAAAAAAAACATAAGAAACAAAAGAAAAATCAATTGTGAAAAAGTTCAAGTGAAAGAATCCGAAAGTTTAAACGAAATTAAAATCGGCGATGATAACAACATTGCAACAGATGATCAATGTAAGCAAACATAGATGATATAATTCAAATTGAACGTAGTAATTAGGTAAAATATCGTGTCGAATTAGAGAATGACTGAAAATATCGGGACGATTATTTTTTAAAAGGGGGGTTAATTGTCAAATAGAATATGAGATCATTCTTTAATTAGCTATTCTAGTATCCAATAACTAGTTTATGATCTAATTTACTAATATTAGAAATACATTACATTGGCTCAATTTCTGACAGGATTCTGATTTAAACGCGACAAAGCGTTTGCAAAGATACGTCAGTACTACGCAACGACCTAAAGTGGAGGCATCAACTGATTTGGAAATTGGATTTGGATCGAAAATGTTCAATGCTTTAGTCAAAATAGAAATCTTTACTCTGTTGAAGGCTGAATCTTCTTTATCTGACCATGACCATAGTTTGTTCTTCTTGGTAAGAACCCAGAATTGAGCTGCTATGGTTGCGAAATCCCTAATGAAACGTCTGCTGTATTGAGAAAGACCTAAAAACTATGAAATTTTTGAAAAAGTAAATGAAAAGTAAAGTGAAGAGGTGCAGTAAATAATAAATAATAAAAATAATAATAATTTTTTGATTTTAGATTTGATGAAAAAAAAATTATCAAAAATGATTAAAATATTGATCAAGGAGCAATATAAGTATCAAAAAGAGTCTTTAAAACCCTTGGGTCTTTGAGTAAAATCCATTACCAGAATTATCATATCTAAAAAATAAAATTTATCTAAAACCAATAATTTTAATTACTTCCTTAAGAGTTTTATGAACTGAATTAAGATGTTTAGTATTCAAGTGATATGCTTACGAAAAATTTGTTATATCATCAATGTAAATAACAATATATGTTTGATAAGCAAGGCATTGATGCATTTACTTACTAACGGAGTAACTTTATTCAATCCAAATGGTAAACTCAAAAATTCTATCTCGAGAATTGTTGGTGTCCATGCAAGCGGACAGTAAACGGGCCAAAATTTTCCAAAACCATGACCGTGACCCTATTAACCAGAAAGTTTTTTTCGCACTGATTTTGGCCCGTTTATTTTAGCGGGCAACTTTTTGGCTCGTTTAGAAACCGTTTAGATTTAAATGGGCGGTCTAAGAAACCGTCCTTATTCTGACCGGAAGGTTAAGAATTTATTTAAGAAATTTAAACAAAAAATTTATTAAATATCTTCAAAAAGGGACCTTTTATATATATATATATGGTCAGAAATTGGAAAAAACTTTTTTTTTTTTCTAAAATGATTTAGATTTTAAAAAATTGTATCGTAAAAACCGTGTAAAACTGATCGCTTATCAACAAGACTCAATTAGGGGAGTCGATTTTTCGAATTAGCTCCTCTTTTATTAATTATTAATTTTATTAATATTATTTTAGCTTAGAATCTTCACAATATAATTAAAAAAAATATGAAATAAAAATATTAATTGATTGGATGAAAATTATTTTAATAAACACGTAACCGATCGGTTTTACCCTTACTATCAGGGTCAAACCGATTAACTTTAAAGTTTAATAAAATAACAACAGAAAAAAATTTTTTGAATCGGAAAAAACACAAAAATAAAATAAGATTAAAATATACAAAAATAATATTTGCACGGTAAAAATATTGTTTGAAATTTAAAAAAAACTTTTAATTTATACATGATATTTTAGCTCTAGTTCTATTAAGACTCAGTTCTACATTTTTTTGAGCAGAAGTACTCATCCCCTTGTTTGTATTTTTCTGGCAAACATTGATTGCATATCCATTTTGGACAAATAGACCTTTCACAAGTTAATCTTTTTTTTTTTCTTTGCATGTTTCGAAGCTTTTTTGCACTTAAAACCTTTTTTCTCCTCATCCTCCTCGGTCTCTCTCTTTCGTTTATTAGGCTTGTTTTTTTTATGTCTTCAGCCTCATTCAAGTGTTGTTAACTTCCTCTTAAGTAATTACTTACCCAGTCGAATAAGATCTCGAAAATCTGTCGATAAATCTACGCAAAAATTTCGTATATTTATCGAAATAAAAAAAAATATTAGTACTCTGTTTTTAAATCTTTTTTATAAACAAATTAATATTTATTTCGAAAATTTTCGAAATTTCTTTTTTTTAGTGTGTAATTCACACTTTAGATTTTTCGAAAGATGTTCGAGGTTTTATTTGAACCGGAAAAGATGGAAAAAAATTGATCTGGTTATGTTATCATTTTGTAAAATTCTGATTAAATATAAGGAAAACTTAGTAAAATTTCAGATATTATTTTCAAAAGAATAAATTCTTTATACGAGACTTGATTTTGCTCTTTCTAAAAGAAGTTCTGGTGTATGTGCATTAATATTTGTATATGAGTTTGAGTTATCATTAGAGCTGATATTGAGTGTTTGGCTAATATTTGAGTCATAAACCCTTTGGTTTTCAGTGTTTGTTTTACTGATTATTTTCGAAATTAATGGTAGCTTAACTCTATTTGGTTTAAAGGTAAATGCCTGTAATTTCAAACCCATTATATGCGTGAGCTCTAGTAAAAGCCTAATTATTTGAGAAAAACTTTGATGAAAGGCTAGGAAAAACCTCTTTGTTTAATTTTGAGAAAGAAGATTCTTCATAATATTGCCTTAAAATTGACCTCCAAGCCACTTTTACATGATTATAAACAACGACATCTAGGGGTTGTCAAGTTCGTTTCAATTCGATTTTTTCAAGTCAGAACAATTAGAATAACTTTTTTACTAAAATAAATAATTTAGTATTGCAAAATGCTTAATTATGAGCAAATTTGCTTAATGCAGTAAAATAAATTAGTGTTGGATGCGGTCAGAGCAAACCGGTCCATTTCACGGACGGTTTTTTGCGGTCATTTGGCCGGTTAGCTTGGCGGTCAAAATTTTGGACCGTCAAAAAATACGGTCAGACCAAAACGGACGGTCAAAGATACGGTCAACTTTTTGGCGGACGGTCATTTGGCCGGTTAGCTTGGCGGTCAAAATTTTGGACCGTCAAAAAATACGGTCAACAAAAAACGGGCGGTCAAAGATACGGTCAACTATTTGGCGGACGGTCATTTGGCCGGTTAGCTTGACGGTCAAAATTTTGGACCGTTTAAAAATACGGTCAACAAAAAACGGGCGGTCAAAGATACGGTCAACTATTTGGCGGACGGTCATTTGGCCGGTTAGCTTGACGGTCAAAATTTTGGACCGTCAAAAAATACGGTCAACAAAAAACGGGCGGTCAAAGATACGGTCAACTATTTGGCGGACGGTCATTTGGCCGGTTAGCTTGACGGTCAAAATTTTGGACCGTCAAAAAATACGGTCAACAAAAAACGGGCGGTCAAAGATACGGTCAACTATTTGGCGGACGGTCATTTGGCCGGTTAGCTTGACGGTCAAAATTTTGGACCGTCAAAAAATACGGTCAACAAAAAACGGGCGGTCAAAGATACGGTCAACTATTTGGCGGACGGTCATTTGGCCGGTTAGCTTGACGGTCAAAATTTTGGACCGTTTAAAAATACGGTCAGACCAAAACGGGCGGTCAAAGATACGGTCAACTTTTTGGCGGACGGTCATTTGGCCGGTTAGCTTGGCGGTCAAAATTTTGGACCGTCAAAAAATCTGGTCAACAAAAAACGGGCGGTCAAAGATACGGTCAACTATTTGGCGGACGGTCATTTGGCCGGTTAGCTTGACGGTCAAAATTTTGGACCGTTTAAAAATACGGTCAGACCAAAACGGGCGGTCAAAGATACGGTCAACTTTTTGGCGGACGGTCATTTGGCCGGTTAGCTTGGCGGTCAAAATTTTGGACCGTCAAAAAATACGGTCAGACCAAAACGGACGGTCAAAGATACGGTCAACTTTTTGGCGGACGGTCATTTGGCCGGTTAGCTTGACGGTCAAAATTTTGGACCGTTTAAAAAATCGGTTAAAAAAAAAGCGGGCAGTCCATGATACGGTTACGTTAAGGCGGGCGGCCATTTTGCCGGCTAAAAAACCCGGAATAAAATAAAAAATTAATATAATTTGAAATATGTTTATTATTTAAAAAAGTTGTTTTTTAATTAAAAAATAAATAAATTAAACAATAAAAAAACTCTGTGCCAAAGTAATTAGTGTTGGTGTCCGTGCAAGCGGACAGTAAACGGGCCAAAATTTTCCAAAACCGTGACCGTGACCGTATTAACCGGACAGTTTTAAACGGGCGGGCAATGGCCCGTTTATTTTAGCGGGCTAATTTTTGGCCCGTTTAGTAACCGTTTAAAATTAAACGGGCGGTCTAAGTGACCGTTCAAATTTTGGCGGACGGACCTTGGCCCGTTTATTTTAGCGGGCTAATTTTTGGCCCGTTTAGTAACCGTTTAAATTTAAACGGGCGGTCTAAGTGACCGGACAGTTTTAAACGGGCGGGCAATGGCCCGTTTATTTTAGCGGGCTAATTTTTGGCCCGTTTAGTAACCGTTTAAAATTAAACGGGCGGTCTAAGTGACCGTCCAAATTTTGGCGGACGGACCTTGGCCCGTTTATTTTAGCGGGCTAATTTTTGGCCCGTTTAGTAACCGTTTAAATTTAAACGGGCGGTCTAAGTGACCGTATAAATTTTGGCGGACGGACTTTGGCCCGTTTATTTTAGCGGGCTAATTTTTGGCCCGTTTAGTAACCGTTTAAAATTAAACGGGCGGTCTAAGTGACCGTCCAAATTTTGGCGGACGGACCTTGGCCCGTTTATTTTAGCGGGCTAATTTTTGGCCCGTTTAGTAACCGTTTAAATTTAAACGGGCGGTCTAAGTGACCGGACAGTTTTAAACGGGCGGGCAATGGCCCGTTTATTTTAGCGGGCTAATTTTTGGCCCGTTTAGTAACCGTTTAAAATTAAACGGGCGGTCTAAGTGACCGTCCAAATTTTGGCGGACGGACCTTGGCCCGTTTATTTTAGCGGGCTAATTTTTGGCCCGTTTAGTAACCGTTTAAATTTAAACGGGCGGTCTAAGTGACCGTATAAATTTTGGCGGACGGACTTTGGCCCGTTTATTTTAGCGGGCTAATTTTTGGCCCGTTTAGTAACCGTTTAAAATTAAACGGGCGGTCTAAGTGACCGTCCAAATTTTGGCGGACGGACCTTGGCCCGTTTATTTTAGCGGGCTAATTTTTGGCCCGTTTAGTAACCGTTTAAATTTAAACGGGCGGTCTAAGTGACCGTGCAAATTTTGGCGGACGGATTTTGGCCCGTTTAAAAAATCGGTAAAAAAAAAGCGGGCAGTCAAAGATACGGCTACGTTAAGGCGGTCGGCCATTTTGCCGGCTAAAAAACCGGGAATAAAATAAAAATAATAATAATTTGAAATATGTTTATTATTTAAAAAAGTTGTTTTTTAATTAAAAAAAAATAAATTAAACAATAAAAAAATTTAAAAAATTAAAAATAAACAAAAGAAAAAAACTTTATTTTAAAAATTAAAAGACAAAAGAAAAAAAATTTATCTAAAAAATTAAAAATAAACAAAAGAAAAAAACTTTATTTTAAAAATTAAAAGACAAAAGAAAAAAATTTTATTTAAAAAATTAAAAATAAACAAAAGAAAAAAACTTTATTTTAAAAATTAAAAGACAAAAGAAAAAAATTTTATTTAAAAAATTAAAAATAAACAAAAGAAAAAAATTTTATTTTGAGAACTAAAAAAGAGAAAGAAAAAATTTTATTTTTAAAATTAAAAAAATTTTTATTTGAAAATTTAAAAAAATTTATTTAAAAAATAAAAAAAAAATTAATAGAAATTAGTTGTTTGTAGCTGGTATTTATAGTCGTTGGTAATTTTTGGCCGTTGGTACTTTTTGAACGATTGAAGTTGTTGGTAGTTGAGGTTGGGGCAGTTGGGAGTTTGTGATTGGACGTTTACGAACAACCAATAACCAACAACTTCAAACGTTCAAAAAGTACCAACGGCCAAAAATTACCAACGACTATAAATACCAGCTACAAACAACTAATTTCTATTTATTTTTTTTTTATTTTTTAAATAAATTTTTTTAAATTTTCAAATAAAAATTTTTTTAATTTTAAAAATAAAATTTTTTCTTTCTCTTTTTTAGTTCTCAAAATAAAATTTTTTTCTTTTGTTTATTTTTAATTTTTTAAATAAAATTTTTTTCTTTTGTCTTTTAATTTTTAAAATAAAGTTTTTTTCTTTTGTTTATTTTTAATTTTTTAGATAAATTTTTTTTCTTTTGTCTTTTAATTTTTAAAATAAAGTTTTTTTCTTTTGTTTATTTTTAATTTTTTAAATTTTTTTATTGTTTAATTTATTTTTTTTTAATTAAAAAACAACTTTTTTAAATAATAAACATATTTCAAATTATTATTATTTTTATTTTATTCCCGGTTTTTTAGCCGGCAAAATGGCCGACCGCCTTAACGTAGCCGTATCTTTGACTGCCCGCTTTTTTTTTACCGATTTTTTAAACGGGCCAAAATCCGTCCGCCAAAATTTGCACGGTCACTTAGACCGCCCGTTTAAATTTAAACGGTTACTAAACGGGCCAAAAATTAGCCCGCTAAAATAAACGGGCCAAAGTCCGTCCGCCAAAATTTATACGGTCACTTAGACCGCCCGTTTAAATTTAAACGGTTAATAAACGGGCCAAAAATCGGCCCGCTAAAATAAACGGGCCAAAGTCCGTCCGCCAAAATTTGCACGGTCACTTAGACCGCCCGTTTAAATTTAAACGGTTACTAAACGGGCCAAAAATTAGCCCGCTAAAATAAACGGGCCAAGGTCCGTCCGCCAAAATTTGGACGGTCACTTAGACCGCCCGTTTAATTTTAAACGGTTACTAAACGGGCCAAAAATTAGCCCGCTAAAATAAACGGGCCAAAGTCCGTCCGCCAAAATTTATACGGTCACTTAGACCGCCCGTTTAAATTTAAACGGTTACTAAACGGGCCAAAAATTAGCCCGCTAAAATAAACGGGCCAAGGTCCGTCCGCCAAAATTTGGACGGTCACTTAGACCGCCCGTTTAATTTTAAACGGTTACTAAACGGGCCAAAAATTAGCCCGCTAAAATAAACGGGCCAAAGTCCGTCCGCCAAAATTTATACGGTCACTTAGACCGCCCGTTTAAATTTAAACGGTTACTAAACGGGCCAAAAATTAGCCCGCTAAAATAAACGGGCCAAGGTCCGTCCGCCAAAATTTGGACGGTCACTTAGACCGCCCGTATAAATTTAAACGGTTAATAAACGGGCCAAAAATTAGCCCGCTTAAATAAACGGGCCAAAGTCCGCGTTTAACCGCCCGTCTTTTGGACCGGTTAGCTCTGTCCGCATCCAACACTAAAAGTAATAGTCCAAATCTAATGAAAGTACGATATATGAAATGCAAATCTGTAAATATATGTAAAATGCTTTTGCTTTTCAAAATATGCATGGTAACAGACTTGGTTTAACTTTATGGTTTAAATATTCATAGTTCTAAGACGCCAGAAAATCAAAAACAGTTGTTATTTATAGGAATTATGAACTTTTTCAAAGTAGATTTAGAAAATTATTTATTGCAAGGTATCTAAAAACCATTTCATTTATGGCAAAAAATAATCTTTTATAATAAAAATAAACCAGTGCCTAGCTCAACACAAATCAAATCTTATATGAAATATAGACGCTTAAATATTGGTGATGTGAATAGCCTAGAAGGTTTAGAATCATTTATAGACCATTCTTTTTTATTCAATTGATTATAAGTTTTTTTTCTCTGAAATAAAACTTTAAACAAATAATCCTTATGTTTTTTATCTTTTTTATTCTACTGATTAAATTTTTTTTTCTCTGAATCAAAATTGCAATTTGCTATATTTTTTTTTCTTTATTTTTGTTGATTTATCTTTTTATATGTTTCGTTTTACCTCTCTCATTTAAAACGGTAAATTGTGCCTTTTGGTAATTTCCAGTAATCTTTTGCAGCCTTTTTAGACACAATCCTTTCCTCACCAGGATTCGCTGAAAATCCCGTTTCATCAGCATTACTAATATACCTTTTTGTCGGACTATGTTTTAGAATTAATTGTTTGAGATTTGTGAAAAAATAATCAACTGATTTGTTTGTACAAGATTAAGCACGCTGTGATGAAATCAAATTATCTTTCCAAAGGTTCATAAAGCCATAATACCAGTCACGTCCTGGTTTACCATTTGTAAACAAATTAGCCTGGTTAGTCTTTTTCAAGTATACTGAAACAATGGATTGAATCTGAATAAAATTTCGACCAAGTCCGCAATCCGGGCAATCTGAAAATTCATTACAAAAATGAAAAACTGAAGCATATTTTGTAGGAAACATAATGTTAATTTTCTTTTTCTTTTATTTTATGTACAAATCGTTACTTATATAAAAATGAAAAAAAGTAAAAATATCTTACGGGAATTATCAATATATGAAAATTAATTTTAAATCTGAACATTTGTTAAGTTGGGTCTCAAATATCAAATTTTAAAATTAAAGATTTTATGATTAAAGAATTACAAGGTCTAGTTTAATAAAGCTAATAAGACGATTGCAAATGGTCAAGAAATACTTTAAATATTTTTAAATGCTGATAAAACAAAATGTTAAAAAGTAATTAAATTCCTGCCTTATAAAGATTAAGTAATAAAAATTAGTGTAAAACTTTTCACATATTTCAAAAAATCTTATCAAAATTTTTTTTTTAAAAACCAAATTTATAAATTTTTTTTTTTTACAACAACAATTTTCTTTAAATGTAAATCGTTTTATAGTTTAAATTGTAAATTTCGTTTTGAGATTCTTAATTGAGATGATTGATTGATCAAAATGAAAATAAAAATACCCTGAATCCTGTATTTAATTAAAAATCTTCGGTTATGAACTCCTCATCTTTACTAAACTAATCAGATTGGTAAATAATCTTTATTTAAGTTTTTATTCCTTTTAAAGATATGCAGATCATTAATTAATCTTTTCCTTTAAAAATTTTTATATTGTATGATTAATTTTGAAAGAGATTTAGAGTCAATAAACATAGATATTCACCTTTACAAATGTCCAAGAGTATTATTGTCTTCATTCTGAGAAATCAAACATCCAAATTCAGATTCTCAAATTGAAATTAACAATTAAAACAAAACATTTACAATGTAAATTAAATGTTGTTGTAAAGTTAAGAAGTATTAAATTTTCATAGGATCGAAAAATTGAACACTTTGACTTTTAGACAGGATGCTTGTTAAAGGAGAAAGGAATTTCGTAATAAATCCCTCCATATGGTACCTGCCTGACCAAACGACCATTCCTTTTCCTCGACTTATAAATGTTCTAACAACTGGATCTTCTTCCTCTTTTCTATTCTTCGTTGAAACTCTATTCCTGCGTAGAGTCTGAATATAAGATGTCAGGAATTCTTTAAAAATTTACTTCGAGTTCTAAATTGTCAGGATCTTCATTTGAGTCAAAGTCCACAATTTTATAGTTAACGTTTGAACTCGACTCAATATTCTAACAAAGATAAATTAAATTTCAAAAATTTTAAAGATTTAAAAATCAAAACCTTTTTTTTGATTGGAATTCATCAATTGAATCTGTTATATCTTCAGTCTCAGAAACGAATGTAAATAATTCGGATTTTGGTCTTTTACCGCCATTAGTTTCGTAAGAACTTAATATTAACGACTTCCCTTTTTCTACAAAAGGATTAAAAAATAATTGATACCTCTAGCAAGAAAAAATGTTATTTCCAAGATATCAAAAAAAATCTTTATGAAACTTTTAATGTGTCTTTTTGCTTGAATCAACATTGTAACAGCCGCTACACAATTTGTATGAACAATATGTGAATTTTAAATTTCTAAGAATAATTTTTGGCAATGAATCATCATCTGGAATATTATATGTTTTTTTAAACTTCTATATTCCTGTGTCAGTTTTTCAATATGAGATTCTAAAATTGCCTTTGATCTTTTAGTTTTTATCTTTAAATAAAATTAATTAATTTTAATAATAAAAATTTACAAAAACTCTGAGATTCCAATTGAATTATTTTGAAATTAAGTTGGCCTATTTGTTTGAAATTCTTATTAGGGGATAAGTTGAATTTTAAAACTTTTAAAACTAAAATTTCAGCTTTTTGATCGCGAACATTTCCAAATCTGTGATTCTCTTAAAAAATATAATGGATAAAATCTCAAATTTTTATTATAAAAATTACTTTTGATCAAGCTGATTTTTTAAGTCAGTTTATCTTTTTGACTCTTCTTTTCTATCGAATTCAAGTAGAGCATTAAAATATGCTCTTTGTTGATTCTTTTGTCTATTGTTCATTTTTTAGTAAATAATTTAAAAAAAATTTTGTGAAGGGCGAGTCATTAACTTTCGAAACATTTTTTCTTTAAATCTGGATTATCTTTTTTTCATTTTCTTTTATGTTTTTTTTCAATGTTCTACAACTGCTACAAGAATGTTCTACAATTTTCACTGAATTATTTAAATATTGAGCAATTCATTTTTGAATTAAATTAATTTTTGAATTTAATTTAAATAATCAATCACATCAAGATTATTTACGGCTATCATTAGAGCGATAACATTCGCCAATGAAAAATCAGTGACAATCGATTTTGGTAATTTCAAAAAGTCATATCATTTACATTTTTCAAGTATCACATAAAGATGTGCAAACTCGCTTAACATTTTCCTCAAACAAGAATCCTTTATGTTCATTCTAATTGGATCATTTTTTAAAAAGCAAGAAAATGTTTAGTTAAAATTCATTTATCTACTTTATTGTATGGGATCATTTTTAAAAGCAATGTATCCTTTGCTAAAAACTTCTAGTTTTATTGATTCCCGTATATCTCCTTCAGTTCGAATTAAATCAAATAAATAAGTTTTCTCCAAATTAATCAACATAATTACATTTATACATACTAACATAATAATTACATACTTTTTTCAATAACAAATTTTACGATTTGCTTGCAGAAGAAAATTTATTTACAGAAAAAAATTTGACCATTTTTTTCATAATTAATTTAATCGAAAATCTGACTGATGTATCATTTGGGTATTTAAACCCAAACGGTATTTCGATATTAGATTCACAAAAATATAAAGTGTTGGACGCGAGCAGACCAAACAGGTTCATTTTGCTAACGATTTTGAAATCGAGTGGTCGATCAAAATTTCTGCTCTCAAAAATATGCGAACACCTCAATATGAGCGATCGATTTTTATTAAATTTAATTATTTTTTAATTCATAAAAAACTTTTAAAAATAAATTATTTTTACTATTAAACTAAAAAATTAAATTATTCATTTTTTATTTGTTTTCTTATTTATTTTTGAATTGATTTTAATCTTTTCAAATATGACACTGATCTGTATCGCCATATCATTTTTTTGTTAATTCAGCCTGTCTCCTTGTCCTTTGATTTTCAGTCAGAAGTTAGCCATGTACACGCAACGTCACGATCAAATAAAGATTTCGCACAAACATTCCGACTAGCAACTAACAAAACCTTCCAATACCGCCAAACTCTCCCAGTCCCGATTAAACACTGGTGATCTAATCGTCCTTCCCAATTCATCTTGTCAGTTTTAAAATTTTCTTTTTATGAAAAAAAAAATAAATGTTTCAAAATATTTATTATATATTTTTATTTAGAAATTATTAAAATCATGATTTTTATATAAAAGCATAATTTTTTCTACTTTTTCAAGAGATATTTTATTTCTTCTGTTCCATATTTGGTTGCCTGTTCTTGAGAAGATTCTTTCAGAAGGTGTACTTTTAGCTTGCGCAGTTGCATATATTTTAAAATATTCGAAAAGAATTGGTAATTTGCTTATGTTTTTAATCTAAAATTCAGTTAATTTATTTGATTTTAGTTTTAATTTATAATTAGTTATATTTTTTTCACTACTATCCAATTAACCTTGATTCTGTTTCATCTTCTGATGAATCACTTATTTGAACTCCTTTGCTTTGTTTAAATTCATAATTTTCAGAGGACTTATTTTTTACATTATTGGTCATTTTAATAATTTCCTTAAAATCTGGAATACTTTCTCTAATTTTTTTTTATTCAAAATCGATAAAAATATTTTTTTGGGTCTCGTTCAAACTAGAAATTTTTTTGTATCTCAGGTATAAAAATGATGCAAGATCAAGATAATTATTTTCGAATATTTCATATTTCTGTATATAAAAATCTAGATAATCCTTTAATAATTGTTAAAACCCAACTGAAATATTTCATCTTGTTTTTCTTCACATGCTTTGAGAAAAGTTGTCTAGGCAGGAATGATTAAACTTGATATTGTTGAATATTCAGAAGAAAGATCCTTGGCTAATTCCGACAGGTCTCTGCATGAGGGCAATTTAAATCAGGATTCAAAAAATTACAAAATAACGGGTGGCCAAAATTATTTGTCCTTGAAATAAATTTATTTGGAAAAAAAATGATGAACCAAATATGATAAAAAAGTGAAATTTAGAGGATTTAAAGCATTTTTTTTCTAGTTTCTAGAATTCATATTTTTTCTGAAACTTATTTTCAAAATTTATTACTCTGGCCTTTCAGTTGACCTCTTGCTAAGACCGAATTTGTCCTCATATGACACCGTTAATAAGTTGCCAGTTTGTAATTCCATTTTGTAGAGAATTTTTTTCTGATTCAAATGAGCCATAGATTGTTTTTTTCTTTCAAGTTTTCAAGAAGATATGATTTAAAAACACTAAAAAATGACCATTCTTCCAAAATCTTATGTTTTTATTGAATAACTTTTGATCTATAAAAGGTATTATCCTCAATTTTAGAACACATATATAATTAAATTTGAACTTTTAAATAAAACTTTTTAATCAAATGAAAGCTTTATTCTAAGTCTTGATTTTAAGCCTTTTTAAAATTTAAAATTTTCTGTCATATGAGGACAAATTCGGTCTTAGCAAGAGGTCAACTGAAAGGGCAGAGTAATAAATTTTGAAAATAAGTTTCAGAAAAAATATGAATTTTAGAAACTAGAAAAAAAAATGCTTTAAATCCTCTAAATTTCACTTTTTTAACATATCAATAAATTTTAGGACAACCAATTTTGGCCACCCGTTAGCTTAAAAAACTGTTTTAATCACAACAAAAGTGAAGGTTTGCAGTGATAATAAGCATCAAAAGTAAATAAGACGCGTCTTTCTCTCTTTCATCAGTTTAAATCATTTTGTATATTTTAATATCATGTTTAAGGTCTAAATGTCGAATCATTTTAAAGTTGAATTGTCAATATGAGAAACCTGAAATTACAAGCTTCATGATTTATATTAACCATGCATTTGACAACACAATTATGTAACACAACACGACATTACCCCTGAAGTCACAGATACCAATAAAGTTTTTTTTATGCTTTTTCACTTGTAAATACTCCCAACATTTGGATGTCTTTTTTTTACGGCTAGAATCCTCTTCACATTCATATTTGGATAATTCTGTCTCTGCATTTACATTTTCGTTAAATGACAAATTACCAATTTGATCAAAAAAAAATTTTGGTTTTTAAAATTATTATCCAGCAGTTTACTCGAACATGTTTCTAAATTTTCCGGTCGAGACCTTCTTTGCGATCGATCCAAAGGAATTAAAAATGTCGAAATTAGCAAGCTTTTATTATGAAAAACAAAAACACACTGCTATAACAAACGCTGTTTAAACGACGTTCTTGTAAATCTCAAATTGAATTATAATTTATAAAAAATAATTTTTAAATTAATTTAGAGTTGAACTTACAACTTCTTCTTCTGTTTTTTGAGCTGAGGAGTTGATATTCATTTGAATTTCGATTTTATTGAGTTGTTTTTATTTTTTTTTTTTATTTTTAAAAATCTTTACTAAAATCTTAAAAATACTAAATTAATATTATTTTCCCTATTTCAAATGAAAGTTTACTTTTTCAAGATATTTGTTTGTGAATTTTGAATCGACATACGATTGTGTATTTGTTTTTTCCAAGTCTATTTGTTTCTCGTCGCTTTCAGTTTCACTTGTAATGGTATTAGGTGTCTTCTTTTTGATTGTTGACGAATTTTTTTTGCGGCTTCACTAGTTAGATGTAATGACTTCTTTCTGAGTCTCAATTCTTACCGATTGAGGAATAGTTGTTTCAATATATGGCTGAGTTGGTTCAATATGATGCTGAGTTGGTTTAGGAAGAGACTGTTGGTTCTTGATTAGATTGAATTTGTTGAGGAAGATGCTGGGTTTGTTCAAATTCGATTTGAGTTCCAAATTCTAAAAAACCTAAAATATTATAAGTGTTTTGGACTAAATTTTTTAAAGTTTAAATAGTATTTTACATATTTTTACCATAAAAAATTACTGTTTTCATTGGCTTGATTTTTAGATTTACTTTATAATCGTGGACTTTTGACAAGCGGCGGCTGAGAGAATGAATCAATTTTTTAGGACAGAATTCTGATCAATATCTTCCTGATTTTGAGCTGGATTTTATCTTTTTTTTTGATTAATTTTAGCTGTTTTATAATTTGACATTCTAAAAAAATGAAAAATTTAAAATAAAAATAAAAATTAAATTATAATTTTTAAAAATTTATCAATATAAACTTAAGGAGTAAAAAAAAATTAATTTTTTTTCAAAATTATTCATAAATAATCTAATGAAAAAATGAACCATTTAATGGAGATTTCTGAGACAGATGATAATGATTTAATAAAGAAATCAGTTATAGATACTGTTGAATATATAATTATTTTAAATATATAATTTTTTCAAGGGCTAAACGAGAGTGAATTTTGTGAAGAAAGTATTGATCATAATTCTGATATAGAGTTTTTCTTCTTGGATTCGGAAAATGAAGAGATTGAAAAAAGTACTAACAACTACTGTAATTCGTCTTATTCAATAGATTATGATTCTGACTTGGATTCAGATTTAGATTTTTACGAATCAATTGAAGAGATTTATGCTGGAAGTAAACTCAAACTGAGTGATTTTATTTTTTCTTATTTGTTGTGTTGTTAGACAATTAACCTATCCGAAAGTAGTTCCTCTACCTTAATTAAATACATAAAGTCAATACTGCCAAAAGATATTAAAATTCATGGATGTCTCAAAACTATTCTAAAGCTCAAAATTAATCGAAAAAACGAAAAAAACGTATGTAATATTTGCAATAAAATTTGTAAAACGGCAGTTTGTGGGTCAGAATTTTGTCAAAATTCGTCAAGAAAATAAAAAAAAAAATTTGATATACCTGCAATAATTTATGAATTGAAATATATGAATCATTTAAAATAGTTTTGAAGCAGAATGAAAATTCAACGAACCAAAATTGGATGTATGCATTATAGTGTCAGATAGCTGAGCTTCCTGTAACTGTAAGAAATTCATACTTAAATATTACCCCTTTGTTATTTAATGTTGGCTCACATCCAAATTTTAATTCTTTGTTTCGAAATTTTTTAACTGATTTAAATATATTTTTAAATGGAAAAAAAAACACTTAAAATTAATTCAAAAGACTACTGCCTGTGAATTTACGCTTTTAAAGCAGATGCGCCCGCTCGCGCTTAAGTACTAAATAAAACTCAATTTAATGATGAGTACGGCTGTTTCCACTTTATGCATCCTGGCGATCAGTTAAATAAAATTAAACGTGGAAACAAGCGTGTTATACTCAAATCGAAACAATGAACTCTATAAAGAACAAGTAAAAGTAGTAAAAAGAAAAAAGGAAATTATGTTTGGAATTAAATGGTCGTCTTATCTAGAAAATTAGATAACTCTTCCTGAATCTTGTATAATAGATTACATGCATTTATGTTTTTAAGGCCTAGTAAAAAGACTTAATTTATGGTTTTCTTCAACAAGTTCAGGAAAAGGTCATTATTTGGGTAAAATTTTTAACAAATGATATTAATATTAATTAAAAATTATTTATTAGGTACAAAGATCAAAGAATTCGTCAAGTTTGTAAGCTCAGTCAAATATCCTAGCGACTTTTTAAGATCTCAAAGATATTTAGAGAAAAGACATCTTTATAAAACGACTGAACTTGAAAACTTTATATTCTATATAGCCATTGGTCTAAAAAAAATTTTACCAGTCAAATTCTTTAATAATCTTTTAAAATACATATTATTTTTAAGGCTTATTTGCCAAGAAAAGTTAGTCAAAGAAGAAATTTTAATTTCACACAATATAATAGAAGAGTTTATAAACGAATTTCAGGACTTATATGGCTTAACAAACATGTCTTATAACTTGCACGCTCATTTACATCTAGCTTTCCAGGTATCAAGGTTTGGTCCTGTAATAAGATTTCCTCTTTTGCATTTGAAGGAATGTTTAAGAATTTTAGAAATCATTTTTATGGAACCAGTGGATATGTCGGACAAGTTATTAAGAACCTTAAGATTGAAAACGAATTTTTCTTTAATCAATAAGACAGAATCAAAAGTATAAGAAATAAACCCTTGTCCAAATTTGTGGTAGAATTAATTGAAAAGTACAAACCTAACTAGTCTATTGACTTGAACAAATTTGAAAATATGGACGTAAATGACGAAGAGGACAAATTCGTTAAAAGTTTCGAACGATTTACAGATAAGTAGTTGTTAACTAGTTTAGCCTTCAAAAAAAATAACATAAGTAATTCGAAAAATTCTTTAAAATTTAATTCAATTAAGGATACAAATCAATTTACGACGATAATAATAATTCGGTAAATTCGACGATTTCGTATTTAGACAAAAAATCTAAAAAATAACAATACGGAAACATTTTAAAATTTTACTTTGTTGATTCGAAAATTTATGTGTTGATTAGAAGATTAAAACAAAAAAATTGAATTTAAAGAACTAAATTTGCAATTTGAAAAGAAAGAGTAAGCATTGAAAAAGTTGGAAGAATTTTTTTGCCAGATAGATGAAGATAAAGAAAGAATATTAATTAGTGAATCTCAAATTTTGAGTGAATGTATTAATTTTAAAGTTAAAAAAAATTTTATTATAACATAAAATGAACATGATTGAAAATTTAATAAATTATGAAAATTTTTTTTTAATTAAATATGGCTAGAAACACATTTTAAACGCTCAAAAAATGAGCAAAAAAATACCTCAAACACTCAACCCTACTTTACAATATCTGTAGAAAATATGTTGAATTTTTTTATGTTTCATTTTATTTTAATTTAATTTATTATGACTTTATTGTCTAAATTCTTTTTTAAACCAAAATAAAAAATTTTTTTTTAAAGTTTTTTAGCTGTTTTACCCTCGTTTATCGTCTGTTTTTATCCCGTTTAAATGTGAGCGTTTAAACAGTGTTTTTTGCTTTTTTTGTCCCCTCGGGTATACTTTAAAATTTTATATTTATTATTTACGAATTTATTTATTATGAACAAAATAATTAAAAATAAAACAAAATGTTAATTAAAATCTATAAAAATAAAAAAAATTTGTTTTAGATTGTTTAAAAACCCAATCAGAATAATTTTGTCAATCAAAAATCAAAATTAATCAACCTAAATAAACTTAAAATTAAAAAATATTACTAAACAATAAATTATTGTTGATTTTAACTAAAATTTTATTGAAGAAAATAAAGTTCTCTGGATGAAAAACAGCAAATAATTTTGAATTATTTTTTAAATAAAATTCAACAATCAAACAAAAATTTATTCCTTAATTTTTTCCATAAAGTCAGACACCTCAAAAGACATTAATATTCATACGATTCTAATTAATTTTTTATTCATTTTGTTTTTTATTTAAAAAATTTGGCATTGTGAAATTTCATACAAAACTTCCAATACAAAAATGAAAAATTTTTCTAACTTTTGTTCTAAATGTCAAAAAGTTGTCCTGCAAATGTAACAAAATGTAACAACTTTTGTTTCACCTACAGCGAAAGTCTGCAAAATCTGTGCATATTCTGCAAAATTGCAGCCTATCTAAAAGTATTAAGAATAAAACGCAATAATTTGCACAGATTTTGCAGACTTTCGCTGTAGGTGAAACAAAAGTTGTTACATTTTGTTACATTTGCAGGATAACTTTTTGACATTTAGAACAAAAGTTAGAAAAATTTTTCATTTTTGTATTGGAAGTTTTGTATGAATTTTCCAATGCCAAAAAATTTGATGTTGCATATTTTTATTTTTTCTCCGACAGATCTACCGTCAGAAGTAGTTTTAACAAAATTTATTTTCAGGAGCCTGTTAAAAAATGGTCTTAGTTAAACACTGAACCCTAATTTTTTTACTAAAAAAATACCACATACCATTCGATTCAGAATTTTCTGATCTTGCTGAATGTGATGTTAGTTAGTTCTTAATTTCAATAGAAAATCATGATGATGCCTTATGGAAAAAAATTAATTAAATTTTCAAAAAGTACAGAAAATTATAAAATGACATGTTAAAATTGTTAAAAAATATTTATGCTTCGTAAAAAAAAGTTGCGGTCAGAAAATTTTCAAAAGCTGGTGGTCGATGTTTCAAATAGACCCTTTGAAAATTAAAGTAAATTTTTTTTCTTAGTAAAAAAATTGTTTTCATGTTCTTTTGTTTGAAAAGTTTTAATTTATGATTTCGAAATAGAATCCAAACACTGAATTCTAATTAAAAATCTTAAAATTTTTATTTTTTATAATTTAAATTTTTGTAACCAAATCATTTTAATTTTTTTGAAATAAAATGAAAAATATCCCAGGATCACGTATTTTTATTTATTTTTTATTCTCTTTGATTAAAATCAAAACAATAAACTGTGATAGGTTTTCATTACAATGTGGATTTAAAAAGCTTGATAAAGGCGATAATGGAACTCTTGCCTACTCTGGAAATGATAAAATCTTTCAATTAAGCGATTTATTGTTGTGTTTAATTTTTAATAATGATTTTAAAAATAAAATAGAATTAATGATTCTTAAAGATTTTGATTTTAATGGGAATCATACTCATGATTTTAAAAGATTTCAAAATGTATTCAACTTGACAATTCGTTCCTCTAATATGACTAGATTAACGCTTAATATCTCAAAAACAAAAATAAATGATTTTACAATTGAATATACTGATTTGACTGTGTTAGAAAATCCTGAATTGTTAAGTCCATCAATTATTTCTATCGATTTTAGCTATAACAAAATTGAATTTATTCAGTTTGATTTTTTTAAAAGTCTCAAGTTTGTAAAAAATATTTCGCTTCGTTTTAACCGTATCAGAATAATAGAGACACTATTTATTTATTCTAATCAGCTTAATAAACTTGATATTTCGTATAATGTAATGCAAAAGTTTGATAGAATTATTTTCGACAAAAACTCATCATTTGCTCCCAAAATTGTTTCAATTGGTAATAGTTTCACAGTTTTACCAGAATTTTTCGCTTCATCAAATCTTGTTTTTGTAAAAGAACTGGAAATATGCTTCAGTTTAAACGAAAGATTTGAATTAGAGAGTTTAGTGACACAATCATTGAATGAATATTTTGAAATAAAAATAAATAATCATTCGAGCAAAAAATTTTACAAAATAAAGGTGAAAGAATATATATTTGGATTTGTATATTTTGCCGATAATTATAAAAGAATCATTCAAGTTTTGTGTTTGCTAAAAGATAGCTTATTCTATTTTAATAATCAATTTGAAGTTTGTGAGCGTTCTCTTTTATATCAAAAAAACAAGACGCAAGTAAATGTTTATCGTCTAAGAAGTGACAACAAGATCATTTTAAAAACTTTGAAATGTTCTAACAAGAAACCAAATAAGACTGATTATACGTTGTCTACGTCACTTTCTGAGAAAATTTCATCTAAATATATTTCAACAATTGTCAAAAATTCTAAACAAGTGGTATCAAATCGTTATTTCAATAATTTTTCTTCAAATCAGGACTCAATTAGAAAATCATTTGCCAGGCTTGTGACAATAAGCACAGACTTTTTATTTGTTTATATATTTTTATATTTTTTCAATTATTATGTTTTTAATTTTTATTCTTTTTATTGATAAATTGTAAGTGGAATAAATTTAAATGCAAATTATTTTAAATATAAAATTAAATATTTCATAAATATTTTGGGTAAAAATAAAAGTTTTAGCAAAAATTTATTTAAAATGCTTACTGTTAAAATTCATAAATTAAATTTAAATTATTTTTGAGTTATCTGGTAATTTATTTCATGAATATGAGTGATTTTATTATAAACACAAACAATGCACCAATTTTTAGTCAAAAATTTATAGAAAAAGCCAGAATTATTTATTTATAAACTCAAGCCGGTTATTATTTTTATTTATTTCAATGAACGCTTTTAAAGCGATGTAAAAAAAATAAAAAGTAAAAATAAGTGTTTGAGTAATATCTAAAAAAAATTTCAAATTTGATATGTTAAATTTTTAATTTAAGTTTTAAACGTTTTATTGAAAAGGATAATTATTGATTTGAGAAATAAATCTAATTGTACAATAATTATTATGAAAGAGAAAGGAAAATAATTTTAAGGCTAGTTAATATAGATGCTGGCTCGTGAGGTTAGGTTGTTGGCACTATTGCGAAATTTTCGGAGGTACTTCTGTAAAAAGCTGTTATGATAGGCAGCCTTGTTTGCTTTTCTAGTTTGGAAAGGGAAGCGAACATTTGGACGGAGATTGCATGGTTGAGAGGACGTGATTGGACTGTTTGTTTATTCTTCGACAACCAAGTCATTTTGGAGTTTATACAACTGGCCTCCATCGATGGAGGCTTTCTTCAAGGTAAAAAATTTTCTTCGAAAAAAAAAGAAAGTTTATCTTAATTTAGATTATTTAGTGGTCGAAAACATAAATCTTGTTGATAATTTTAGTCAAATTAAAATAAATCGTAAAATTAAAAAGGTAAAAAATTCCAAATCAATTTGCAATTTATAGTAGATAATATTAGATGATTGAATAAAAGAGATAATAACAATTTTTTAGTTCAAGAAATTGCAAACTTAGTTACTATCTAAATTTTTAATTTTTGACTTTAAATTCGTAAACTACGTCCTTTGAAACCCTTTGGATCTTTTTTAGTAATATTTTATTTAATCTTTTTTAATGAAAGCCTTTAAATTTAATTTTTATAAATTTTGCAATTTAATTTTTCAACTTTAAACTAAATAAAAATTGAAAGGATACCGGCGCTTAACATTGTAATTTTGGCTCCAACTTTAGTTCTTGATTTTATTATCTCAAAAATTTTGAGTCTTTAATTTAATAGAAGTTTTTTATTTTAAGTAAAGAATTTTTTATAAATAACTATAATTTAAATTGAAATTTTATTTTTTTTAACTTGAACAAACTGAGAAATAGCTCTGATCTTAAAGACGGAAAGATTTTGTTGCTTTTTCGTGAAGAAGACGCTCTAAGCTTTCTAAAATGGCATAGAAAGTCTTCCGTCAAAAAGATTAACGCCTGGAGCCAAAAATCCTAAAAAAAACCTCAATACCCATTCTTTTTAAATAATTTTAAAAATGTAAAAAATCCAAAAGTTATGTTTATTTTGATATAAATAAATAAATTAAATTCTAAATGCAATTGAATTTTGTTTGAAGTTAAAAAAAATTCATTCTATCCACATTGTTGAAAATGGCAGACGATTTAGATGAAAATTTTCAAATTGAAGAAGACTTTTTGCCATCTGATCAAATTGCCGATGATTTGATCTCGGAAGAGCCAGAAACTAAAGTCAACACCGAGACAAAATCGATCAAGAGCAAAACCAAAAAGAAAAACATCACTGAAATCCTAAAATTAAAGCAAAATGAGTTTGATAGACCATCGTTCGCCAACAAAGAATTCAAGTCAATGCTCCTCAAATTTATTAAAACAAATTTATCATCAGTGGAAAAAATGGACTTTAACTTGACTAGAGATACAGATAATTCAGAAGCTGCAATTAATTCACAGCTAAATAAAATGCTGATAAAAAGAAAGCCTAATTTGACCAAGATGGCATCGTTTTGGGAACATTTTAATAAAAAATTTAATACTAAACTAAAAATTCATTTAAAAAAGTCATCTCAATCGAACCAAAAGCATTCTCCATTTTTGATTATTCTGTGTTCGTCGGCCATACGATGCATAGAAATACAACGTGAGCTCGATAGTCAAAATAAGTTGATAAAAGACAAAAAGCTGACTTGGTTTCACGCATTCGCCAAGCACAAAAAACTGCATGAACAAGTTGAATTTTTGGCCGGAAGCAAGTCGAGGCGAAAAAATATAGACATTGTATACGCAACACCACAGCGACTTTTTCAGCTTATTGAATCAGATTGCTTTGATTTAGAAAAGTTTCTAAAGTATGTTGTAATTGATTATACTCACCGAGATGTCAAGCTCAAGCGTTTTGTTGATCAGAACGATATTAAAAATGAATTTTTAAGTCTAGTTTTTAAGCAATTGATTCAATTGAATAAAAATAAAGCTAGATTTAAATTTTATTTAATTTGAATAAAAAATTTTAAAATTTTTTGTTTCTTATTTTATTTTTTTTGTGGACACATCGTAAACTTGGTAAAATTGTAAAGAAATTTTTTTAATCAATTCCTTCTTCCAGAAACAAAAAAAAATTCTCAAAATATAATAATAATAATAATAATAAGAGGAAAGCTACTACAAGCAACGCTTGTGGAAATGTCTTGCAAAGGAAGACCTCTATGGTAGCTCCATTTCACGTTAGCAATAGGTGGCATGAAAAATTTAAAGTGCGAGAACCAACCTAAGGCATCAATAACAAAAATAAAAAATTAGATTACACTAATTAAGATAGCCAAAATTGTCATAAAGTATTAATTTAGTTTAAATGTTAAAATTAACGCATAAACTGGATCAATGATTTGAACCTTTCCACGAATCGTATTTGTTTTTGAATTGGTTGACTGACAGAGCGCCAACTACCGTGCCAGGGAGAATATTCCATTCGTTGATGATTTGGTTTGTAAAGAAGTTCTCACGCTGAGTGCAATTTGTGGAGCTTTGTCCGGAAAGCCGCCCCTTGTGTCCTCTGATACCCTGGGGTGGTCCGGATTTAGAAAGAGAGCTGCAATACGAGTGTAGTCGGACCCAGTCTATACTGTTGAAGCCGTTCCTTATTTTAAATAACTGAATCATGTTGTTGGGTAAAGAAATTCCGCTCCAATTTTCGATCACTAGGCAACAAAATTTATGAGGTTTTAATTGAGAAAAAAAAATAAAGTTACACATTCGATAGCAATTCTTAATCTTATATATCGAAAGTGAAAAAAAAAGAGAAAATGTTTTCAAAATTCTAAGAGTATTATTTTTATCTTTCTATTGACTATCTGAATTTTTATAATCTATATTTGCTAGTTTATAAATTTTTCAATAACTGTATCTTTCGATTGTAAAAAGAGTCCACACTCGTTAATCCAACTCATTTAGTTCAACCATTTTATGTCCGAAAACTTGATCTGAACTAAGAAAAAATTTTAAAATGCCGAAAAAAATAATTTTTATAAACAAAAAATTTATTTCTATGTTTAACAACTTTTTAAAACGGAAATCACAAAAAATAAATAAATAAGAAAAAATTGAAAATATAAAAATTTAAAAAATTACTGCAAAAGAAAATAAATTTAAAGTGCAAAATATCGAAATATTAATTATTATTTAATTTTTTAATTGGGATAAAAATTTTAAATTCGAATTTAAATTTTAAAGTCAATTTAAATTTTCAAAAAAAAATTCAAATGCTATTTTTTTACAAAACTGCTTATGAACATTTACTTCCATTTGACACATCCAAATTTTTATATAATTAAGAGAATTTTTGTGCGCACTATAACTTGGGAATCAAATGTTTTTAAAATTATTATGATTGATTTAGATTTTAAAAAAATATAAACATAATTTTAGCTTTACACTCAACGATTTTAATTCACAGTTCAAATTTTTCATTTCATTTATTTAATTATTTTTTAAACAATGTCTAAATAATTATTCACTAACCCCAATTTCAAATTAGTCTAGAAATTTTTGATAAGTTTTTGTGTCAATAATTTTGTTTAGGTTTCAAGTTTAATCAACAGGCCTCAAGAGACTGCTAAACACTTCATTTATTAAAATCATTATTAATAATAATTATTTGTGATAAAAAATAGACTTTTCACTGCCAATTCTAACTATCTAAGATCTATTTCCAAAATAGTTAGAAAGAAGACCCAATGATGAATTATCAAAACCATAATGGAAAATTTTTAAAAGCAAAAAATTTGTATCAATAACATCAAATGCTTTTCTAAAATCAATTAACAAAGAGACAGTTGTTAGCTTCTTTTCTTTTGCTTTATTTATTTCATTTATATACTCATGAATAACTGTTTGACAAAGAATGTCCAGGTCTAAAACCATGTTTTCTATTAAATAAAATCTTATTCGATTCAAAATAGTAAGATATTTGTTTTGCTAATAGCTTTTCAAATATTTGAAAGAACTGATATTCCACGATAATTGTTTATATCTGACCTATCTCCTTTTGTACAAAGTGAGAACTGAAAGGACCAAAACGATTGTTCGAGTACAGTCCTAATCCAAACGTATTTTTCAATAAATAAATAAAGATTTTTTTTTTTATTATATTTACACTTTGGAGACTAAACTTCAAAGATCAAGGTGTAATATATCAATTTTAGTATCGTAAGGTAAATAATTAAACATGGATTTAGTAAGTTGTTGTCTTGCAATTGCTTTCTAGTTAATGCTTCAACTCAGTGACATGAACAAAACTATATATATTTTTTTAAATAGCAAACAGTTTTAATGAAGGATTTTGCAATTCGAACGAACCATGAGCTCCCCCAAAACCATTTAAAAAAAACAAAAGAAAACAAATCATGAAGCAAAAATATTTTTGATGAAAAATTCGTGACAATTTTTTGAAATTTTGATGAGCGAGAATTTAAATTTTTAGAAAAGTTTTGGTTAAAAAATTTACATAAAAAGAGTCATTAATTAGCATAAAAATTAATCAAAGCTTCTGTTACCGAATTTCTGAAATATGAATAAATTTTTTTTTCTATTTGGCATTAAATTCTGCATCCATTTAAATGCTAGGTAAAAAATTTGAAATGCTAGGTAAATCATTTTAGATGCTTAGCGTTTAAATTCATAATGCTATGTCAAAAAATCAAAGTACTAGAATAGTTTTATTTTCATAGCTATTTTTTTTTAATTTACCTAGAAAAATTAATAAATAATACCTAGCAAAAAATAATTTTATCTTAATTTTTTACTTACCTAGCAAATTAAGCTTTGTACATATTTATTTATTCATTCAATTAACGCCTTTATGGCGATGTAAAAATAAAAAAAAAAAAAAAATAGCGAATTGTTTTATTTAACTAGCGTAAATAATTAAAGCCATTAAATTTTAAAGTCTTGATACAATAATTTTCTTCTCCACTTGTAATCCTTATTTATTGTTGAGTTGACTGCAGCTTAAACTTTATACAAATAAATTCTTATTTATTATATTTAAAAATAATTTGAGCCGAGGCCCCAGGCAATTCGGAACGGCGTAAACCTTCTTTTCAGCCTGCATTCTTTAGATCATAATTGAGAATATAATTTTAGAATTGACTATAGAAAATAAAAAATTGTGAATAAAAAAGTATTGATAAAAGTATATATAAAAATAAATAAATAAGTAAATGATTTAAAATTTTGGATAGTTTTTATTGTGCGAGATCGAGCTGTTCTATGACAAATAAATTCGTAAAACTAATCTAATTGTGTTTATCGTCCAACGTTTATATTTTATTTAATAAAGTCTTCTGGCGTCTAGTGAACATCTTGAAATGGTCATTTGTAAATTACTCAAGTCTTTTATTCTCGAAATTTATTTTTGGAAATCATCCCCGTTTTACTTAATCCCATTGGAAATTATTACCATAATATCCAAAAAATATATCCAAAAAATAACTAAATCATTTAGTTATTTACTTTAAATACTGGTCTCTCCCAATATTTTTATTAATTCTTAAATAAGCCTCTATTTACAATCAATCAATAGCTGAATCTTTCTAAAATTTATCAAACATATTTACAATCGCATTATTATCATTTATTTCAGTAAACATTACATAAGCGATGATAAATAAAAATAAAAAAAGATAAAAATAAAGTGAACAATACAAATTTAAGAAGAAAATATATTGAATTAAAAAAGCATAAATAAATCAAGACAGTCTTTGGTTGAATAGCTAAATTTTAGTTTTTTTTTGATTTCGAAAAAAGTTAATTGTACGACATTGTGAATTTTCATAAAAAAAATTCAATACAAAATAAAAATATATGGATTTTGTATTAAAATACTAAAAGGTGAAAAAAATAATGTTTCATTTGGAGTAAAAATATTTAAAAGAAATATTTCCAATAATTTGATTTTTTACTCAAATTGTATGTTAATTTTGAATTAGAAAATAAAATTTTTTCTATTCTTATTTTTCCATTATTTACAAATAAACCAGCTTAAACATGTTTGTTGAATTCTTTTACAATTAAAATCGTGAAATTCAAGATCTATTAAGTAGCGGTATTGTGAATTTCAAATACAAATTGAACAAAAATTCGTCATTTTTTGATAAATTAAAATTAATAAAAAATATTTAGAAAAATACAACCACAAAGTGCAACATACTTTGTTGCACCTTTTTTACTTAAAATAAAATTTTTATTTTCCTTTTTTTTGTTAACCAAATCAATATTCAATTTAAATCTTTTTGATGTTTAATTTTTTTTTTTTACATCAAAAAATTTTTTTGGTAGAAAAGGTGCAACAAAGTATGTTGCACTATGTTGCAGTATTTTTTAAAAACTTTTTATAAACTTTAATTTTAATTTATCAAAAAATGGAGAATTTTTGTTCAATTTGCATTTGAATTTCACAATACCTTAAGTAGCGATGACAAGAATTTAAAAATTAAAATAAATAAAATTTATAAACTAAAATGGAGACAAAAAAGGCCATCTCAAAATATTAATATTTTTTTGATTAATAATATTTCCTGTGTTAATCCTGTGTTAATTGTTGAGCTTGATAAAAAAAATTTTGTTTCATGCTGTTTCATCATCAAAGTTAATAAAGCTTAATTTTGTCAAATTTAATAAATCAAAAAGAATTTTTTTTTGTAATTTTTAAAAGATGGGTATTAGAAATTCACAATGACAATTATTGTATTAAGTTATGTTTCAAACTTATAACTTAATACTTTTTATGGTTTTGTCCTCCGAATAAGGTTGATTTTTGTATTGAAACAAACTTTAATTTGACAATTTCACATGATTTTGCAAATTTTGAAAAAAAAAACTATGTCTAATTTTGGCCTTTTTGAATAATCGAAAATTTTTCTAAAATGTCACGTAACTTGAAAAAAAAATTTGAAATTTAAATTTTCAAATTAATTAAGAACATATTTTAATTAAAAATTGACGACAACTGTTTGCATGATTCTCTTTCTAAATTTACACCCAAATCTAAATTGAAAACTTTGAACAAAAAAAAATCGCTTTTAATTGCAACAAAATTTGCGAGATCAAAACATTTCAAAAAAATCGGTCAGACCGATTCATGTTAATGAGCCTCATTTTTTTCTTTTTTTTTCTGAATAGAAGCCAGCTTTAATAAATTATAATTTGAAAAATCTATAAAAATAAAAGCATTTTGTATATTTTTATTTAATTTCTAAGATTTATATGTAGACATCCACCTTAAATAATTATTTGCTGACCCAATTATAAATAAATTCAAATAGACTTAATTTTAAATTGGAGGATGTTGCGCGTCAAGCAATACTTTGCTTGTTAAAAAATATTTTCTCAAATATCCGTGACACACGAATTTACAATGAGAAAACAAAAAATCGATGAGATGATCGATAAAATTCCCTGGCTAAAAATTTTTTTACAAAAAATTGTAATAATTTAAATTAATACTACAAATTAAACAAATAAACACTTTTTTTAAGCGGCTGAGAGACACACGTCAAAAGTATCAGAATAACAGAATTATTTACTTGAACAATAGTTTGCCTGAAGACTACAGTGGCGAAAAGCCATGTCCATACACCTCCAATCGAGTTTGCACCTCAAAAGTAACTTTTAATTTTTACATTTTAAATTATTGATTTTTTAAATGAATTTTTTTTAGTATACTTTATTGAATTTTTTGCCAAAAAACCTCTACGAACAGTTCAGGCGCATAGCTAACTTTTATTTTCTGCTTAATATTATCTTAATGTTCTTGCTTCCAGATCCACCCAAGAATCCATACACCAGCATGATTCCTCTTTTAATAGTCATCACATTCACAGCTATTAAACAAGTAAGAATTTTAAAAATTAAATAAAATTATGAATATTCATTGACTGTAAAGATTAAAATACTAAATAAAAAAAAGTGAAAAAATTTCTCAAAGGTTTTTCTGTGATTGAAAAAAATGGTTAATGTGATTCAGTTAGAATTATTCTTTTACTTTTTTATTAAGAATTTATCAAAAAATCTAAATAAATTAGAATTAATTAATTTTAATTGTTTTATAAATATGAGTCTAAGAAGTGTAGCAGGCTTTTTGAATATTGTTTGGTAAATCTAGTCAGCCACAAATAGTCATAAAAAATCCTAAATAAGTGAATGCCTGTGGTTAAATATTTTTACAGAAATTGTTGCTAGATACATGCTATTAAAATAAAAATATAAATAAGCTTTAATTATTAAATAAATTATTTATTTTGGTTCAACTTCTAGTTTGAAAAATTATTAAAAATTTTATGTATATTCATTTTTTAAAAAAGTTCTAAATATTAACTAAGATAAAGAATAGACAAAAAAGAAGTTTAAGTTTGAAAAAAAAGAAGCGTCAGTGGTGTAGCGGTTATCATTGTTGCCTTCCAAGCAGCAGATCCGGGTTCGACTCCCGGCTGACGCATTTTTTTTCAATTTTAAAAATTTAAAAAAAAAAATTTTAAATAAAAAAATGCTTTGTGAAGTTCATTTCAATTCGTTCTAACTAGTGTTGGATGCGGACAGAGCTAACCGGTCCAAAAGACGGGCGGTTAAACGCGGACTTTGGCCCGTTTATTTTAGCGGGCCGATTTTTGGCCCGTTTAGTAACCGTTTAAATTTAAACGGGCGGTCTAAGAAACCTGTATAAATTTAAACGGTTAAAATTATTTATTTTAAGTAAACTTTTAAATTTTTCCACATTTTTTGAAAAAAGAACTGAACTAGACATTTTATTTTTATTTATTTATTAATTTTTTTTAATTCTCACACAAACCATATTTACTTGATTAATAGTGTCGCAGAGAATAAAAATCTAATAAATAAATAAATAAAAATAAAATGTTTTTCGTTAGCATTTTAGAAAACCAATTTAATGACTCAAATTTAACGCTACTGGGCCTTTCCAAAAAAATGTGGAAAAAATTTAAATTTTTACTTTAAATGTATACGGTTTTCTTAGACCGCCCGTATAAATTTAAACGGTTCCTAAACGGGTCAAAAATTAGCCCGCTAAAATATACGGGCCAAAGTCCGTCCGCCAAAATTTATACGGTCACTTAGACCGCCCGTTTAAATTTAAACGGTTCCTAAACGGGCCAAAAATCGGCCCGCCAAAATTTGGACGGTCACTTAGACAGCCCGTATAAATTTAAACGGTTACTAAACGGGCCAAAAATTAGCCCGCTAAAATAAACGGGTCAAAGTCCGTCCGCCAAAATTTGGACGGTCACTTAGACCGCCCGTTTAAATTTAAACGGTTAATAAACGGGCCAAAAATTAGCCCGCTAAAATAAACGGGCCATAGCCCGCCCGTATAAAACTGTCCGGTTAATACGGTCACGGTTTTGGAAAATTTTGGCCCGTTTACTGTCCGCTTGCACGGACACCAACACTAGTTCTAACTCTAATAACTTTTAAGCGAAAAGAGATAAAGTTATTAATTAAAATATTAAGAACTAGTTTAGATTTAATGAACTAGCCAAAATAGTTTTAAAATTATTTACATTTTGCCTAAAAAAAACTTGGAAATTAATCAAAAATTATCTATTTCAAAATATTAAAAAATTACTCCGTGACGGGGAATTGAACCCCGGTCTCCCGCGTGACAGGCGGGGATACTCACCACTATACTATCACGGATATATTAGCATGAATTCTATCCACAGTAGAAAAGGATCTAAGTTTTCTCAATAAAACCCTCAAAGAATAAACACATAGCCTTAAGCTTTAATACAAATGAAATAAAATAAATTAAGAATCAAATAATCAAGTTTTTAAAATTACAATTAATTTTATATTTTGTTCTCAAATGCATGTTCAAAAATAAGAAATTTTTATTTTAATGAATTCATGTTTTAGAAAAAAAGTTCAAAAAAGTTAATTTTGATAAATCCATTGCCAGCTGTTTAATTTTAATCACTATTAAATAATTTTTCGGGGTTGTGAAATTCGTTTCAATTCGATCATTTGAATTCAGAAAAACTTGAATAACTTCTTTACTAAAAGAGATAATTTAGTTCTGTAAAATGCTTAATGTCTCAGCAAATTTGCTTAATCAGGAAAAGGTGTGAGCAAAAACTCTGCAACAGTTGATTAGACTACTTTTTAATGACGTGCAAAATTCAGAAAATTGCAGAAATTTACAAAACTAAATTTTCTTTTTCACCAAAAAAGTTATTCAAGTTTTTCTGAATTGAAATGATCGAATTGAAACGAATTTCACAGCCCCTAATTTTTCAATTTTAAAGAATTTTCGAATTTGTAAATGTTGAAAAGTGAATTACGAGTAGGGAAGAGATAAATTTTGTAGAAGCACTTAAAAATTTGACCAAAAATTATTTTAATAATATATAAGGTCGAGGCTGTCCAAGAAAAAAATAAACTGAAAAAAAAGTCTAAAATTTAATCTAAAATTTTCACACAGTCTCAAACGAGATTGTCTAGGTTAAAAAATTTATAAATTTATAATTTGAAAGGAAAAAAGAAATAACCATTAGAGATGAAACTCGGCAGTGACAAAAATATAATTTTTTTCGTAAATTAAGGTAAAATTACGTAAAATACACTTATCATAGCACCATTTTATTTAAATTTAATGCAATTAAAAAATAGAAAAGTAGAAAAATAATTTTCAATTTATATTTTTTTTTCAAACATTTTCATTTATAATATTTATTGTTAAAATCTTGATGTATTTGTATCAATTACTTTTGACATTACTTTTGAAAAATTGGTTAATTCAACTGATAACTATTTCTCTTCTTACAATCTTCTTCTTCCTTCTTTCTTTTTTTAAAATTATCTCTTTAATTTTTCAAATCCATCATTTCTCTCTATTTTTATTAATAAAATCGAATACAAAATGTCAATTAGCATTTCTTTGATTTTTAAAAATAAAATTATGTACCATAGATTAGGTTTTTATTATGTCTCTATCTGAGTTGTTTAAAAGTTCCAAATTAAATTCCAAAGCATTGAATTTTTTTTAAGTCCGGTCGCATGATTTTTTTGCCGTTCCAGGTAGTTATTGGAGCGCCCTAGTTTAAGTCAAAGTCACTAAAATTAAGTCCGAAATTTAAAAAAATAAGTAAAACTACTTTTATATTTTTTGTACTTTTATAAAAAAAATAAGAACAAGGTCAGGACTTGAACGTGACTTGAGAATTGTGGCTTTTAAACTACTCTGGTCTCTATTTTAATGATTGAAAAGGAAAGCCAACATTGCATTTTTTTGATTATTACCAATAATAAAAATAAAATTATTTACTGATCAAAAATTATTTTTTCTAAACAACCGTAATTTAGTATTTTAGTAAAATTTTTAGTATAACCTTTTCAGAGCAAATAATAGTGTTGTAGAGCGCCGAGCAAAGAGATTTAGTTCTTGTGAATATGATTTATTGAAAAGCACAAAATAAAATTAAATGAGAAAAGAGTGAATAATAAAAGAATAAACATGATATTTAAATACAACAATAGGAAAAAATTGTCAAAATAACAAAAATGTTAAACATGAAAAAAAACTCAAAAGGAGTAAAATTAAAAAATATAATGATAAACATATATTTTTAATTATTAACATTTGCTAAAAGGCGGTCATGGAAAAAATTCTATACAAACTGATTATTCAACTAAACGACTATTTTATTTTTGAAAAAATAAAATAAAAATAATCTTAATAATTTACTTGATGAAAATTATCTCCTAAATCGAATTTTTTTTCAAATAAAATTAATTGCTATTTATTTGTTTATCTGTACCGAGCTTACTCTCCTTCAGAATTAAAATATATTTAAAAAAATTAAAGTAAAGTTAAATAAGATAAAAAAAAAATATAAATAAATTAAAATATTAAAAAAAGAATAAACAAGTCTAAGTAATAAAATAAAAATTAAAAAAGGCATGTTTAAATATTTGATAGTTCAGGACAAAAAGAAGAAATTGTTAGGTAACAATTACACAATGGAGTTGGATTTTCGATATATCTTGATTTCAATTTAATCGATGCTATTTAAATAAAATTTTTTGCTAAATACATTTTGCTATTTTGATCTTGCTTTTTTACCTTTGAGATTTTAAATTGTTGCTAATTTGAATTTCTACCAGTTTTCAAGCATAGTCTAATGTCGGTATTGTCAATTTCAAATACAAATTGAACAAAAATTATTTATTTTATGATAAATTAAAATTAAAGCTATAAAAAAATATTAGAAAAAAATACTGCAACATAGTGCAACATACTTTGTTGCACATTTTTTACATTAAAAAAATTTTTTTATTTCCTTTTTTTTTAATTTTTGTAAATCAAATCAATAATCTATTATATAAATATCTTATTGGTTCTTTATTTTGTCTTTTTTTACATTAGAAAAATTATTTTAGGTAAAAAAAGTGCAACAAAGTATGGTTCACTATGTTGCAGTATTTTTTTCTAATATTATTTTTTAGCTTTAATTTTAATTTATTATAAAATGAAGAATTTTGTTCAATTTGTATTTAAAATTCACAATATCCTAATGTCATCGTCTGTGTTGTATACCGGAACAAGACCTGTCAAGAAGTCTTGGATTTTGGGCCACATGGATTGTTTGAAGTGTAAGAAGCAGCCATCGAGTTAAGTTGAGTTTCTAGAAATTTAAAGAAAAATTAAAAAAAAATCTCAAATATGCAAAAAAAGTTTAACAAGACGCGAAAAAAAAAGGATTTTTTAGTTATTTTTATAAAAAGGGATCAATTCTTTTACTTTATTTTCTCATATTCTGAAATTAATTTACTATTTTTTGCGAATTTTACGTAAATTTTCGTCAAAAAATGTCAATAAAATTTAAAAAGTAATGAGTCAAATTCTTAAGGAAAAATAATTTAACGATTCATTTTTTTCAACCGTAAAATCTGTAGAACCTACAAAAGATTTCACAATATCGCAGATTTTAAGCGTTGATTATTTTTTTTTAACTTTTTTTTATTTTTGCAATTGTTCGGTAAAAAAATTTCCTATAAAATTCAGATCCATTATTTTTGTAATTATTTATTTTATTTAATTAATTATTATTTTATTAATTATTTTATTTTTCAATTTTTTAAACAATTTCTGATGAAAATTTACCAGAAATTACAGAAATTCGCTAAAAATAGAAAAATGGCTAAAATATAAAAATTTAAAAAAATTAAAAAAAATTTGCTACACAAAATAAGCAAAAATAATTTAAATTTTGATCAAAGTTATTTGTTTATTTGTAATCTCGCTAAATACTTTCAATCACTAAAGGCCTATGAAGATTTTCTGAGACACAAAAGTGATGCTCGAGTAAACAAAATAAAAGTACGAGTTTTACGAAATGGAAGTTTTGTCAATTTGAAAAGAAAAGATATTCAATGTGGTGACATTGTGGAGGTGCATTGCGATCAGTCTTTTCCTTGCGATCTAATGCTATTGCACAGTCTGGACGAGAATGGCTCGTGTCACGTGACCACAGCTAATCTGGACGGCGAAACAAATCTAAAACTCCGCACAGCTCCTAACAAATTTCCATCAATTCAAGTAGACGATTTAGCAGCTCTGCGCGGAGTCATCAAATGTGACAAGCCTAATGCCGATTTGTATGAATTCAAAGGCAATATTAAAATAAATGGCCATGAATAGTAACATGAAAAAAATAAAAATTTTATTTAAAATTAAAAAATTTTTTTTTTTCAAGTCCTGTAAATAACGATAGTGTTCTATTGGCAGGTTCGACTCTTAAAATAGCACCCGTAATTTATGGTAAGTGTTTGTGCATTTTAAAAAGTGGAAGCTTTAATTTTAGTCACAAAAAGGATGTGCCATTTATACCGGAAGGGAAACAAAAATAATGCTTAATTCAAAGTTTAAAATGAGCAAAATGTCTTGTATTGAAAAAACTATGAATAAGTTCATAGTTTTTTTTCTCATATTGTTGGTGTTCTATGTAGCCACTTGCCTAATTGGATCAATTTTGACCGGTGATTTGTACACCAAACACTGGTATCTGAAAGATCGAGAACCTCAATTTTTCGTAAGGAAAAATTTTTTTTTGGTCTTAAATCTTTTTTTTATTCAAATTCAATTATTTTGTCTAGGATAACAAATTTGTGTATTATTCAATTGAAGTGATGTCTCAGTTTAGCGTTTTTAGTTATATAATACCAATATCCTTGTACATTTCAATAGGTAAATTTTATTTGTCTTAATTATAATGAATTATTTTTTTTATTTTTATTTTTTTTTTTAAAGAGACTCAGAGATTTATTGGAACTAAATTTTTTGAGTGGGATCTCAAGTAATTTTATTTTACTCTATATTTTTTTTTTTCAAATTGTAATATACTAAGACTCGGCTTTTTTATATTCGGTTAATTTTTGATAATTTGTTAGATTTCGAAATATTAAATTTTAAATAATATTTTCTGATTTTTAATAAAAATGTCAGATATGAAAAAGTCAATTAAATTGTCACATATTTCGTTTAAAAATATCAGATAAAAAAGGATTTTGGATTTCAAATTTTGGGAAAAAGCCTTTGACGAATATAAATCTTTTATGTAAGCCTAAAAGATTTCTTGTTAACATAATTAAACGAGTTTTTTAGCATCCCTAATGTTCTATTGGCTTTGTTTACCGATTGATTAACTTGTTTCTCCCATTTTAAGTCGCTGCTGATATGTACACCAAGATCGTTCTCTAAGTTAGTTAATTCAAGTTGATATCTGAGGCCATTTTCTTTGATTGAATATTCGAACTTTTGATTTGTTCTGCCAAGATGCATTCTTTTGCACTTCTTGAGATTTAAGTCCATATTCCATTTTTTGGTTCATTCTGTGAGTGCATCTAGGTCTTTCTGGAGTTTAATGCTCGAGTCTTTTAATTTAATTATTTCAATTAATTTAACATCATCTGCGTATAGCAAGTGAAAACATTTTAAGACATCTGTCAAGTCGTTAATGTAAAGAACAAACAATATTGGCCCCAAAACTGAGCCGTGTGGCACACTACTTGTCACAGGCTGATTTGTAGACATAGCCTCGCCCAGGACCACTTTTTGAGTCCGTCCCGTTAAGAATGACTCGAACCATTTAAGAATGTTTCCATTTATACCGTATGCTTCCAGCTTCTTAAGAAGCTTTCTGTAAACAACTTTGTCAAACGCTTTTTAGAAGTCCGTGTAAATTATGTCAACCGCATTACCAGCTGAGATTGCCTCCGTTATTCGATCTAAAGCCTCTATTAAATTCGTGATACACGATTTCTTAGGAATAAAGCCATGTTGTTTTTGGCTAATCAGATTGTTGGCCAGCATAAACGAGATTAATTCTGTCTTAATTAATTTCTCCATTACCTTTTCAGGTATAGATGTAAGTGACACGGGTCTATAATTGTTAGGCTCCAATTTAGAAACGCTTTTATGCAAAGGGGTAACGTTAGACTTCCAGATATAAGGGACTTCACCTGTTAATAACGAGTTTATATATATTTTTGATAACGAAAACGATATTGCTCTAGCGCAGCACTTCAAAAAGTGCGGATTCATTCCATCTGGACCAGTCGACTTATCTGATTTCAAATCAACTAGTAATTTAGCGATTCTTTGTGGACTAAAAACTGTATTTACATCGATTTTAAAAATCTTTTGTGTTCGTGATTCAAACTCGGGTTCGTTTGATTTGTTAAAAGATTCTTTAGTAAAGACAGGGTTAGGTTAAAATTGCCAATTGATAAAAATATCTAGCATTTTAATTTTTTATAATTTCTAATAAAAATAATATTTTTTTTATTAAATTATTAATTTTTTTATTAATAATTTATGATTTTTTTTAAATATGAACAAAAACATTTTCCTTTTTTCTTGCCTTTTGCAATGATTTTAAAATTTAAAAGAGTTTTTTTATTGTCACATTTTATTTATTTTTATGAAAAAGTATGTATGATGAGAAAAGAGACCAGCCGGCTAGAGCAAATAACTCAAATGTAAATGAAGATTTGGGCCAAGTTGAATATTTGTTTACTGATAAAACGGGAACTCTGACCGAAAATGAGATGATCTTTAAGAGATTTTTTGTTAATAACCAAACGTTTGACTACAAAAATGGACAAGTAGTCAAAATTGATTCACAAGATAAACCAGTTGATTTAAAAGTATTGTTGATATCAAATGAAAAATTAGTCTTTTTCACAAATATATTTATTATTTATAAATAATTAAAATAAAGAATGAAGAGTTGAGAAAATTTTTTTTGTGCCTCTCACTGTGTCACAGCGTTCAAGTGGATAAAAATGCCCTAAAAGAAAAATACCAAGCATCGTCACCGGACGAGTTTAGTTTTGTTAAATTTTGTGAAAAGTGATTTTCTTATTTTTTTGTGTAAATTAATAAGAAAAAATAAATTGAAAGGATTGGGGTTGTGTACGAGGGTGATGTGAGAAAGTCGTCAGTGGTTCGTTTGGTCAATTTTTTTGGTCATTCTTCTCAATACGAACTGTTGCACACTTTGGAATTTGATTCGACAAGAAAGCGAATGAGTGTGATCACCAAGTGTTTGGAAAGCGGGAGCATATTTGTTTTCACCAAAGGAGCTGAAGATTCAATTTTTCCAATCTGCAAACAAGAGAGCGCTGTGGACGCCTGTCAGCAAGCAATTGACTATTTTGCTCAGAATGGCTGGCGCACTCTGGCATTGGCATTCAAACAAATCAGCCAAGACCAATGCCAATTTTATGGCGACCTGCTCAATGAAGCGTACAGCGATCTGAGCGACAGACACAAAGAAACAGTGAGAACTGTTTATGAAGCGATAGAAGTCGACTTGAGTCTGATAGGATGCACTGCCGTCGAGGACCGACTTCAAGATGGAGTGTCGTCGACTTTGGTCGATTTACGCAGAGCAGGCATCAAAATTTGGGTTTTGACTGGTGACAAAAAACAGACTGCTATTAACATTTCTGATTCGTGCAAGCATTTTTCGCCCACCATGAAAAAATTACTTCTGACCGATCTAAATGATTTGAATTTAATAATGAAAAAACTTGATGAAGATTACACTAAGTAATTTTGTTTTAAAGTTTAGGGCCATGTCGACTTTGTAATCATAGGTCTCATATCCAGAATGTGATCATTTTGATCACAAAAATATTTTTTTGATCACCAAATAATTTTTTCAAGAAATAAATTTTACTGATCACAAAAATATTTTTTTGATCACCAAATAATTTTTTCAAGAAATAAATTTTTCTGATCACAAAAAAAAATTTACTTTAATTATTGGGTAAATTAATGGACATTTTGGTCACAAAATATGTGATCATTAATCACTGATCACATTCTGGACATGAGACCAATAATCACATTTTATTGTGAACACTTGATCACAAAGTCGACATGAGCCAAAATTTATTATTATTTTTGAAAAAATAAGCATTTTTAAAAATTAGAATCAAAGAACAAAGAAATAGAAAATCGTTTGCTTACATAGTTGATGGCAAAACATTGAGCTATGTTTTTAAATTTGAATTGGAGAAAAAATTGAGAGAAGTGTGTGAAATGTGCGACGCTGTGCTTTGTTGTCGAATGTCTCCGGCCCAAAAGGCTCAGGTAAATAACAATTTTAATAATATTTTGACGTTTGAATTTTTTATTGAAAAATAATAGTACAAAATGGCACATTAAGTGTCACACACTTGTCGAACCAGTTATGTGACTGTGAATTGCTTTATAAATTTATATTGATAAATAAAAAAAATAAATAAAATAAATGAGTTTAAGATTTTATTTTGATTTTTGGCAGGACCTCATATGTGTTTTGATTCCAATCTTCGCTATAAGCGACTTTTTACAAATAGGACATTCTGCTTTAGGTTTTTCAGATTGTTTTCCTATTTCATATCTTTTTTTTTTTAAATTAATTACGCCAGATTTGGCGATTTTAAGAAAAAAAAATTGAAATATAAAAAATTTAAATTTCATGTTTTTAAAAGGTGAAATTAATTATTTTTTTATTAATTATTTTAAACAACCCAAAAATTATCTTTTTTTGGTCCTTTTGAGGCTGACAAAATTTCACTTGCACTTTGTTGCAGTATTTTTTTAAGTATATTTTATTAACTTTAATTTTAATTCATCAAAAAAGGAAAAATTTTTGTTCAATTTGTATTTGAATTTCACAATACCCTATGCTTCAAGGTTCGGTCATAAGTTCTCTTCTATTTTCAATTTTTAACAACGATATACCTAAAAAAGTTCAAAAAATACATTATACTCTCTCTTGTTTGCTGACGATCTAGTCACCTTCTTCATTTTTAAAAAATATTGAAAATTGTTTAAAAAAATGGGCACTCTCCTGAAAATGTAATTATACAATTGTAATGCGTGGCAATTATATGGCTCTGAAGAGTGAAAGAGGGCGCTGCAGTAACAAAGTGTAACAACTTTTGTTTCACTTTGTTTCATTTACAGAACAAGTTTTTGACAATTAGAACAAAAGCTATAAAATTTTTTTGTTTTTGTATTGGAAGTTTTGTATGAAATTTCACAATGCCATAAAAAGTGCTTTTAATGGAATGTTTTTTTGTGGTTTCAGGTTGTTAAATTGATAAAAGAAAGCAAAACCAGGCCAATTACTTGTGCAATAGGAGATGGCGCAAATGACGTTTCGATGATCCAAGAGGCAGATGTTGGTCTAGGTATATTTGGCAAAGAAGGCCGAAATGCAGCTAGATCAAGTGATTTCGCATTTTCCCAATTCAAGTACTTAAAGAGAGCGCTTCTAGTCCACGGATATTTGTACTACACTCGGCTTTGTACTCTAATTTTGTACTTTTTCTACAAAGTAACAAAAAATCTCTTTTAAAAATTTATTTGATAAAAATTTGAAATATTTAGAATATTGTACTGGTTAATTGTCAAATATTCTATGCCCCGATCTCCGCCTTTTCGGTTCAAAGTCTTTATCCACTCATTTACATAGTTTTCTACAACGTGTTCTTTAGCGCTTTTCCGATCGCTACATACGGCCTTTTAGAACAAAAAATAAAAATAAAACAACTTGAAATAAATCCAGCATTTTACAGGTAATTTTTGAATTATTCACTTATTTATTTTAGATAAATTTTTTTGTTTTTTTTTTCAATTCAGAACCATAAGCAAAAATCGAGGACTTTCAATAATTCAGTTTATTAAGTGGAATATAGCTGGACTGTGGCACTCAATAGTTGCTTATTACTCAACTTATTTGTTGTTTACAGCAGATTTTATATCGATTGAGTCAAGTGGAAAAACCTGCGGTGAAGTTGAATTTGGCTCGATTGTGTTCATTCAAGTTTTGATAATGGTTCACATAAAAGTAATTTTTTTAAATTATTAATTTCTAATTAGTCTCTTTAAAACGGGCTTTCATTATTCAATCAATTTATTGTCTTTTTAGCCTTTCTAATTCCATGTTCCGAAATTTTTTTCTCTTCTTTGATGCATCGAATACTTGTGTGTTGGTTCAAGGGTTAATAAATTTAAAAATAATTAATTTTGAATTTTTTGTTGAATAAAATATTGAGTTTTTAGTAGTTCTTAGAGTTCAGTTTTTGGATTTTGATACCGAGGTAAAGTATGTTTTAGACAAAATGAAAAAAATAAAAATATTTTTTTTTTTTTTTTATTTTAATTTAAATTTTGCAAAAATTTTGATTGTTACATCAACAAAATGAGGAATTCTTTGAGGGCTATAAATTAATTTAATAGTAAAATCAAATATAAAAAATGGCAAATTGAAGTTCATTATAGAATGTAAATTTTAAATCAATATTTTTAGATTTTAGAAGAATAAATCAAAGATCAATTAGAAAAAAAAGATTTGTTTTTATTTAATAAAAATAATGAACATCTTATGTTTAATTTAAAAAATTTTTTAAATCTAATTTCATCATTTTTATTAAGATTTTAATCAATTAAATTTTGATCATTTGATCATGATCATGAAATTCAAGTTTCCTAAAAAGTAGCAAATTGAAGTTCATGATAAAATGTAAATTTAAAATCCAAAATCAAAACTTTTAGTTTTTTGATTTAAATAACAAAGTTATTTTTTATCGATTTTTTAACAGTAAATGACTATAAATTATTAAACATGATTGAATTAATATTCAATTAGATAAAAAATTATATGAAGTTTTATCTGAAGTAAAAATAAATTCTCAATCTCAATATTTTAAAAATAATTTTGTTTCACCGTAATATATTTTAATTAATATTAAAAAATCATTTAAAGCCATAATTTGGATACCTTAATGGGGATTTATATTTATTATATTTTTTAAAGCTGCTTCAGAATAAAATGGAAAATAATGTTCAAAAATAAAATTCAAAAGGAAATAATAAATAAGGTTAAATATAAAGTAAAAAGTATAAAAAGGACTTAAATGAGTGATTGAAGAATCTTTGTTTTATTTTATATTTTTTTGGTACCAAAATTCACAATGTTGCATTGGCAATGAATTTGACTTTTTTATAAAATCATCGAATATTAAAAATTTAATTTAAAAAAATTAAATTCAGTCGTTTTTTTGTTTTTTTTATTTGTTTATCTGTACCGAGCTAGTGCTCCTTCAGAAAAAAAATATATAAAAAAAATTTATTAAAATAAAATTAAATAAGATAAAAAAAATTATCAAAATAAAAGGATAAATAAGTCTAAGTAATAAAAAAAAAACTTAAAAACGATATGTTGAAATAGCTAGAGGTTAATTATTTTAATACTAATTAAATATGATTGCTATTATCACAATAATTAAAAAATTTCATAATTTTTTCTATTGCTATTATTTTTTTCTACTAATTTATAATTATTATTACTACTCGATTAAATAGCAGTCGAAAATAATTTGAAATTAATTTAATAATTAACTTCTGTTCGCCGTAAATTGCTCCAAAATTTAATCATTTTTTGCAGTAGTTTGGTGTTTTTCAGAATTCATTTTTGAGAAAAAGGCTTATGAAAAAATTTAAAAAAATAAAAATGTTAAATAAAAAAATTTATTGAGTAATTAATTTAAATTGTTGCTCACTTTCATTTATTTCTTGTTGCATATAATTTTTAATTTTGAAAGTATCATTCACCAAATAACAATTAATCGATACAAATTAATTTTTTAAATCCCAAAAAAAATTTAATTTCGTAATTAAAGATTAAGGATATGGTCACAAAGAGTTTACCATGAGTTAAAATTGTCTCTTTTTAATAGATCTCGAAAAATTCTAATTCTAAATTCTATAGTCTTGAGAATTAATTTTTTAAATAAAAATATCTTTTTAAAAAAAAAACTTTTCTGCTCTAAAGCAATTTCACGGTGATTATTGAGGTTTAATTAAAGTGGTTAAAAAATATTTTCGAAATTCTATGTTAATGAAAAGTAATCGATGGAGAAAATTAATTTAAATTAGTAAAAGTTACTGCAAATAAATCGAGAATCGTCTTTTATTTGTACCCTTATCATTTTTTATTTTTAAATGTAAATTATTTTTCTTTTAAACAAATTTAAAAAAGTGCCATTTTAAGAATTTTTGGTGATATCTTTATGCAATAAAAATTTATTTTAACAAATAAAAACCAGCAGCTTTGTAGCTTGTTAATTAATATTATCTTTTTTGTTACCAAGTTGTTTTTGGTCTGGAAATCAATCAATATATTTGCCATTTTTAGCTATTTGCAAAGTGTTCTAGCGTTTGTCATCTGGTGCCTAATACCAAACGCATTTATAATGTAAATTTTTAGGTGCATTAGTTTATTTTTTTTCTAAATTTTGATTTCAAGGCCATTTCCATTTACAACTTTGACCGAAGAACAAAGCCTTTATTGGGCACTATTTAGCATTTTGTCCTATCCTTCCGTATGGTTGTGTTTTCTAGTCAGCTCGTCCATAGCCATGATTCCAGACATTATTCTTCACTTGTTTGAAAATGTTTATCAAGACTATAAGCTGGAAATGAATAAAAAAAAGTCCAATTTAGTCTCGAAAAAGTGCGATGACAGTTTACCCCGAGAATTGAATGAACAAAGGAAAAAAAGAAAAAGTAATTTTCGATCAAATTTTCTAAATTTCTATATAAATTTTTTAATTAATTTTTTTAGAGTTACAGAGAAAAAAAAGTATTAATTGGAAAATATCTAATGACAAGGTCAAGAGTGAAAACAATTTTTTCGAATTGGATAAAATAAGCTGTGAAAATAATCCAAATAACTTATCAATAAAAGAAAATCAAAACAGTAGTATATTTGGATATAGAGAATATAGATTTTGAACTTTTTGAATTAAAATTTATTTTTAAAATAGAAGAGTTATTTTTCTAATTTTTTCCAATTTATTTTAAATCATCATACATTTAATTTAAACTTCTAAGAGCTTCACAAAAGTATTTAATTTTTTAAAATACGCTTTTGTTTGAAAATTAAAAAAAATTATTTTTATTTTTTAAAATTGACATTTAATGTGCAGAAAATAACCCTTCAATCAAGGTATTCAGTTGCCACTGTTTAATTTAAGGATTAATTCTCTTCATAAATTGTATTTGTAGTTTACACTGTTATATAGCTGATTTTGAGAAATTCAGAAAAAAAGAACAGTTGAACATTACAAAAAATTAAAAATTTGAATTTAAATTTAAAATTTAAATGATTGATCGAAAATTGATCAAATTTCATTTTTCAAATTTGATCAAAACGCTTTAAATGCGCAATTAAATTTAATTGCAGATTTTTATATATTTGTGCATTTCAAAGCTTTGTTTTTGAAATTTAAAAAAAAAGATTGTAATTTCTAAAGATACATTTAAATTTAATTGCCCTCAAAATTAATATCTTTGAAAATCTTTTTCTATAATTTGAATATACCCCTTGACTAGTAGAACAAAACTTATAAAATTTTATTTATTTTGTATTGGAAGTTTTGTATGCAATTAAACAATGCCTTTTTAAAGCAAAAAATTAAGTATCTTTAATGATTAAAATACTCATCGAATATTGTCTATGAATTAAAACATCAATAAATTTCATTGACTCATTTACAGTTTTAGAGTAAACATCTCTGCCGATAACATGTTCCATAAGTTTATCACACTGTTGGTAAAGAATTTGAATTCCTGGTTACAATTTCTGACTTCTTGTCTCTGAATTGGACTGCTTTGGGGAATTAAACCAATTTACAGATATCATCTTATCTATCAATCTGTACTGCAATATAGGCTCGCCTCTCACAATTCTTTATTCCACTGATGTCTAATTGAACTTTGCTAATCGTTCCTCATAATTTAGGCCTTTCACTGCTTTCATCAATCTCCTTACTCTTCTTAGGAGAGATTCTAACACTTGAATATGCTTCTTAAGTTACGCTATTCACACTTGAATAGCATATTCCAAAAGTGGTTAATTTAACGTAAAATTACGTAAAATTAACCACTTTCCTTATCCGTCGAAAATTGGGTCAAAAATGACCCAGCACTACGTTGTTGACGAAAATTGGTCATTTTTGACCCAAGCAAAAAATATACAGTAGCTTTACTTTTACAAATCAAAAATTAGTTTTCATTTAATAAATTTCTTATCCCTTTTTTAGAATCTTAAAAAAAAACGCTTTACTTTTCATCCTAATTATGTTGTTGATAATTGAAGGATTGTTTTCAAATTAACGAATTTCTCAGAAAAAAAATTTGCTAAATAAATCAATTAAAAATTATTGATTCAATCAATTTAAAAAAAGTGAGTTTGTATGAATTTAATTTTATTAATTATTCACCTGAACTGAACAACGAATTAGAACAAATAAATGATGATGAATTCGATTATGTTCAGCCGCCATTAGAAGGGTTGGTTTGTGGTTTCGAAACTTCGTAAGAAGAATCTTCCGAAGAAAATGATCCAACTTATAACGGTGAAATGCAGCATCGAATTCCTCGCTCAGCTACATTTACGCTAAATTCAGAAGATATAAATTCTTCTAATCATATTTATTTTGGGAAGCTTTGTCTGTAAAGATCATTTAGAAAAAATGAATACTATAATTTGAATAAATTGTGTTTTAAATTAATTAACTTTTATCATTTTTTTATTTTTTTTAACTTGAATTATATTTTTTTAAATAAAAGTATTTTAAAAAACAAATAATTTTTTTTTCTGGGTCAAAAATGACCCATTTTCGTCAACAACGTTTTCCCTTTTATTATATAAAAATATATACCAGAGTGTAGAAAAATTTATGCTCTTTCAGAATATAGATAAAAATATAATTTTATTATCTAATACCTCAATTTTAAAGAACTACAACCTTTTGAAGAGTTAGTTACTTTAGTTATTTAGACTCATAGGTAAAAAAAACTTTTTTTTTGAGCCTCCCAAAAAAATATGAAATTTAGGATCTCAAAGAACGTAGTCTACGAATTGGCATTGTGAAATTTCATACAAAAATTCCAATACAAAAAAAAAAAATTTATAACTTTTGTTCTAAATGTCAAAAACTTGTTCTATAAATGAAACAAAGTGAAACAACTGTTGTTTCACCTTCTGTGGAAGTCTGCAAAATTGCACTCTATTTAAAAGTATTAAAATAAAACGCAATTAATTTCATTTGTTTTGTTTCATTTGTTTCATTTACAGAACAAGTTTTTGACATTTAGAAAAAAAGTTATTAAATTTTTTTATTTTTGTATTGGAAGTTTTGTATGAAATTTCACAATACCCTACGAATTTGAAGTCAAAAAATTAGAAAATTCAAGTAGCACTTAAATTTTGAATTTGTGGAACTTAAGGTTTGAAATTTATTGTTAAATTTTGAGCAAAAAATTATCGAATAATATTGAAAAAAATTAATAATAATGAAATAATGAATATGGGTTATTAGCAATTTTAATTTTACCATAGACTCTGAGGGAATTCAAAAAGCCTAAAGAAGGTATTATTCAAAGATATAACTATAAAGAAATATGGCAACTGTTGTGCATAAAATATGCAAACTATTTGATTGTTCAATCAAAAGTTTAGTGGCATAATATACAAAAAAACTTAAGCCAAATATTTGAGAAAAAAAAAGCTCAAAACCCTTTAAATAATTAATTTTATCATAAAAAAACTAAAATTTTTCACACAACACCAAAATACAAAAATTGAATTTTTTCCAAAAAAAAACATACAATTTAAAATAAGAAAATGCCATTTAATTTTTACACCCATGTTTTATTTTAATTAAAAGACAAATTAAAAAAACTTTTAAACTGTGATCTAATTATGAGCAATAATTAAATTAAGTTTAAAAGAGAAGTTATAAATAGTCTGTAACTAAGAAACTAAATAGCTCAAATGACAATTTTTCTAGTTCAAACTCAGCACTTATGAATAGACTTTTTGGCATTTTTTGCAAAAAAAATTATTTGACTTTATTTTCGAGTTTTTTGTTTTAAATGTAAACTTTTTAACTGAATTAGAAAATTTTTTTAGATATTTTTTCTTTCTAAAATGGACTCAATGAGAATAAATCAATTTAAAATAACACTGAAAAAAATTGGTATAAATAAATACGAAGTGAAAAATTCATTCAATGGTTTGAATAATAAAGAAGAGAGCAAAAATCCCAAAGTTGTTGTCCGTCATTCCATTCCGCTTCCAATCTCGATCAAGGACACGCATGAAAATTTAATCGGCAAAGGACTTCTCCTAATTCACCTTTATCAAACACCATGTAGTCCTTGTATTTTGTGCGCACTTTGCAAAAAGTTTTTTTCAGTCCAAGAATTTTTTGCTCATTCGGAGGAAACTTTGAAAAGACAATCAGACAAATTTGACTTGGAAAAATTGAAAATTGAACCTTATTTTTTCAGTAACCAAACACGATTCACGAGTAATCAAATGAAAATTTGGAAAGAATTTAATTCAAAAAATAAACTTTTTAAGAAGAATTAGAGCTTTTTAATTAGAGCGAAACAAATTTTTATTAAACTAATGTAAATAAGTTCTAATTTTTGTTTAGAGCATTATTTTTTTATTTTAAAATTAAAAGAATGCTAAGCTCGAACGATCGATAATTGAGCCAAGCAAAATTATTTATGTCCAGGTTATGTTCAGCCACCAATATGTACAGTGGTGCTACGATAACTGTATTTTACGTAAATTTACCAAATTTTACGTAAATTCTATTAAATTTACTTTTGTAAATTTTTCGTAAATTTACGTAAAATTTAAAATCGCCAAAAAAAGCCGATTTTGATGAATTTTTTAGTTTTTTTTTTTAATTTCATTTTTTAAATTATTGGTAATATTTTTGATAATAAAAATTTACAAATTTTACGTAAATTCCTATTTTTTACTAGTAAAAAAGGTAAAAAATGGTAAAAAAAGGAATTTTTATTGATTAAGTAGAAAAAAAATTTAAATTAATTAATGTCGTTGAATTTTATTTAAAATCTTTTATTTTGATTTTTTACTAATTTGTTTATCCATTTTAATGCTATCAGCAGCTTTTTCCCATGCTTGCTTAAATTAAAGTAAAATGGTACAAAACCTCTCAAATAATCTTATTAAATAATCATTAATTTTGATTAAAATTTTATTAAAAAATTTACTTTTTATTTTCATCATTACAGACGGATATTCCTTAAGATACTGCTCAAGAGATTTGTCAGGATCATTTCTAAAATTATTCTTTGATTCTTCCCTTAATTTATTCGTAAAATCTTTGTTGTTAACTGGAAGATAAACCCATTAGTATATTCAAATTTAAAATATAATGTTTAATTAATTACTTTTAAGGGTCTATAACTTAAAAGATTTATTTTGTCTTCTACTTAATTCGGTCTGTTACTTAAACCCTTAAAGAATAATAATAAAGAAAACTATTTTCTTATTTAAATATATTTATTAAATTATAACAAATGGCCACTTCTAGCCTAATACAAAAAATAAAGAAAAAGGAAAAATACAAAGAAAAAAATGAGAATGAATTTTACCAAAATAAACAGTTTTCACTGTGATTTTATAATAGAAATTGAACCAGCTTACACTGTTTCAATTTCGAATATAAAATTCAAATATAAATGCACTTCGGATAAGAAAGCAGTTGTAGACATTTAAAGGACTACAACATTACCAATCTCTTCTTCAAATTCATCCTTATATTCACTAGATGGTTTTTTACTAACGGGGACAGAAACACTATCAAGACCAGAATTTCATTTGAATGCTTTTCACTATTTTCATTAGCTTTCATCAAATTGGTATTTAAATTTAAAATGTTTTGGTTAATTGATATCATAGTTTTTTCAAGTGAACCAGTTGTTAACCCTTTATCTGATGTTAGCTTACCAGTCTAAACAACAAAAATTAAATATTGTTTTTATTTACACTTTCAAATTCGAGCCTTTTTGCCGCAATAAGCTGCAAAGCATTACGGTAAAAGGCTCTTTTTTGCAAGTGTCTGGCTAATTTATTGATATTAAAGCTTTACTTTTTTTTTGGAACTTTAAAAATTTTCCTGCTTTCAATTGTAGCTTGATCAAGAGCGTAAAAATTTTGGACTTCATGCAAAAAAGTTATCATAGTCCTTTCAATTAACTAAGAAAAATATTAGAATTAATAATAGCATAAAAATGGATAAACAAATAAGTAAATAATCAAAATAAGAGATATTAAATAAAATTCAACTACATTAATCAATTTAAATTTGTTTTTTTTCTAGTTAATCAATAAAAATTCCTTTTTTACCATTTTTTACATTTTTTTACTAGTAAAAAATTGGAATTTACGTAAATTTACGTAAAAGTTCAATGTCTTTAAACAATTTTTATTCATTTTGTTTTTACTTTCGGAATCAGAGTCACTTCTTTTTGCCATTTATTCATTTTATTATTTTTTTGTTGCTGCAATAAAGATTTCTATCATGAATTCTATTAGATATGTGACATACAATATGGCACGATTTTTTTTTCTGTTTAACATTCTAATTATACTTTAGGTAGAAAAAGCCCAAAAATGAACTGGTTTTATTATTTAACAATCAAATGGGATAAAAATCAAAATATCGCTTTTGATAAAATTAATTATTTGATAGTTATTCAGGTTATCTTTTTTATAAATTGAAATATTTTTAATTTTCTAAAATTATTTAGTGCGATTTTGTTTTTTGATTTTTAAAAAAGAAAACAAAGTATAAATCAATGAATCTAATCACTTATTTCGTACTTTCACGATATTTAATTTTTTTCATTTTCAACAAATTGAACGTCTGCTAATTAAAAATTTAACAATATGAAATTTTTTTTTTTTGGTGCGTTTAATCACCTGCTATTATTGATTTAGAAAATTCTAGTTTACCGAATATATAAGTTATCTCGTACAATACAATCAAAATTTAATATATTTAAAATAATTTTTGTTTTATCTCAGCTATGCTTTAGATATTTTCGTGACACTTGATAAGTTTTAAAAAACCTATCGATTAACGAGATATTTGTAGAAAAGCAGAAAATGTGTAATTACGATTGTTTTTGTGCTAATATTTAATTGAAAAGCCAAAAATAAAAACTTTTAAAATTTTTGTGTCGATCAATAAATACAAATAAAGAATACAAGTCTAAATGAAATTATTTTGAATTATCGGCCTATGTTAATATTGAGTCATAATATTTTGCAATCACAAAAAAAATCCAAAAAAATCTACAGGATTTAATTGATTATTTCTTTTGATTTGAAGATTTTAATCTTGCATTTTTACACAGATTCTTGTAAAATTTATATTAATGCATAATACAATTAGAAAGCTTTTTAACTTCAAATGTAACTAAATTTAATTTCTTATTTTATCATCACTTATCTAAAAAAAACAAACTTTAACAAATTTAAAGATTTTTTAATATTTATCATAAAAGAATAGTAGTAGTAGTAGTAATTAGAACTGCAGTATAGAATGCTCTATACTAACGCCGAGCGACGTTTTGCTCCAGTGGAGTTGTGACAGTCTTTCCTCGCTTTCTATGCACCATACCAAAAACTTCTTTATCAATACTCGATTTGAAACTATTGACTGTTTCCGCGTTAACAACACTTTTTGGCAATTCATTCCATCCTGACATAATTCTGTTCATCAAAAAATTATACCTGAATGTACCCATATTATTATTTATTTGTTTATCTGTACCGAGCTAATGCTCCTTCAGAATAAAAATATATATATAAAAAAAAATTAAGATTAAAATAAAGTTAAATAAAAAAAAAAAAAAAAAAAAAATAATCAAATAAAAATATTAAAAAAGGACAAATAAGTCCAAGTAATAAAAAGAAAATTAAATTAAAAACAGTTTGTTGAAGTTAAAAGACAAAAAAGTTTCTATGCAAGAAAGTTTAATTTGAAACATAATTATTTTAGTCACGATGATTATTATTCAATTTTTTTTTTTTTTTTTTTTTTTTTTTTTATTTAACTTTATTTTAATCTTAATTTTTTTTATATTTATATTTTTATTCTGAAGTTTGAGTATTTCACTCGCACTCACACTTACACTTGAATACTTGACCAATTCAAGGATAGATACTCACACTTACACTTGATTAGCCAAGTATTTCATTAAAAAATAAAGTTTTCTAATAGTTTTTAAATTGTAAATGATTAATACAATTGCTTTTTATCAAAGAATGTAAATGTTAAATTAATTAAAAATTCTTATTAATAAAATTTTTGGATTTTAAAATTCTTAAAACTATACATGCAAATTAAATATAAATAAAACATACATATGTTTTACAAATTTTTGATTTTTAAAAATAATATTCTATTCTATATTTATAAAAATTATTAAAAAATGAGTAGTCGCCCTCAATCAATCTCCATCACTAATGAAACTAATCAATCTGCGACAACTGGTGTTATTACGCGAAGACGTCTGAGAGAAATTCAACATACAACTGAAAATGACAGTCCACTTTCGAATGAGATTGAACAACACAATAATCCAAATTTATCAAATCGAGAAAATTATAACCAAAATTTGTCAAAAACTGAAGTTGATAGGCGATTAACTGGTCTTGGATACAAAAAACTTCTTTTTATCGTTGGCTAGATATTATAGAAAAAGATAAAACTTTCAAGAGAAAAAAAGGAACTGGTAGACCTGCTAAAATATCGACAAAACTAATGGTGGCCAAACTCGGGTCGTTCGCAAAGAGAGATGGCTAATAAGTTTAATTGCCACAACGACTTGAATTAAAGAATATTATCAGGATGGCAATTATGTATTTTGGCCTGACTAAGCATCATCTCATTATGCCAATATGGTACAGAATTATATGTTAGATAAAAATATAAGGTGTGTTGCTAAAGAAGTGAATCCAGCCAACGTACCAAAAGCACGACCAATTGAAGATTTTTGGGGAGATTTGAAAGCTAAAGTTTATGAGGGTGATTGGAAGGCAAAAATCTTAGGAATTCGAAAACAAAGTTCGCGCTTGCATGAGCAATATCGACCCAAAGGTTGTACAAGACCATGTCAAGAGTGTTCGCTCTAGGCTCGATATCAAGCTTCGTCATGGAGTTCAATTCCTTAAGTGATATTATTTTTTCGAAAAAGGAGGGTTCAGTTATGATTTCAAGAAAAAAATTTAAAGCCTTATTTAAATAAAAAATTTTTTATGATAAAATTAATTTTGTGCCATTTTTATTTTACACCTGTTATAAATAGTGAAGAAGAAGCAATGAAGAATTTAATTTTTGATTAATTTTTTTAAATTAAAATTAAAAAAGTTTTAAAAAATTAGAAAGTTTTCAATTAATTATAATCCCTTAATAAAAACAAGACGGACATTACTTGGTGGTAAGTCAAAATTATCGATTCTTATTTGATAAAAATAGGCTTAAATTTTATGGGGGTAACAAATTTAATTTTTATAAGATGACAAAAATAACTAAAAGTGGTGACTAATTTAATATATTTTAGCTGACTACAAAAAACTAATTGTTCTGACAAAAAAACTAAACTGGGTGGTCTCTTTTTTTGTCTCTTATCGGTGGATTCAAATATGTGCCCAATGTTGACTTATTCAAAATTTTGAATAAATTTAATTTGAAAAACAAAAAAATATGACATCTTACATTTTTTATGTCCTTCAAAAATTTTATTTAAAAAAAAACACTCAAATTATTCTTTAAGCTCAAATAAAAATGAATAAAAATTGAAAAAATCTAAACTAATTTTTTTTTTATTACACATTATTAATTATTTTTTAATAGAATGAAGGTTCTAAAAATAAAAAACTTAATTTTTAGATATGTATATTTAGTCCAAAGAATCAAATATTTGAAAAAAAAACTTTTTTAATTTTTTTACATTTTGTTGAAATATAATAAAAATTACAATAGCTAAATAATTCATTTATTTTAAATTCAATAGAATATTCAAAAAATATTAACATTTATAAAAATAAAAGTAATAAAAATAAAAATTGAATTTAAATATTGATTTCTTTTTGTGCAATTTCCAATTTAAAAAAAAATATTTGATTTTTTAATACATTCCTCTTGATTTTAATTTTTAATTTGCTAATATTTAATTTTGAAATATTAAAAAAGTCTATTTTAAGGTGATCATTTCAATCAACTATAAATTGGAACAAAAATTATAAATTTATACCATTAAGAAAATGTTGAATATGCTTTCAAAAAAATTTTTTATATTTTCTCTAATTGTTCTAGGTAAAATAATATCACCTAATTTTTTTCAAATCTCATTTTTTTAAATTAGCTGATTCTGGTTTACCTGGATTTACAGTTGAAGCACAAATGAATATTTTGGCTAACTTAAATCCTTTGGCCAAGGATTCTTTGAAAGCTGTTGGTTTGAACGTAACCCATCTTTTTAAAATTAGTGACTGGAAAAATATGTGCAGTATTAGACTCCGTTCAAGCAGCTCTTATAGAGGATTTTTTAAAGCCATTAACAAAGGTGACAGTTGTTTTGCAACTCTAAATGATGAAATAGTAGAAACCAGAATAGTTTTGAATGGACCTCAGTGGAAATGCAGCTGGTCTAGCAGTTCGTTTGTTGCAGACACTAATCTTACCTTTTATCAAATGATTGAGTCAAAATACAACTATGCCCAAAATTTTTTGAATTTAGTCCTCAAAGGCAATCAGTATTCCATGGCTTCCAGCGCCATTGATAACCTGAAAAAGCAACATTTACTTTTAATTAAGACAAATAAGAATACTGCTAAAATGAAGGCTGACTGCAGAACTGTTCCTACAAAAAGTGGATTTAATTGTGATTTAACTCTACAAGCCAAATTAAAATATCTTCATTAATACAATCTAATTATAATCAAATTATTAAAATCTTAAATTAGAAACATAACTCTAATTCTATTAGAATCAAACAATAATTTTTTTGGTAGACTTAATAAACTTTTATCATTTTTGTCTAACTTTTAAAAAATTTTTCTTCAACTCTTATTTATAAGATTTGGAACAAATAAATAATGAATTTAACAATCAATAATTTTTGGCCTTAAAACATAGATTAGAGTCTAATATTTAATTTTTAGTAATAAAATCAAAATGTACTAAAATCTTAGAATTATTAAATCTATTTGTTTACAGTGATTCTAATAAAACTTACACTTTAATCCCAATATTTATTTATTTCTGCCTTTTTAACTTTAGATTCAAATTACTTAAAATAAAAGTCCTTGCGTTGACTTACAATTTTTATAAATTTATAAGATTTTTGTATTTCAATTTTCAATTTCAAGGCTAATCAACAGGCTAGTGCCCTTGTCATTAAGACTGATTAACACTTCATTTATTTAAATTTTATAAAAAGTAGATTTCATTAAAAAAATAAAAAAAAAAAATTGCAGTTTTGACTAATTAGAAAAATTAAACATTGAAAAATTTAAATCAAATCTTTTAAATTTTTTAACAAAATCTATAAAAATTAAATTTATATTATTGTAAATAGAAAGCTTGAATGTAGTGAATTTCAGCATTGATCTCTTGATTACAAAGCTATTTATCAATTTTGAGTAAAAAAATCCAAAAGTTTTTTCTCCATTATTAGATTTTGCCATTGGTTCCATTAGATTTTCGCTATTCCTTAAATTATATTTTAAATTTCTTGAGTCATTTTTGGATAATTTTCTTTTTAAATTTTCTGGCGAGTTATGATAGTAAAGTGTCTTAAAAGAAAATGATAACATTCTGTCTAGTATTCTATGCTGAAATGCATATAAGCCATATTTTTCTAGAAAGTTATTTACGTCATTAAAGTTTTTAGCATCAAATTTAAACTTAAACAATTTGAATATCGAAAAATAATAACTCTTAGCTAGTTTAATTATTGCCTCTTTTGAAAAATAACACATAAGAGTTGAGCAGTAGTCAAAGTAGGGTAAAATAAAAGTTTTAAAAAACTGTATCTTAACAGAAGTTGACAGGTAGAAGAGTCTTTTAATACTAAATAATTTTTTATTCACAACTAAAGAGATGGTACAAGCTTGTTTAGAAAAATTTAAATCTTGATCAATCTTAAAGCCCAAAAGACTTATTTCCTTAACAACTTTTATCTGTTTACCACATAAATTTACCATTTCAGGATTATTACTAGTTTTATTAGAAAAAATCATACAGAATGTTTTTGACCAATTTATATCAATCTTATTGTAAAAACACCATTCATGTAAGCTATTAATAGACAAATGAAAGTTACCTAATACACTCTCTAAATCTTTATCAGAAAAACTAATAGTTGTGTCATCAGCAAACATTTTAATTTCAAATTTTTTTAACAAAAAAGGGAGGTCATTCACAAAAATAAGAAAGAGAAGTGGACCCAAAACTGATCCTTGTGGCACACCTAGTTTAAGAGGTAAAGGTTTTGATTTTTCATTACCAAGGCGTACTATCTGTGACCTATTTATGAAATAATTAGAAAGTAGCCCCAGAGAATCATTGTCAAATCCATAATGAAACAATTTTAAAAGAAGAAGATTAGAATCAATAACATCAAAAGCTTTTTTAAAGTCAATAAATAAAGACAAAGTTGTTAATTTTTTTTCCTTGGCTAGATTCAGATCACTTAGATATTCATGAACAGCTGTTTGACAGGAGCGTCCAGATCTAAAACCATGCTGACCATTAAAAAATATCTTATTTGACTCAAAGAAAAAGCTAATCTGAGTAGCTAAAAGTTTTTCAAAAATTTTAGCTATCGGAGATAGAACTGATATAGCTCTATAATTATTTATTTCTGATCTATTACCTTTATTCTTAAATAATGGGTTAACAATTGCTAATTTCCAGTCATCAGGAACACTCTTTAATTTCAAACAATCATTAAAGAAAAATTTCAGAATAGGAATAAATATCTCAGGAAGGCTTTTTAAAATTTTAGAGTGAATCCCAATAAAACCAGGTGAGCTAGAAGAGGGTAATTCATCTAGAGCCTTTTTAATATCTTCAAAAGTGAACTCAAGGAATGAAAAACCTGATGTTTTAAAGGAATTATTATGTTTCAATTCCTTAAAACCATTAAATATATATTTAGCTGAGTCATTTTCACCGGACAAAGAAGAAGACTCAATAGATGCAAAGCAGCTATTAAACATCTCCACTTGATCAACGATGTTATTGGCCTTTTTATCAGCCCAAACTATGCACAGCAGCAGCAGCTAAAGCGAATAGAATTCTAGGCCAGATTAGAAACTCATTTGTATGTTTAGATATGGAGATGCTTAGTCTTCTTCACGTTTGACTTGTGATATATCCCGCCTTGTCTAAGCCTGTTCCCTAACCAGAGGTATTCAGAAGCTTATTGGGGATATTTGTATAGTCAAAGAAAGTTTCTTTGATAAACGTTTATTATTTTTGGAATCTCTCCTTTGTTAGTAGTTGTTAGTAGATTATATACTAAATTAAGTTCTGCAGTAAGAAAATAGGACTACAGAAAGTAGTAAATTGAACTGTGTTAAATCAGGTCCTAACACACTTTCCCCTCCTGGAAAAACACAGTCGTCCCGGACTAGAAAAGTAAATACTAAATAGAAAAAAAAAAAAAAAAAAAAAAAAACTAAGTTAACATAAATTTAGTTATTATAATGAGAAAAACATAAATTAAAAATACAACAAAAACAAAAACAGAAATATATAAAGTTGCGAACATAATAAAGACAAAATTTTATTGCAAATGACGCTCCAAAAATTCATCCATATTTGGATTTCGACAAACGGGACAGACAATCCATGCGTGTTCTTATTGCTATATAACAGCGGCGACACAATACGTGCCCGCACATTAGTGCCCATATGTCTGTATCCGAGCCAGGGGTGTCGACACAAATTGGGCAAACAAAAACGGTTGTTTCGATCACCGGTTCCCGACCTCCCAACTGACTGGCAAGTCTCAATTGTTTAAGCTCTCGCTTCAATCGTTCCTTCTCTTCCCTAAGTTGTCCACTTTCTTCTCGTAATTGTTCCTTTTCTTCCCTGACTTGTTCTACCTCCCTTTGTAGTTCTTCCTCGGCCTGCCGATATCTCTGATGGCCTTGGGAAAGGTCATCTTGGAGGCGCTGAATAAGTGCTTCTTTGTCTTCCACATCTTGTCTCAACCGCTCTATTTGATTTCCCTCCTGTTGTAGTTTCTCGTGGGCTTCGCTAAGTTGGTTATTAAATGTAGCCAACTCTCTCTCGGTCTGGTATATGAGAGAGCGGAGCGGCATCCACCTCAGGGACGTAATTAGTAATTCCTCGAAGCGGGTTTGATAATTGGCCAAATCCTTTTTGGTTTTATCCAGCTTTGCTTCCAAAGTGGCTATTTCCTTGCGGAGTGGATGGAGTTCTAGCGTCTTCTTTTTTTCTTTGAGGCGTTCCACTTCTGCTCGCAGCCGGCTGAGCTCTTGATCCGCTTCCTGCTTTTCCATTTTAACTTCGTCCAATTTCATTTTAAGTTTTGAAGTAGTGGGGGACTCTTCCAAATGCAATGGTGTTGGCTTGGGGTTCATTCGCACTCGCAAATGGCGATCCCTATGCAAAAGGCCATCAAGTCGCGTTATGGCTATCGGGTGGACTTCCGGATTTACATATCGGACGAACTCATATGTGGTCTGCGGTGGGTTTCTATGATGTATCGGGTTTTGGTGTACCCGCATCCAACGCAATTCCCCAAACTCCGGCTGAAAATGCTTCAGCAATTCCCCGAGATACTTAGAGGCGTCCGGCTCGTTGGTGATACTCGAGATCATAATATCCGGGTGTTCCATTTTTAGTTGTTTTTTAACTGTTTCTTTGCTATTCTATGTCTTATTTCTCAATTGAAATTAACTTTATATAGGAAAATCTCCTGTGTGTATATACACTCTGCCGCTAAACTAACTTACAAAACTACTTTACTACATTGAACATTCATTACTCGAACTGATGAAAAGATTTTCAGTCCAAAAAAAAAAACTGTTATAGAAAATTAATATAAAAAAAACGTAAATGATTTAATTAATTTACAAAATCAATAATTTAATAATTTAGCCTGGTTACCGGCTTACGATTTCGGGAACTCTTACGTATTTTAATTAATTCACTAGCAAGCTTCCTAGAGAGGTAATAATTTGGATTAACCGTTTGGTCTTCTGAGGATTCCGACTCAGTTTCCAAAACATTTCCATGAGGTGATTTATCTTTGTCTTTATCGGGTACACTGGGTACGGGGCAGTCACAAATCACCAAACTTTCATCTGTTGATCGACTCCCAATTTTTTTCTTTTTACAATCATCTCTAATTTCCTCATCTACATCTTCAAAATCGTTGTCCGTTTGTAATCGTTTATCACTTTTATCCTCCTTTTTTTCCTTTTTTCTTTTGGTTGGAATAGATTTCTCGCAGTCCGTGTCACTGTTCTCCTCTTGAACTAAATTCGGAATAAGTTTTCCAAAGAACCTTTTTAACCGATTGTGATGGACCAGCTTAATCTTGGCTTTTGGCTGGTTTGCCTTCTTTATTCTATAACGGATCCGACCTTTTCTATAATTTGAAATGGACCTTCCCATTTGGGGGCTAGTTTCTTTGAAAGGCCTTGATTTACTTTTGGTACATTCAGCATTACAAACTCGTCCGCCTTGTATTCCGTTGGTCTCAAATTACGATCGTAGTACCACTTTGACTTGTCAACCTTTGAATCCGTGTTTTCCTTTACACATTTAAACACTTCGCACAATCGCTGTTTTAGTTCACCAACATAGTAGTCTACGTAACCTGTTTCGTTGTAATTATTGTCAACTTCATTGCTGATGTCTGACAGTACCCCTTCCCCATCATTAACCGAATTTTCGATGACCAAGTCAATAGGTATCTTTGGCGTCCTACCGAACATGATTTCAAATAGCGTGAAGTTAGTTGTTGCATGAGTTGAGGTGTTGTATGCAAAAGCCAAAAATGGTAATAGAACATCCCAATTATTTGGGTGCTCGTTAAACAAAGCATGAGATCATTGTTGTTAACGTTCGGTTGAAGCGTTACGTCAAACCGTCGCATTCCGTCATTATTTGTAATTGTTTGTTGCTTGGTTGTCAGGAAGTAAAGTGGGGCGGCTAAATTCGGTTTGTGTACTAACATACTATCAGATTTGGGAACAAATTTCCAAGCAGAATTGATGGAAAAGATCCTAGAATTGTTGGACATTAAACAGCTTCGTACAACTGCTTACCACCCGGAATGCGACGGTTTGACGTAACGCTTCAACCGAAAAATTGGGAGTCGATCAACAGATGAAAGTTTGGTGATTTGTGACTGCCCCGTACCCAGTGTACCCGATAAAGACAAAGATAAATCACCTCATGGAAATGTTTTGGAAACTGAGTCGGAATCCTCAGAAGACCAAACGGTTAATCCAAATTATTACCTCTCTAGGAAGCTTGCTAGTGAATTAATTAAAATACGTAAGAGTTCCCGAAATCGTAAGCCGGTAACCAGGCTAAATTATTAAATTATTGATTTTGTAAATTAATTAAATCATTTACGTTTTTTTTATATTAATTTTCTATAACAGTTTTTTTTTTTGGACTGAAAATCTTTTCATCAGTTCGAGTAATGAATGTTCAATGTAGTAAAGTAGTTTTGTAAGTTAGTTTAGCGGCAGAGTGTATATACACACAGGAGATTTTCCTATATAAAGTTAATTTCAATTGAGAAATAAGACATAGAATAGCAAAGAAACAGTTAAAAAACAACTAAAAATGGAACACCCGGATATTATGATCTCGAGTATCACCAACGAGCCGGACGCCTCTAAGTATCTCGGGGAATTGCTGAAGCATTTTCAGCCGGAGTTTGGGGAATTGCGTTGGATGCGGGTACACCAAAACCCGATACATCATAGAAACCCACCGCAGACCACATATGAGTTCGTCCGATATGTAAATCCGGAAGTCCACCCGATAGCCATAACGCGACTTGATGGCCTTTTGCATAGGGATCGCCATTTGCGAGTGCGAATGAACCCCAAGCCAACACCATTGCATTTGGAAGAGTCCCCCACTACTTCAAAACTTAAAATGAAATTGGACGAAGTTAAAATGGAAAAGCAGGAAGCGGATCAAGAGCTCAGCCGGCTGCGAGCAGAAGTGGAACGCCTCAAAGAAAAAAAGAAGACGCTAGAACTCCATCCACTCCGCAAGGAAATAGCCACTTTGGAAGCAAAGCTGGATAAAACCAAAAAGGATTTGGCCAATTATCAAACCCGCTTCGAGGAATTACTAATTACGTCCCTGAGGTGGATGCCGCTCCGCTCTCTCATATACCAGACCGAGAGAGAGTTGGCTACATTTAATAACCAACTTAGCGAAGCCCACGAGAAACTACAACAGGAGGGAAATCAAATAGAGCGGTTGAGACAAGATGTGGAAGACAAAGAAGCACTTATTCAGCGCCTCCAAGATGACCTTTCCCAAGGCCATCAGAGATATCGGCAGGCCGAGGAAGAACTACAAAGGGAGGTAGAACAAGTCAGGGAAGAAAAGGAACAATTACGAGAAGAAAAGGAACAATTACGAGAAGAAAGTGGACAACTTAGGGAAGAGAAGGAACGGTTGAAGCGAGAGCTTAAACAATTGAGACTTGCCAGTCAGTTGGGAGGTCGGGAACCGGTGATCGAAACAACCGTTTTTGTTTGCCCAATTTGTGTCGACACCCCTGGCTCGGATACAGACATATGGGCACTAATGTGCGGGCACGTATTGTGTCGCCGCTGTTATATAGCAATAAGAACACGCATGGATTGTCTGTCCCGTTTGTCGAAATCCAAATATGGATGAATTTTTGGAGCGTCATTTGCAATAAAATTTTGTCTTTATTATGTTCGCAACTTTATATATTTCTGTTTTTGTTTTTGTTGTATTTTTAATTTATGTTTTTCTCATTATAATAACTAAATTTATGTTAACTTAGTTTTTTTTTTTTTTTTTTTTTTTTTATATTTAGTATTTACTTTTCTAGTCCGGGACGACTGTGTTTTTCCAGGAGGGGAAAGTGTGTTAGGACCTGATTTAACACAGTTCAATTTACTACTTTCTGTAGTCCTATTTTCTTACTGCAGAACTTAATTTAGTATATAATCTACTAACAACTACTAACAAAGGAGAGATTCCAAAAATAATAAACGTTTATCAAAGAAACTTTCTTTGACTATACAAATATCCCCAATAAGCTTCTGAATACCTCTGGTTAGGGAACAGGCTTAGACAAGGCGGGATATATCACAAGTCAAACGTGAAGAAGACTAAGCATCTCCATATCTAAACATACAAATGAGTTTCTAATCTGGCCTAGAATTCTATTCGCTTTAGCTGCTGCTGCTGTGCATAGTTTGGGCTGATAAAAAGGCCAATAACATCGTTGATCAAGTGGAGATGTTTAATAGCTGCTTTGCATCTATTGAGTCTTCTTCTTTGTCCGGTGAAAATGACTCAGCTAAATATATATTTAATGGTTTTAAGGAATTGAAACATAATAATTCCTTTAAAACATCAGGTTTTTCATTCCTTGAGTTCACTTTTGAAGATATTAAAAAGGCTCTAGATGAATTACCCTCTTCTAGCTCACCTGGTTTTATTGGGATTCACTCTAAAATTTTAAAAAGCCTTCCTGAGATATTTATTCCTATTCTGAAATTTTTCTTTAATGATTGTTTGAAATTAAAGAGTGTTCCTGATGACTGGAAATTAGCAATTGTTAACCCATTATTTAAGAATAAAGGTAATAGATCAGAAATAAATAATTATAGAGCTATATCAGTTCTATCTCCGATAGCTAAAATTTTTGAAAAACTTTTAGCTACTCAGATTAGCTTTTTCTTTGAGTCAAATAAGATATTTTTTAATGGTCAGCATGGTTTTAGATCTGGACGCTCCTGTCAAACAGCTGTTCATGAATATCTAAGTGATCTGAATCTAGCCAAGGAAAAAAAATTAACAACTTTGTCTTTATTTATTGACTTTAAAAAAGCTTTTGATGTTATTGATTCTAATCTTCTTCTTTTAAAATTGTTTCATTATGGATTTGACAATGATTCTCTGGGGCTACTTTCTAATTATTTCATAAATAGGTCACAGATAGTACGCCTTGGTAATGAAAAATCAAAACCTTTACCTCTTAAACTAGGTGTGCCACAAGGATCAGTTTTGGGTCCACTTCTCTTTCTTATTTTTGTGAATGACCTCCCTTTTTTGTTAAAAAAATTTGAAATTAAAATGTTTGCTGATGACACAACTATTAGTTTTTCTGATAAAGATTTAGAGAGTGTATTAGGTAACTTTCATTTGTCTATTAATAGCTTACATGAATGGTGTTTTTACAATAAGATTGATATAAATTGGTCAAAAACATTCTGTATGATTTTTTCTAATAAAACTAGTAATAATCCTGAAATGGTAAATTTATGTGGTAAACAGATAAAAGTTGTTAAGGAAATAAGTCTTTTGGGCTTTAAGATTGATCAAGATTTAAATTTTTCTAAACAAGCTTGTACCATCTCTTTAGTTGTGAATAAAAAATTATTTAGTATTAAAAGACTCTTCTACCTGTCAACTTCTGTTAAGATACAGTTTTTTAAAACTTTTATTTTACCCTACTTTGACTACTGCTCAACTCTTATGTGTTATTTTTCAAAAGAGGCAATAATTAAACTAGCTAAGAGTTATTATTTTTCGATATTCAAATTGTTTAAGTTTAAATTTGATGCTAAAAACTTTAATGACGTAAATAACTTTCTAGAAAAATATGGCTTATATGCATTTCAGCATAGAATACTAGACAGAATGTTATCATTTTCTTTTAAGACACTTTACTATCATAACTCGCCAGAAAATTTAAAAAGAAAATTATCCAAAAATGACTCAAGAAATTTAAAATATAATTTAAGGAATAGCGAAAATCTAATGGAACCAATGGCAAAATCTAATAATGGAGAAAAAACTTTTGGATTTTTTTACTCAAAATTGATAAATAGCTTTGTAATCAAGAGATCAATGCTGAAATTCACTACATTCAAGCTTTCTATTTACAATAATATAAATTTAATTTTTATAGATTTTGTTAAAAAATTTAAAAGATTTGATTTAAATTTTTCAATGTTTAATTTTTCTAATTAGTCAAAACTGCAATTTTTTTTTTTTATTTTTTTAATGAAATCTACTTTTTATAAAATTTAAATAAATGAAGTGTTAATCAGTCTTAATGACAAGGGCACTAGCCTGTTGATTAGCCTTGAAATTGAAAATTGAAATACAAAAATCTTATAAATTTATAAAAATTGTAAGTCAACGCAAGGACTTTTATTTTAAGTAATTTGAATCTAAAGTTAAAAAGGCAGAAATAAATAAATATTGGGATTAAAGTGTAAGTTTTATTAGAATCACTGTAAACAAATAGATTTAATAATTCTAAGATTTTAGTACATTTTGATTTTATTACTAAAAATTAAATATTAGACTCTAATCTATGTTTTAAGGCCAAAAATTATTGATTGTTAAATTCATTATTTATTTGTTCCAAATCTTATAAATAAGAGTTGAAGAAAAATTTTTTAAAAGTTAGACAAAAATGATAAAAGTTTATTAAGTCTACCAAAAAAATTATTGTTTGATTCTAATAGAATTAGAGTTATGTTTCTAATTTAAGATTTTAATAATTTGATTATAATTAGATTGTATTAATGAAGATATTTTAATTTGGCTTGTAGAGTTAAATCACAATTAAATCCACTTTTTGTAGGAACAGTTCTGCAGTCAGCCTTCATTTTAGCAGTATTCTTATTTGTCTTAATTAAAAGTAAATGTTGCTTTTTCAGGTTATCAATGGCGCTGGAAGCCATGGAATACTGATTGCCTTTGAGGACTAAATTCAAAAAATTTTGGGCATAGTTGTATTTTGACTCAATCATTTGATAAAAGGTAAGATTAGTGTCTGCAACAAACGAACTGCTAGACCAGCTGCATTTCCACTGAGGTCCATTCAAAACTATTCTGGTTTCTACTATTTCATCATTTAGAGTTGCAAAACAACTGTCACCTTTGTTAATGGCTTTAAAAAATCCTCTATAAGAGCTGCTTGAACGGAGTCTAATACTGCACATATTTTTCCAGTCACTAATTTTAAAAAGATGGGTTACGTTCAAACCAACAGCTTTCAAAGAATCCTTGGCCAAAGGATTTAAGTTAGCCAAAATATTCATTTGTGCTTCAACTGTAAATCCAGGTAAACCAGAATCAGCTAATTTAAAAAAATGAGATTTGAAAAAAATTAGGTGATATTATTTTACCTAGAACAATTAGAGAAAATATAAAAAATTTTTTTGAAAGCATATTCAACATTTTCTTAATGGTATAAATTTATAATTTTTGTTCCAATTTATAGTTGATTGAAATGATCACCTTAAAATAGACTTTTTTAATATTTCAAAATTAAATATTAGCAAATTAAAAATTAAAATCAAGAGGAATGTATTAAAAAATCAAATATTTTTTTTTAAATTGGAAATTGCACAAAAAGAAATCAATATTTAAATTCAATTTTTATTTTTATTACTTTTATTTTTATAAATGTTAATATTTTTTGAATATTCTATTGAATTTAAAAAATGAATTATTTAGCTATTGTAATTTTTATTATATTTCAACAAAATGTAAAAAAATTAAAAAAGTTTTTTTTTCAAATATTTGATTCTTTGGACTAAATATACATATCTAAAAATTAAGTTTTTTATTTTTAGAACCTTCATTCTATTAAAAAATAATTAATAATGTGTAATAAAAAAAAATTAGTTAGATTTTTCAATTTTTATTCATTTTTATTTAATATTTTTTTTTAAATATTTGAAGGACATAAAAAATGTAAGATGTGAGTTTTTTGTTCATATTTTTTTTGTTATATTAAATTAAATTTATTTATTTTTTTTTTAAATAAATTTTATAACATTTAATATTTTTTCAAATAAAGATATTTGACCCAATTTTTTGTTTTTTTTTAAAACAATTTTTCAATTTGTAAAGCTAAATATTTAAAAAAAGAGACAACTTTTTAGTTTTTTTGTCAGCAATTTTTGTAAAATATAAATTAGTCACCACTTTTAGTTATTTTTTCTCAAATAAATTAAATTTTGACTTACACCATAGTAAATTTTTTTTTAATTTTAAATTATCGATAATTTAATTTACCACCAAGTAATGTCCGTCTTGTTTTTATTAAGGGATTATAATTAATTGAAAACTTTCTAATTTTTTAAAACTTTTTTAATTTTAATTTAAAAAAATTAATCAAAAATTAAATTCTTCATTGCTTCTTCTTCACTATTTATAACAGGTGTAAAATAAAAATGGCACAAAATTAATTTTATCATAAAAAATTTTTTATTTAAATAAGGCTTTAAATTTTTTTCTTGAAATCATAACTGAACCCTCCTTTTTCGAAAAAATAATATCACTTAAGGAATTGAACTCCATGACGAAGCTTGATATCGAGCCTAGAGCGAACACTCTTGACATGGTCTTGTACAACCTTTGGGTCGATATTGCTCATGCAAGCGCGAACTTTGTTTTCGAATTCCTAAGATTTTTGCCTTCCAATCACCCTCATAAACTTTAGCTTTCAAATCTCCCCAAAAATCTTCAATTGGTCGTGCTTTTGGTACGTTGGCTGGATTCACTTCTTTAGCAACACACCTTATATTTTTATCTAACATATAATTCTGTACCATATTGGCATAATGAGATGATGCTTAGTCAGGCCAAAATACATAATTGCCATCCTGATAATATTCTTTAATTCAAGTCGTTGTGGCAATTAAACTTATTAGCCATCTCTCTTTGCGAACGACCCGAGTTTGGCCACCATTAGTTTTGTCGATATTTTAGCAGGTCTACCAGTTCCTTTTTCTCTCTTGAAAGTTTTATCTTTTTCTATAATATCTAGCCAACGATAAAAAGAAGTTTTTTGTATCCAAGACCAGTTAATCGCCTAACAACTTCAGTTTTTGACAAATTTTGGTTTCTTTTTACAAAGTTGTACAAATCTTTTTTGATGGTTTCGTACAGTTTCTACTAACAAATTATCGAAAATTCAACTTTTTGAAATTTTTTTTTTTTTATTTTAAAGCTAGTATCAGTCTGATTTTAAATTTTGAAAAATTTGGGAAAGGTCTTGTCCGCTCTTATAGAAAATTAAACTTAACTTTTGTGCCATTTTTTTTTCTACACCCGTTACACTCGTATCCTGTAGTATCATCTTCGGAGTGTTTAGGATGAAAAAATCTCGGATATTTGACTTTTGGCTCCTCTTTAATGCATTCTCCAAATAATGACTCCTACGTAGGAATTTCACTTGGACTTGAAGGTCTTGTTGACTTAGGCATCTCCAAATCCAATAATTGATTGATTTCTTTCTCATAATTTAGGAATTTATCCCAAGCTTCTCTCGTTGCTAACAATTTTGACGCAAGTGGTATATATTTGTCTGACCATGTAGCTTTAGGTTTCCCAAACAAATTTGCATATTGCAAATGGACGAAGTTGAACAGATAGAACCGTCTTTTAAACTCAGGTTTAGAGTTTACTTTTTGAGCTAAAGCCTGATGATCCAGTAGATCATCAGGGTTGTTACTTATAAAAAACCTCTTGATTTTTGGCTAATCTTAAGTTAAGTCCTGCTCTGCTTAACTGTTCCTTAATAGAGCAAAGGGTATTATCTAATGTTACTCTTTTTAACACAGATAACCATTTCACTATCGTGTCAATTTGACCTCTAGCGGCATCATCAAACTTAAGAATATTCTGGGCTACCCATTGGCTTTGGAGTCATTCTGATCCACTGGTCGTCAGACCAGTGGATCAGAATGACTCAATCCTGCCCTTACATATCTCTCACTCAACTTAAAGAGTCGATTTGAAACTGTTAGTAGTTTAAGTTTATTGAAGGCCTCTTGGTGCATAATATTGCAGGGGGTATCATATTTCAGCTTCATAATAGATCGAACTACTGAATTTTGAATAACTTTGAATTTTTTTGATGTTAGTTTCTGAGAAAAAATTTAAACAAGGAAAAGAATAATCCAAGATTGATCCTATCAAGGATTTGTAAAGATTACCAAATGTTTTAGGTTTTAGACCCCATTTCCTGGATCAGGTTAACCCATTATCCAGTTATTATTGTGACTGGAACGGTGACATCGACATCAATGACGAGAGCTGTTCAGGGTCAAATTCTAACATTAAGCTCTCGAAGATGGCTTTACTGGTGATTTTATGATTTTTTGAAGCTCGGATTCTAATTCCATTGGTAAGTGCCATTGTGCTCTTTAATTTGTTCGAATTCTTAAGTTGCTTAGTTTCAAGTCTGCGTTCGTTTTATTTCTCTCTTCCTTTGAGGATATTCGATAAAGAAGAGATTTTTTTTGCACACCAGTCATTTTGATCCGTGTTCCAACGTTGTGTGTCGCAAGATTTACACGACAGTAATTATTTAATTTTATGCAAATTTTATTTTTTCAAATTTCAAAAATCAATTTTTAATGGTTTGTATTTTACACATAATTTTACTTTTTTCGACGCCATATCGGATAAAAATAATACTTATGAGTTAGAAGAACTATCATTAACTGACGAAGACAATGAAATTTGTAATTTGTTTACAAAAATTGAAACGTCAAGTATTTTCTGTTTTTAACTTTCTCGCGTCGTTTAGATCATTTAACAAAATTAACGGATTATTTAGAATATACGATATTTTTGAAAGAAAACTAAGTGTTTACTTGAATAATGAAGATCTTTATGAGAAAATAAAACCTGTGTTTTCTATTTTATTACTTAGTTGTTCTAAAAACTGTCAAATTTATTTAATTAATGTCAAGAATTATAAAATTACTGCTCGAAAATTTATTTTAAATGTAATAATTTCATAATTGTTTAGTTTATTGTCTTTTTTTTTATTTATTTGTCTTTTTATTTAGTCAATATTGACAAAAGATTACAAAATTAAAAAATAAAATTCAACGTCAGTATTTTTGATAATATTATTTTGATAATATTAAATGATTCGTGTTATACATAATCTAATTTTGAATAATACAAAAAAAAATTTTGACAGTAAAATAATTTTTTTGAATCTTATTAAAAAATCTTAACTTCAAACCAAGCTTTTGGAAAAAAAATAAAATAAATAAGCAATAAACTAATAAAGTCAAAAAATAAACTTGCTTAATTAAATTCACTTTTTTTTAGCAATAAAATAAAAATATTGACATAAGAATAAATTTTAGAACATACAGGTAATAAACAGTCGATCTTTATTAATTAGAGTGTTTAATAGATAAAAGTTTGGTTTTTGGAAGGCTATTTAAAATGTCTTAAAGTGTAAAATAAGTTTTGTAAATTCCAGAGTGGATTGATTACAGCAAAAGTTAGAATTTTTGATAATTTAGTTGTCATCGGTCCAGTTAAAAAAATAGATGAATTTGTACCAGATAATAAAACATGTAAAATAGAAAGCATAAATGAAATTGGGGAAATTGTTAACTCGCGGGGTTGTGAAGTTCGTTTCAATTCGATCTTTTCAATTCAGAAAAATTTGGATAATTTTTTAATTAAAAAAGATAATTTAGTCCTGAAAAATGCTTAATTATGAGCAAATTTGCTTAATGCAGTAGAATAAGTCTGCAAAGTACTCTGCAATTTTCTGCATTTTGCACACCATTAAAAAGTATTCTAATCAACTGTGCAATTACATTGCAGAGTTTTTGCAGGCATATATTTTCGGATTAAGCAAAGTTACTTAAACATTAAGCATTTTACAGAACTAAATTATCTATTTTAGTGAAAAAGATATTCAAATTTTTCTGAATTGAAAAGATCGAATTGAAACGAACTTCACAACCCCTAAACTCGCCTATAAAAAGTTGAAGTTCTTTCAGATTTTAGTATTCAATGATAAAATTGAAAAATAATTTAAAATTTGATATATTCTTAAAATTTTCCACACTTTGGTATGTAGTTTTAAAAAAGGTCAAAGGACCAAAAAAAACTTTTTTCTCACTTGAAACCCAGAGATTTTATTTTTTTAGATCTGAAAGAACTACAACTTTTTAAAGGTTCAGTTATTTATAGAACTCTAGGTATATGTGGTGGATATGTCTAGATGTAGTGAATTTGCAGGCGTTTTAGGAAAAAAGTAAATTTGGACAAACTCAAAAATTTTTTGAACTTGAACTCAATTAAAAAATGATAAGGGACTAATTTCAACTAATTTAAATTTTTCAAGCTTAGGATAAAGATAACAAGGATAACAGTGACCGATTCGATTTTTTGTTGTAAAAAAATTATTCAATCTATGACAGAATTTTAAGCAATATTATTTTTAAATAAAAAAAACTGTCTTTCACGTGATCTGTAGCTTGTTATTTCAATTTTTGTTTATTTATTTAGTTAAATATTTTTTAGTATACATTTTATTAATTGAATGTCAAAAGAATTTAAAAGGTAAATTCGAAAAATATTTCAATTTCTTAAATAATCTAAAATAGATTTCATGCTGCGCTTTCACTATTTACCTTTTATCATTCATTCACTTTAAATCACTTTTGAAATATTTTAACGCTGCCTTTCCCAGCTTAAATCAAACTCAAAAAAAAAAATAAATTTAAAAAGAATTAAAAAAAAGACTAATGCATGATTCCATTTTTAAATTTAATCATTAATGTCTGAATAACTTAAATCATTAGTGATACTTTTTTAGAAATAATGTTCAAAATCGCTATAAAATAATGGAACATTTGCAAATTCAAACCAACTTAAAATGCATTCAAAAAAAATTTTCGTATTCGCTCTCATAAGTTTAGGTAAGCTAAAAATTCAAATATAGAATCATTTTCAATTTAATCTCCAAGTTCAATTTGGTTTGTCACAGTTAACACTTAAATCAGAGTTAGCTTTTGAAAAGTTTCAAAAGCCCAAAACACTTGCTTCAGTTCAAACATCATCGACCACTAATGCACCATGTAACATACAATCTAATAAAACTCAAAAAAAATTTCTTTTTTTATTTATTTTTTTCAAGTGACCGTGGAGGATATTTTGAATTCAGTTGGTTTGAACATGTCCCATCTGTTTAAAATAAGTGATTGGAAAAATATGTGCACAATAAGACTTCGTGAGAGAAGTTCTTTTCGAGGATTATTTAAAGCCATTGAAAAAAGCGACAGTTGTCAAGCAACGCTCAATGATGCAATAGTCGAGACTAGAATTGTTTTGAATGGCGGACAGTGGCAATGCAGCTGGTCGAGCAGTTCATATGTTGCAGGCACTAATTTGTCTTTTTATCAAATGATTGAGTCAAAGTACAATGATGCTCTAAATTTGGTAATAAATGGAGACCAATATTCTATTGATTTGATTACAGACTTAAAAAATGAGCATTTATTGTCAATTTCGACCAACAAGAACACGGCTAAAATGTCCGCCAGTTGTCGAACCATTCCGACCAAGAGTGGATTTAATTGTGATCTTACTTTACAGGCAAAATTAAAATATCTTCATTAAGAACAAAATAGAAAAACTCATTTTTGATTTTTATTTTTAAAAAAATAATAAAATAAAGAGCAAGATTTCAAACAAAAAGTTGCTTTAAAATCTGGAAATGATTATTTGGACTTTAATCAAGTGATTTTCTGTTCTAATATAGAAATGATCCCTATACAATTATATCTTTTTTTACTAAAATCTCTTTTACATATATAAATGTATTAATATTTGGCTTTGAGTTTGAAACGGAGTGGGTTCAAAGATAGATTTCCTGGAAAACAACCTCATGACACTAAGTATAAGGGTTAAAATCAGCAAATCTTCATGTATTAATCCTCTGATGATGAGAATTTATATAAAGGGACAAATTTTTATAAAAGTTTTGTATTATAATTTTAATTATTCTAAAGACTACTTTAGATTTCAAGTCAAAAATTAAAAAAGGCCGCAAATTGGCTTCATTTATTTGATTCATTATAAAACAATTAATATAATATTAATATTAAAATAATTAATATAATTAAAAATTAAAATATTAAAATTTATAAAAATAAATAGTTTTTTTGACTACAAAGTTATTTGAAAAAATTTGATAACTGTAACTGTGATCTGGGATCCTTAAGATCAATAGTTTATCAAATTATTTTATCTCAATATTCTAATTAAAATAATTTTAAGTATAACTGGCATCTTGAAGTTGATGATCAATTCAAAATATCATTTCAATTCAGAAAGTTTATCTTAAGATATTAAAAAAAATCTTTGATTTAATTAAAATAATTTTAATGTAACATGATTAACATGCTATATAGATTTAAAAAACAAAAAAATTTTGAAAAAATATTTTCTCAATCCATTGTTAAAATCGATTTTTATATTTAAATGTATTAACTGATTTTTTGTAAAGTTTATTTGAATTTTTTATTGCAAAAGTATTTGTATCTAACACTCAAAATGAAATTTAAAAATGAAATTCAAAAAATAAATTCCAAATAAGTAATAAAATGAAAATAAACTTGACAAAAAATCAAAAAAATAAATTAAAAATCGATTTTAACAATGGATTGAGAAAATATTTTTTCAAAATTTTTTGTTTTTTAAATCTACATAGCATGTTAATCATGTTACATTAAAATTATTTTAATTAAATCAAAGATTTTTTTTAATATCTTAAGATAAACTTTTTGAATTGAAATGATATTTTGAATTGATCATCAACTTCAAATTGCCGTATAACTGACGTTATGGGGCCATATCATTTCATAGAAAAAATTAACATAGAAATTTGTAACCAGTACACTTGTTGCTAAAACTGTTTATTAAATATATCAAATAAGTGAATAGTTTCTATTATTTATAGTGACAATGTTTTGGCTCAAGAAAGGAACGCTTTAAAATGTTTGAACGAATTAATCATTCAGAGAACGCATGCGTGAGTGCTGGATTAAGTTATATAATTCTTAAGCTCAAATCTCTTTCATTTAATTCTTAAAAAACTAATAAGTCATGTGGTTTAGTCACATGACATGTCTACATCCCTCGAGCCTGAAAGAATGTCAACTATAAATAATATAAACACAAGTCATAAAATAAGATTAAATAAAATAAATTGTCTTTTTTTTTTTATTGTTTAAGAGAAGTATTCTAGTCGTTCAGGCGGTACAGACTTTCTTCCAGACTTGGTCACTTGTTCTTTCTGTTTAACCTTCTCACTGTTTTTGCTTCCAGGCTTCCTTCCCCTCTTTAAAAAACGCTGCTCATTTCCTTCTTGAACATGCGCCAACTGTCCCACTTGGACTCCAGTTTCGCCATTTTCTTCTTCCATCACCTCACCTTCACTCGATGTTTCGAATTCTTCGTCGTCCCTGTTCGGATCTGCCTTGCTAATCCTGTTTTCAGTTTGGGTCACAGCTTCATCACTCGAGTGCAGCAAAAACTTAGCCCTATTCCATTCAGTATCGCACTCATTTGAAAGCTTATTTGGCAAGATGTACTTCTTGACACGATTAATGTGTACAACAAAACTCTTAAATCGATCAAGTGTGGTTATCTTAACCGACACTTCATTTATAATTTCTAAGACAATAAATGGACCTATAAATTTTGTAAGAAAACATTTTGACTTTTTGAGAGCCTGCTTAAAATTCTTCAGTAAAACAAAGTCGCCAGGTTTCAAATTTTCCAAAGATTTGGCTTTTTGGTCGTAATATTTTTGTTGTTTTGCTCTAGCTAAAGCCAAATTGCTGTTTACAAGCTTGTGTATTTTATCTTTTGCTTGAACAATTTTTGATACGTAGCTGTCTGCATCTAATTTCGGATTTTTTTCACTAGCCACTCCTACTAATTGATCCATAACTTTCACAGGCTTTGTCCCATAAATCACTTCATACGGCGAAAAACCAGTAGATGTATGTGCTGAAAAGTTGTAGGCACATATAATTTGCTTTAAGTGAATGTCCCAGTCCATTTGAGCATCATGAACATAAACCCTTAAGATTTGTTTTATGGTTCTGTTCGTCCTCTCAATCAGACCATTACACTCTGGATGGTATGCCGATGTACGCCGTTTTGAAATTCCATGTGCCTCACAAAGTTGTTTCAACACCGCACTTTCAAAATTCGGTCCTTGATCACTAAGTAATAACTCAAATGCTCCATATCGACACACCAACTCCTCAAATACAAACTTAGCCGTTTCTTCTGCACTAAAAGTAGGCAACGCTTTTCCTTCTAAAATTTTTGAAAAATAGTCTATTGCTAAAACAATGTACAGGTTTCCCCTGGATGTTTGGACCAATGGACCCATGAAATCAATACCAATCATTTGCCACGGTCGTGAAATGATAATTTGTTTCAAAGGAGCACGAAAATTTGGACCACCATTCTTGAATCTTTGGCAAATGTCACAACTTTTACAATACTCCATCGTTTGCTTTCGCATACCGAACCAAAAAAATTTTGACTTTATTGGCTCGTAAGTCTTCTCAAAACTTCGATGCCCTGAAAGCTCATAGTCATGATAAATTCTAAGAAGATATTGGACTGCATGATTAGGCACTACTACTCGATCACTACGACTATTCGATCTCACAACCAGAACTCCATCTACCAGTCTCAAACACTCTTTAATTTTTAACCAATTTTGTCCATTTTCAATCTTTAGCCACTCGATCTTTTTGCTCTTTTTGCGAATCAATTCAACCACTTTACTAATACATGTGTCTTTCTGTTGTTCAAAATTCCAAATTACACCATCATTTACTTTTATCAAGTAAATGTTTGCAACTGTTCTGGACAGAAGATCAGGTAAAACATTTGTAGGACCAGGCTTATAAACAATCTCATATTCTAACTCGTGAAGTTTTGAAAACAATCTACCAAGACGTCCTGCTGGATCTTTCAGCTTTTTGAGCGTTGCAAGTGGTCGATGATCAGTCACAAACAATATTTTACGGCCAATCACATATGCTCTGAAATGCTTAGATCCCCATACTATTGCTAGTAGCTCTTTTTCACTCACCGTATAATTTCTTTCTGTTTTTGTCAAGTGACGACTAGCATATGCAATCGGATGGTCTTTACCATCTATGGTCTGGATAAGTATTGCACCAATTGCCGTGTCAGATGCATCGCACTCAATTTTAAATGGTTTTTTAAAGTCCGGTAACGCCAACACAGGTGCTGATGCCAATTTTTGTTTTAGCTGATTGAACACAATTTCTGCTTGCTCATTCCATTTGAACTTGCTTTTGGACTCGCTCAATTTGTACAAACACGTGGCGATATTACTAAATTTCTTTATAAATTTTCTAAAATGAGATACTGCACCCAAAAATCTCTTAAGCTCTCTAGCCGTTTTTGGTACCCCCATTTGTAAAATTGCTTTTACTTTTTCTTGGTCTGGTAGAATACCTTTAGCTGAAATTTTGTGCCCAAGATACACTAAGTTGTCTTTGCAAAAATGACACTTGCTAGGCTGGAGCTTCAGGTTTGCCTTGCGAAAACGATCTAGGACCATCTCAAGACGTACCAAGTGTTCCTCAAAATTCTTTGAAAATATCACTACGTCATCAATGTACACCATACATCTTTCCCAAGTGAGACCCTTCAACACCTTGTTCATTAGTCTTTGAAAGGTCGCCGGTCCATTACATAAGCCAAATGGCATAACGGTGAATTGGAATAAGCCTTCATCGGTAGCAAAAGCTGTCTTTGCTCTGTCTTCCGGTGCCAACCCAACCTGCCAATATCCACGATCTGCGTCCAATGAACTAAACCATTTTGACCCAGCCAAAGCTTCGAGTGTCTCATCGATTCGTGGTAATGGATACGAGTCTTTGACAGTAATCTCGTTGAGTTTTGTGAAGTCAATACAAAATCTGTACTTATGTTTACCATCTTGACTCTTTTTTGAAACTAATAATACTGGTGAAGACCATGGACTCTCACTCTCCTCAACAATTCTCTCAGCCAACATCTCATTCACTTGCTTACGAACCTCTGCACGACCCTCTGGAGACATTCTGTACTGACGTTCATTGAAAAATTATCATTTCTTATTCGAAATTTATTACATAGAAAGATTTTCATTCAATAGATAATCATTTTTAATTCAAAATTTATTATAAGCTTAAAATTAGCCAAATTAGCGCTAGCCAAATTTTTAAAATGAAAAAAATTTAATTTTTATATGAAATTATATAGAATAATTACTTTAACATAATTCTAGTTAATTTATCCAAAAATTCTAAATATTTTTCACCTTTATATTCTTTGTATAAATTTTTAATTGATTCGTCTCATTTTTTCTCTCTTTGATCTCTTTTGAATTCACCTCCAACTTTTATTTGTTCTAAACAACATTCTGCTAAATGTTGTTCTTTTATAAAATGATATACCAATTTATTTATGCCTGGATGACTTTTGATGTTGTTTTTGACAGCCTGATGCCATGCTTCCAAACTGTTATTAGAACGTGGTAAATTATTTTGTATACTATTGTGTAAGTTCCAATATTTTATTGGAAACAATGGAATTGAACGAGATTTTTCAGCTTTCGGAAGGCCAATATAATTTTTTTCAAAATAATCAATAAATGACTTACCCTCTATATGACATATTCCTTAAGTGTAGTTAAATGCCTTAATAGTGTCCTTAATAGGAATAAATGGCAACGCTTTTAAATAATAAAAAATTTTGTTAAACTCAATATTTTTTGAATAAAGGTGTTTTAAATTATTTTTCTGTACAAATTTCCACAAAGTGGAAGTTAAATGAAATTAACAACCATTGATTAAAATATCTGGGAAAGATTTGACCACTGAGTTGATTAAAGCTTTTTCAAAATCACAAATTACATGTGTTGGCTTTTTTTTTAGGTCTTTGCTTATCACATTAAAAAAGCGAGTTTAGGTTCTCTCTTGTTTATTTACAAGAAAGACGTAAACTAATGGAATATTTCGATTGTTTTTTATAATGTTTATAGTGAAAACTTGTGTGAAAACCTCAGGACTGATCTCAAAAGTTCCATCAATGAACCAGCATGGCTCATAGCTTAGCAAAGCGATATTTTCATAAGTTGAGAAAATAATCAGTCTTTTAGGATCTTCATTCCCAGAATCAAAGAATAAAAATTTCTTTCCTGATTTTGTATATTTAAATTCATCCACTATTACCAAATCTATTAATCACCTCTCATTTTTCCCAAAAATTTAAATTTTTTTCTTTCACTATTTATTCTTTATGTTAGATTTTGAATTGTAGGCAATGAAGAAGCAGCATTTGGAGGTATATTAAGTAAAGTGTCGGTAATAATTTCTCTCGGTTTTTCCGAAGTTTTTACTGCTCTGACTTTGAAATCGTTACATAAAATTTTAGATAATAATTTTTCCGGTCTTGCTGGTGGATGATAATGATCATTTTTGAATGTTATTATCTCAAATTGATCATTTGTATGGATACGAGCCTTACATTGGACCGGTTCAAAAACTAAACATTTCCAATACAGCTTATTTTTATATTTTATTTCATTAATAAACTCGTTGGAATCGTAGATTTTTTTTGTTTTATTACGGTTTGTTTTGGTTAAGAACAAATCTACGCTTTCTTCTTTTTTTTCATCTAAATTTTCCTCGTCAATTAAAAGGTCGCTTTCATTAAAAAATTCTTCTTCACTATTATGGAAAACTTCTTCAATTGAAACAATTGATTCTGAATCACTATAATCAACTAGCTTATGTTCCGGAGTTTGTTTTACTTCAAGTGTTTTATTTAAATTATTATCAGCCAATTTATGGTCAATTTTGTCCTGTTCTAAGATAGGGTTCAGTTGATAAACTACTGAATACATGGACACTTACGGGACTTAAACCGAACTAGCAAGCCAGTTCAGCATTCTCAGCTAACTCCGGTTCATGTTCTTGATCATCATCCATGTCCTTCTGTTCATTGTACAAACCTGTCGATGGGACTGAATCATCCACCTTTCAACTTGCTACTCTTGGCACATTCCTTATCTTAGTCTCATCGGGGAGATGGTATTTAATTTAAGATTTTAAAATAAATTTTCCATTCATTTTCTTAAGCAAAAAATTCGAAAATTTTATAAGAGAAAATTTTTAAATATTGTTATAAAATATTAAAAATAATCCAAAGAAGATTAGATTATTTTAAATTTTAAAATTTAAAATAAAGTGATTGAATATAATTTCTAAATCCATTGATAAAATCAATTTTTAATTAATTTTACTAATTTTTATTAAGTCTTTTTTCATTTTATTATTAGTAGTAGTTTATATGCTGTTGGAGACTTGAGTCTCCAAGAAGTAGCGTACGTAGACGCCCCACAATAACAGCCTGCGGCCAATTATTAAATATGTTATTTTTACAAAACTTATTTTTACATTTTTTTAAATAGCTTTATTTTTACATATTTTTAAATATTTTTTTTTTAAAATATTTCCAAATATTCTAGAACAATTTCTATCTTAATAGAATCAAAAAAAGAGTTTTTATTCTAGTTCCTGATTCGATACATGGATTCTGGGTAATTTTACGTACGTAAAATGGAAATTAATTAGTTAATTAATTTAAAAAAAAATGAAATTTTCAAATTTTTTTTATTATTTTTTAATAAAGTTCGAAAATAGTAGAATCTATTTATTTTTTTTATATTTTTACAAAATATTCGCTTTTTTACTATATTTTACCATTTGTTAGGTAAAATTACGTAAAAAAAGTAAAAAATGGTAATTTTAGAAAAAAAATATCGAAAGAAATGTGATATATAAATGTGATGATCACATTTTTATATTTGAATCATACTTTAAACAATTGACTTATTTGTTCTTGATCTTGCGTTTTTTAGATTATCTGTTGCCCTTTCCCAGTCCTGATCAAACGTTGAATCCTTTGACAGATATTTCTTTAATTTTTCTGAAATTAAAATTTTAATTAAACAAAATTTGTTAAATTTTTAATAAAAAAAACAAGGAAAAAGCACCTTCCAATTCACCAGATCTAAATCGAAAAGAAAAGGTTTGGAATGAGTTAATCGGACTTAAAAGAGCAAACGATCCTTAAAATGATAAAAAATTAACTAGAAAAATTTTTGATGTTTCATATCAATATTTACGTTTTTAAATTTTCATTTTATATGTAATTTTACGTAAAAAATGGTAAAAAAAGGTAATTTTTAGTAAAAATAAAAAATAATAAAAAGATCCTTTTTTTTTTGGAATTTAAAAAAAAAAAATTGAAAATTTTCTATTTTTTGACCCTTATATCTTTACGAAAATTTACTTTTTTTATATAGTAAATTTACGTAAAATCACCCAGAATCCATGCATCGAATCAACTCTGTATTTGGAATTTATTATTTGAATTTCTTTTTTAAATTTAATTCTGGATGCTAGATATAAAAATACTTTTGAAATAAAAAAATTCAAATAAACAGTTAATTCATAAAAATAAAAATGAAAATAGACTTTAGAAAAAATCAGTATTGTCAAAAAACAACTTATATGTTTTGCTTGACTTTGTCAAGTTAGTTTATTTATAAACAATATCTTATATTTAAGTTAAAATATCACGTATTAACAACATTGAATATTCAAGAATAACATTACATAATTAAAATAAGAATTTAAGAGATTATCTAAGTGACATCTTTCTAACTGCAATGAAGACAAATATTATTTCAATATTAGTATATAATATAATTTCAATTTCAAATAAATTTGTTTTTTAAATTAATTTTATTTAGATATCATACCTAATAGGTATGACACTCTTATTCGAATATTTGCACAAACGTTCACCTAGGCCTAAGATGGCATAATAATTAATCTAAACATAATAATTTTAAAAGATAATTTTACTTTGGTCTTTTAACTATACTTAAATTCTAAAAATAAATAATTGAAAAAAATTAAAAATTTATTTCTTATTAATAAAAAAAATAAAAGAAATGCAAATATTCATTTTGTGTTGTAAGTTCTGGATAGATAGGTGTATGAAGTTTTATGAGTTTGATGATTCGAATATTTTTTATCAAAAAATGGTTATATGAAATCGGCCGATCTAATCGATTCGGTCGAGTTTTAGTAAAGCCTAAAGTATAAAAAAAAGAAAAAGAAGTGTGGTTGAATGACGCTTCTTGCTTCATTCAATCCACATATAATTCACTTGTGACGTGCATGCATAAAGTAAAGGCTATATGCGGCGTAAGCATGCACATCAGCTACGCGTGTGCCCTTCTTTGTGATGAGTTGAGGCGGTTCAGTGGCAAAACTTTCTGGGCGCTGGTATGCGCTCTTCGAGTGCGACATAATATCTACCCCCCCTTCTCCGAAAAGAGCATTCTGTTGGGTATTCCGTTTTCTCAGACGGCTCGAAGATCGGGTGGGAGCCAGAGCCTTGATGGTTTCTTTGGCCAATCTCACTGCCTCTCGTTCTTTGGCAATTTCTACCGCTTCTAAATTGTTTTTTCATGCGCTCAACGTACTCTCTGTGATGTTTTCGGGCTTGTTGGTGACAAGATGACTGGTACACGAACAACTTGTCTCTATCTCGAACTGGCAAACCAGATGTACCTACCCGCCCAAACATGAGTTGGTTAGGTGCAACACCTGTTGCTGAATGCGGTGTGTCATGGAATGCTGCAAGAAACTCATTTAGCGCTATGTCAGGTTTTCTTCCTTCCAGTTTCGCTGTTTTGAGAACTTTGTTGAGGCTTCTCATTACGGTTTCGGCGGTCGCGTTTGCTCTTGGCCAGTAGGGTGTGACCTTGCGATACTTGTAACCATATTGTATAGCAAATTTCTCAAATTCGTGAGATTGGAATGGAGATCCGTTGTCAGTCTTATACCGTTTTGGAATGGGTACTGAACAGCTGGGCGAGGATACGCTTTGTATTCTTGTGACGCTAACCCACTTACTGTAGTCGCAGCTGTTCACGAACCAATATTGTCCGTCTGGCATTGGCCCAAAGAAGTCAGCAGACACATCTTGCCACGGACCTTCGGGCAACTCTGTTGGTTGCAATGGCTCATAGCTTCTTTTGGAATCAAGGGCTTGACATGCCAGAAATTCACGCACCTTTCGCTCGACTTGTGCGTCAATTCCGGGGTACCAAACTCTTGACCTGATTAGGCGCTTTGTTTTCACAATTCCCTGGTGGCCAATGTGGGCTAGATCTGCTATTCTTGCTCTCAAAGACACAGGGATCACCACGTTCTGGCCTCTCAAAAGAATGCCTTCTCGAGTTGAGTTAAACTCATGAAATATTGATTTGTAGCGGCTGAAACTCTTTGGCAAGAAGTCTGATCCATTTTCCTCTTCAATCAGCTTGAGCAACTCTTGCAACTGCTTATCTCTCCTGGTCTCTTCTCTTATTTCATCAATGGTGACCGATCGCGGTGGTTTTCCAGCTACGATGAAGTTGATATACTTTTAAGACTCCACACTCTCCCATACTTCCTCTAAAAAAGCATCCTTCGTAGCCTCAAGTGGATGTCTCGAAAAATAGTCCGCCGCGTTAAACTCAATATTTCGTAATCGAATTGGCTGAGACGAAGTGCTAGCCTTTCAATTCGAGCTGGTGGTCTTGATTTGGTGTTGGCAAAGATGAGTTTGATAGCTCTGTTATCGGTTTCTATGACGAATGGCTTACCTATCAGATATATCCATAGTCGCTCAAAACCCTAAACTACTCCTAGTGATTTCTTCTCACATTGGCTGTATCGCCTTTCCCCTTCAGTCAACAGTCGTGAGACATAGCACACCATGTGACGCTCTTTGGTGTTTATTGGTTTGTATTGCTGCAACACAGCACCGAGACCAAATGGGCTTGCATCTACGGTTAGAGTCGTGCACCAGTCCCTTTTAAAATACCCGACGCACTTAGTAGTTATGGCCCGTTTTAATGCTTCCAATGCTGCCTGTTCTACATTGTCCCACTTCCAATCACTGCTGCTCTTAGTTAGCCTCCAGAGTGGCTCGGCAATCGTGTATATGTTCGGCATGAATCGCGAGCTCCACGTCAAGCTACAAAGGAAGCTTCTGAGTGTCTTGGCATCAGACGGTGCTTTTGCTACTTTGATGGCCTTTACTCAATCAACTGTCGGAGAAATGCCATTTGGCGTAAATCGTAGTCCAAAGAAGATTAGTTCCGACTAATAAAACTCCGACTTCACAATGTTTAGCGTTATGCCTCTTTCTTCAATCGTTTTAAGACGGCTATCAAATTGTCGTGATGTTCCTTGCGTGTTTTCCCGAACACCAAGATATCATCCGTCATGTTGATCTGCCCTGGGATGTCGGCAGCTCTCTAATTGTCTCCGTGAAGATCTCAGATGCACTTGAAATGCCCATGTGGAGGCACTTGTAGCGATAAAGACCTTTATGTGTCGTGATCGTGGTTAGATTGCGCGATTCTTCTGCCAGAGTCATTTGATGGAAAGCCTTGTTGAGATCCAACTTCGAGAATAGAGTTGCTCCGTTAAATGACCACTAAATCCTCGACCGTTCTCATTGCAAATCTGACACGCTTTAGGGCCTTATTTAGCTGTCTTGAATCGCACGTGATTCTTACCGCCTGTCCACTTCGCTGATCTGGGTAATGTCAATATGGTAATCCACTTTCGCTTAGATGTCGGTCTTTTGGTACGATAAATAAGTTAGATATCCATTCGATTGACGTCGTCATCGAGTTGATTTTCTCTATAATGCCGTCGGCCTTCTGCTTGTCTAGCTCTCTCTTCACTGCAGCACTGTAATGAAACGGTGTTGCTCGCAATGGTTGCTTTACTGGCTTGACGGAATCGTCGATCTCTAGCTTGACTTCGATGCCTTTGACGCGGCCCAGTTTTCAACTGAATAGTTCGGGAAGCATCTCGGCCAACTCTTGTTTGGTTAAGTGCTCCTTCCCTTCTAATTGGCTGACTGCTAGGCTACTCTCTGTATTGTCATCGATATTGTAGACTTTTGTTTTTTGCAATACGTATCAATGGATTTCTGTTTTGATTTTCAAAATAAATAGAGTCTAAACTAAAATTTTCTAAATGGTTATTTTAGATATCAACAATATTAAAACTAGCCAACTTGAATAAACAAAAGTTCTGAATCAGAGTTGTTTTAAAGTCTCAAGCCAAGTGCAAGTCCGGATTTAAAAAAATTTTTTACTTTATTTTGGCAATTGATTTTGTTTGCCACACCAATCTAAAGACTTAAGACATTTATTAAAATCAGCAATGTTATAGAACGGATGAACCTCTAAACTTAAAGTCATTTTTATTAAGAAAAATTTGACAGTTTAAACTGTTATTTTTTTAATTTCAAAAAATTGAATTGAAAAAAATATAAAGATGAAAAAATAAAAATTTTGATAGAAAAATTGAAAAGAAAAGAAATCTAAATTGATTCAGCTTTTTGAATAGTTTAAACTACTAATTTAGCTTTTTGAATTTTTTTTATAACGCGAGACAAAAATGCTTCAAAATTTTTTGATTTCTTTCATTTTAAGCGCTAAATTTTTCTTTATACAGTTTGTATTAAATGCAAAATTTAGTTAGCTAAATTGAATTTTTAAAAAGAGTATTTATATTTTCATTATTATTTTCAAATCTCAAACAAAAGACTTGATCTTAACAATAATTTACTTTTTACAAAATTAAAAAAGCTTCATATCTTTTTTTAGACGATCTTTTAAACCAACGTTAACCAGGAATTGTGTAAACTCATCAAACAAGTTGGGTTTCTGCGAACCTTTTTGCTTCTGATCACTATTCTTCTCAAGCAAAGGCATAGCTCCGACCGATGACCAATGCCGCGCGCTTCGCGAAGCCAGAGCACCCGAGGACGTCAAGGTCCTGCGGAGCTTCTTGGGCGTGGTGCAGTTCAGCGCAAGATTTATTCCGGATCTGAACACCGTCATCGACCCCCTGTGGCTGCTCACCAAGAAGGGCGCAGCATGGAGGTGGACAGCTGTCGAGCAGCTGACTTTCGCGAGGCTCAAGGCCTCGATTAGCTCAAAGTGCATGGCCTACTTCGACAAAACATGGCTCACGGAGGTCATTGTCGACGCCAGCCAGGTCGGACTCAGCTCGATTCTGGTGCAGGTCAACCCGAACGACCGCAGATTCGTGTGCTTCGCAACCCGTTCGCTTAACGATGTCGAGCGAAGGTACAGCCAGTTCGTGAAGGAAGCGCTCGCGGCCGTGTGGGGCTCGGAACGGTACTGGCTATACCTGTTCGGTTCTGTATGACGACCGAGATCGAGGAGAGTAAGACGGAACGCTACATCAACACCGTCGTGCGGAGTGCAGTGCCGGAGGCGATCACGCTCGAGGAGATCGCCGCTACGACCCTGGAAGATAGCGAGCCACAACGACCGCTAGTCTGGTGCAGGAGCGAGGTGCGAACGCAGCTTCCACGCATCTTTCGGCGTACCGACACGTTGCGAAAGAGATCAACGCCTCGACGAGCGGCATCCTCCTCCGAGATCAGCGCATCGTCGTGCCCGCAGCACTGCGAGACCGAGTCGCAGACCTGGCACACGCCGAACACCAGGGCATCGACGAGATGATCCACGACCGAGTGAAGAGGTTCCAAGCGTGCCAGGCGAACACCGATCGGCGATGGTCCTCCACATCGGTCTGTGGAGGCACGACAACGGCAACGACAACGCGCACGATCAGGCAAGCGGAGTCAACGCAGGCAGCAGGAGACGGGAAACCGGCAGTCCAGCAGGTTCCGACCGCGACGGTCGACAGCTCGAAACCAAGGACACCCCGAGACGAGGTCCAGGCTCAGCAGCGCAAAGCAGGGCGGCCCACGGCAGCGCAAGCGGCAGCCAACCCGCCCACGCACCAGATGTAGACGCGGATGCAGGCCAAGCCTTCGGCTCAAGCGGGGGGGAAGATGTGATGAGGACATCACTGTGTATCTACTCGGTTCGCTGCGCATTTGCATGCACTCGTCTGAATCAGTAGACGATGTGCATGTTGAGCGCAGGCGAGACCGTGGATACACTCGTTCCTTGCACATGATAATGTGCAAAATTTGAAAACATTAAAATTTATGAAAGAAATTCAATAAAAAAAAATTGGTGAACCTCAATTGTTTTCTTTGGTGATCACTTCATTTCAGACTTGGTCACATTCTACATTTTTAAGAAAAAAGGAAATCTAGAAAACAAGATAAACAAATACTTAGACGAATTAGATAAATGGCTCTTAAAGTGGAAGATGAAAATATCTGTTGAAAAGTCTTGCTTCATTGTCTTCACTAAAAATAAGAAGGAAAATATCGACTTAAACTTAATTATAGATCCGAGTCTTTAATCGGATCTATAATTGATTACTCTCTTCCGTGTCTGAATTCTTTTTCAGAGACAAACATTAAAAAAATTCAAGTCTTACAAAACTCAGCAGTTCGTTTTATACTTAAACTAAAATATGATACTCCTTCCAATATTGTGCATCATGAGGCCCTTAATAAACTTAAACTCTTGACTGTATCGAATCGACTTTTTGAATTGAGCGAAAGATATGTAGCGGCAGGACTGCGTCATTCTGTTACATTGGTTGTCAAGTTGGTTGATAAAGCGAGTTTTGAATCAAGATATGTCAAATACCCGACTCCATTGTGTAATTGCTATCTAAATATTTCTTCTTTCTTTTCTATATTGTTCAATAATTAAAAATTTTACACACCATTACTTACAATTTGTCTATTTTAATTGTCTTTTACTTTACTTTTATCTTATTTTTTCTTTACATTTTTATTTTTTTTTATTTTTATTGATTTTTTATTTATTCATTTTTCTAATCAGAAGGAGCTTTAGCTCGGCACAGATAATACAAATAAATAAATAAAAATTTAAATATTTTATTTGAATCCGAAAGGGTTAAAAAAAGTTTGTGGTTTATAGTGTAGCTGGAACATGTGCTTCAGCTGCCGTTAATTCTAGATTAAATAATGAGTAGAGACATGTCCAAAATTGGGTCTTAACAGGAGGAATGGCCCTAAACACCTGACCTGACAACAATTAATTATACTTTTTTTTATTATTTTTTGAAAAATTATCAGTAACATGGTGAAAAAAGTACAGTTTTACCAAATTTTTATTTTTGTTAGTTTTTGTCTAAAATTTAAAAAAAATCAAAAATTTGTTGAAATATTACAAAATTGACCAAAAATGCACTTCTTCGGCCCTTTTCAAGTTTACGTAAAATTAAGTAAATTTACCTAAAATCCCTGTGGCAAATCAACAGTTGCGAAAATTTAAAATTTTGATTAATCCAAAAACCTAAGAGCATAATTTCATTAACAACTTTTATATCATTCTCACAGATATTAATTGTGGTTATAGACAAATATTTTGTTTTTATTTATTTATTTATCAGAAAATTACGCTAGATTCGGTGATGAAAAATTAAAGCAATAAATATAAAATTATAATAAAGTACATAATTTCAGATTAAAACCATTAATAATTTGTTTATTTACATTTATCTATGTACCTTTTTTCTAAACTGGTAAAATTAGAAAAATATTTACATAAATATATAAAAGGTTATAGACAAATTTATGTCTTCTTTGTAAAAATAACAACAATTAATTATACTTTTAATAGTGTTAGAAAAATTTATAAAAAAAGTGTCCAAATCTTTTTTTTTATTTTTTATTGTGTTGTTTATCTATGCCGAGCTAAAGCTTATCCAGACTAAAAATATAAATCAAAAAATTCAGAATAAAATAAAAATTTTAAAGTAAAAAAATATAAATCAAAAATATAGATTAAAACAAACATGTTTTGTTTTTAAATATTGAAAAGTTCATGTAGCAATTGAGCAAACATTTTTATATCAAACCGGACCAAGAGATAAGGAAAATACATTAGGAATTTGTTTTTAAATTTTTTTTTAAATACTGCCGACTTATTTGAGCCTTAAATTGTAATTTAATCATTGATAAATTTATTTTTAATTATTTTTTAGTTGAACAAAAAATTTTTGAAAAAAATTAATTATTTTTGTGACTCAAGTTTGTTCTCCATTGAATCAATCCTTTAGAAGATAAAAATTCATTTCAAATGAATTTCAAATTTTAATTTTTTTTAATCTAATTCATGAATTTTAATTAAATATAAATTTAAATTTTCAATAATCTTTAAGCTTTATTTAGCAAAAAATAATAACATATATAATTAAATTATGTTCAATACTTCAAATAAAAAAATATAGAAACGGAAAATATTTTAATAAGCGCCTGAATTATCCGATAAAAACATATTTTATTAAAATTTTAGATTCACTCTTTTAATCAATTTATAGCTTTTGCAATTTATAACCTTTTGTTTCAATAATCTAATATTTTATTCAAATGAATATTATTTTTTAAAACTTTCATAAAATTTAGAACTATTTTATAACCAACAAATAATGATAATTCCAATACTTTTATTTTTAGTCACCATCGGAGTATTTTTTTCAATACCAATCAGCATTTTGATCATCAATTATATTTGTTCATTTTTATTTTTCATTTACAAAAAGAAAAACATAAATAAAGTCTGATTTTATTTATTTAAATTAATTTGTTCTAACCAAAAAAAAATTCTAGTATTCAACTCTAAGTCCGAGAGAGTTTTGGAAAACACCATGCACTTATGTGTCAAAATTTTGGTACTTTTTCGGCAAAGTTTATCACGGTATGCTGAATTTCTTTTTAAATATTATTATTAATTTCAATTGATTTCTAAAAGGCTACGAAATACACGGACTTGAACAAGTGCCAAGCGATGGTCCAGCAATTTTTGTTCTTTATCATCCCCCTAGTCCGATTGATGCATGTTTTATACTCTCGGCAATATTTCTAAAACTAAAGAGAAAGCCAATTGCCATTGTAGAAAGAATGATGTTTAAATTTCCAGGTAAATATCTGTTTATTTAAAAATTCTAAAAAAAAAATTTAAATTTGTTTTTTGCCTCAAAAATAAAATCTCTAAATTCATTCTTAAATCAGTCAAATCTATAATCAAATGTGATTTTATTTTTATTTTCGGTGTAAGTTAGTTTACCAAGTTTCTTTAGATTAATTTTTATTAAGACATGGTACATTAATTTTTTTTAAAACTTTTGATTGAAGTTTAAATTTAAGTGCACATTCGTTCTGTTTTTGTATAAAATCGATTTTTAAATAATCAATAGATATTTTATTATAAAAATTTAAATCAAAATATTTTTAAATTAATTATATATTAGAACCAAATTATATATTAAATTGATTATATATCCTCTTAGAACTCGATCAATGATTAAATTTAATTTTTATCAATAACAAGCCTACCTTTTCTATTCCATTCACTAATTTGTACATTTCAATCAAGTTCCCTCTCACTCTTCTTTCACTCAGCTCTGTCAGTCCTAATTTTGTCTACCTCATTTCGTTCGACATGTTTCTTAGAGACAAAGATATTTATGTTGCCCTCTCTTGCACCTTTTCCAACTCATTCACATCCCTTTTCATACTCGGATTGTTTTAAAAGTCCAAAATTAAAGTCAAAGTCTTAAAAATAAAAGTCCAAGTCCGGACTTTAATTTTTTTCTAATTTTTCAAATGTCCAAGACTACAGACAAATTACAGAAAAATTTAAAATTTTTGATAATTTTTTTTTTAGGTTTTTTATTCTAAAATATGCAAAAAATTTTCAAAGTTAATCATTATTATTTATTTCAAAAATAAACACCAATATTGGCGATGAAATTAAAGTAAGAAAAATGAAAAATAAAATAAAATAAAAATGATAATTGAATAAGATTGGAATATTAATTCCTTTATTTCCTCCTTTTTTTCTTTTTTTTTCTTTTTTTTACACAAATTTCAATTTTTTTTATTAAAATCTTTAGTCCCATGGACAAAGTAGAAAAAGATACAAAAGATTGTAAATTGAATTAAAAAAGAAAATTCTAATTATAAAATTAATTCATTATTTTTAATTCATTCTAAATTTAAACAAGTTTAAATAGAATGTATTTTTATTTATTGTTTAAATTGAATGTACTTGTTTTGTTCTACATATAGGAATGAGAAAAACAAAGTAAAAAAGAAGGGGAGATACAGAAAGTAAGTTTTCTAAAATGCTTTAATTATATTTTTTAAAATATAATTTCTTTTCAAAGATAATAGTTTTCATGTATTTTTAATGAAAACTAATGTTATTTTGAAAAAAAAATTTTAAGTATTGGACTTAAAAAAAAAACTTGAGACTTGTGACTTTTAAACAACTCTAGGTCTCACTATGGATATATACAATTTTACCCACAGTCTTTCATCTCTACTTGTAAACTTTCGCTTTAGCATTCAAAGTACCCTACTCGCTTTCGCACAAGCACTTTTCACTTGGCGGGTCCACTTTAAATCTGATGAAACCATCACTCCAAGATCCCTCTCACACTCTGTGGTCGCTAGTATAACATTTGAGTTGCTTTTTTGAGTATATTTATGCCTTGCATTTAGTCTGCTGAAATGCATTACTTTACATTTGTTAGCAAACGGTCCCATACGCCAAACCTCTATCCATTTACATACTCCATCCAGATCTTTCTGTAACATCGCTCTCTCATAAACTTAGTTTTAAAAATTAAATATACAAGAGCACTAGTGAATTATGACTTGACTTTGACTTTGTCATTTTTGAACAATTCGGGTAAATGAAAAATTATATTTATTAAAATTTAAGAAATTAATTGAAAATTTTTATCTTTTAAAAAAAAATTATAATATTTGAATAAAAAAATAAGTTATTTTCTTTCTGTTTCACTCTTGCATTCCGACCAAATGCTTAGTAAAACCAGCTTGTACATTGATTCATTGAATCCAATATCCTTGTCAAGCAGAAATTCTTATAAAAAATAAAAAATAATATTAATAAATTAGATTTTTAAAATTTTCAAATTCTTACCTCTTGCAGCTCTAAGAGCTTGGATGTTTTTGTCCAATTTTGCCCAAACATCAATATCAGGTACTACAGCTTTGACCATAACTCGAAATATTGATGTCCCACTTTGTTTCTATTCAATCATTACTTTAATTCGATTGAACAGGTTTTTATGCATATAGATCCTTTGGTGGTTTTGGTGAACCAGGATTTCGGTTGTTATTTTACCAAATTGTTTTATTTCTTGATACTCTTTTTCCGTACCTAAATATTTTAATATTTGTGCGCACACTTGCAAAATATTTTGTATGAATGAAGTATCTTAAATTTTTATCTTGCGCTGTTAACTTTGATTGCCAACATTCCTCTTAATATAAAATGAATACTAATAATTGAATTAAAAAGTTTTACCTCATCAAAAAAAATTACCCATGAAAAATTCTTTATTAGTTGAGCACTATTTTTTAATTATTTTAAATTTAATTTAGCATTGCTTAAATTCTACCAAAATTCTACTAATTAAATTTAACATATATTATCTTTTCATCTATTCAGATTTTTAAAAAAGAAAAAAATTTTCGAAATACAATTTTTCAATAAAAAAAAGTTATTAATTTAATTTTGTTTTAATTTCGAATAAAATACAAAATTTATTCGTAAAGGATATAGGGCAATTATGGTACTGCGATTTAAAAGCTGGTGCAAGAGTATTTGGAGCATGTTCACATGTAACAAGTATTATCTGGTATTTAGGTAAAGGACAAAATAAAAGAGAAAAGTTAATTTCTAAAAAAAAGCGAAAATTTGTATAATTTTTGTCTGGATTGTGATAAGAAAGATATCGTTGAGAATGATTTATCTTTAATCCAGAATGAAAATAAAGAAAACAATTGCTGATACTACGAACAAAAATCTTTTTTTTTTAATCATTAACACTTTATTTTTACAAAGTGTTGTTAAATTTGGCTAAAATTGTAATTTTCATAAAAAAAATAAATTGACAATTTTTTGTTAGTATAATTAGTAAAGGAAGCAGAATTTTCTAGGATCTGATTTTTTTATATGTTTTAGTCATTTAGTAGAGCAAAAAATTTAAAAAAAAATTTTATCGATGGTCCTTAGGCTTTGGGGTATCTTTAGACCTCATAAGTAAATAAAGTGGAAATTTTGGTTTTTAAAAGACTAATGGATAAACGAGTATCTCTTCAGTTATTTTATCTGTCATTTTCAGATTTCTTCCTCAATTCTGACCATTTTGATATACAAAAAACCTAATTAGCCTCAAAAATACCCGAGATACGGTTATCTAACTAAAACCAGTAATTAAAAAAATGGGTATTGTGAATTTCAAATACAAATTTAACAAAAATTCTTCATTTAAATTTTAATTCTTCATAAAAAATATTAGAAAAAATACTGCAACAAAATGCAACATACTCTGTTGCACCTTTCCAACCTAAAATTATTTTCCTCATGTGAAAATAGAGAAAAATAAAGCATCAATAAGATTTAAATGGATTATTGATTTGATTTAAAAAAAAAAAGAAAATTAAAATTTTATTTTAGATTGAAAAGGTGAAACAAAGTATGTTGCACTTTGTTGCAGTATTTTTTCTAATATTTTTTATTAACTTTAATTTTAATTTATCAAAAAATGAAGAATTTTTGTTCAATTTGTATTTGAAAATCACAATACCAAAAAAATGTAGAACTTTGGACTGCTGTAACTCTTGAACGGAAGGTAAGATTTTTAAAATTCTAACAGATAATAATTCAGCTCGTCCAGATTTATCAGAAAATATTTAAAAGTTAAATTTTTTGATTTTTTAATCATAATTGCCCCATATCCTTTAAATGTTTTTCGTTGATTTTTTGAAAGATTTTCAAAATCTTATTTGACTAGGATTATTTAGAGCTCGATTAAACCTCATCAGATTTAAAAGAGAAAAAACAAAGAATTTTTGATTAATTTTTTTAATACAAAATAATCATTTATAATCTCAATTGAAAATTTTTATCTTTTTCATTTAAAATTGCAAGGTTTTGAAATCTTTGGATTTATTAAATGAATAAAAAGAATAAAATACTATTTATTAGTTGTAGTAGTATTTAAAACTGATGCATGGTTTTTAAGCCGTGCGGAGCACGTCAACTGTAGATGACGCCCTATGGCAGTCAATTTTGTGCTATCTTGTTTTTGAACGCATTGACTGAATTTGAGTTTATTATCTCGTCTGGAAGCGTGTTCCACTCATTGGCGACTCTGTTGTTAAAAAAGAAGTAGCGTTGATTGCAGCAGCGAACTATTTCACAATTATAATATCCTCGATGACCTCCTCGAGGGTTTGAGCGTGCTGGTGTTGTGTACCAATTGATAGTCTCGAGTCCTGCTTCTAGTTTGAATATTTGAATAAGATCGCCTCTTGTTCTTCTTTCTAATAGTGTGCTTAAACGAAACTTGTTACATCTTTCTAAATACTCCAAATTTTTGTAAGAATGCGGGATTTTGGTCGCACGATGCTGGGCATTTTCAATCTTTATAATATCTTTTGAGGTGTATGGATTCCAAGCAGCGATAGGGAACTCTAAATGTGGTCTGACAAACTCAGTGAATAACTTTTTCCATAGTGCTGCATTGCGGCACTTAAAGTATTTTTAAAAGTCCTTGAATGCTGTTGGCTCTTGAAACTGCTCTATTCACTCGATAGCTCGGTTTAAGATCGTCTGTAATTAAACTGCCCAAGTCTCGTTCACAATTGGTTTTTAGTATTCCTATTGTATTTTCTTGTGATCTTTGCATTGATAAATTGAATTTTGGATTATGCCTGTCGATGTGCATGATTTAACATTTATCTATGTTGAGGTGCATTAACCAAGTGTCGGTCCAGTTAATGATTTTGTTTATATCTTGTTGTAACCTCGAAGAGTCTTCAGCAACGCTTTTCGCATCGATTATGTTGAGTTACTTGGTGTCATCCGCATACATTCTACATTCACTTTATATTTCGTCAAGAAGGTCGTTTATATAAATGATAAGTAAAATTTGGCCAATTACCGATCCCTGCTGTACTCCGATTCTAACTTCTCGCCATTCAGATTGTTTTTGCCTTGAACTAATCTCTGTCATCTTTTTGATAAAATATTTAAATTTGATATTACATTTATTATTTACATTACTTTTTTTGTTTAATCTATAATTTAATTTAATACAAAATATGAAAAAACTATGCACAGAAATTTATTTCATTTAAAAAAAAAGTTTTTAAGTTTATTGACTTGACTTAAAAACAAGTCTGGTGTTGAATTTTTGATTGAATATTTTAACTTTGTTACTAATTTTCACTATAAATAAAAGTAAATCTTCATAATTAAATTATTTTTATTTTTAGGCTATCAAACATTTTTGGAAGGTGTCGAGCATACTCCAGGAACAATTGACACGTGTGTATCGATGTTAAATAAGGGTGAAATTTTCTTAATATATCCAGGTGGTGTTAATGAAAGTATAAAATCAAACGGCTATAATCTGTTATGGAAAGCAACCGCGGGCTTTGCAAAAATTGCTCAACAAGCCAAAGTCGTATGAATTTTTTTTTCTCAAAATAAATATGTTTTGATTTATTTTTTACTTAGCCTGTAATTCCGTTGTTCACAAAAAACACGAGGCAAGTATCTGCTGAAATATCTTTTATAGGCAAACGTATACCTATTGGCTGGTTTCCTGTTAAACTGCAGTAATTTGCATTAAATAAATAAGATTATATTTTTTATTTAAACTTGAAGGACTTTTATCGGCGAAAGAATTGAATATATTGAGAATAGAAGTGTAGAAGAACTTGTTTCAATTGTACTTAATTTTTTTTTATAAAATTTATTTATTTTAACGGATTCAATCATAATAAGGTAAAATCATCGCTTGTACACTTGATTAACAGACACCAAGAAATGCCTTCAAGCGTTACTTATGCTTTGTTTGAAAGACTTATCTCAGGAAATTCAATGTAAATTAATTAAAAATTATAGCCTAAAATATTATCAATTGACATTAAAGAAACGAAAGTTCTACGCCATTAAATTTACAATCCAGCTTGGTTTAGACTTAACTGACGTAGAAAAAAGAGTTAAAATACCGGGATACACAAACAAATTTAAACTAGCTGGATTATTGTCACAAAAAAAATTTTTATTTAGCTTATGGAAAAGCTGAATAAAATACAAAATTGTGGTGTGAAGTTGTGGATTTTTATTTATTTATTTGCAAAAAATTGTATCTTTTATCTAAAGATCAAGTTAGCCACCAATTTGTCATATAAATTTTAAATGATTTAAAGCTTTTTTAGAACACATCTATTTCAAACTTTGTCGAGACATTAAGTTTATCGAAGACAATTTTTTCAATTAAAAATTTTATTTTTGTGAGAATGGCAGAAAAGCATTTATAATACTTTTTTATATTAATGTTAAATAAAAGATTAGAAAAATAAAAGCAATGATTTTGTTATTAGATTAAAAAAAATGAAAAAACAAGCTAATTTTTCCTTTCCTTTTTTTGATAGTTCACCCTAAAAATACCCATCCAAGTCCTAGTCGACAATAGGGTCGAAAATGCGGACCTGGAAGATTTTCTACTGGAAAATGGTGGGCACGATCGAGCTGGATTTGAGCGAGTGCGAGCGGTTTGCTCTCAAACACAAAATGGTAAAGCCTCACTTTTTATCTGCATGACCTGGCCATGCTTCAACGGTTAGCTTCTCTAGTCTTTATGGCTTCAAAGAAGCCAAACTAAACTAAACATCTCAATTCTTGTAATAAATTCAATAACTTAAAGTAAAAGGGACACAGTCAAGTGACCAAAATCGCGTACGTGCCCATATGTACTTGCTTATATTTGACGCAATTCTTTATTGCATCAAACTAGCTAAACTAAACACCATGCCTAACCAAACTAAACATGCCAATTCTTGTAAGAAATTCACTTACTTACAGCACAAGTTGAAATAGTCAATTGACAAAAATCGTGTACGTGCCCATATGCACCGGCTTACATGGTCAACCTTAAAATATCTTACCAAGGATACAAACGAGGGGAATGCGTTATTGCCGTACCGAATATCACCACTAGTATGCCAGCTCCAGTGAATATCCAACCTCTCAACGATCCAGGACTCGACATGATCGTTTTGATTTCTATGTAATAAGATTTCAAAATTAACTCCCATTTATTCTTTTATAGATACTTTTTGAGGAACGACAATTACCTCTATATAAAAAATAATTAGTCACGTGTCAATTTTACTTACTTTATTTTATAAATTTTTTTTTTTTTTGATAATTATTTCATTGTAAAAAACAAAATTACAAAAAATTACTTAGTTTATTGCAGAAAATTATTATTTTTCCTAACAAATGCCTACTTATGACTCATCATGCAAATCATTCGATCTAATAGCCGAATGTTAAAAGTTTAAATTGCAGTATAGTGGTCGCAAAGTTGAACTAGTTAAACGCTTAAAACAATTTAAAGAAGAAGAAGAAGAAAAGAATTTAGAGAATTATATTATTAACCACCTGAATTGTCTGCTAATATTAGAGAAATTAGAATTGTTAAGTTTAATAGAGACGACTGGACAACATCCACTTGTACTTGTAGTACCTATTTAAAAAATTATTTTTGTCATCATTTGCTAGTCTTAGCAGCAGTAGTAAAATAGTTTATTGGAGTTCCAAATAAGTAAAAAAAAACAAATGGAGCCAAAAGCAAAACGGGGTCGCAAGAATATAAGTAGTATTTTATATTTACTTTTTATACGAGAAATCTATTATTTTTGACAATGACTTAAATATATTTTACATTTATCAAAGTAAAATATACATGCTTTTTTGTAACAAATTATTTTATTCAATAAAGAAATTATTTTATACAATACAGTGTTTTTTTATTCACAGGTAAGTAAGTAAATATTTATTAGGTGGGACTAATTTTTCCCCCTTTGAGATTAAAAAAAATGCTAAATTTTCAAAAAGCTTTGCAACATTTTATTAGTTTTATAATAAAATTGGGTAATAACTTTTTTTCAAATTCAAAACTAAAATTTCACGATAAAAAATAAATACTGAGAAATGATAATTTAAGTATAAAAAATGTTTTATTTTGAACAAGTTTCAATACGAATCATATAAAACAAAACTTTACCACAAAAAAAAGAATCCTTTTTTACATCTAATAAAATTACGATGGATGAATTTATAGATATTTATAAAAATTCCAAACAATCAAATGATTTCAAACTTCGATTGAATGGCTCTACCTATCGGAAAACTGGAAGTGAATGTGGTTCCTCAAAAATGGGCAACACTATAAAAATTCAAGGGATTGGAAAAATGAATGCTTTAGATGAGTTGAATCAAAAAATATGAAATGGTCCAGCCAAATCTGGTATATTCACTAGATAAAAAGAAAAGATGGCAAGTTGCCTCCGAGCTCACTAAAAATATGAAAGATTATAAAGACGAAAATATTGACGTTCGTTTGTACGAAACAAGAAATAGAAATGAAAAAAAAGCCAACTCTATTGCCATTCGTATAAGCCCATGGAGTATATCCGTTAAAGGTCGTATGTATGAACATGGTAAAAAATATGAATATGAGGAACATACTAAAATATGCTTATTTGAGGACAAAAACCTTGATTAACAAAAATATTACGAAGATAAAATAATAAATAGACAAAATTTTCGCCAAATTGAAAAAAAAATGAATCAGGGGATCAATCAGATCAATAAGCATGTTCAAGATCATGTTGAGTATCGAATAGAATATGTGCCAACAAAAAAATATTTTAAAATACGGAAATAAAAAATTTGCTTCTGAGCCACGTGCAGCAATGCAAATAAATAAAAATTTGGACTATGATTATGATCAATGTCTTGATTATTTCAGCGAGCAGGATGAAATACAAGATAAAATTTTAGATGAATCAAATGAGAATAAAAATCAAATCAATTTAAACATAGAAGCTTTAATAGATCATCATTTATGTTCAGTTATTGAAAAAAATCAGAGAAAACAAAAAAAGAAATAAAATTTTTTTTTTTTTTTAAGAATTATGTTAATATATATTTAATTTTAAAAACAAAAATTTAATAAAAAAAAATATCTTTTAAATATTTGTTAAAAAGAAATTATTAATATTTAATGAGTATTTAAAAAAATTTCTGTCTCTATTAAATTATTTAAGATAAAAAATCATTTTTTAAAAATAATTAAAATCATTAGATTAACTGAGTTTTAAAATTTTAAATAATCACTTTGATCTTAAAATTTGATCTGAAACTTCAGTTTGTCCTTTTAAATTATTATTAAATATAAATCAATTTTTTTTTAATTAAAGAAAAATTAAGAAAAAATTTTTTGCTATTTGAGAAACTTTCGTGAGAGAAAATTTTTCGAATTAAAGAAATCTTTTGATGAGCTCATTCTTTTTTGCTTGAGGTAACATGCTAAAACAAACATAAAAATTTAAATTGAATAAATATTTAATTTTCAATTAAATGAGTACGGATAAACCCTGCAAAATAATCTGGAACAAATTTTTAGATTTTTAATTTAAAAAAAAAAGGGTCATCACTTTACTTGACTTTTAATTATTTGCTGACTTAACACTTGATACTAGAACTATTAGTAGAATTATTAGTTAGAATTAACCTACAGTTTTTGGTATTTACTTAAATTAACTATTTATTTTTTATCATCTAAATTTCTGATGCAAAATACAAAGCAAAAAATCATTTTTCTTACAAATTTTACTTATTATTATTATTTATTTCATTAAACGCCTTAAAGGCATAAATAAATTATTTTTAAAAATTAATTTTTTAAAAGGATTGAAATTCAATTTGAAATTGAATAAAATGAACCACTCACACTCAAAAAATAAAAATATATCAAAAATGTCATTAAGTAACATCTGAGAAATTCTATTCAAAATTAAGAAAAAATTTTAAAATAAATTTGAATAAATTAATGTTCATCCAATTTAAAATTTAATGAGGCATTTTCTTTTAATCACTCATTCAATTTAATTGAACTAAATGAATTTAATAATTTAATAATAAAATTAAAATATTTTTTGAAATCATATATTTCTGAAAGAGCATGAAATTTTCTACACTCTGGTGTATATTTTTATTTAAAAAAGGGTGTGTAAATTTTATTCATTTTAAAAACAGCCCTTAAACAACGCTTTTTCTCACTTAAACAAATTTTTTTTAAATAAACTAGACAAAATTTTGAACAAATTTATGGTTTTACCTTGGCATATTACACGTTTTACTTGGCATATTAGTTAACACGAAAAAATATAAGCGCTTTATATTTAAGCTAAAACGCTATATTTTTTCGTGATAATAAAATTATTTATTGTGCTACTAGAAAAAAAATAAAATTGATTTTAATTTTCACACTTTTGATAATAAAAAGAAAATCAAAGTGATAATAAATTTAATTCTTGTGATATTAAAATTTTTTTTTCTTTAACAATTATTAATTAAATAAAGTGTCAAACGTATTGTTACTCATTAAACTAGCTGCATTTGGCCTTCCAGATTTAATCATCAAGTGGATCAATTCTTTCCTTAGTAATCGCAAGCAGCGAGTCGTGGTTAGTGATGTAGTATCAGATTGATTACCGGTCACTAGTGGCGTTCCTCAAGGATCAGCGCTTGGTCTTCTCCTCTTCATCATTTTCATTAATGAGATGCCAGAAGTTTGTAGCTCTGGGTGTTACTCACCGTCTTCGGTCTTTTGTGGTACGCCTGATCCGACCCTTTGGGGGAAGGTAGCTGTTAGTAGGCCACTACCGAAGGAACCTGCATTCGTTTACCATAGTTGACGCATCAACTAGGTCTGCCGGATCCAGCGCCCTAAAAACTTTAGTACGTATTAAACCTAGGAATTCCGCCCTAAACCTTATTCTCTATAACCGAAATACTCCTCAGACCCTCTGATTATTCGTCAAATGCTTGGGATAGTCTTAATCTTTGTACGTGAATTGCAACTAGTTTGCCATCTCTTTCTATTCGATACCTCACCGGCCCTAGTTTCTCAATTATTCAGTTAGGCCCTTGCCATTTTGGTAGCAGTTTTCGTGTGTTTCCTTTTCTTTGGCACAGGCCAATTAACCATGACTTGAGTTAAGTCTTTTTTTTTTCGTGGTCAAATCACAGTTGGTCACTGGACAGTTGGAATTGAGCAGCAAATTATGCAGGTCTTTACTGTTGACAGGAATATTAGGCAGGCCTACAAATTTGTTCAATAACAAAATTGTTTTCCACGAATTAAGTTCAGGTCGTTTTCAGGGCTGGAACTGTCAATTTCAAAAATGGACAATGCTGAAGAAGTGCTCGAGTTGTTTTTTTTTTTTTCAATTCGAATTCATTGCCACTTTCTTCATCTCTTTCACGAACTTTTTCTGCTCTTCAAAATTGTTCTTTCGGAGCAGTGTTTTTTTGCTTGATCAAATCAGCGCTCATGTTAAAACCCAGAAGGTGTGTGTTGAACAGTGTGTTCGAGTCTTTTGCTTTGGACTCTAGTTTAGCTTGCAAGTCTTTCATTAGTGAGTCTCGTTGGTGTTGCCGATTTCTTCTTTCTTTTCATCTGAGTGCTGAAAATGGATGGGCGAGACCAGCGACACACAAGTCAGTGAGTCCGAGTCACTGTTGGGGATCCGGTTGTCGCTGTTTGGCGATGAGAAAGACGACGTGGTGCAGGAGGATAGGGAAGAAGTTGAGCAAGAGCTATTCTATTATATTTTTTAATGCAATAACAACTTCTAGCAACAATTAAGTTACTACAACTTAAACTAAGGACTTTTAATTATTCTTTTCTCCAGAGATACTGTGTAGCATTCCAGCTTCTCACTACTGTGATAAGCCGCTAACAATATATATGTAAAAATAAGCTATTTAAAAAAATATAAAAATAAATTTTGTAAAAATAACTTATTTAATAATTGGCCGAAGGCTGTTATAGTGGGGCGTCTACGTACGCGACTACTTGGAGACTCAAGTCTCTCACAGCATATATACTACTACTACTAAAGTGTCAATCGTTTATAAAGTTCGCGCAATGCAAAACTTCTACACTATCTTAATCGACTGAAATGGACCTCATTTTTAGATTCTCCATATATGAAAACCTAGGGTTAGCCGATTTTTTAGGGGGGGTCAAAAAAAAATTTTTTTGGGCTAGGGGGTCTGAAATATAGCCGACTTAGTAAACGTTGGTCTTCTTCGAGAGTCAATAAGTAATGAAAGTCAATATAAAATATGTTGTTTCTACACACCGTTTGATAGATAAATGATTTTTCTACAATTTGATGTGATTTTTAAATATTTTTTTTTTTTTTTTCAATTCGAATTCATTGCCACTTTCTTCATCTCTTTCACGAACTTTTTCTGCTCTTCAAAATTGTTCTTTCGGAGCAGTGTTTTTTTGCTTGATCAAATCAGCGCTCATGTTAAAACCCAGAAGGTGTGTGTTGAACAGTGTGTTCGAGTCTTTTGCTTTGGACTCTAGTTTAGCTTGCAAGTCTTTCATTAGTGAGTCTCGTTGGTGTTGCCGATTTCTTCTTTCTTTTCATCTGAGTGCTGAAAATGGATGGGCGAGACCAGCGACACACAAGTCAGTGAGTCCGAGTCACTGTTGGGGATCCGGTTGTCGCTGTTTGGCGATGAGAAAGACGACGTGGTGCAGGAGGATAGGGAAGAAGTTGAGCAAGAGCTATTCTATTATATTTTTTAATGCAATAACAACTTCTAGCAACAATTAAGTTACTACAACTTAAACTAAGGACTTTTAATTATTCTTTTCTCCAGAGATACTGTGTAGCATTCCAGCTTCTCACTACTGTGATAAGCCGCTAACAATATATATGTAAAAATAAGCTATTTAAAAAAATATAAAAATAAATTTTGTAAAAATAACTTATTTAATAATTGGCCGAAGGCTGTTATAGTGGGGCGTCTACGTACGCGACTACTTGGAGACTCAAGTCTCTCACAGCATATATACTACTACTACTAAAGTGTCAATCGTTTATAAAGTTCGCGCAATGCAAAACTTCTACACTATCTTAATCGACTGAAATGGACCTCATTTTTAGATTCTCCATATATGAAAACCTAGGGTTAGCCGATTTTTTAGGGGGGGTCAAAAAAAAATTTTTTTGGGCTAGGGGGTCTGAAATATAGCCGACTTAGTAAACGTTGGTCTTCTTCGAGAGTCAATAAGTAATGAAAGTCAATATAAAATATGTTGTTTCTACACACCGTTTGATAGATAAATGATTTTTCTACAATTTGATGTGATTTTTAAATATTTTTTTTTTTTTTTTTAATAAAAATTTAGGCTAAAAAAAGGAAATTTTTAGGCAATTTTTTAGTTTTTTTGGATCTACTTTTTTGTTTACCCCTAAATACCCATTTTTTTATACATATTCTGAAACTAGAGAAAATTCTGAACAACTTGTCGGTCTTAGTTTTTTTATTTTTTTATTTTAAAGATTTTTAAAATCGTTCAAAAAGAGTCAATTTTCAAATAAAAATTAAATTAATTTTCTTTTGCACCTTATTACAATTTTGTTAAATTTAAATTTTTTTTAAATATTAATTTGAATCATATTCTTTATTTATTTAACATTTCAGTCGATTAAGATAGTGTAGAAGTTTTGCATTGCGCGAACTTTAATTTCAGTTAAATTTGAATATAATAATTATATTGATAATTTTTTGAATATTTAACTAAATTTTAAACTCAATCTCATAAAAAATTATTCTTATGCTATCAAAGTCTAAATATATCCGTTCTCGAACTAATAATCTTGAGATATTTGCTAAAAAAATATTATTGTGATGGAAACTAATGAAAAAGTTACAAATGTCATTAAGTAACATCTGAGAAATTCTATTCAGAATTGAAAAAAAATTTTATTAAAAGTTTGAATAAATTAATGTTCATCCAATTTTTTTTAAGGCATCTTATTTTTATCAGTCATTCAATTTAATTGAACTAATTGAATTTAATAATTATGGGAATTGATTTCATTATCAAATATTTATTTCTAAATACACTTTCTACTGAAATTGCGAAAAAAACATTTATTTTATTTATTTATTATTTTTTTTTGTTTATAACGACACAACGATTAAGGCAAATTTAAGTTTGAGATCAAGATCAAAAGATCAAAATATAATTTTTATTTAATAATAGATAAATAATTTTTTTCTTAAGCAATTACTTGACATGTTATATCAAGTTCATTTTCAAATATGAAATTCTAAGCTATTTTGAAATTCAAATACAAACAAAACAAAAATTCTTCCTATTTTGATAAATTGAAATTTAATAAAATAAAATATTTTTTAAAAAATACTGCAAAAAAGTGCAACATACTTTATTAATTAATTATTTATCAATATAAGTAGACAACAATCTTCTATATTTATATCTAAACGTTTAATTCAGAGTTGTTTTTAAGTCACAAGTCTTAAGTCAAGTCAAATCAATGACTTAAAGGATGTCGCCGGATCTCAATTGAAACTTGGCCTAAAATTTTAAAAATGAAGACATATCAAAGAAAATACAAAAGGGGTGTTATTTTAAAGCATTTTTTCCTGGCTTTTTCCGAGGATAGTTTATTTAATATTTTTCAATATTTTGGAATGTCCAGCTCATTATGCGAAAGCATAAAATTATAAACTATTGAAATAAAAATTTGAAACAAAATTTTTTAAAATATTCTATAAACTTATAAATTCTAAATTGAAATATAAATTTTTTAAATTCGAAACATGCTTGAGAATCTCAGGGAACACTTCTGTCCTATTCCTGAAGGATGTAAAAGAAGAGGAGATACAGTGACGATTTGATCTAAGGTTTATACGTTATTTTACGTAAAATTACGCATTTTTACGTAAAATGACGCTGTAAACTTTAGTAATTTTACGTAAAATAACGTAAAAACCTTAGATCAAATCATCACTGTATTATTGGGAAAAATAATCTCAAAGAAATAAAAATTTTCGAGCTGGCAAATGATTTTACGTTTTATTATAATTAAAAAATAGCTGTCAGTGATATAATGTGTAAGAAGCATTTTATGCTTTTTTACAAAAGACGGGCCCAAAACAATATAAATGAAACGTCGAATTCAGAAGAAAACAACTCATCGTCGGTAATTCAAGATGAGAACAATTATGATATTTACGAAATAATTATGATATGTACAACCTACAACATCAGCAAATATAGAATATTACACAAATGAATCTAGTAATCAAGACGAGTGTAATTTTGAAACAATAGCCCCGACCGAGCAATAAGATCAAAATTCAAATTAAATTTGAAAAAGATAAAAATAAAGGAAAATTTACTGATCCAAAATCCGAAAGTATTTTTAACTGAAAACAAAAATAATTGTTGAAATAAAATTATCATGACTATATAATTGAAATATTTCAACTATATAATTGAGTTCTTGATTTTAAATTGTCCAAAATTTTAACAACACTTTGATTGTTTTATCCTGTATATAATATTTACAGATGATTTGTCACATTAAATAAAATTTCGATACTATTTTATTCAAATAACATTGACAGGTTTTTAATTTCAATAAGATAAAGGTTTTTCAAACTTTTTCATAAACATGTTCAATGCTCCTTCATAAACATGTTCATAATAATTTCATAAATTAATTATTAGATTTGAATTCTCAAATTTTGAAAAGCATTTTGCAGAAACATTTCCAAATCGTCGAGGCTAAAATAGCTCATTTTGTCAACATTGATAGGACCATATTCATGAATTTGAAAAAGATTCATAATTTTGAATAATTCTGTAAACAAAGAGCAGATAAAATCTTTTTTTTTGGATTAATAAAAGCAACTGAAAAAAATAAAAATATAATAAACATATTAAAATTTATATATTTATACATAGCATATTATCTTCCGGCGCCATGGTTTGTCTCTCTAATAAGAGATTCCAAGAATTCTTATAGGACTATTAATTTAAAAATCATAATTGTTACTTTCTGCATTATTTTTAACAAAATCATAGATTTTAGTTTTATCACTACCAATCGGACCTATTAACCCAAACAATCAAAATTCATTCTAAAATGCTTTAATTTAAAAATTTAATTAAAATAATTTTTATTTTTTAAAAAAATTCTTTGCATATAAATTATAGATTGATTAATTTTTGGAAAAAAAAGCAACTAAAAAGCTGGCAATGCAGTATTTCAATTTTTAACAAGATATTCTCTTAGATCTAAATTAAAAGAAATCTGGAATTTAATGAAAATTCATTCATTTGTTATATTCTAATTAGATAAGGACGATCCAATTTAATTTAATTTACGAAAATCAATACAAATCTAAATTTTTACATATTGCCTTTTTGACACTTTCTTTTTTCTCAAAATAATTGGACTTGCCCACGGGCTTTGACTCTCTTAAATTACTTTATTTACAACATTTCGTCGATTTGACGCTGAACTTCTTTTTGTGCACTTTTTGAAAGCCTAAATGGTCTCTGCTTTATTGGAACAGCGTTGTCAGTGTCGATTTTATGTTGTGTTAGTGTTGTAGTTGACGGGCAAAATTCGGATCACTCAAAAACATACTTAAATTTCTTCAGTAATTTAAAAATTTGATTCAGTTGTTCGACTGATAAATTTTCACCCATTTTTCTAACATCCAAATTCATTTTTAGATTCTCGTGACTCTCAAATTCACCTGTTTCTTGTCCTTCTTCTAAGGAATCCAAAAATGCTTCGTCTGATATTTAAACATCACAAATCGATGAACCTTTTTCGATCACAACCTCCCTATTCAGTGTATTAATCACACTTAACAGAATAGTTCCATCATCTTTGACCTCGTTAAGACAATTTCCCCAAATTATACCCTTAGCGAGACTCAATTCGAATCAATTTGTCAGATTTGTTTGTGTTTGTACTAAAATAATTTTGTTATTTGATCATGTTTGCTTCTCTACTTTCATCAGACTCTTCATCAATTCCGGCATCGACCACATAGCCTTTTTTTTCAAAACTATTTTGTCTCTGCTCGCTTTTTCAACAGATTTGTAAAAAATTGCAACAATTTCTTTCCATTTTTTATCTCAAAGTAGTTCTAGATAATTCTTTAATGTTCAGGTACCACTGAAAAAAGTCTAGATCTGAGCATTCTTATTCTATTATCCTGATCGAGCTTTGTTAATGCTTTGTCTATTATTTTCGATTTCATAACAATAATCACTGATTTTTTGATCTGGTTTTAGTTGCTTTGAAAAAAAGAGATTGAGGTAATACTCGGGTGATTTAACATAGCCTCTTTTCAAACACTCTAATATATTTTTGATGTCATTTTTATCTGCTTCATCAATTTGACCTAACAATTTTTTTGCCATACCAACAAAACAAAGTTCAATTGCCGCAACTTTTTAACGATCTACCCATCCGAAAATTATGTAGTCATTCTTGAATGCTACCCCGAAATCATCAAAACCCCCACTTTCTCCATAATACACCTAGTTGTTACCAATGCAACGTCTCATTTTTTTTTCAAATAAATTCTATCTGTAAGCTAATGCCAACCAAAGCCAAAAAAGAAATTCAAACTTTTTCTCTTTTTTTCTTTTTTTTTCTCTTTTTTTCTCTTTTTTTTCTCTTTTTCGATTTTCTCCACGCAGACTAGCTATTTTTTCTTTCGACCTGGATTCTCAAGTTGAACAACTAGGTCAGCTTTTCTTTTCTCCTCGTTTTTTTTTCTTTTTTTCTTAAACTTAAATTGTTTAAGCTTTCCCGCTATCACCAATGTAAGATGGGGGGGTCTGTGGGCTGGGGTCCTAACTAGATTAATACTTTTAGTTTAAATTGATTTTTATTTAATAATCATCTAAAATCATTATTATTATTTATTATTATTTATTGTATAGCTGGTCGAGCCAAAGCTCCTTCAGCAAAAATAAAAAGTTTAAATTATATTAAAAAAATATTAAAAAAAAAAAATGTTTAAAAATAAGATAGTATTGTTAAAAATTTAAAAATAAGTTCAAATATTAGATAAAACAGGATTTTGAATAAGTGGATAAAGTTGATCAATTATAAGATAATAACCGCACAATGGAGTAGGATATGTTATATCTCTAGATTCAAAGTTGAGTTTAAACTCGTTCACAAGTCGACAGGTTAGGGGAACTTGCTTCTGCAGACTTCTTCTAATACAGCTCTCGCCTAAATCAAACAAACGGTTATCGACCCTATGCAACTTCAAATCTTGAAGGGCACAGTTAAATGACCTTCCTGCATATTTAAGTTTAAGGATGCTACGTGTTGCAGAGTTTTGGATAACTTGGAGTTTCTTTAAATTACTTTCGCTATATACATTTAAACAGGGAAAAGAATAGTCAATAACTGAACCTATAAGGGATTTGAAAATTGAGCATAGAGTTGTTTTACTCAGAGCCCATTTTTTGTTAGAGAGGATTTTAATGATGTTTAGTCGGGACTGACATTTCTGTTTAATTTCGCTAACCTGATTATTGAAGTTTAATCTTTCGTCAAATGTTATGCCTAGGAATTTTATGGATTTTGAGTAGGGAAGATTTTTGTTAAAGAATTTGAGCTTGAGTTTAGGTAATGTGCTGCTTTTTGAAAATATTATAAAAGAGGATTTTTCGACAGAAATTTTCATTTTCCATTTGGTAAGCCATGGCTCTAATTCACTTAAGTATTTATTTATTTGTGATTCCCCTTTTTCTTAAAGATAGAAAATGTCACTAAGTCATCTGCAAATAGAAGGGAGTAGCAACTATTAGTCTTGTCTTTTTTTGGAATGTCATTAATAAATATGTTGAAAAGCAAAGGGCTAAGCACAGATCCCTGAGGAACCCCTGCACTAATTTTGAAAGGACCACTAATTATATTATTAACATTTACATTGAATAATCTTGAGCTTAAGAATGATAAGACCCAAAATATGATATATTTTGGTACGTTTAGCTTAATAAGTTTAAATATTAACCCCTTGTGCCAAACTCGGTCAAATGCTTTGGATATATCTAGGAAGATGCTACACATGTTTTTTTTCTATTAAAGGATTCCATAGCTTTTTGCGTAAGAAACATTAGGTTATCTGCTGTTCTCCTGTGTTTGCGGAACCCTGATTGTTCGTTGCAGATAATGCCCTTACTTTCAACAAACTTATATAGCCTATTGAAAATTATACGTTCTAAGACTTTACCTAAACAACTTGTAATACTTATGGGGCGATAATTAGAAGGATTACTGTCAAGCCCTGATTTTTTTGGAATCATTGTGATGTGAGCAGTTTTCCAAGCTCTTGGGACTTCTCCTTTAGTGAGACTCAGGTTAAAAAAAATTAGGATGTCATTTATAGTTTTGTTCGGAATATTTTTTAGAAACAAATTATAAATTCTATCTGGACCTGGGGCTGAGAAGTCCTTGATATTTTTTATAGCTTCTTGTAACTCATTATTACTAATTGGTTCAAAAGTCGAATTTGATTCTTTTTGGCTAGTGAATTCATAAACGGTGTGTTCAACTTCGGTTTCGAACCTTGGAGAGTCACATTTATTTGGGCTAAAAGTCTTTTCTAGATTCTTCCCAAAAATATTCCCCTTCTCCTTGTCAGTTTCAATTTTTTTGTTGTTATGAACTAGAGTTGGGATTTTATTAGAAGATTTAGAGGTGCGCATTTTATTTATTTTGTTCCAAAACGGTCTACTTGATGTTGGAGACTTGCCAAGTTTAATGACGAAGTCATTCCAGTTTTTATTTCTGAATTCTTTGATTTTTAATCTTAATTTAGCTGTAAGTTTGTTATACGAAGTTTTACAGGAAGAATTATTTTTTTTTGATTTCACGTTATGCCTTACGCCTTTCTTTAATCAAATAGACTATTTCGGATGGGAATAAGCATTTGAAAATCTTATGACCAGGTCTAGGAATGAACTTGTCAGCGGTGTTTAAAATATTGCTCGTAATGGCTAGGTTTAGGTCGTCTATGTCAGAGTTTTTTGGGGATGGGGGGAGGTTCTCAAGATATTCAGTAAATAAATCCCATCTGGCTAACTTGAAGTTGAATTTCCTGGAGCTCTCTTCAGCTCTAATGCTATGGCTATTTGTTAGGCTAATCGAGATAGGGCAGTGATCGCTTGTCATGTCATATGAGTTAAGTACTTTAAAGTCAAGTACACTGTCTAGTAAGTTAGAGGTGCAGAGAAAGATATCAAGCAGTTGGCTGTAGTCAGAGTTAGGGCGGAAAAATGTAGGGGAGTTGTTGTTGAGAATGCAAAAGTTTAAGTCATTTAGAATTAATTCAAGTATGTCCCCGTTGGTATTGTTTTGATCGACTAAACATCCTATTGATTTGGCTTTAGCATTCAAATCACCCCCTAGAATAAAGTATTGACATTTTCTAGAAATTTCAATGAAGAGGTCAAGACACAGGTTGTTTTTATTTTTTTGACTATATGGTGGATTGTAAAGGGTGAAGATTGAGATGTACTTACTACCACTCTTAAGATTTATGCAAATCAGTTCTTGGTTGAAGTTGTCAAAGGAGAAGTCTTGGGCGAACTCAAGTCCCTCCTTTACGAGAATTGCAACACCCCCACCATATGATGTGCGTGGTTTACTAATTGTGTTGTAGTTGTTGAACCTTAGGTAGAAGTTGCTTTCGGGACCACAAACCTTCGTTTCATTTAGCAAAACTATATCAGGTGAAGTGGTCTGCAAAAAATTTTCAAAAAGAGTGAGTTTACTTAGAATGTGATTGCAGTTCCATTGTGTGACTATTAGGTTATTAAACAAACTAACAAGAAAATCTGAATCAGAATAATAAGGAAAATTATTCATATTATTAAATAAAGTATTGAAAATAGATTAATATAAGAGGATTAGAAGAAAGAGATATAGGAAAAATTACTACGGTTTAGCCGAAAATGAGAACCTTCTATTTCTGGACGATTCTTCATTAGACTTTGTCTTATTTTTGTGCTTGTTGTCTTTCGGATTGTTTTTTTCGACCTGGGTTACATTTGTCGGTTGAGTTATTGGTTTCTGCGGCATTGATATCGGTATTTTGGATTGTGGTACTTCAACTTTTTGTTCACTTTGTTTATTTTTTTCGTATGGGTTTTTGTTGTCAATTTGCGGAAAGTTAGCATTGTATGGTATGTTCTGAAATCCATAACCAATACTAAAACGACCATTTTTCGGGTTATTATCGTCGTTAAAAGATGTGTCTTCTAGATAACGTTTCGTAGTTCCACTTTCTTCCATGTTTGCAAAAGATTTCTCGATGTCAGCATTGGTCAACAGCCCATTCATAGGAGAATCAGCAGCTTCCTGAGCAGGCATTTCAATAGCTTGGGCAACCACGGTAGCTTATCATAAAAGCGAGATATATTTATACCATCGCTTTCAGTAGCAAATATTAAATAAATGTATATTCGAATCTGTTAATTTTTTTTAAGAAACAAAATTTTCCACGCTTTCAGTTAGCTTTGTTGTCTGGCTCTGTATTATTATTTATTATTATTATTTATTTGTATTTCTGTACCGAGCTTAAGCTCCTTCAGATTAAAAAAAAAATAAAAGAAAAAATCAAAATAAAGCTAAATAGAATAAAATAAAAATAAAAAATAAGAAAAAAATAATGTAAAAATAATATAAGTTAAAAAATAGAGAAATATTAAAATTAAAATTAGATAAATTAAGATAGAGGGTAACAGAATACATTTTTTATATATTTGATGGTTCAGGATAAAAATAGGAAATAGTAAGGTAGCAATTACACAATGAAGTTAGGTTAGGATTTGAATAGACTAAACAATTTATTATTTATTTATTTGTAAGTCTGTATCGAGCGTTAGCTCCTTCAGAAAAAAAAAAAAAAAAAAAAAATACAACGAAATTAAAAATAAAGTTAAAAATAAAACTAAAAATTAAAATAAAATAAAAGTTTTAAATCAGTAAAAATAAAATAAAAAGTTTTAAATAAAAATAAAAAAAAAAAAAAAAAAAAATAAAAATAGAATAAATCTTGAAATAAAATATTAGTTTGAGTATCTCAAGAAGAATAAAAATGATCAATGACAAGATAGCAATTACAGAGAGGGGTAGGATGAGTAATAAATCTTGAGTCAAATCCTCTTGTGTATTCATTTACCAATCTGACTAGCAATGGGACAGAGTTGCAAAGTCCCACACTAACATACTTCTCGCTCAAATCAAAAAGACGATTAGGGACTGTGTAAATTCTTAATTTGCTTTGGGCCTCTTGATGTAAGATTGTAGATGGTGTGTCAAATCTTAATTTTGGAATGGCACGTATGGCTGAGTTTTGGATGGTTTGGATTTTTTTAATGTTTGAGTCTGAATAAGAATTTAGACATGGGAAGGTGTAGTCCAATATTGAGCCTATAAGAGATTTATATAGAGTTGTAAGTGTTTTAGCATTTAGATTCCAATTTTTTTTAGAAAGAATTTTAGAATTATTTTTAACTTCATTTTCTCGATGTAGATTGTTCCCATAAATGCTAAGGTCTAGATTGGGTTCTCTTTTGAAAAAATTTTGAAAAAATTTTGAAAAATTTTGATTTTGAAAAAATTGTGTAGCATGATTTTTCAATTGACAATTTCATTTTCCATTTAGTAAGCCAAGGTTCAAGTTCTTTCAAGTATGAATTTACCCTATGTTCAATATTTCTTCTTGATTTGAAAATAAATAATGTGACCAGATCGTCGGCAAACAAAAGGGAATATTCAGTATTCGTTTAATCTTTCTTTGGAATATCATTGATGAAAATGCTAAACAGTAATGGGCTTATGACTGACCCTTGAGGAACTCCGGCTCTTATCAGATATTCATTGCTTGAATGGCCATTTACATTGACATTGAACGTTCTAGATTCCAGGTAGGACCTTGTCCAGTAGATTAAGTATGGTGGAAGGTTCATTTTGATCATTTTATAAATAAGGCCATCATGCCAGACTTTATCAAACGCTTTAGAGATGTCAAAAAACAAGCAACAGACTTTTTTTTTCCTGTTAAAGGATTCGGTAATTTTTTGAATTAGAAAAAAGAGGTTATCGGCTGTCCGCCTGTGCCTTCTAAATCCTGATTGTTCTCGTATAAGTAAAAAGTTTTCTTCAATATGGTTATAAAGTCTATTATAGATTATTCTTTCAAGTAATTTTCCAAGACAACTAGTCAAGCTAATCGGACGATAGTTTGTAGGGTCCTTTGTAGGCTCTGATTTTTTGGGTATCATAGTGATTTGAGCATTTTTCCAAGCTTTCGGAATTTGACTTGTTTGAAGACTTTGGTTAAAGAGCTCTAATACTTGATTTAAAGTTGTTTCCGGAAGATTTTTCAACATCAGATTATGGATCATGTCTTTACCACATGCTGCATTATCTTTTACTTTATTAATGGCAAAAATAATTTCATTTTTTGTGATAGGTTCGAAAGAACCAAATTTTTTGGAGAAAAAACTAGAGATCTCAGAGTTTATTTCTGTATACTTTGATGATGTTTCTTGATCACTATGAAGGTTAAAAGTTGAGGCTAAAAGCTCTCCAAATGGCTTCCCTTTATCTTCATCACTTGTTAAAAGTTTATTTTTGTAGAATAATGATGGTATAAGATTTGAATTTTTTTTAGATCTAAATTTATTAATTTTTCGCCAAAAGGGTCTAGTAGATATTGCGTTTTTTCCCATTTTTTGTATGAAATCAAGCCAGTTGTTGTTTCTAAATTCGGCAAGCTTAAGCCGCAGTTCAGCTGTAAGTTGGTTGAATTTGGTTTTGAGTATGACACAACGATTCTTTTTGAATTCCCTCCTTGCTTTTCTCCGTTGTTTGATCAAGGCAATAATCTCGTTTGGCAAAGTTGACTTGAATGTTTTGCGAGACAGTTTTGGTATGCTTTTATAAGCTGCTTCGAGTATATTTTTTGAAATCAATTCATTTAAATGATCAATATCTTCAAACTTTTCAAGTTGAATTGAGCTTAAGATTTTCCTAAAGAATTCCCAGTCTGCTTTTTTAAAGTCGAGTTTAATGTCGCATATATTCTCTATAATTAAATAATCAGCCGATACACAAGTTCGAATCGGAAAGTGATCACTGGTCATGTCATCTTCAGTCATTACTTTAAACTCAATAATTTTGTCCAAAAGAGATGGTAGAGTAATAAAAAGATCAAGAATTTCATAGTACTGTCTGTTGAAGATATTAAAAGTCGGTGTGTGGTCATTAATCACGGAGGAATTGAGCTCATTTAAAACTCTTTCTAAAATCAAACCATTTTCGTTTTCTCCAATGCATCCAATTTGTTTAGTTTTTGCGTTAAAATCACCTCCAATTATAAATTTTTGACATTTTTTTGAAATATGTGTCAAAAGTTCAAAAGGAAGAATTTTGTTGGGTGGATTGTAAAGGTTAAAAATGGAAAGTGGATAATCTTTAAGCTTAACTTGAATGCAAAGTAGCTCAAGTGAAAGATAATCGAAAGAAGAATCAAGTGTAAACTCGATACCATTCTTAATTAGGATTGCCACGCCTCCACCTCTCTTATCGCGCGGCTTTACCACTGATTGATAATTTTTGAAGTCTAGGTAAATATTTGACTGGATAGTATCCATCTTTATCTCATTGAGCAAGAGTATGTCAGGTGATTCCTTAGTTAAAAAATGTCCTAAAAGCTTAGCCTTACTGGGTAAATGATTACAATTCCAATGGGTAATTACTAACCTGTTGTTTATTGTAGATTTTTTTATTTTTTCGTTCGAAGATAACATTTTAAAATAAAATAATAGAAAATAAAAAAAAAACAGATAGATAAATAACTAATTAAGCAATTTTTTCGGTTTTTGCTGGGTCTGATTCTGATCTGAATTCGAAATTGAATTTTGTGAGATAAAACTCTCAAAAGCATCGTCTTCGTCTTCACGATTTGTAAGCGGTTTTTTCGATTCTTTTTTTGATTCAGATTCCGACTGTCGTTTTTTTTGGACTCGTGTAAGGATTGGTGTGAAAGAAACTTTGGCACTTGTTTCGGTTTCAGTAGTTTGTGGATGGTTTTCGATTGGTGGTCGGGTGTTGTTGAGTAGAACAGGAGTATGAAGACTGGTATCACTCTAGGTCGATGAAGATCGAGACTTTTGTTCATATTCCATGTTGTTGAACGGGAATTGAGGGGTCTTTGGAGCTGATAAGAGTGACTGTTCGGCTGGTATGGTGTCTATGTCGTATGTTTCATCAACATATAGGTCACTGTAGTCAATCTTACTTCGTTCCAATGTTTTTAATTTTTCGGCCAAAGAACATTTTTGTGTTTAGTGTCCTTTTTGTTGACATTTGCCACAAACAGATTGCTTAACTGGACATTTTGCTATATTGTGAGTGTCTTCTTGGCAAAAATAGCACCTCGGTTTTTGTCCGGCAATTGTTAGAATACACTTAAGTCCGTATTAAAAGAGCAGACTAATAAATAGCAAGATCAAATTAGGAGAATTAAATTAGCACGTTTAATTTAGCAAATATTTATAAATAGCAAAAAAAAATAGCGAGAAAAAAAAAGCAATTTTAAAAAGCAAGATTAATTGAGCAAGAATAAATCACACTTTTTTTTAAACTTTAAGATGGAAAATTTAATTGACGATTTAAAATAAGTAATCTTTAATTGAGTGTGGTTATATTACTCAGTCTCAAAAAGATCATCCATTACTTAGTCTAAATGGATACTTTTATCGCATTTCTTACAAGACTAGTGATAAAATTAATTGGCGCTGTACTGAATCGCTTTGTAAAGCCAAATGTTTCACCAACGGTTGTGAAATAAGCAAAGAATATTTAGTAACATTTAAAAATGAGACAGACTCACTTCATATCCATGGTCAAAAAAACTCACTTCTACCAATTAAAGAAAAAAGAAGAAAAATAAAGGAGTCTACTGCTACGCTTGCGAAAATTGTTTCCAATGTACAACCAAGACAAATTTTAGCAGCACATGCAAATGAAATTAAAAATACAGAAGCAATCTCTCAAATGCCAAGTTATGATGCCGATCGTCAAGCTAATAACGGTACAAAGAGAAAAGTTCAACCCGAATATCCACTAGCGCCAAATAATTTAGCTGACATAAATTTACCTGAATTTTTAATGTAAACACTAGAAGATGAAAATGGAATTACTTCAAAATTTTTGATTCATGATTCTGGTATTGATGATCCGAATCGATTTTTTATATTTGGAACCGAAGAAAATTTGTCATTGCCTGAAGGAGCTCACTTGTACGCTGATGGCACATTTAGTATTACTCCACATCCATTTGAATAAATGTACACAATTCATGCAAGGATTCAATGGCGCTGTGTTCCAAAAATTTATTGTCTTTTGCCGCGTAAAAATGAAGCAATGTATGTAGCAGTTTTATTAGTCATAAAGTCAAAAATTAAAATTCCACCATTGTCTCTCATACTTGATTTTGAAAAAGCGTTCATAAATGCTGTGTCAAAAGTTTTTTCGAGTACAAACATTTATGGTTGTTTTTTCCATTTTTAACAAGCCGTGTGGCGAAAAATTCAAGAAAAGCTAAGTATTGTTTATTCAAAAAATGCACCGACGAGAAAACTTTTAAAGTTGGCACAAGTTATTGCTTTTATTCCACCATCAGATGTAAAATGTAAATTTGAAGAAGTAAAAAATAGTGTAGATAATACTTTAGTAGTAGTAGTAGTAGTAGGGTATGCTATGGGGGACTGAGTCCCCAAGCAGAGACGCCAGTAGACGACCTGCTATAATAGCCTACAACCAATTTTATTGACGCAATAAAGTAACACTATGAAGATCTCAAGAGCTTTTTTAAGTATTTAGAACATACTTGGGTTGGTTTTGATCATGAAGTTCTAGTGGAAAGAGGTAAAAACAGAAAACCAAAAATTATTCATACGAATCCAATGTTTGATATTAATCTATGGAATGTAAATAGCCGAATTCACGAAAATTTACCTCGCACAAATAATTATGTTGAAGCTTGGCATAATGCATTTAGCTCAATGTTATGTAAACATTCTTTAGTGTATAAGTTGATTGATGAATTTAAAAAGGAGCAAAAGAAAACCGAAGATATTTTAGTACAATTAAAAACTGGTGTTAAATATAAGCGTCCACCTGCTTATGTTATTTTAGACAATAGAATACAAGAAGTAATGAAATCATACTCGCCAATCAATTTTAAAGAATTCTATGACAATTTATCAACAATATTAGAATATTAATTTGCTATTTTTGCTATTTTTATAAGAGCTAATTATAAAAGATTTTTTTTTCTTCTTTTTTGACATTTGCTAAATAAATAAATTTTTTTGCTCTTTTAATTTTGCTGATAGCGCTTTTAATTTTACCTTTGCGATTTTGACACTTTTTATTTTAATTGATTGTATTTTAAACTTTTACCTTGTTGTCTAAGAAAAGTTTAAAGAATAAATTTCAGAATGCCTCTGCTTAGGTAGTTTTGGCTGCCAGTTGTGGCCCTCTTAATTTTGAATTTTTACATTTAAAACCTGCTGTCATAAACGATTTTTTTTGCTTTTTTCAGATTAATTTCCTTATTTTACACAATTGTTACTCGATTTGATTATCCAGGTCAATAACTTAATTCAATAATTAGGTTTTTAGTTCAAAAAATGGTTGATAGAATTTTCTTAAAAAAAATTCGAGACACTTTTTTGAAATTTTTCTTTTTTCAATTCACAAACGAAAAAATGATTTTTTGGTGGACTAGTATGATCCATTGGCTTTCAAAACTGAAAGTCAAATTTTTCTAATTCTTTTGTACTAATTGATCCGAATCATCCCGATAACAATTCAATACTCGAATATCGCAAGTATCGTTTGAAAAATACTAATACTAGTATAAAGTAACAAATTAGACAACTTTTTCTCAATTTCTTTTTTATGTTAAAACGTTTTTATTTAAAAAAAGTATCAAAAAAAGTGTCGAAGTATTGAAATCAATACTTCGACACTTTTAGTATTATTAACATGCTAATAATTTATTTCCAAATAATAACATTTTTTTTAAATTTTTATAAAAATTCAAATTTTTCGATTCATTTTTCTCTAATTTCAATCTTAAATTATCAGGTGAATTATGAAAAAAAATAATTTTTAATCAAAAGATAACATTCTTTCCAGTATTCTATGCTGAAAAAGCATACAAAACATAGATATCATCTAAAAAAATTTCTTTTTGACTTTAATTAAGATTTTGTAATGAAATATAATAAAATTAAATTCATTTTCGACAAGATACGACTATCAAACAAGTTAAGACTATGAGACTAGTTATAAGACATATAGAAAATGTTATCAGACCAAACAAGATAGTTAGGTTGAATTCTGTTGTATGTGCGTGATGATTATAGACAATTTTGGTGCCACAAGGTGCTGGAACGTTTGATGTATGATCACATTTCAAAGTAAATATATTAAACTTGAGTCCGTTGGGACAGTTGCTTCTCTTGACTGTTTTTAAATTTTCACACTTAAAAAAATCCGCACAATCATTCTCAATATTCGGATAAGATCCGTCTGGTCTTGAGCTACACAAATTTTTTTCATCTTTTTCACCTTTTTCCTCATTGCTGAAAGAATGATTGCCACAAAAGACGTGTTTAAATTCTTTACACGTTTTAGACTCTTCGTCAAATAGCTTTTTATCAGTGCACTGCTTTTTTGTTAATTTATTGTCCTTGCAATACAAATAACCTTTCGGTACAATTTTTTCCTATTTTCTATTAATTTTTACCTAAATTTACCTTGACAATCGTCTTGATTGGTTCTAGGGCCATCAAAATCACACTTATCGACTTCTTTCGTTCTCTCCGATTCCTTGGAGAGAATCTTTTCGTTTTCCTCTATCTCTTTAAAAATTGAACTCATATTAAAAATTGAAATTGAATTATTAATTAATCCGGCAACCAAATCACCATTGTCAAATACTACAAGTGATAGAATATTTTCTCTAATGTAACCAATGGTTACTCTTTCGTTTCCGCTATTTGTATTCCAAATTTTAATTGTTTGATCTTGAGATCCACTTGCCAAGTCGCCATTTTTGAGCACTGCAAGGCACAAAATCTTACCAGAATGACCAGTCAAAGTCTTTACTAAAATATAATTATTTGAATTCCAAATTTTGATTGTTTTATCACCTGATCCACTTGCTAAGTCACCATTCTTAAGTATTGCTAGTGCATAAACTTTATTTGAATGACCACTTAGAGTTTTTTTTAAGTATGAAAACCGATTTGATTGACGGTTCAGAATATAATTTAAGCTTTCATTATTTGCATTCCAAATTTTAATTGAACTATCATTATATCCGGCAGCCAAATCACCATTATTGAGCACTGCAAGGCACAAAATCCGTCCAGAATGACCGTACAGAGTAAATTTTGATTCTTTATAATTTGGATTCCAAAAATTAATTGTTGTATCAGCTGATCCACTTGCTAAGAAACCATTGTTAAGTACTGCTAGTGAGGAAACTGGACCAAAATGACCAGTTAGAGTTTTTTTTAAGATTCCAGTATATGTATTCCAAATTTTAATTGTTTGATCTTGTGATCCACTTGCCAAGTCGTCATTTTTGAGCACTGCAAGGCACAAAATCTTATCAGAATGACCATCCAGACTCATTACTAAATTATTATTTGTATTCCAAATTATAATTTTGTTTTTTTTTGTTACTTTTACTAAATCGCTATATTTAAGTACTGCTAGTGGCGAAACCTCATCTGGATATCTATCCATTTCAAAAATTTCACTAGTTCTTTTCCAAATTTTTAATGAACGATCATCTGATCCACTTGCTAAATCACTGTTGAGCGACTTTAGTCCTCTCGAATGATCTAAAAGGATCCTTCCTACTTCACAATAGCAATTGAAGGTCAAAATTGCCAAAATTTGATATAAGATAGTAGAATTTGTTTCCATTTGGCATAAGATTTTTTTATTAATATTGAATTTTTAAAGTTAAACTTTATTTATTTAGTTTACTAAGTATCTAAAAAGATCAAATAGTTAGGCTTAGAATTTTTATAATTTTGTGCAAAATTAGTTTTTATCATAATTTTTGAATAAGATCTTTTTTTTTAATGAAGATTTGAATATCAAATTTTTTGAAGTTGTTTAAAAATTTTTTGCTCGTCAAACTATAATTTTCGGAGAATAAAAATTAAACAAGTTTTTTTCTAATTGAAAGATTGATTAATTTGTTTAAATTTCGAGATCAATCATTTTTATTTCTAAAAATAATAATTTATCTTAATTTATCTTAATTCGACTCACCATATATCGAATATCCTACTCCACTGTGTAATTGCTACCTTACTATTTCCTCCTTTTTTCCTGAGCCATCAGATATTTAAACATATGTATCCTGTTACTCTCAATTAATTTATCTATTTTTTTCCTTTTTTTTAAATAATATTTACTATATTTTATTTTTATTATTTTTGAATTTACTTTATTTTTCATTTATTTTATTTAATCAATTTTTTTTTTGTTTTTTTTTAATCTGAAGGAAAGGATACAGAAAACAAATAAATAAATAAATAATATATAAGATTAAAATTTTTCCTAAGAAGTGCAATTTAATAGGATGGCCTATACTTTTTTTATCACTTATTTAACTCCAAATGATTAAATCTACTAATATCTATACAAAATAAATTTTAGCGTATAAAACGATTTTATTAAGATAGAAAGGCATCTTGAAGTTGATGATCAATTCAAAATATCATTCCAATTCAAAGAGTTTATCTTTAGATATTAAAGTTAATCTTTAAATTTATTTAAATAATCTTAATGCAACATGCTTTACATGTTATGTAGATTTAAAAATTAAAATTGTAATGTTTACATTAGTACCTTTGGGCCCGTCTATCCGATCTCTCGTTTAGACGTATTGGAGCGTGTATTTATGCTCCTTCTTAACTTAAACGCTCATGGTTAAGTTAATTAACTTCCAGTGATATCGACAAAGATGTCGCTATATCACAAAAATAATTTAAAAAAATTTTTTTTTCAACCCATTGATAAAATTGATTTTTAAATTTAAATTTATTTAACTGATTTTTTTAGAGTTCCTTTTGAAATTTTTTATTTCAAAAGAATTTGTATCTAGCATTCAAAATTAAAAATTAATTTTAAAAATTAATTTAAAATAAATCTTAAATTCCAAATAAGCAATAAAATGAAACATTTAAATTTTAATGTCACTAAAAACCAAGGAAGAGGTCACTGCTTTAAATATCACAAAGAAATTTCAAGGCTCCAACATAGAGATAACTTTTTTTTCAACAGAACCGCTAGCATATGGAACTCGCTGCCTAATCAATTAGTTGAAGCCCCCAATGTTAACAACTTTAAAGCAGGCATTGATTGCTGGATGAGCAGCAATCAATCACATCAGCTGTCTTAGTGTGCCTTGTCAGCACACTCGCTGGCTAGCCAGCTACAGTCTAAACTACTACTACTACTACTACTAAAAGATCAATCTTTCTTATAAATATTTTTGAAATAAAAAATTTATTTTATTTTTGAAATCTACATAACATGTAAAGCATGTTACACTAAAATTAATTAAATTAATTCAAAGATTAATTTTAATATTTAATGATAAACTCTCTGAATTGAAATGATATTTTGAATTGATCAGCAACTTCAAGATGCTTAACTAAAAAAATATTAAAAATAGATCAAGAAAAAGGAAAATTTTTTGTTATAAACAAATAAAATGGTCCCATAAAAAAAAATTCATTTATAACTAACGAGATATTACAAGCAGGTCTTGATAATTTAAAATTATGATTAATCACTAATCATTATTTTTTAATCAAATTCATGAATTTTAATTAAATATAAATTTAAATTTTCAATAATTTTCAAGCTTTATTTAGCAAAAAATAAAAACATATATAATTAAATTATGTTCAATGCTTCAAATAAAAAAATATCGAAACGGAAAATATTTTAATAAGCGCTTGAATTATCCGAAAAAAACATATTTTATTAAAATTCTAGATTCACTCTTTTAATCAATTTATATCTTCTGCAATTTATAACCTTATGTTTAAATAATCTAATATTTTATTCAAATAAATATTATTTTTTAAAGCTTTCATAAAATTTAGAATTATCTTATAACCAACAAATAATGATAATTCCAATACTTTTATTTTTAGTCACCATCGGAGTTTTTTTTTCAATACCAATCAGCATTTTGATCATCAATTATATTTGTTCATTTTTATTTTTCATTTACAAAATGAAAAACATAAATAAAGTCTGATTTTATTTATTTAAATTAATTTATTCTAACCAAAAAAAAATTCTAGTATTCAACTCTAAGTCTGAGAGAGTTTTGGAATACACCATGCACTTATGTGTCAAAATTTTGGTACTTTTTCGGCAAAGTTTATCACGGTATGCCGAATTTCTTTTTAAATATTTTTATTAATTTCAATTGATTTCTAAAAGGCTACGAAATACACGGACTTGAACAAGTGCCAAGCGATGGTCCAGCAATTTTTGTTCTTTATCATCCCCCTAGTCCGATTGATGCATGTTTTATACTCTCGGCAATATTTTTAAAACTAAAGAGAAAGCCAATTGCCATTGTAGAAAGAATGATGTTTAAATTTCCAGGTAAGTATCTGTTTATTTAAAAATTCTTAAAAAATAAAATTAAAATTTATTTTTATCTCAAAAATAAAATCTCTAAATTCATTCTTAAATCAGTCAAATCTATAATCAAATGTGATTTTATTTTTATTTTTGGCGTAAGTTAGTTTACCAAGTTTCTTTAAATAAACTTTTATTAAGGCATGGTACATTTATTCTTTTAAAACTTTTGATTTAAGTGCACATTCGTTCTGTTTTTGTCTAAAATCGATTTTTAAATGATCAATAGATATTTTATTATAAAAATTTAAATCAAAATATTTTTAAATTAATTATATATTAGAACAAAATTATATATTAAATTGATTATATATCCTCTTAGAACTCGATCAATGATTAAATTTAATTTTTATCAATACCAAGCCTACCTTTTCTATTCCATTCACTAATTTGTACATTTCAATCAAGTCCCCTCTCACTCTTCTTTCACTCAGCTCTGTCAGTCCTAGTTTTGTCAACCTCATTTTGTGCGACATGTTTCTTAGATATAAAGGTCTTTTTGTTGCCCTCCCTTGCACCTTTTCCAACTCATTCACATCCCTTTTTATACTTTGATTCCAAACTTGCACTGCGTAATCTAGATGGGGTCTCACCAGAGTTGTTTAAAAGTTCAAAATAAAAGTCCAAGACCGGACTTTAATTATTTTCTAATTTTTCAAAAGTCCAAGACTACAGACAAATTACAGAAAAATTTGCCGGCAATTATGAAATTTTTGGTAATTTTTTTTTAGGTTTTTTATTCTAAAATATGCAAAAAATTTTCAAAGTTAATAGTTTTCATGTATTTTTAATGGAAACTAATGTTAAGTTGAAAAAAAAATTTCAAGTCTTGGACTTAAAAAACCAGAGTTATTTAAAAGTCAAAATTTGAGACTTGTGACTTTTAAACATCTCTGGGTCTCACCATGGATTTATACAATTTTACCCACAGTCTTTCATCTCTACTTGTAAACGTTCGCTTTAGCATTCCAAGTACCCTGCTCGCTTTCGCACAAGCACTGTTCACTTGGATGGTCCACTTTAAATCTGATGAAACCATCACTCCAAGATCCCTCTTACACTCTGTGGTCGCTAGTATAACATTTGAGTTGCTTTTTTGAGTATATTTATGCCTTGCATTTAGTCTGCCGAAATGCATTACTTTACATTTGTTAGCAAACAGTCCCATACGCCAAACCTCTATCCATTTACATACTCCATCCAGATCTTTCTGTAACATCGCTCTCTCATAAACTTAGTTTTAAAAATTAAATATACAAGAGCACTAGTGAATTATGAGTCAAATGACTTGTTAATGACTACGTCAATTAACTTAACCATGAGCGTTTAAGTTAAAAAGGAGCATAAATACATGCTCCAATACGTCTAACGTAGATCGGATAGACGGGAGATCGGATAGACGGGCCCAAAGGTACTAATGTAAACATTACATCTGGCGACGAGGATAAAAGCCCCAGAAGACTAATAAAAGTGCTTCTCGGTGGCAGTAGTGTTTATAGTACGTGCAGCGGCTACCTGACGAGTGTCAGTTAGTACCTGGGAAAAATAATAGTCTATGACTGGTCCCGGTCATTGGTGATCCAGCAGTGGTCACAATGGTCGACAGTTCCCTAGCATTCGCTTAATAAAAGCGGGGGAAGATGTGATATAGCGACATCTTTGTCGATATCACTGGAAAGTTAATTAACTTAACCATGAGCGTTTAAGTTAAAAAGGAGCATAAATACATGCTCCAATCGGGCCCAAAGGTACTAATGTAAACATTACAACTTTGACTTTGTCATTTTTGAACAATTCGGGTAAATGTAAAATTATATTTATTAAAATTTAAGAAATTAATTGAAAATTTTTATCTTTTAAATAACAATTATAATATTTGAATAAAAAAATAGGTTATTTTTTTTCTGTTTCACTCTTGCATTCCGAGCAAATGCTTCGTAAAACCAGCTTGTATATTGATTCATTGAATCCAATATCCTTGTCAAGCAGAAAATCTTATAAAATAAAAAATAATATTAATAAATTAGATTTTTTAAATTTTCAAATTCTTACCTCTTGCAGCTCTAAGAGCTTGGATGTTTTGGTCCAATTTTGCCCAAACATCAATATCAGGTACTACAGCTTTGACCATAACTCCAAATATTGATGTCCCACTTTGTTTCTATTCAATCATTACTTTAATTCGATTGAACAGGTTTTTATGCATATAGATCCTTTGGTGGTTTTGGTGAACCAGGATTTCGGTTGTTATTTTACCAAATTGTTTTATTTCTTGATACTCTTTTTCCGAACCTAAATATTTTAATATTTGTGCGCACACTTGTAAAATATTTTGTATGAATGAAGTATCTTAAATTTTTATCTTGCGCTGTTCATTTTGATTGCCAACATTCCTCTTAATATAAAATGAATACTAATAATTGAATTAAAAAGTTTTTCATCAAACAAAATTACCCATGAAAAATTCTTTATTAGTTGAGCACTATTTTTTAATTATTTTAAATTTAATTTAGCATTGCTTAAATTCTACCAAAATTCTACTAATTAAATTTAACATAACCATAATATTATCTTTTCATCTATTCAGATTTTTAAATAAGAAAAAAAATTTCGAAATACAATTTTTCAATAAAAAAAGGTATTAATTTAATTTTGTTTTAATTTTGAATAAAATACAAAATTTATTCGTAAAGGATATAGGGCAATTATGGTACTGCGATTTAAAAGCTGGTGCAAGAGTATTTGGAGCATGTTCACATGTAACAAGTATTATCTGGTATTTAGGTATAGGACAAAATAAAAGAGAAAAGTTAATTTCTAAAAAAAAGCGAAAATTTGTATAATTTTTGTCTGGATTGTGATAAGAAAGATATCGTTGAGAATGATTTATCTTTAATTCAGAATGAAAATAAAGAAAACAATTTCTGATACTAAATAAACGAACAAAAATCTTTTTTTAATCATTAACACTTTATTTTTACAAAATGTTGTTAAGTTTGGCTAAAATTGTAATTTTTATAAAAAAAATAAATTGACAATTTTTTATTAGTATAATTAGTAAAGGAAGCAAAATTTTCTAGGATCTGATTTTTTTATATGTTTTAGTCATTTATTAGAGCAAGAAATTAAAAAAAAAATTTTATCGATGGTCCTTTGGCTTTGGGGTATCTTTAGACCTCATAAGTAAATTTTGGTTTTAAATGGCTAATGGATAAACGAGTATCTCTTCAGTTATTTTATCTGTCATTTTCAGATCTCTTCCTCAATTCTGAGCATTTTGATATACAAAAAACCTAATTAGCCTCAAAAATACCCGAGATACGGTTATCTAACTAAAACCAGAAATTAAAAAATGGGTATTGTGAATTTCAAATACAAATTTAACAAAAATTCTTCATTTTTTGATAAATTAAAATTAAAGTTAATAAAAAATATTAGAAAAAATACTGCAATAAAGTGCAACATTCTTTGTTTCACCTTTTCAACCTAAAATTATTTTCCTCATATGAAAATAGAGAAAAATAAAGCATCAATAAGATTTAAATGGATTATTGATTTGATTTAAAAAAAAAAAAAGAAAATTAAAATTTTAATTAGGTTGAAAAGGTGAAACAAAGTATGTTGCACTTTGTTGCAGTATTTTTTCAAATATTTTTTATTAACTTTAATTTTAATTTATCAAAAAATGAAGAATTTTTGTTAAATTTGTATTTGAAATTCACAATACCAAAAAGATGCAGAACTTTGGACTTCTGTAACTTTTGAACGGAAGGTAAGATTTTTAAAATTCTAACTGATTATTCAGCTCGTCCAGATGTATCAGAAAATATATAAAAGTTAAATTTTTTGATTTTTTAATCATAATTGCTTTATATCCTTTGAATGTTTTTCGTTGATTTTTTGAAAGATTTTCGAAATCTTATTTGACTAATATTATTTAGAGCTCGATTAAACCTCATCAGATTTAAAAGAGAAAAACTATTAAAGAGAAAAAACAAAGAATTTTTGATTAATTTTTTTAATACAAAATAATCCTTTATAATCTTAATTTAAAATTTTTATCTTTTTCATTTAAAATTTCAAGGTTTTGTAATCTTTGGATTTTGCTCAATATGCCCTCGTTTCCAGCGACATAACTTTGTTAATTTTAAAGCTTTTTCCGATCTATAAAAACCAAAAGCAAGTAAATTGTTTTTTCTTTTCAGAACTTTCTTGAGATTTTGAACCTGGATGGATAATCTTAAAAATAATTTGTAAAAGGCCGAAAAATGCGTTTTTTGCACTTTTTCAAAGTGTTGTATTTTTTTCTGTTGAGTAATTCAACTCTTGTTAAAAGTATGCAAAAGAGCAACTCAGAAGTTTGAATTTGAGCCGTTTATTTTATTCTCTTTATTGATTCAGTGTTGAACAGACTTGTTTATAAGTCACAGTTTTAAGTCTAAGTCACAAAAATTTAAGTCAAAGTTATGAATTGCACAAAAATTTTATCAATACCTGCTTCATCAGGACCAGTTGAAAGACTTTTTTATAAATCTGGTTAAATTAACAGGCCACATAGATTAAGAATTTGAAACTACAGTCAGGAATTCGGAAGCAACGACTGAATTGGTATCAAATATGGATTTATTAAATGAATAGAGGATAAAATACTATTTATTAGTTGTAGTAGTATTTAAAACTGCTGCATGGTTTTTATGCCATGCGGAGCACGTCAACTGTAGATGACGCCCTATGGCAGTCAATTTTGTGCTTGTTTAACTTGTTTTTGAATGCATTGACTGAATTTGAGTTTATTATCTCGTCTGGAAGCGTGTTCCACTCATTTGCGACTCTGTTGTTAAAAAAGAAGTAGCGTTGATTGCAGCAGCGAACTATTTCACAATTATAATATCCTCGATGACCTCCTCGAGGGTTTGAGCGTGCTGGTGTTGTGTACCAATTGATAGTCTCGAGTCCTGCTTCTAGTTTGAATATTTGAATAAGATCGCCTCTTGTTCTTCTTTCTAATATTGTGTTAAACCGAAACTTGTTACATCTTTCTAAATACTCCAAGTTTTTGTAAGAATGCGGGATTTTGGTCGCACGATGCTGGACATTTTCGATCTTTTTAATATATTTTGAGATGTATGAATTCCAAGCAGCGATAGCGAACTCCAAATGTGGTCTGACAAACTCAGTGTATAACTTTTTCCATAGTGCTGCATTGCGGCAAGTAAAAGTATTTTTAAAAGTCCTAGAATGCTGTTGGCTCTTGAAACTGCTCTATTCACTCGATAGCTCGGTTTAAGATCGTCTGTAATTAAACTGCCCAAGTCTCGTTCACAATTGGTTTTTAGTATTTGAAATAAAGTAAACAACTAGTTGAGGTTCACCAAAATCCTTTATTTAATTTCTTATTAATTCTAAGTAATAAAATTTTTAGTTTTTCTTTTTAACATTATCATGTGCAGGGAACTTGTGTATGCACGGTCTCGCCTGCGCTCAACATGCACATTGTCTACTGAGTCAGACGAGTGCATGAAACTGCGCAGCGAACCGAGTACATACACAGTGATGTCTTCATCACAGTATTCCTATTGTATTTTCTTTTGATCTTTGCATTGATAAATTGAATTTTTGATTATGCCTGCCGATGTGCATGATTTAACATTTATCTATGTTGAGGGGCATTAACCAAGTGTCGGTCCAGTTAATGATTTTGTTTATATCTTGTTGTAACCTCAAAGAGTCTTCAGTAACGCTTTTCGCACCAATTATGTTGAGTAACTTGGTGTCATCCGCATACATTTTACATTCACTTTATATCAAGAAGGTCGTTCATACAAATGATAAGTAAAATTTGGCCAATTACCGATCCCTGGGGTACTCCGCTTCTAACTTCTCGCCATTCAAATTGTTTTCGCCTTGAATTACTCTCTGTCGTCTTTTTGATAAATACATAAATTTAATATTACATTTATAATTAAATTACTTTGTTTGTTTAATGTATAATTTAATATAATAAAAAATATGAGAAAATTATGCTAAGAAAAAGTTTTTTCATTTTATTGACTTGACTTAAAAACATGTCTGGTGTTGAATTTCTGATTGAATATTTTAACTTTGTTTCGAATTTTCACTAGAAATAAAAGTAAATCTTCATAATTAAATGAGTTTTATTTTTAGGCTATCAAACATTTTTGGAAGGTGTTGAGCATACTCCAGGAACAATTGACACGTGTGTATCGATGTTAAATAAGGGTGAAATTTTCTTAATATATCCAGGTGGCGTTAATGAAAGTATAAAATCAAACGGCTATAATCTGCTATGGAAAGCAAACGCGGGCTTTGCAAAAATTGCTCAACAAGCCAAAGTCGTATGAATTTTTTTTTCTCAAAATAAATATGTTTTGATTTATTTTTTACTTAGCCTGTAATTCCGTTGTTCACAAAAAACACGAGGCAAGTATCTGCTGAAATATCTTTCATAGGCAAACTTATACCTATTGGCTGGTTTCCTGTTAAACTGCAGTAATTTACATTAAATAAATAAGATTATAATTTTTATTTAAACTTGAAGGACTTTTGTCGGCGAAAGAATTGAATATATTGAAAATAGAAGTTTAGAAGAACTTGTTTCAATGGTGCTTAATTTTTTTTTATAAAATTTATTTATTTTAACGGATTCAATCATAATAAGGTAAAATCATCGCTTGTACACTTGATTAACAGACACCAAGAAATTCCTTCAAGCGTTACTTATGCCTTGTTTGAAAGACTTATCTCAGGAAACTCAATGTAAATTAATTAAAAAATATAACCTAAAATATTATCAATTGACATTAAAGAAACGAAAGTTCTACGCCATTAAATTTACAATCCAGCTTGGTTTAGACTTAACTGACTTAGAAAAAAAAGTTAAATACCGTGATACACAAACAAATTTAAACCAGCTGGTTTATTGTCACAAAAAATTTTTTTATTCAGCTTATGGAAAAGCTGTATAAAATACAAAATTGTGGTGTGAAGTTGTGGATTTTTATTTATTTATTTGCAAAAAAATTGTATCTTTTATCTAAAGATCAAGTTTGGTGTTTAAATCACCAAGTTAGCCACCAATTTGTCGTGTATATTTTAAATGATTTAAAACTTTTTTAGAACATATCTATTTCAAACTTTGTCGAGACATTAAGTTTATCGAAGACATTTTTTTTCAATTAAAAATTTTATTTTGTGAGAATGGCAGAAAAGCATTTATTATACTTTTCTATATTAATGTTAAATAAAAGATTAGAAAAATAAAAGCAATTATTTTGTTATTAGATTAAAAAAAAATGAAAAAACAGGCTATTTTTTCCTTTCCTTTTTTTGATAGTTCACCCTAAAAATATCCATCCAAGTCCTAGTCGACAAAAGGGTCGAAAATGCGGACCTGGAAGATTTCCTACCGGAAAATGGTGGGCACGATCGAGCTGGATTTGAGCGACTGCGAGCGGTTAGCTCTCAAACACAAAATGGCCATGCTTCAACGGTTAGCTTCTCTAGTCTTTATGGCTTCAAAGAAGCCAAACTAAAATAAAAATCTCAATTCTTGTAATAAATTCAATAACTTAAAGCAAAAGTGACCAAAATCCCGTACGTGACCATATGTTCTAGCTTATATTTGACGCGATACTTTATTGCATCAAACTAGCTAAATTAAACACCATGCCTTTCCAAACTAAACATGTCAATTCTTGTAAGAAATTCACTTACGCACAAGTTGAAAGAGTCAATTGACAAAAATCGTGTACGTGCCCATATCTACTGGCTCTAGGTCAACCGCAAAATATCTTTCCGAGGATACAAAGAAGGGGAATGCGTTATTGCCGTACCGAATATCATTGCTAGTATGCCAGCTCCAGTGAATATCCAACCTCTAAAAGATCCAGGACTCGACATGATCGTTTTGATTTCTATGTAATAAGATTTCAAAATTAACTCCCATTTATTCTTTTATAGATATTTTTTGAGGGACGATAATTACCTCTATATAAAAAATAATTAGTCACGTGTCAATTTTACTTACTTTATTGTATAAAAAATAAGTAATCAAATTTATGCAATTTTTTTATTTTTTTTGTTAATTATTTGATTGTAAAAAACAAAATTACAAAAAATTACTTAGTTAATTGCAGAAAATTATTATTTTTCCTAACAAATACTTATGACTCATCATGGAAATCATTCGATCTAATAGCCGAATGTAAAAAGTTTAAATTGCAGTATAGTGGTCGCAAATTTGAACTAGTTAAACGATTAAAACAATTTAAAGAAGAAGAAGAAGAAAAGAATTTAGAGAATAATATTATTAACCACCTGAATTGTCTGCTAATATTAGAGAAATTAGAATTGTTAAGTTTAATAGAGATGACTGGACAACATCCACTTGTACTTGTAGTACCTATTTAAAAAATTATTTTTTTCATCATTTGCTAGTCTTAGCAGCAGTAGTAAAATAGTTTATTGGAGTTCCAAATAAGTAAAAAAAAACAAATGGAGTCAGAGCCAAAAGCAAAACGGGGTCGCAAGAATATAAGTAGTATTTTATATTTACTTTTTATACGAGAAATCAATTATTTTTGACAATGACTTAAATATATTTTACATTTATCAAAGTAAAATATACATGCTTTTTTGTAACTAATTATTTTATTCAATACAGTGTTTTTTTATTTACAGGTAAGTAAATATTTATTAGGTGGGACTAATTTTTCCCCCTTTTTGAGATAAAAAAAAATGCTAAATTTTCAAAAAGCTAAATAGAATATTGCAACATTTTATTAGTTTTATAATAAAATTGGGTAATAACTTTTTTTCAAATTCAAAACTAAAATTTCACGATAAAAAATAAATACTGAGAAATGATAATTTAAGTATAAAAAATGTTTTATTTTGAACAAGTTTCAATACGAATCATATAAAACAAAACTTTACCACAAAAAAAAGAATCCTTTTTTACATCTAATAAAATTACGATGGATGAATTTATAGATATTTATAAAAATTCCAAACAATCAAATGATTTCAAACTTCGATTGAATGGCTCTACCTATCGGAAAACTGGAAGTGAATGTGGTTCCTCAAAAATGGGCAACACTATAAAAATTCAAGGGATTGGAAAAATGAATGCTTTAGATGAGTTGAATCAAAAAATATGAAATGGTCCAGCCAAATCTGGTATATTCACTAGATAAAAAGAAAAGATGGCAAGTTGCCTCCGAGCTCACTAAAAATATGAAAGATTATAAAGACGAAAATATTGACGTTCGTTTGTACGAAACAAGAAATAGAAATGAAAAAAAAGCCAACTTTATTGCCATTTGTATAAGCCCATGGAATATATCCGTTAAAGGTCTTATGTATGAACATGGTAAAAAATATGAATATGAGGAAGATATTAGAATTGGCTTATTTTTGGACAAAAACCTTGATAAACAAAAATATTACCGTAATATCTTCGGCGAAGATAAATTTATAAATAGACATAATTTTCGCCAAATTGAAAAAAAAATGAATCAGGGGATCAATCGAATCAATAAGCATGATCAAGATCATGTTGAGTATCGAATAGAATATGTGCCAAAAAAAAATATTTTAAAATACGGAAATAAAAAATTTGCTTCTGAGCCACGTGCAGCAAGGCAAAAAAATTAAAATTTGGACTTTGATTATGAACAATGTCTTGATTATTTCAGCGAGCAAGATGAAATACAAGATAAAATTTTAGATGAATCAAATGAGAATAAAAATCAAATCAATTTAAACATAGAAGCTTTAATAGATCATCATATATGTTCAGTTATTGAAAAAAATCAGAGAAAACAAAAAAAGAAATAATTTTTTTTTTTTTTATAAGAATTATGTTAATATAAATTTAATTTTAAAAACAAAAATTTAATAAAAAAAAATATCTTTTAAATATTTGTTAAAAAAATTTCTGATAATGATAATGAGTATTTAAAAAAATTTCTGTCTCTTTTAAATTATTTAAGATAAAAAATCATTTTTTAAAAATAATTAAAATCATTAGATTAAGTGAGTTTTAAAATTTTAAATAATCGCTTTGATCTTAAAATTTGATCTGAAACTTCAGTTTGTCCTTTTAAATTTTTATTAAATATAAATCAATTTTTTTTAAATTAAAGAAAAATTAAGAAAAAAATTTTTGCTATTTGAGAAACTTTCGTGAGAGAAAATTTTTCGAATTAAAGAAATCTGTTGATGAGCTCATTCTTTTTTGCTTGAGGTAACATGCTAAAACCAACATTAAAATTTAAATTGAATAAATATTTAATTTTCAATTAATTGAGTACGGATAAACCCTGCAAAATAATCTGGAACAAATTTTCAGATTTTTAATTTAAAAAAAAAAGAGTCATCACTTTACTTGACTTTTGATTATTAAACAAAAACATAAATAAAGTCTGATTTTATTTATTTAAATTAATTTATTCTAACCAAAAAAAAATTCTAGTATTCAACTCTAAGTCTGAGAGAGTTTTGGAATACACCATGCACTTATGTGTCAAAATTTTGGTACTTTTTCGGCAAAGTTTATCACGGTATGCCGAATTTCTTTTTAAATATTTTTATTAATTTCAATTGATTTCTAAAAGGCTACGAAATACACGGACTTGAACAAGTGCCAAGCGATGGTCCAGCAATTTTTGTTCTTTATCATCCCCCTAGTCCGATTGATGCATGTTTTATACTCTCGGCAATATTTTTAAAACTAAAGAGAAAGCCAATTGCCATTGTAGAAAGAATGATGTTTAAATTTCCAGGTAAATATCTGTTTATTTAAAAATTCTTAAAAAATAAAATTAAAATTTATTTTTGTCTCAAAAATAAAATCTCTAAATTCATTCTTAAATCAGTCAAATCTATAATCAAATGTGATTTTATTTTTATTTTTGGCGTAAGTTAGTTTACCAAGTTTCTTTAAATAAACTTTTATTAAGGCATGGTACATTTATTCTTTTAAAACTTTTGATTTAAGTGCACATTCGTTCTGTTTTTGTCTAAAATCGATTTTTAAATAATCAATAGATATTTTATTATAAAAATTTAAATCAAAATATTTTTAAATTAATTATATATTAGAACAAAATTATATATTAAATTGATTCTATATCCTCTAAGAACTCGATCAATGATTAAATTTTATTTTTATCAATACCAAGCCTACCTTTTCTATTCCATTCACTAATTTGTACATTTCAATCAAGTCCCCTCTCACTCTTCTTTCACTCAGCTCTGTCAGTCCTAGTTTTGTCAACCTCATTTTGTGCGACATGTTTCTTAGATATAAAGGTCTTTTTGTTGCCCTCCCTTGCACCTTTTCCAACTCATTCACATCCCTTTTTATACTTTGATTCCAAACTTGCACTGCGTAATCTAGATGGGGTCTCACCAGAGTTGTTTAAAAGTTCAAAATAAAAGTCCAAGACCGGACTTTAATTATTTTCTAATTTTTCAAAAGTCCAAGACTACAGACAAATTACAGAAAAATTTGCCGGCAATTATGAAATTTTTGGTAATTTTTTTTTAGGTTTTTTATTCTAAAATATGCAAAAAATTTTCAAAGTTAATAGTTTTCATGTATTTTTAATGGAAACTAATGTTAAGTTGAAAAAAAATTTTAAGTCTTGGACTTAAAAAACCAGAGTTATTTAAAAGTCAAAATTTGAGACTTGTGACTTTTAAACATCTCTGGGTCTCACCATGGATTTATACAATTTTACCCACAGTCTTTCATCTCTACTTGTAAACGTTCGCTTTAGCATTCCAAGTACCCTGCTCGCTTTCGCACAAGCACTGTTCACTTGGATGGTCCACTTTAAATCTGATGAAACCATCACTCCAAGATCCCTCTCACACTCTGTGGTCGCTAGTATAACATTTGAGTTGCTTTTTTGAGTATATTTATGCCTTGTATTTAGTCTGCCGAAATGCATTACTTTACATTTGTTAGCACACAGTCCCATACGCCAAACCTCTATCCAATTACATACTCCATCCAGATCTTTCTGTAACATCGCTCTCTCATAAACTTAGTTTTAAAAATTAAATATACAAGAGCACTAGTGAATTATGAGTCAAATGACTTGTTAATGACTACGTCAATTAACTTAACCATGAGCGTTTAAGTTAAAAAGGAGCATAAATACATGCTCCAATACGTCTAACGTAGATCGGATAGACGGGAGATCGGATAGACGGGCCCAAAGGTACTAATGTAAACATTACATCTGGCGACGAGGATAAAAGCCCCAGAAGACTAATAAAAGTGCTTCTCGGTGGCAGTAGTGTTTATAGTACGTGCAGCGGCTACCTGACGAGTGTCAGTTAGTACCTGGGAAAAATAATAGTCTATGACTGGTCCCGGTCATTGGTGATCCAGCAGTGGTCACAATGGTCGACAGTTCCCTAGCATTCGCTTAATAAAAGCGGGGGAAGATGTGATATAGCGACATCTTTGTCGATATCACTGGAAAGTTAATTAACTTAACCATGAGCGTTTAAGTTAAAAAGGAGCATAAATACATGCTCCAATACGTCTAACGTAGATCGGATAGACGGGCCCAAAGGTACTAATGTAAACATTACAACTTTGACTTTGTCATTTTTAAACAATTCGGGTAAATGTAAAATTATATTTATTAAAATTTAAGAAATTAATTGAAAATTTTTATCTTTTAAATAACAATTATAATATTTGAATAAAAAAATAGGTTATTTTTTTTCTGTTTCACTCTTGCATTCCGAGCAAATGCTTCGTAAAACCAGCTTGTACATTGATTCATTGAATCCAATATCCTTGTCAAGCAGAAAATCTTATAAAATAAAAAATAATATTAATAAATTAGATTTTTTAAATTTTCAAATTCTTACCTCTTGCAGCTCTAAGAGCTTGGATGTTTTGGTCCAATTTTGCCCAAACATCAATATCAGGTACTAGAGTTTTGACCATAACACGAAATATTGATTTACCACTTTGTTTCTATTCAATCATTACTTTGATTCGATTGAACAGGTTTTTATGCATATAGATCTCTTGGTGGTTTTGGTGAACCAGGATTTCGGTTGTTATTTTACCAAATTGTTTTATTTCTTGATACTCTTTTTCCGTACCTAAATATTTTAATATTTGTGCGCACACTTGTAAAATATTTTGTATGAATGAAGTATCTTAATTTTTTATCTTGCGCTGTTAACTTTGATTGCCAACATTCCTCTTAATATAAAATGAATACTAATAATTTAATTAAAAAGTTTTTCATCAAAAAAAATTACCCATGAAAAATTCTTTATTAGTTGAGCACTATTTTTTAATTATTTTAAATTTAATTTAGCATTGCTTAAATTCTACCAAAATTCTACTAATTAAATTTAACATAACTATAATATTATCTTTTCATCTATTCAGATTTTTAAATAAGAAAAAAAATTTCGAAATACAATTTTTCAATAAAAAAAAGGTATTAATTTAATTTTGTTTTAATTTTGAATAAAATACAAAATTTATTCGTAAAGAATATAGGGCAATTATGGTACTGCGATTTAAAAGCTGGTGCAAGAGTATTTGGAGCATGTTCACATGTAACAAGTATTATCTGGTATTTAGGTATAGGACAAAATAAAAGAGAAAAGTTAATTTCTAAAAAAAAGCGAAAATTTGTATAATTTTTGTCTGGATTGTGATAAGAAAGATATCGTTGAGAATGATTTATCTTTAATTCAGAATGAAAATAAAGAAAACAATTTCTGATACTAAATAAACGAACAAAAATCTTTTTTTAATCATTAACACTTTATTTTTACAAAATGTTGTTAAGTTTGGCTAAAATTGTAATTTTTATAAAAAAAATAAATTGACAATTTTTTATTAGTATAATTAGTAAAGGAAGCAAAATTTTCTAGGATCTGATTTTTTTATATGTTTTAGTCATTTATTAGAGCAAGAAATTAAAAAAAAAATTTTATCGATGGTCCTTTGGCTTTGGGGTATCTTTAGACCTCATAAGTAAATTTTGGTTTTAAATGGCTAATGGATAAACGAGTATCTCTTCAGTTATTTTATCTGTCATTTTCAGATCTCTTCCTCAATTCTGAGCATATTGATATACAAAAAACCTAATAAGCCTCAAAAATACTTGAGATACGGTTATCTTACTAAAACCAGAAATTAAAAAATGGGTATTGTGAATTTCAAATACAAATTTAACAAAAATTCTTCATTTTTTGATAAATTAAAATTAAAGTTAATAAAAAATATTAGAAAAAATACTGCAATAAAGTGCAACATTCTTTGTTTCACCTTTTCAACCTAAAATTATTTTCCTCATATGAAAATAGAGAAAAATAAAGCATCAATAAGATTTAAATGGATTATTGATTTGATTTTTAAAAAAAAAAAGAAAATTAAAATTTTATTTTAGGTTGAAAAGGTGAAACAAAGTATGTTGCACTTTATTGCAGTATTTTTTCTAATATTTTTTATTAACTTTAATTTTAATTTATCAAAAAATGAAGAATTTTTGTTAAATTTGTATTTGAAATTCACAATACCAAAAAGATGTAGAACTTTGGACTTCTGTAACTTTTGAACGGAAGGTAAGATTTTTAAAATTCTAACTGATTATTCAGCTCGTCCAGATGTATCAGAAAATATATAAAAGTTAAATTTTTTGATTTTTTAATCATAATTGCTTTATATCCTTTGAATGTTTTTCGTTGATTTTTTGAAAGATTTTCGAAATCTTATTTGACTAAGATTATTTAGAGCTCGATTAAACCTCATCAGATTTAAAAGAGAAAAACTATTAAAGAGAAAAAACAAAGAATTTTTGATTAATTTTTTTAATACAAAATAATCCTTTATAATCTCAATTGAAAATTTTTATCTTTTTCATTTAAAATTGCAAGGTTTTGTAATCTTTGGATTTTGCTCAATATGCCCTCGTTTCCAGCGACATAACTTTGTTAATTTTAAAGCTTTTTCCGATCTATAAAAACCAAAAGCAAGTAAATTGTTTTTTCTTTTCAGAACTTTCTTGAGATTTTGAACCTGGATGGATAATCTTAAAAATAATTTGTAAAATGCGTTTTTTGCACTTTTTCAAAGTGTTGTATTTTTTTCTGTTGAGTAATTCAACTCTTGTTAAAAGTATGCAAAAGAGCAACTCAGAAGTTTGAATTTGAGCCGTTTATTTTATTCTCTTTATTGATTCAGTGTTGAACAGACTTGTTTATAAGTCACAGTTTTAAGTCTAAGTCACAAAAATTTAAGTCAAAGTTATGAATTGCACAAAAATTTTATCAATACCTGCTTCATCAGGACCAGTTGAAAGACTTTTTTATAAATCTGGTTACATTAACAGGCCACATAGATTAAGAATTTGAAACTACAGTCAGGAATTCGGAAGCAACGACTGAATTGGTATCAAATATGGATTTATTAAATGAATAGAGGATAAAATACTATTTATTAGTTGTAGTAGTATTTAAAACTGCTGCATGGTTTTTATGCCATGCGGAGCACGTCAACTGTCGATGACGCCCTATGGCAGTCAATTTTGTGCTTGTTTAACTTGTTTTTGAATGCATTGACTGAATTTGAGTTTATTATCTCGTCTGGAAGCGTGTTCCACTCATTTGCGACTCTGTTGTTAAAAAAGAAGTAGCGTTGATTGCGGCAGCGAACTATTTCACGTCTATAATATCCTCGATGACCTCTTCAAGGGTTTGAGCGTGCTGGTGTTGTGTACCAATTGATAGTCTCGAATCCTGCTTCTAATTTGAATTTTTGAATAAGATCACCTTTTGTTCTTCTTTCTAATAGTGTGCTAAACCGAAACTTGTTACATCTTTCTAAATACTCCAAGTTTTTGTAAGAATGCGGGATTTTGGTCGCACGATGCTGGACATTTTCGATCTTTTTAATATATTTTGAGATGTATGAATTCCAAGCAGCGATAGCGAACTCCAAATGTGATCTGACAAACTCAGTGTATAACTTTTTCCATAGTGCTGCATTGCGGCAAGTAAAAGTATTTTTAAAAGTCCTAGAATGCTGTTGGCTCTTGAAACTGCTCTATTCACTCGATAGCTCGGTTTAAGATCGTCTGTAATTAAACTGCCCAAGTCTCGTTCACAATTGGTTTTTAGTATTTGAAATAAAGTAAACAACTAGGCGAGGTTCACCAAAATCCTTTATTTAATTTCTTATTAATTCTAAGTAATAAAATTTTAGTTTTTCTTTTTAACATTATCATGTGCAGGGAACTTGTGTATGCACGGTCTCGCCTGCGCTCAACATGCACATCGTCTACTGAGTCAGACGAGTGCATGAAACTGCGCAGCGAACCGAGTACATACACAGTGATGTCTTCATCACAGTATTCCTATTGTATTTTCTTTTGATCTTTGCATTGATAAATTGAATTTTTGATTATGCCTGCCGATGTGCATGATAAATTTATCTATGTTGAGGGGCATTAACCAAGTGTCGGTCCAGTTAATGATTTTGTTTATATCTTGTTGTAACCTCAAAGAGTCTTCAGTAACGCTTTTCGCACCAATTATGTTGAGTAACTTGGTGTCATCCGCATACATTTTACATTCACTTTATATCAAGAAGGTCGTTCATACAAATGATAAGTAAAATTTGGCCAATTACCGATCCCTGGGGTACTCCGCTTCTAACTTCTCGCCATTCAAATTGTTTTCGCCTTGAATTACTCTCTGTCGTCTTTTTGATAAATACATAAATTTAATATTACATTTATAATTAAATTACTTTGTTTGTTTAATGTATAATTTAATATAATAAAAAATATGAGAAAATTATGCTAAGAAAAAGTTTTTTCATTTTATTGACTTGACTTAAAAACATGTCTGGTGTTGAATTTCTGATTGAATATTTTAACTTTGTTTCGAATTTTCACTAGAAATAAAAGTAAATCTTCATAATTAAATGAGTTTTATTTTTAGGCTATCAAACATTTTTGGAAGGTGTTGAGCATACTCCAGGAACAATTGACACGTGTGTATCGATGTTAAATAAGGGTGAAATTTTCTTAATATATCCAGGTGGCGTTAATGAAAGTATAAAATCAAACGGCTATAATCTGCTATGGAAAGCAAACGCGGGCTTTGCAAAAATTGCTCAACAAGCCAAAGTCGTATGAATTTTTTTTTCTCAAAATAAATATGTTTTGATTTATTTTTTACTTAGCCTGTAATTCCGTTGTTCACAAAAAACACGAGGCAAGTATCTGCTGAAATATCTTTCATAGGCAAACTTATACCTATTGGCTGGTTTCCTGTTAAACTGCAGTAATTTACATTAAATAAATAAGATTATAATTTTTATTTAAACTTGAAGGACTTTTGTCGGCGAAAGAATTGAATATATTGAAAATAGAAGTTTAGAAGAACTTGTTTCAATGGTGCTTAATTTTTTTTTATAAAATTTATTTATTTTAACGGATTCAATCATAATAAGGTAAAATCATCGCTTGTACACTTGATTAACAGACACCAAGAAATTCCTTCAAGCGTTACTTATGCCTTGTTTGAAAGACTTATCTCAGGAAACTCAATGTAAATTAATTAAAAAATATAACCTAAAATATTATCAATTGACATTAAAGAAACGAAAGTTCTACGCCATTAAATTTACAATCCAGCTTGGTTTAGACTTAACTGACTTAGAAAAAAAAGTTAAATACCGTGATACACAAACAAATTTAAACCAGCTGGTTTATTGTCACAAAAAATTTTTTTATTCAGCTTATGGAAAAGCTGTATAAAATACAAAATTGTGGTGTGAAGTTGTGGATTTTTATTTATTTATTTGCAAAAAAATTGTATCTTTTATCTAAAGATCAAGTTTGGTGTTTAAATCACCAAGTTAGCCACCAATTTGTCGTGTATATTTTAAATGATTTAAAACTTTTTTAGAACATATCTATTTCAAACTTTGTCGAGACATTAAGTTTATCGAAGACATTTTTTTTCAATTAAAAATTTTATTTTTGTGAGAATGGCAGAAAAGCATTTATTATACTTTTCTATATTAATGTTAAATAAAAGATTAGAAAAATAAAAGCAATTATTTTGTTATTAGATTAAAAAAAAATGAAAAAACAGGCTATTTTTTCCTTTCCTTTTTTTGATAGTTCACCCTAAAAATATCCATCCAAGTCCTAGTCGACAAAAGGGTCGAAAATGCGGACCTGGAAGATTTCCTACCGGAAAATGGTGGGCACGATCGAGCTGGATTTGAGCGACTGCGAGCGGTTAGCTCTCAAACACAAAATGGCCATGCTTCAACGGTTAGCTTCTCTAGTCTTTATGGCTTCAAAGAAGCCAAACTAAAATAAAAATCTCAATTCTTGTAATAAATTCAATAACTTAAAGCAAAAGTGACCAAAATCCCGTACGTGACCATATGTTCTAGCTTATATTTGACGCGATACTTTATTGCATCAAACTAGCTAAATTAAACACCATGCCTTTCCAAACTAAACATGTCAATTCTTGTAAGAAATTCACTTACGCACAAGTTGAAAGAGTCAATTGACAAAAATCGTGTACGTGCCCATATCTACTGGCTCTAGGTCAACCGCAAAATATCTTTCCGAGGATACAAAGAAGGGGAATGCGTTATTGCCGTACCGAATATCATTGCTAGTATGCCAGCTCCAGTGAATATCCAACCTCTAAAAGATCCAGGACTCGACATGATCGTTTTGATTTCTATGTAATAAGATTTCAAAATTAACTCCCATTTATTCTTTTATAGATATTTTTTGAGGGACGATAATTACCTCTATATAAAAAATAATTAGTCACGTGTCAATTTTACTTACTTTATTGTATAAAAAATAAGTAATCAAATTTATGCAATTTTTTTATTTTTTTTGTTAATTATTTGATTGTAAAAAACAAAATTACAAAAAATTACTTAGTTAATTGCAGAAAATTATTATTTTTCCTAACAAATACTTATGACTCATCATGGAAATCATTCGATCTAATAGCCGAATGTAAAAAGTTTAAATTGCAGTATAGTGGTCGCAAATTTGAACTAGTTAAACGATTAAAACAATTTAAAGAAGAAGAAGAAGAAAAGAATTTAGAGAATAATATTATTAACCACCTGAATTGTCTGCTAATATTAGAGAAATTAGAATTGTTAAGTTTAATAGAGATGACTGGACAACATCCACTTGTACTTGTAGTACCTATTTAAAAAATTATTTTTTTCATCATTTGCTAGTCTTAGCAGCAGTAGTAAAATAGTTTATTGGAGTTCCAAATAAGTAAAAAAAAACAAATGGAGTCAGAGCCAAAAGCAAAACGGGGTCGCAAGAATATAAGTAGTATTTTATATTTACTTTTTATACGAGAAATCAATTATTTTTGACAATGACTTAAATATATTTTACATTTATCAAAGTAAAATATACATGCTTTTTTGTAACTAATTATTTTATTCAATACAGTGTTTTTTTATTTACAGGTAAGTAAATATTTATTAGGTGGGACTAATTTTTCCCCCTTTTTGAGATAAAAAAAAATGCTAAATTTTCAAAAAGCTAAATAGAATATTGCAACATTTTATTAGTTTTATAATAAAATTGGGTAATAACTTTTTTTCAAATTCAAAACTAAAATTTCACGATAAAAAATAAATACTGAGAAATGATAATTTAAGTATAAAAAATGTTTTATTTTGAACAAGTTTCAATACGAATCATATAAAACAAAACTTTACCACAAAAAAAAGAATCCTTTTTTACATCTAATAAAATTACGATGGATGAATTTATAGATATTTATAAAAATTCCAAACAATCAAATGATTTCAAACTTCGATTGAATGGCTCTACCTATCGGAAAATTGGAAGTGAATGTGGTCACTCAAAAATGGGCAACACTATAAAAATTCAAGGGATTGGAAAAATGAATGCTTTAGATGACTTGAATCAAAAATATGAAATGGTCCAGCCAAATTTGGTATATTCACTAGATAAAAAGAAAAGATGGCAAGTTGCCTCCGAGCTCACTAAAAATATGAAAGATTATAAAGACGAAAATATTGACGTTCGTTTGTACGAAACAAGAAATAGAAATGAAAAAAAAGCCAACTTTATTGCCATTTGTATAAGCCCATGGAATATATCCGTTAAAGGTCTTATGTATGAACATGGTAAAAAATATGAATATGAGGAAGATATTAGAATTGGCTTATTTTTGGACAAAAACCTTGATAAACAAAAATATTACCGTAATATCTTCGGCGAAGATAAATTTATAAATAGACATAATTTTCGCCAAATTGAAAAAAAAATGAATCAGGGGATCAATCGAATCAATAAGCATGATCAAGATCATGTTGAGTATCGAATAGAATATGTGCCAAAAAAAAATATTTTAAAATACGGAAATAAAAAATTTGCTTCTGAGCCACGTGCAGCAAGGCAAAAAAATTAAAATTTGGACTTTGATTATGAACAATGTCTTGATTATTTCAGCGAGCAAGATGAAATACAAGATAAAATTTTAGATGAATCAAATGAGAATAAAAATCAAATCAATTTAAACATAGAAGCTTTAATAGATCATCATATATGTTCAGTTATTGAAAAAAATCAGAGAAAACAAAAAAAGAAATAAATTTTTTTTTTTTTTATAAGAATTATGTTAATATAAATTTAATTTTAAAAACAAAAATTTAATAAAAAAAAATATCTTTTAAATATTTGTTAAAAAAATTTCTGATAATGATAATGAGTATTTAAAAAAATTTCTGTCTCTTTTAAATTATTTAAGATAAAAAATCATTTTTTAAAAATAATTAAAATCATTAGATTAAGTGAGTTTTAAAATTTTAAATAATCGCTTTGATCTTAAAATTTGATCTGAAACTTCAGTTTGTCCTTTTAAATTTTTATTAAATATAAATCAATTTTTTTTAAATTAAAGAAAAATTAAGAAAAAAATTTTTGCTATTTGAGAAACTTTCGTGAGAGAAAATTTTTCGAATTAAAGAAATCTGTTGATGAGCTCATTCTTTTTTGCTTGAGGTAACATGCTAAAACCAACATTAAAATTTAAATTGAATAAATATTTAATTTTCAATTAATTGAGTACGGATAAACCCTGCAAAATAATCTGGAACAAATTTTCAGATTTTTAATTTAAAAAAAAAAGAGTCATCACTTTACTTGACTTTTGATTATTTGCTGACTTAACACTTGACACTAGAACTATTAGTAGAATTATTAGTTAGAATTAACCTACAGTTTTTACATGATCATTGGTATTTACTTAAATTAACTATTTATTTTTTATCATCTAAATTTCTGATGCAAAATACAAAGCAAAAAATCATTTTCCTTAATTTTTCTTACAAATTTTACTTATTATTATTTTTTATTTCATTAAACGCCTTAAAGGCATAAATGTTAAATTTCTTAATGCAAGATAAATTCACAATTGCTTTTTTATTTTTCTTGACATTGAATAAAAATGATTGAAATCTAAGACGTATTTCTAGAAATTAAAAATTTTTACACATAAAATCAAAAAAAATTTAAAAATTATTTTTTTTGAAGGATTTTAAATTCAATTTGAAATTGAATAAAATGAACCACTCACACTCAAAACATAAAAATATATCAAAAATGTCATTAAGTAACATCTGAGAAATTCTATTCAAAATTAAGAAAAAATTTTAAAATAAATTTGAATAAATTAATGTTCATCCAATTTAAAATTTAATGAGGCATTTTCTTTTAATCACTCATTCAATTTAATTGAACTAAGTGAATTTAATAATTTAATAATAAAATTAAAATATTTTTTGAAATCATATATTTCTGAAAGAGCATGAAATTTTCTACACTCTGGTGTATATTTTTATTTAAAAAAGGGTGTGTAAATTTTATTCATTTTAAAAACAGTCCATAAACAACGCTTTTTCTCACTTAAACAAATTTTTTTTAAATAAACTAGACAAAATTTTGAACAAATTTATGGTTTTACCTTGGCATGTATTTTTCGAGATACTTAATTTATTTTTTCTGCTACTAAATGAAAAAATGATATTTAATTAATTTTTATTATTTGTTTTTTAGCTATCAAATTTATTTTATGAGAAAATAAATTCACACTTATGATAATAATTTTTTTTTTTGATAATAGAAAAAAGAAATAAAAAGAAAACAAAATAAAGAAAATATTAATTAATTTTTTCACATTTTCTTGTTTGCCGGTTCACTTGGAACTTGAATTGAATTGAGTTTCTATGGTTTGTCTTAAAAGAGCTCTTCTTCTTGTTGCTGGTCGACTTTTTTTCCTTTTTTCTCCAAGTGGAACATCTTGTGCATTTTTGTGCCATTCAACGCCATTGTCACGACAAGTAATATCCCAAGAATTAATCAAGTATCAATCAATTAAGTATCAATTATCAAAGAGTTTTTAGAAATTTTTGAAAACTTTAATCACAAAATAATTGTTACAGAAAAAAAAATTTTAATATCACAAGAATTAATTTTATTATCACTTTGATTTTCTTTTTATTATCAAAAGTGTGAAAATTAAAATCAATTTTATTTTTTTTCTAGTAGCAGAATAAATAATTTTATTATCACGAAAAAATATAAGCGCTTTATTTATATAAAAATAAAGCCAAATTCAATAAGGTAAAACGCTTATATTTTTTTTCGTGATAATAAAATTATTTATTCTGCTACTAGGAAAAAAATAAAATTGATTTTAATTTTCACACTTTTGATATTAAAAAGAAAATCAAAGTGATAATAAAATTAATTCTTGTGATATTAAATTTTTTTTTCTGTAACAATTATTAATTAAATAAAGTGTCAAACGTATTGTTACTCATTAAACTAGCTGCATTTGGTCTTCCAGATTTAATCATCAAGTGGATCAATTCTTTCCTTAGTAATCGCAAGCAGCGAGTCGTGGTTAGTGATGTAGTATCAGATTGATTACCGGTCACTAGTGGCGTTCCTCAAGGATCAGTGCTTGGTCCTCTCCTCTTCATTGTTTTCATTAATGAGATGCCAGAAGTTTGTAGCTCAGTTTGTAAGCTATACGCAGACGATAGCAAGTTGGCGAGATCAGTGGTGCGTATAGAGGATTCGATGGAACTCCAGTCAGATCTGGACAGATTGGTAGAATGGTCAGACAAATGGAAAACTATTTTTAACATAGAAAAGTGTGTCGAGATGCATTTCGGAGCAAACAATAGGAAATACGATTATCATCTTGGGGGCCTCACGCTAGCAAAGACAACAAAAGAACGCGATCTCGGCATCATTGTCACTCCTGATCTTAAGTCAAGTGAACAGGCAAAACAAGAAGCGGCAAGAGCAATGGTGGCTAGTCGAATACGACTCACATTTAAATACTTTTCACTAAAGTTAGTTGACCTTCTTTTCAAGTCCTTTGTTCGTCCTCATTTGAAGTTTGCAGTAGGAGCCTGGAATCCATATCGACGAAGTGATATCGATGTCCTCGAGCAAGTTCAACGTAGATTCTCGAAAATGGTTCCTGAACTTTAACCCCTACCATGATAGAAGAGAAGCTCTAGGATGGAGCACAATTGAAGAGAGACGTAGGCGAGGTGATCTCATTCAAATTCACAAAATTCAGCACGGCCATGATAAGGTCAAATTCATAAATTGGGATCAAAAGCTGGCTTCGGATGGTCTAGACAGCCCGGCAGGGAACACAAGAACTTGTCATAAAGCGATCGAGCGACAGTTGATTCGCAATTGTGGAGTAAGATACAACTTTTTTACAAACTGTTCAGCGGGTATTGGAACACTCTGGACGAAGAGACTAAAAGTGTTACTATTACGAACATTTTTAAAAAAAGAATTGCATAATTAATTAATTTTATTTAAAACTCTTTCTTTGATTCCAGTAAGATAGAAATTGTTCTAGAATATTCGGAAATATTTAAAAAAAAAATTTATTTATATTGTTGGCGTGTGGTTAATTGCTTGTTGGTGCTCATAATAAAAGAGTGGAAAGTGAACAATTTATTAACCTGAAATTTTAGTACAAGAACACCCCAACACTTATCTAAAAGTCTTGTCTATTTATACGAAGAGTATTTCTTATCAGTTATAAATTAGGCTTAGCAACAATTTGTATTTTATTCTATTATATTTATTAATGCAATAACAACTACTAGCAACAATTAAGTTACTACAACTTAAACTAAGGACTTTTAATTATTCTTTTCTCCACAGATACTGTGTAGCATTCCAGCTTCTCACTACTGTGATAAGCCGCTAAAATACTCCCTTTTGTTTTAAACAGCAATGTCCTCATTGCTTCACCAATTGCCAATCTCGCAATTGTTTTTTTTTTTTTTACGAATTGCAGCTATGTCTCCTACGGTGGCATCCCAGGCTCGCGGACTGGGTGTTACTCACCGTCTTCGGTCTTTTGTGGTACGCCTGATCCGACCCTTTGGGGGAAGGTAGCTGTTCGTAGTCCACTACCGAAGGCATACTGCATTTGTTTACCATAGTTGACGCATCAACTAGGTCTACCGGATCCAGCGCCCTAAAAACTTTAGTACGTATTAAACCTAGGAATTCCGCCCTAAACCTAATTCTCTATAACCGAAATACTCCTCAGACCCTCTGATTATTCGTCAAATGCTTGGGATAGTCTAAATCTTTGTACGTGAATTGCAACTGGTTTGCCATCTCTTTCTATTCGATAAGCCGCAAACAATATATATGTAAAAATAAGCTATTTAAAAAAATATAAAAATAAATTCTGTAAAAATAACTTATTTAATAATTGGCCGAAGGCTGTTATAGTGGGGCGTCTACGTACGCGACTACTTGGAGACTCAAGTCTCCCACAGCATATATACTACTACTACTACAAAAGTGTCAAGAATATATAATTTCAGTAAAATTTGAATATAATAATTATATTGATAATTTTTTGAATTTTTAACTAAATTTTAAACTCAATCTCATAAAAAATTATTCTTATGCTATCAAAGTCTAAATATATCCGTTCTCGCACTAATAATCTTGAGATATTTGCTAAAAAAATATTATTGTGATGGAAACTAATGAAAAAGTTACAAATGTCATTTAGTAACATCTGAGAAATTCTATTCAGAATTAAGAAAAAATTTTATTAAAAGTTTTTATTTATTTATTTTATTTATTTATTATTTTTTTTTTGCTTATAACGACACAACGATTAAGGCAAATTTAAGTTTGAGATCAAGATCAAAAGATCAAAATATAATTTTTTTTTAATAATAGATAAATAATTTTTTTCTTAAGAAATTACTTGACATGTTATATCAAGTTCATTTTCAAATATAAAATTCTAAGCTATTTTGAAATTCAAATACAAACAAAACAAAAATTCTTCCTATTTTGATAAATTAAAATTTAATAAAATAAAATATTTTTTAAAAAATACTGCAAAAAAGTGCAACATAATTTATTAATTAATTATTTATCAATATAAGTAGACAACAACCTTCTATATTTATATCTTAACGTTTAATTCAGAAGTGTTTTTAAGTCACAAGTCTTAAGTCAAGTCAAGTCAATGACTTAAAGGATGTCGCCGGATCTCCATTGAAACTTGGCCTAAAATTTTAAAAATGAAGACATATTAAAAAAAATACAAAAGGGGTGTTATTTTAAAGCATTTTTTCCTGGCTTTTTCCGAGGATAGTTTATTTAATATTTTTCAATATTTTGGAATGTCCAGCTTATTATGCGAAATTATAAAATTATAAACTATTGAAATAAAAATTTGAAACAAAATTTTTAAAAATATTCTATAAACTTATAAATTCTAAATTGAAATATAAATTTTTTAAATTCGAAACATGCTTGAGAATCTCAGGGAATGCTTCTGTCCTATTCCTGAAGGATGTAAAAGAAGAGGAGATACAGTGATGATTTGATCTAAGGTTTATACGTTATTTTACGTAAAATTACGCATTTTTACGTAAAATGACGTTGTAAACTTTGGTAATTTTACGTAAAATAACGTAAAAACCTTAGATCAAATCATTACTGTATTATTGGGAAAAATAATCTCAAAGAAATAAAAATTTTCGAGCTGGCAAATGATTTGAATTTATTTTAATCAAAAAATAGCTGTCGGTGATATAATGTGTAAGAAGCATTTTATGCTTTTTTACAAAAGACGGGCCCAAAACAATGTAAATGAAACGTCGAATTCAGAAGAAAACAACTCATCGTCGGTAATTCAAGATGAGAACAATTATGATATTTACGAAAATGTACAACCTACAACATCAGCAAATATAGAAGATTACACAAATGAATCTATTAATCAAGACGAGTGCAATTTTGAAACAATAGCCCCGACCGAGCAATAAGATAAAAATTCAAATTAAATTTGAAAAAGATAAAAATAAAGGAAAATTTACTGATCCAAAATCCGAAAGTATTTTTAACTGACAACAAAAATAATTGTTGAAAAAAAATTATCATGACTATATACTTGAAATATCTAAACTATATAATTGAGTCCATGATTTTAAATTGTCCAAAATTTTAACAACAATTTGATCGTTTTATCCTGTATATAATATATACAGATGATTTGTCACATTAAATAAAATTTCCATACTATTTTATTCAAATAATATTGACAGGTTTTTAATTTCAATAAGATAAAGGTTATTCAAACTTTTTACATTGTCCAATGCTCCTTCATAAACATGTTCATAATAATTTCATAAATTAATTATTAGACTTTGAATACTCAAATTTTGAAAAGCATTTTGCAGAATCATTTCCAAATCGTCGAGGCTAAAATAGCTCATTTTGTCAACATTGATAGGATCATATTCATTAATTTGAAAAAGATTCATAATTTTGAATAATTCTGTAAACAAAGAGCAGATAAAATCTTTTTTTTTGGATTAATAAAAGCAACTAAAAAAATAAAAATAAAATAAATATATTAAAATTTTATTCGATTAAAATATTATATTAAATGCAAACATGCTAAAAATAATCGAAATTCAACTCTTAAAAACTAGTGTCATAATAACATTTTTGCTAATTGATTATAAAATTATTTCATTTTTATAGCTGTGATTTAGCTCCTTGTGAGGCAAAATAATGGAATTTCTGACCAATATTTCGGCAGGTACATTCACATTCGATCCGATAATGGTGATCGAAGGATTCAATTTGCCTTTAGTAAACAAATCCTGGTGTTCTATCTTTGCATATGCCTTGTTCGGATCTGGATCCGACGGCGTGCCTTCAATTCTTGCCCAAGCACCAACAATCGAATTCCATCCAATGATGCTGTGCAGCACACAACAATTATTCTGTAGAACACTATTACCCAGAATAATTGATTCACGGATTCTGACCCCTGGGCCTACTGTGACTCCAAAGCCTACCGAAACATTCGGCCCTAAGACTGCACTGGGGTCCACATTTGCTGACGGATGAATAAACACATCACCAATTATTGTCGGCTGACCGTCGCAATTTTTTGCCAAGCGGTTTAAATTTAATTTCTTGTACAAATTAAGGTAGAGTCGATTGGCAAAAATTGCTGAACCAGCTGATTTGATTGAGCTCCAGGCATTTTCGGTTTTGAAAACGTAGAATTTTTTTGTAGAGCTCAATATTGGAAATATTTTATTCTCGATCATTATTGAATCACGAGCATAATTGACATCTGGCGGAAAAACACCTCTACAATTAAAAAATTTAATTAATAAAATTATTTTATTTTTTTTTCAAAGCAAATTCCATTATTCTTGGCAATAAAAAATATATTTTTTGTTTATTTTAACTGATCGTTAATTTTTTTTTCTAAAATCTTTATTTTGAAATTTTATTCAACCTAAATCATCAAAATAGGAAGAATTTTTGTTTTTTTGTATTTGAATTTCACAATACCAAATCTAAAATGTCCCTTTTTATTGAACTTTAATGGATTTAAATTTTTTTATTGATTTTAATAAATACAATTTAAATTGAATTTAATAAAACTTTTAAAGACAAAAAAAATTTAGTGTTTTATAAGTTATAATTTGTTTAAGTGGAAAAATAAAATTATTTTAAAATAAAAATAATGAATTTAATTTTGTGAATTAACTTTACTTGAATTTTTTTAAATTTTGATTGTTTTTGTTAAATAAACTAGAGATATATGAAAACCTAGGGTTAGCCGATTTTTTAGGGGGGGTCAAAAAAAAATTTTTTTGGGCTAGGGGGGTCTGAAGTTTAGCCGACTTAGTAAAAGTTGGTCTTCTTCGAGAGTCAATAAGTAATGAAAGTCAATATAAAATATGTTGTTTCTACACACCGTTTGATAGATAAATGATTTTTCTACAATTTGATGTGATTTTTAAATATTTTTTTTTTTTTTAATAAAAATTTAGGCTAAAAAAAGGAAATTTTTAGGCAATTTTTTAGTTTTTTTGGATCTACTTTTTTGTTTACCCCTAAATACCCACTTTTTTATACATATTCTGAAACTAGAGAAAATTCTGAACAACTTGTCGGTCTTAGTTTTTTTATTTTTTTATTTTAAAGATTTTTAAAATCGTTCAAAAAGAGTCAATTTTCAAATAAAAATTAAATTAATTTTCTTTTGAACCATAATTACAATTTTGTTAAATTTAAATTTTTTTAAAATATTAATTTGAATCATATTCTTTATTGGAAAAAGCTGCCCATACCTAAAATTAAGTTGGTTAGATGATGATAATAATGAACAAATGCTTGACCTTTTTTTTGATGATGGTCCAATGAAGGGTAAAAGTAAAGGGTTGAAACAAATCACAATTGAATTAGGGTACGATCTACAAGTCGGCTAAACTTCAGACCCCCCTAGCCCAAAAAAATTTTTTTTTGACCCCCCCTAAAAAATCGGCTAACCCTAGGTTTTCATATATAGAGAATCTAAAAATGAGGTTCATTTCAGTCGATTAAGATAGTGTAGAAGTTTTGCATTGCGCGAACTTTACGAATAAACCCTGCAAAATAATCTGGAACCAATTTTTAGATTTTTAATTTAAAAAAAAAAGATTCACCACTTAACTTGACTTTTGATTATTTGTTGACTTAACACTTGATACTAGAACTATTAGTAGGCAAAAAATTGTCCTTACGTGGAATAGTCTGTAGAATTGTTTTTAGTAAGCTCATCTCTGATGTAATCAAAAATTTCCAAGCTTAGAAGATAAATACCACAGTTTATCAGCGAACTGACATAGTTCTCTGGTTTTTCGACATAGTGTAGGACTTCATGAGTTTGTTTGTCTGCAACAATGCAGCCATAGTTGACTGATTGATTTTCGGTGGCCTCGGTACCAAGAATTGTGAAACTGCAATTGCTCTTAAGGTGAAAATCGAGCATGGCATTAAGCGGAAAGTCTCCAGCAGTGTCTCCATTTAGAACAAATATTGCTTTAGGATTTCCACTTCGAAGCACGTCACGGAAGTGATAAATACCACCACCTGTTCCCAAACTCTTGTACTCTTGTAAATATCGAATTGGTATTTTAAATTCTGTTTGTGCGTTGACAATAAATCTGTTCAAGTCTTCATTTGGTTGATAAAAGCCCATTATGTAGATTTCTTTTACACTCTCAATCTGAATGATAGATTTTTTAGGCTAAAATTAGTGAATGATAAATTGGCTTACTTGGCTTAGAGCGTGGATGTGGTGGTAAATGATGGGGTAGCCGGCAACTGGAAAAAGCGGCTTTGGAAGATCAAAAGATAACGGTCTGAAGCGGGTGCCTTTTTGGGGACCGCCTATTAAAATCACACCTTTTATCATTTTAATCTAAATGTCTAGAGAAATTTTTTATTTTAAGCTTTTCCTATTTTTATTTATCAATTTAAAGTTGTTTTAATTTATTTGAATAAAGATAGTTGGTGATGCATCAATTCATACAAATATACTCATAGAATTTTTTTTCATAAAAATTGTTTAACAAATTTAATTGAAAAATATAAAATTTCATCGAATTAATTTGTTAATTTTGTTTTATATAGGTGAAACTAGAAAAAAATGTAAAACCAGGATTTCTCAACATTTGAATTATATAAAACGTTTTAAAAAAACCAAAATAAAATAAAATAAAAATACATTTTTTGTAATAAAATTTCAATTAATTTTTTTTGTAGAGTTAAATTTATATGTTAAATTTTCTTATTTATATTTTGCTTTTATATAATATTTTTTAATAACTTAATTTATTTTATTTTTATTCTATTTTGAAAAAATGTAAAAATAAGTTGCAAAAAGAAATAAATTGATTTTTTCTTTTAGATTATCCTGAAGATGACAAAAGTTTGCCGAAACGCGTCAACAGAAACTTATTTATAAAGATATAAACATTTTATTAATTCTCATTATTAATTTTTTTCAAGAATAATTTACGTTTTTCAATAGCGAAATATTTAATAGAAAATTTTAATATTTTTTAAAATTTATTATTAAATGTTGTTCTTTATTTGATCACTAAAAAATGCTTTGAAAAAAATAAAATAAATTGGATTTTTACCAAAATTCTGAGGTTCTTTGCCGTAAAAAAAAAATAAAAGGCTTTCGATATTAATAAAAATTAAAAAAATATTGCATAAACCTACAGTATTTTCATGATATTTTTTTTTTACTTAAATTAACTATTTATTTTTTATCATCTAAATTTCTGATGCAAAATACAAAGTAAAAAATCATTTTCTTTAATTTTTCTAACAAATTTTATTTATTATTATTATTTATTTCATTAAACGCCTTAAAGGCATAAATGCTAAATTTTTATTGCAAGATAATTTCACAATTGCCTTTTTATTTTTCTTGACATTGAATAAAAATGATCGAAATCTAATATGTATTTCTAGAAATTAAAAATTATTTTTTAAAAAGGATTTCAAATTGAATTAAAAATTAAATAAAATGAACCACCCACACTCAAAAAAAGAATAATTAAAAAAAATTTTTTCAATCTATCTTAAATTATGTTTTTTTAGCGATTTCGAAAAATTAAAAATTTTTAATCTAGAGCTGAAAATTTAGCTATAAAAAGTAAAAAATTAAAAAAAAATCCTATAGTCTAGGATTTGAACTATTTAAATATTTTTTATTTAATTTTTTAATCAATGATCTTCAAAAAAATTATTTTTTAAAAATTTTGTAATGATGAAATTCAAATACAAATTGAACAATTTTTCATTTTTTGAAAAATTAAAATTAATATAAAAAAATATAAAAAATATACTGCAACATATTGGCAACAAATTTGTTGCACCTTTTTAACAAAAAATAATTTTTCTTTATTAAAAATAGACACAAAATAAAGCATCAATAAAATTTTAATTGTTTATTGATTTGACTTTAAAACTATATTTGAGGTAAAAAATGTGCAACAAAGTATTCAGTATTTTTTTTGATATTTTTTATTAACTTAAACTTTAATTTATCAAAAAATGATAATTGTTCAGTATATTTGGGGTTGTGAAGTTCGTTTCAATTCGATCTTTTCAATTCAAAAAAACTTGAATAGCTCTTTTACTAAAATAGATAATTTAGTTATGTAAAAAGCTTAAGTTTTAAGCAACTTTGCTTAATCCGAAAATATATGTCTGCAAAAACTCCGCAATGTAATTGCACAGTTGATTAGAATACTTTTTAATGGCGTGCAAAATGCACAAAATTGCAGAGTACTTTGCAGACTCATTTTACTGCATTAACTAAATTATCTATTTTAGTAAAAAAGTTATTCAAGTTTTTCTGAATTGAAAAGATCGAATTGAAACGAACTTCACAACCCCAATTTATTTTTGAATTTATATATTTTTTATTTATTTTCAGATGTTTTTTTGTTGAGTGTACAGTGGTGATTCGCTACATGAATTTTACCAAATTTTACTTGTTTTTACGTAAATTTACGTAAAATTCAATTTTAATATAGGTAAAAAATGGTAAAATTTTAGAAAAAATAGTAAAATAACGTATAAAATACTATTTAATAAATATTTTTGGAAATTTTGTTAAATTTTAGAATTTTTATCATCTAATTTGGTTATTTTGTTTATTTTGGTTGTTTTGTTTGTCCATCTTAAGACAATTTTGTGCTATATTCCAAGCTTCTTTAAAAGTAGAATTCTTTGGCACAAAGACAACCAATTTTCGTTCAAAGAATTTAAAAAAAAACTGTTTTATTGATGAATTTTTTTTTTAATTTACTTTTTATCTCTAACATTATTTCAGGGTAAATTTGCTAATAATATTTTAAGGTTAAATCTCCATCCAAGTCGCCGAACTTAAATCCGATTGAAATGGTTTGGAACTATCTTAAAAATTTTGATAGGAAAAAGGAGATTTCAAATGATGACGATTCTATTGCTGCTATTCGGGAATTTGAAAAGACTTTGAGTCCAGAAAAATGTAAGAGATTGACCGCTTAAAAAAGGTTATTCCTATTTTAATAGCTGAAGATGGAGAGTGGTATAACATTAGTATAACACAAGAAAAAAATATGTTTAATTGAATTTAATAAATTTTTAAAAATTTAGTATTTTTTACGTTATTTTACTATTTTTTCTAAAATTTTACCCTTTTTTACCTAAATTAAAATTGAATTTTTCGTAAATTTACGTAAAAAAAATGAAAATTTTAAAATGTTAATTTTTGAATCTTATCAAAAGCAAAAATGAAAAAAATCCAAAATTTACTAAAAATTGCATTTATAAAAACTTTTTTGGCCTTTTTTGTAAATTAATGTAAATTTTGTAAAAAATAGTAAATTTACGTAAAATTTGGTAAATTCCATGTAAGTAAATCACTTACTCTCAGACTCAAAAAAAATTTTCTTTTTTTATAAAAAAATGTTAGTTTAGAAAAAAAAAAATGAAAAAAATTTTATAAAGATTTGTCAAACCTTTAACATACTTAAAAAAATAAAAAAGTAAAACGAAATTTTTTATTTTTAAATATTTAAAAAAAAAATTCGATTTTCATATATCTCACATAAACAAACAAGCAAAATAAAACCAAAGAAAAAAAAAAAAAACATAAAAACATCTCTCATTTTGATGAAGAATAAATGAAGTCAAAATCGCATAAAACATATCACCGTCTGATACTAAAACATCACTTCACTAGTTGCTATTGCTGCGAGTCGAGAGCCGGGTTGAAGTACAAGGCTTGCTGCGGGACCGGCTCCTGGTGTTGGTGCTGCTGCGGCTGCATGGATGCATTGGTGGTGTCGGGCACAAAAAACCTCGGAGGAAGCTGAGAGGGCGGCGGCATATTGGAGGCAATGGGCGCCAACACTTGAGCCTCTGACTTTTTGCTCTTATCAGCCATGATGTCCAGCCTGGCGTAGTAATTACTAGGCCGCTTGGTGTTGGTATTTCTAAGCGAGAATTTATTGGTAGTAGAATCAGCGGTGGCCGCACCAGTCGCACCAGTCGCACTTGCTTGACTGGGCACCGATATGGGCGGAGGCTTCACACTCTCACTGCTGGCTGCCGAAGATCCATTTTCTTTGTTCACATACTTTTTGAGCTTGTCGTCCCAGACAATTGTTTTTTTTCTATCATCGGGCAGGATCATTTTTTTGGGCCCAGCCGGCTTTTTGAACCAGTCCCACAGACTTGCTTTCTTTGACTCCTCAGCCTTGCTGCTCGCATCCGCCCTCATCTCCTCCTCTTCACTCGGCGCCTCTCTCTCACTCACCACCTCTCTCGCCACCTCTCTCGCTTGCCTCTCTTCACTCACTCTCTCCGGCTCTTCGGCAATGTTGGCCTTGGGCGTAAAAATCGCCTGGTAGTAATTGGGATCGTAGGCTTGAGCCGCCACCAAATTGTTCTCAGTGGACGTAGAGCTGGTTCTGGACCTAGTTGTTGTTTGGTTGTAGACAGCCGGTTGGCCGGTGGGGTAGTAGGCCTGATAGTTGAACTGGTGCTGAGCTTGCTCGTTTGGTAAATAGGCTGGTGCCTGATGACCAAGAGAGTGTATTGATGACTTGCGAGACGGTGGCTCTTCGGTGGCTAGTGGAGTCTGCTGATTGTAGTTGGGATAGTTGGAATAGTTGGAATAGTTGGAATAGTCCTGGTAGGTGTTTTGATCATAGGCAACATTTTGAGCCGCAGTGGGTTCGTGGACTATGTGTTCAGTTGGCTGATAGGCCACTGGGTCTTGGGGCTGGTAGTTGAGCGGCTCCACAAAGCTCACTTGTTCACACTTGGCTTCAATTTTGCACTCTGGCCTCTCTCTCTGCTCCGGTGGACATGTGACCAAGTGGGCGATATTTTTTGAATAGTGATTGGAGTAGTGTTGATTGAGCTGTGTGAGGAAGAGCGGTTGCTGCCACTCGGACTCCGACTCTTCTGGATTGAAGTAGTCGGGGTGGTATATTTTGAGCCGATTGGCCAGATGGAACACCGAGGCCAATTTGTCAGTGTGCTTGGACACATTGTTGTTTATGGTGTTGGCAATTATTTCGGTGTATTTGTAGGCTTCGTGCATGAGGCCGTGCTCCACTAGTTTGTTGGCGTAGATCAGCTTGTATTTGAGGAAGTTGTCCGAGTTGAATGTGCTGCTGGTGGTGGTGGTGGTGGCGGAGTTGAGCAGTGACTGGGCGAACTCGAATATCTCGGTAGCCTGGATGGCACCGATTTGGCAAAATTTGCTGAACTCTTGGTTGTGGGAGGAGCCGATGAGCACTAGTTTGCTGGACTTTTTTTCGTAGGTGCCAAACGAGCAGTTGGAGAGGAGGTAGCAAAAGTGGCTGGCGGCAGTGCGGCCATTCGATGCCAAACTGTCGCCCATTGTTTTTATGGTGTTCAAAACCAAGTGTTGGTTGGTCTCGTCCACATTGGACACTATCATGGCCAAGTGGCGGCGCCATTCGTTCCATTCCCATTTGGACAGGCTCTGGTTATTAAATAAGCTTTAGTTTAGAAAATGTGGTTGAAAAGATGGCATAGATTAGGGTAGTGATAATAGTTTTTTTTTGGACACAAATTAGAACTTGAATGTTAAATTTGAAAAAACTATTGAAGAATGACTCTTTCTTTAATTAAAATTGAATAAATTTGAATTTAAATTAAATTCGAAAACTATCAATTTTTAAATTAAAATTCGTACTTTACTCACATCGAATAAGCAACTTGAATTTTTAATAAATTCAACTGATAATTTAAAAATATTAAAATTTGAATAAAATATTTCATAAAAATTGGACCAATACTACAAGAGTACAAAATACTAATTGTTCAAATACCGTATTTTCTCGCGTAATATCCCACTGGGAACTTAAATGAGACATGATCTAATGTCTCTTGGAAACTAAGCAATTTTTGCAATAATAATAACCCCTGTACATTATATTAAACATTATGTGACATTAAGTGAAACAAGGTAATTTTACTCTGAAAATTTATCGTTTTTTAATTTTATTTTAAATAGATAAGTCCTTTTTTTTATAATTAAAGTAAAACTTTTTGTAAATAAAAAATTTTCAAATATCAATTAAATAATTAAGAATATAATTTTTTAATAATCAAATAATAAATAAAAAAAATATCCGTTTCATCTAAGGTTCGAGGGTTATTAAAGTTTTAAAAAAGCAATAATTTCATATAATTACCCATGGGCTTTAAAGACATATCCCAAGGATATTACGCGAGAAAATACAGTACTTAATTTTTCAAATATTTTTTTCAAATTTTAATATTTTTAAATTATCAGTTGAATTTATTTAAAATTCAAGTTGTTTATTCGATGTGAGTAAAGTACGAATTTTAATTTAAAATCTAGTGCTGGGTTAGGTGGATGGCACTATCATAATCGAGAAAATGTAAGAAGAGTTGTGTTGTCTGGTGAAAATCTGGCAAACTTTTAGTATCCAAGTCGAATTGAAATTCAATTTATTTTATGATTTTTTTAAATTATATTTATGATTAATTTTTCTTTTCAAATAATAAATTGAATATTTTAAAAAATTCAATTTTTAATTTAAATAAATAATGGCATTGTGAAATTTCATACAAAACTTCCAATACAAAAATGAAAAATTGTTCTAACTTTTGTTCTAAATGTCAATAACTTGTTTTGCAAATGTAACAAGGTGTAACAACTTTTGTTTCACCTACCACGAAAGTTTGCAAAATCTGTGCAAATTAATTGCGTTTTATTTTTAATACTTTTAGATAGGGTGCAATTTTGCAGAATTCACACAGATTTTGCAGACTTCCGCAGAAGGTGAAACAACAGTTGTTTCACTTTGTTTCATTTATAGAACAAGTTTTTGACATTTAGAACAAAAGTTAGAAAATTAATTTATTTTTGTATTGGAATTTTTGTATGAAATTTCACAAAAACGTTAAATAGTTTTAAAACGAAATTCGAAGTATGGGTCCAGAAAAAAGAAGTGATACTCGGATATTTATCCGAGTCGCAGTTCAACCAACTACTATTACTACTAATATTTTTTGTGCAATATGTCAGAAAATTTTTAAAAAACTTTGTATATGAAACTCGAAATAAAAATTTTCTGAAATATGGCACAAATAATATTGAGTTATTTTCATTTTACTTTCTTAAAATGATCAATGTAATTTTTACATTTTGGTGGCGTCAGAAGTTTCTGAACTCAAAAATAGCCTTAACTACATCATCCTCATAAAAAAGAAGATAGTATTTTGGCACAACTGAATATGATTTGTTTTTCAAGCATCATCAGGACAACGACTCGAAACATAAGTCATGTTTATGCAGAGATTTTCTAGAATAAAAAGATATCAACCGGATACCTAGTTATTTTAAGAGTAAACCAGTAATTGATCAATCAAAGTTTATGAAAAAAACTCAATTATAGCATGAAAAAATTAATTTTTAAAACCCTTAAGGTAATCGAAAAGTAATTAAAAAAGACAGAATTTTTAATGTTTTTGACGTTTTTTTACTTTTTTTTTACCTCAAAAAAAAATAATACTATAATATAATAAAAGACAAATTTTTAATAAAATAATTTTTTAGAAAATTCAAAGTTTTCAAAACTACTAACTAACAATATCCTTATTTCATTACTAGTTTATTTTGATTTTTAAACAATTATCCCTTGATAAATTACTTTATGTTTTCTTTCTTTTGATTCATCTTTGGCTACTATTTTGACTGATATGTAAACAATTTGTTTGAAAATTGAAGAATTTTTTGTATCAAGTTTAAAATTAATCGGTCAATTTACATGAAAATAAATAAAATTATCACTTCTTAAATAAAAAATAATTAATTATTATCAGATAATTTTTTTTAATTTAGATTAATTTTTTTTTCAAAGTGTGGGTTTTTTTATTGGGCATGACTACGGAAAGGTATTTTATCTTTATGTAGCAATTTCTAGTGACCGATAATTATCTGAAAGCAGAAAAAATAATTTAAAGTTAAAATATCTTTTTTGAAATTATTAAGCTGTATAAAGATACTTTGATAAAATTCTGAATATATCAACTTTAAAAGATTTCGTGTCATTGAATTACTTCAAATTTATTGACAATTAATTAATCAACTAATTAATTACTTAAAAATGATTAGCGAGTTTATAAGACTCTAAACTTAACATTTATTACTTAGACTTATTTATTCTGTTTTTTTAAATTTTTATTTTTTTTTTATCTTATTTAACTTTATTTTAATTTATTTTTTTATATATTTTTTAGATAAACAAATAAGTAAAAAAATAAACATTTACACTTAGTTCTAAAGAATCAAAATATCCCGTTAAAGAAGTCTTGGTCTTAAAAAATTTGCAAAAAATTCTCATTTTTTATTTTGTATTCTTTATTATTATTTTAAATAAAATTTTCACACTTAATTATCTTTTTCTAGTCTCATCTCAATTTTTTCCAGATATTTTATCTACCTGCAGATAATTTTTTTTTCAGATAATTATCTGTCGCAAGACAATGCTACGGAAAGATATTTTACTTGCGTGTAGCATCTTCTTTATTTATTTGTTTATCTGCACCGAGCTAATGCTCCTTCAGGATATAAAAAAAGATTAAAATAAAAAAATGATAAATAAGTCAAAAGAAAATTAACGATATGTTAAAGTAGCTAGAGGCTAGACATGTTTAAATATTTGATAGTTCAGGAAAAAAAGAAGAAATTGTTGGGTAGCAAATACACAATGGAGTTGGATATTGGGTATATCTTGATTCGAAACCTTCTCTATATTCTTATATCTCTAACTTAACTCAAAAAGTCTAATGATTTGAAACTGTTTGTAGTTTAAGTTTATTGAAGACCTCTTGGTGCATTATTTTGGAGGGGGTATCATATTTTAGCTTCAAAATAGATCGAACTGCTGAATTTTGAATAATTTGAAAAAAAAATCATGTTACATGATCTTTGAGAAAAAAACAAAAGTTAAAATCAACCTTGACCTCAAAATTAATGGTAACCATTTAAATAATGAGGAAAAAGTCAAATTCTTAGGCATCACACTAGACTCAAAACTTACATTTAGTCCAATGGTGAATGAATTAAAAGAGCGCTGTAATTCAAGGTTTAATATAATAAAATATTTCTTAAATAGGAAATAGGGTCTAAAACCAAAAATATTAGATAATCTTTATAAATCTTTGATAGGATCAATCTTGGATCATTTCCATATAAGTACCACCCAATAAGCGTTACCAGTTGTGTAGGGAAGATCTTAGAACGTATTGTTAGAAATAGGCTGGATGAATATCTCGAAAAAAATAGCTTGATTTGTCTGCGACAATCAGGCTTTCGTACACACAGACGAACAGCTGACAATCTTGTTTTTATGACTCAAAAAATATCTGAAACTTTCAACAGGAAAAAAAAAGTGTGCTCATTATTTTTTGACATTTCTTAAGCCTTTGATAAAACCTGGCACAATGGAATACTCTTCAAAATGTCACAATTAAAAGTACCAATCTATATTTTGGAGTGGGTTAGAGATTTTCTCAATAATGGAAGTTTTTTGTAAAAGTTAATGCCTATTCTTCAGCTCAGGGCGACATTCAGTCAGGTGTACCTCAAGTAGCTGTAATTAGTCCTCTCCTTTTTTCAATATTTATAAATGATATTCCAAAATTGAATTCAAAAAATAATAGCTTCTCTTTTTTATTTGCCGATGATCTTGTTTCCTTCTATGTAAAAATATGATAAAATTGTCTAATCAATAATTTGCTATTTGAAAAAAATTGAAGTTTGGCTTGTAAAATGGAAAATGAAAATGGCCCCTAAAAAATGTAGCTTTACCATTTTCTCCGGAAACCCAGGTAAAAACGAATCGCTAACTTTAAAACTTTTTGGAAAAAATTTACCTTATGAAAAAAAGCCTTTATTTCTAGACATAACTTTTGATGAAAACCTTTGCTTCGACTCACATGTAGATTTTATTAGATCAAGATGTATTGATCGCATTAACGTCCTAAAAATTCTGGCACAAAAGTCATGGAAATTTAACTACAATACTCTGGTCAGTATATATTTTAATAGCGTGCGCTATCAAATAAAAGAGAGAGAGGGAGAGAAAAAATAGTAATTTCTTCTCTACTTCTTTATTAATATAACTCTAAAAAAGAACAACAATATTTAAAGTAATCCAACAAGGCCCCAGAAGACCGGGGTCTTATAGAGGGGGTGTTAAAATATAAAACATTAATCTGCTCTATTATTAATTATAGTTTTTTCATTCCTATTCTAGTCTCAATGACCAACCTCTCTAGGCTTCAAGTTCTCCAAATATTTCAATTAAGTACAGTTATAATTTTGCTCAAGACACTCCATCGGATCTCCTGGTTGATTTTTTAGAAGACAATAAGCTTGACAGCATTGAAGTTCGTCTAAATAAACTATTTGTAAAATATCTAAAAAATTGTCTTATTTTCAAAAATACACTAATTATTGAATTAATCAAAGACTATGTCAGTGCTTTTGTTAATTGCCTAAGACCCTGTAAGAAAAAAGCCCCATTATTTATTTGTTTAATTAAGCCTCATAGGCACACAAAAAAAAGAATAGAAAAAAAATAAAATTAAGTTGTTGTATATGTAAAATTATGTAAAAAAATCTACTTTTAACAAGTCGTTTAAAATATTAAATAAGTAAAAATAATTTAAATTTTGAGACATTTCAATCCTTACTCGTTGAACAATAAATTTGATCGAGTCAACTAAACCTCGGTTTTCACATTGGAAGACATGGTCAACCATAGAGATTGACGTTTTTGTATTATAATCGAATGTATCGATATGAATTTTATTTTCTAAGCTGTTAATCTGTCTACAATACGAAGAGTTTTTTTGGTCAAAATGTTCATAGTTTTCTTTTAAGAAAACTAGGAGGCTATTACACAAAACACTTTGACGAAGTTGTTTTAGAAAGAAGATCTTATGTTTCCAATAAATTTGCTCAATTGATTCTACTTTTATGGCCTCTAACATTGGTCTGAATGTAATTATGTAATTTATGGAATGAATTCAGTGAGTGGTTAAATGAAAAGGGATTATCTCTCTGATTTTCGACCTTTTTTCCCTCATCAAAATTTTGTTGTCTACTTTGATCTTTCAACATTTTTTTATTTTATTTTTATCTAATGGCGGAGGGAGTTTTATTACTCAGAGCCATTTCAAATTTAAATAAACTATTAAAAAAAATAAAAACTTGGATCATTCTTTTCCTTGTTTAATTTTCATTCTCAGAAACTAGCATCATACCTAAGGAAGGACATAGATGCTTTAGAGAGAGTACAAAGAAGAGCAACAAAGTTGGTAAGAAGTATCAATAACAATCCATACGAATCAAGACTTAAAGACCTTAAGATTCAAACTCTAACAGAACGTCAAAATCGTGGAGATCTGATTCAGATGTTTAAAATTGTTAAAGGGATTGATAACGTTAATCTTTACAAAGGGGTTAATTTCAACAAGCTTCCAAATCAACAGATGAAGCTGAGAGGTCATAAGTATAAGTTAGTGAGAGAAATAGTGCGGAACTGCTCACAAAGATATAACTTTTTGACAAACAGAGTCGTGAATGAATGGAACAAACTCCCAATCTCAATTGAAGAAACCGAAAACGTTTACATTTTCAAAAGAATTTTGGATTTTAAACTGTTTGAAAGGACAACTGCAAATAACTCCCTAGGCGTGTGTATGACCTTAATGTTATACAGAGCAGTTTATTATTATTATTATTATTATTATTATAAAGAGTGGCAAAAATCGGCTTTTTAAATGTCGAAAATTTTTTTGTCGCCAAGGTGACCTTGATTTTGTCTTGAAGAAAAAAAAAATAAAAAATTACCGAAGCAGCAGTAGGCACTCTTCCCATTAGAAGCTGATAGCACGTGACAATGGGGTCGTTCTGGCACAACGAATTGATAAATCTGAGCTTGACTTTGGTCAAAATTTTTGACTCGGCGTTCGAGTTGACCAAAACGGGCTTTGACTCGGCCAACGATTGAGTCTGAGACAAAGAGTTGAAGGTGGACGAGGCCAAAAAGAACGCATGCGACCACATATTATGCTTGATGGTGTAATCAACGGCCTCGGTCTTTTGTCCGGCTCCCAACAACTGCCTCAGCCGGTTCAAATTGGCCTCCTCTTCCTTGCCACTCGCCACATCCTCGTCTCTCTGCTTGACCATCACAAAATCCTGTGCCTGACTCAACGCCTGACTCGACTCGCAACTCCTCAAGCTACTCTCCGAGCTGTCCACCAAGCCCGAGAGCAACAGCGGACTAATGTCGGTCTTGAGGTCGACGAGCCCGTTTTGTCGCACCAACAACGCCAAAAAATCCCACAGCAGTGCATGCGACTGAGCATCTATCAGACTTGTGTTCGACCACAAACACTCCTTGACATTCTTGAGACAAAATTGAATCACGTGAGCCTTGCTCGTGTTCAACTCTTTGCTCAACGGACCCGGAAACTCCTGCACCAATTTGTAATCGCTCAATATTTGGTTGCGCACCTCCTCGTTCATGTAGCCAAAGTCGTCGAGCTCGTGTTTGTACTCGCGCTCATTTTGTGTCTCCTCCTCCTGCTCCTGTTGACGTTGCTGTTCGTCGGCCGACTTTTTCACCTCACACAAATAGCTCTCCATAAAATCGGCCAAATTGAACACATCGACGAGAGCGGGCTGTCCGTCGCACGGATCGTTCGCTCTCACGCGAATCACGCCGTTGAACGAAAACGAGCAGCGCACATGCGCCAACTGGTGCAACAAAGGCGTCATTCGGTTGGCTTTTTCATTTTCCCTCATCATCATCACGGCCTCTTGTTGTTTGTCAAGCTGGCTCTGGCCCAAATGCTGCATGTCCCGGCCCACCTCGGCCAGCTCTTCGCTGATCTTGTGCTCGGGCATCAAGAGGCCGGCGGCCGGGCTCTCTTTCAGCTTCATGTGGTCGGCATGCCTGTCGCTGCGGGCGTCCAGCTCGACGAAGCTCTTGATGGAGCGCTGGTCGTCGTCCTGGTAGTAGCGGCTCTGGTTCATGTGAGCCATTGGATTCATTTGATTGATTGGCGGGTACGCATACGCTCCGTAGGCCGGCGGATACCCGAATGGCGTTGGGTACGCGGCCGCTGCTGCAGCCATCATGTAGTACATGTACGCCGGGTCCATGTATTGACTATTCATTTGTTTTGCATTGGCATTTTTTCTTTAAAATTAAATTCAAAAATAAATTTAGACTTTGTTGACAATTTTTTATTTTAAATTAAAAAATAAATAGAAAAAAAAAAAAAAATTTTTTTTTTTTTTTTTAGAGCAAAATTTATGCAGCATCAAACAATTGAGAAAATAGTTACAAAGAGAGGACTTACTTGTTGAGGTCGTCGTGGGGCGGCTGGTTGAATTGGTAGGGGTTCCACCAGTCGATGTGGGCCGGAGGCATGAAGGCGGGCTGGGGCATCGGAGGCGCAATGTTGGGGTTGAAGGAGGCGGTCGAGCGGCCCGATATCGACGGAGGAGGTGGAGGGTACTTTGCGGGTGGTGGCTGAGCGTCGCTTTGAGCGTTCTGTGTGTCGTTTGGATTTGTGTTCATTTTTTGTGGACATTAACAAAAGTATCTAAAATAAATTATTTTTATTTGTCGAGTTTATGTTTGTCATCGTCATCATTTGAATTTGGCTTTAATTCATAACAAAAAATTTAAATATCATTTTAGCTGGCTTAATGCATGTAGTTTTTGTTTAGTTCAGATTTTTCTTTAATTTAGTCGCTTTGAACTGAATTTTTTTTTTAATAAATTTTTTTTTTTCGGTTTAGCAAAAATTAGGTTATAGCAAAAAACACAGACTAGGCCTTACAGACCACAGTAAAAATCAAAATGTACCGTAAAACGGGTTAAAATCAATCAGGAATTGATGATTTGAATTTTTCTTCAATTAAATTGTCTTTAAATTGTCTTCAAATTATCAGATACTTTCTTTAATTTTTTCAAGTTTCAAGCTTAATCAACAGGCTAGTGCCCATGCCTCAAGAGACTGATTTACACTTCATTTTTTAAAATCATTATTAAAAATTAATATTTTTGATAATAAAAAAAATTACAAATTGAAATTTTTTTTTTTTTTGATTTAATTGTTAATTAAATAATTTTAACAAGGTATTTAATTTAAATAGTTCAAATTTTGAAACAAAATCTGCATAAATTAAATTAGTGTTGTTGAAAATTGAATTCTTAAACGTTTAAAACTTCAACATTGATCTCTTGATCACAAAGGAATTTATTAATCTTGAATAAAAATATTCAAAAGTTTTTTTCTCCACTTCTTGATTTGGCCATCGGTTGCTACAAAAGTGTTTGTGCGGATAAAATTTTTTTTTAATTAGAATTGAAAAAAATGCATCCAAAGTAGGCATTGTGAAATTTCATACAAAACTTCCAATACAAAAATGAAAAATTTTTCTAACTTTTGTTCTAAATGTCAAAAACTTGTTCTGTAAATGTAACAAAGTGTGACAACTTTTGTTTCACCTTCTGTGAAAGTCTACAAAATCTGTGCAAATTAATTGCGTTTTATTTTTAATACTTTTAAATAGGGTGCAATTTTGAATGCAGAATTCACACAGATTTTGCAGACTTCCGCGGAAGGTGAAACAACAGTTGTTTCACTTTGTTGCATTTGCAGAACAAGATTTTGACATTTAGAACAAAAGTTAGAAAAATTTTTCATTTTTTGTATTGGAAATTTTGTATGAAATTTCACAATGCCTCCAAAGAATGCAATTATTTTAATTTAAAAAAATAAAAAAATAAATGAGAAATATAATTTCAAATTTTTAAATTGTTAAAAATACTACAAAAAATATTATTTTTTTTTACATTGTCAAAATTGATTAAATGTTGAAAATGAGAATTTTGAGAAAAACGTTTTTTTGTAAAAATTTAAGAAATATAATATTAATTAATACACAAGTCCTTTTTTTTTCTAAAGAACTCGCTGCCAAATCAATTAGTTGAAGCCCCCAATGTTAACAGCTTTAAAGCAGGCATTGATTGCTGGATGAGCAAAAAGACTTTTAACTTGACTTAAAGAATTTTGACATTTAAAATTTATAAATTTTAAATTGTTTAAAAATTATTAATTACTTAAATAATTATGTACCTTTCTCATCGATCGTTTTAAAAAAACTATATGTGATTGTTAAATTTAATAGCTTTATTAAGCTTATTTAGAACATTTAAATAAATTTAATTTAATTCCTTCAAATGGACATGATAAACGCAAGAAAAACATCTGAATCAAATAAAGAAAATTCAATTTTAAACATTGGGTTTACAGAATTATCCTTTAAGAGTAATTTCTATTTTTTTTTAATCTCTAAAATTATACTTTTTTTTCAAAAAAAGATAAGTCAAGAGACTTGACTTTGAAAAGACCTAAAAATGACTTTTTTTTGACTTTTGAACAAGTCTGCTCTTGTCTTGACTTGAAATTTGTTTTTTTTTTAAATAATATAATAATTATTTTCAAAATATGATCATTTTTTTAATATTTTAACTGAATTTTTAATTCAATCTCATTAAAAATTATTATTATGTCATGAAAGTCCGTTCTCGCATTAAAAACCTTGAGGTATTTGCAAGAAAAGTATTATTGAGATGGAAACTGATGAAAAGATGTATGTTGAGATTAATGTTGAGTCTTATTTTAATTATAATTATCAAAAACCTTTGTTTTCTTTATTGAATATTTAGTCAAAAAATATGGACATAAAATTATTTTTCACTTAAAAATCATTAAAAGCTAAATCCAAAAGAGGGTCTATTGTGTTATTTAAAACAATAAATATAAGTGAGAACAAATCAAATATTTCTAGAATGATTGAGCTATTAACAGGATCAAGAGAAAAGTTTTTCGCTTTCGAAAAAATTAATAAAAAAAAAAATTTAGTTAGATGTTTAAAAAAATTTAAAGGCATTAAGATTTTTATTTATCTTATATTTTATTTTAGGTAATTTTTGATAATAATGTTTTACATATTTTTTAAAAATCTTTTATTTATAAATAATTTAAACATTTAATAACTAAATTTTTTATCTTTGTTATCTTTGTTTATTAATTTTTGATCATCAGATGCATGGATCAAATCCTTATTTAGTTAATAATTTCTTTCAAAATTACTATTGATTTTGATCAATAATAAATCGAAAAGAAAGATAAAAAAAATGAAAGGCAAAATTACTAAAATTTTTCCTATTTTTCTGACCTTTTTTATCACGTTTTTAACACTTTCTAGAAATGTGCAAAATTCGATGGAGCCAGGATTTGAACCCGGACTTTGTATTATTATTTATAAATTAGAAATACTGGCTTAGTGCAATATCTGTATAAATAATAGTTAAATTTTTAAAATACTATTATCTTTTTAAATATATAAATAGTTAGAAAATGTCTACCTTTGAAAATTCAAAAATTCCTAGATCAGATTCAACTTTTGGAAATGATTCCCAAAACAAGCGTATACGGTCACTTCATCACAATGAAGATGAAACTTTAGAAGAAAGTATCGATAGTTCGATTCAAATCGGTCAAGCATCCAGCGATACAGATTTATCAGACAAATCTGATTATGAGTTTTCTCAAATTATCCATTATCTAATAAAATAAAAAATAATTTAAGCTTAGCTTTTTTTTTTTAAATTTTATTTTATTCAAATTTGAAATAAAATAAAATTCTTATAATAACACTTACAGATTTTCAGTATAACCCCATGGGATAATTATCATAATTATAATATTGTCTCATGGGTTTAGCATTATTAAAAATAATACACACCCATGAGCTTAAAATTTTTAGAAATTTGCATCATCATACACACGCTTTGAACATCAAAATTTAAAGTCAAGTCAAGTTAAATAGAACGTATTTTTTTTTATTATTTTAATTCTCTTCTAAAATTTTGACTTAAATAATAATAATTGTTAATATTGACTTAAAAACTAACATGAAAAGTCCACAACTACCACCTCTTCCTAAAAGAAAACGAGGTAGACATATAATCCAGACACAGAAATGGCTTAGTTTTTGTAAAATATTAAAAAATTGTATAGTTATAATTTCTTTTTTTTTATATTTTTTTTAATTTTTTTTTTAATTTTTTTTCGAAAGTACCGAAATTTTCTTCTAAAAGCCCAGTCAAAAATTAAACTTTTTTTCATATTACCCCATCAATTTAGATATATAATTTCAATATAAGCCCGGGCTTCTTATTTATTTTTTTAAAAAATAATTTTACAGAATAAATTGCTGTTAAATTATTACCCCCCAATTTTCTCGTTTGAACCCCATGGGGTAGTTTGCAAGGTTTTACGGTATATACATTAATTGCAAAATTTAGTAAAAATTTCCTTATTCAATTGAAAAATCAAAGCGAGTCATTCGACTAGTGTTAGTAGTACATGGCTAATTTTGTGAAAAAAAATAACTTTGGAATTAATCTTTTAATTTTGTTAAAATTACTCGTTTTTTATGCTGATAAAAATATCATTTAGAGTAATTTTAATTTTAAGAAATTTAAAATATAATTCATTCAATGACTCGTTGATGCTTCTAGTGTTAAAAATGAATTAAACGGAAAAGTGAAATTTTAGCACAAAAATTACAGTACAAAACGTAAAAAGCTATAGTATTATAAAGTTGCAGTCTAAAAAATTACTGACTAAAAGTAATACTATGAAAAATGTTAATGCTGTTATGATTAAGCAGTTTTAGTCTACTTTATACAAATAATATTAAATATGTAATCAAAATTTAATAGAGTTGTTGGTCATACTAAACCAAATATTTTTAAATTAATTGATTTAATCAAAAGATTTGAATCTTTGGCTAGTGTGAAACATCAACGATTGCTTATGAGCCAGATTACAATCAAACGTAAAAAATTTTATGATGAAAAAGATAAAAAAATACGTCAGATTTTAAGTGATTTCAGTTCTGGTTTAATTGATTTAAAGGACTTAGTTAACAAACTTAGTTTTTTAATGGAAGAAAAAAAGGAATAGTAACTTTATAACTTTTATATTAGTAATTATATTTTACTGTAATTTTTTGCAACTGTAAATTTATTAGATTTTAAATAAATGTAATTAAAAAAGTGTAATTTTTTTATTTGTAATCATATTAGACTGTCATTAAAATTTACTAAAAATGATTCTTTAAAGAGTACAATATTGTACAAATTTGTACAAACAAATTCCAAGCTCTGCAAAAACTCTGCAATTTATTGCATAGTTTAGTCAAGTAATTTTTGATGGCGTGCATTTTACAGAAAATTGAATACTCTTTGCAGAACTATTTTTGCACAATTAGAATAAAAATTATAAAGTTTTTAAGTTTTGTAATGTAATTTTTGTACTAACATTTTACATTGCCAATTTAACTTCCAATGCTTTTATTTAAGAAAAATCGATTTGAAACTTACAAATAAAATTTATAATTTAAAATATTAAATTTTATTAATAAATAAAAAAAAAATAAATGAAAAATTTTTATTTTTAGATAGTTGATTATTTATCAACTGCTTTTTAGAAATTAATTATTTGCAAAATTGCTAAAAATCAGGCAAAGTAAAATTTTTGGTCAAGTTTTATTTTTCAAATTTGTTCAGAGCATTTTAAAATAAATTCGATTTCTGTGCAGATTTTTAAATTTAAAAAAAAAAATTGTAATTTATAAAAATCTAACTTTATTAAATTAAATTTGTTTAAAATTTTATTTTGCCAAAAATAAAATAAAATTAAAATACAGCTTATCAGTCTGTTAAGGAAAATTAATTTTCTAATGTTTCTTATGATTATCTTTTCAATCATCTTCAACACAAATTACTTTTAGCGGCGTGTCTGGTGAAATATCTGTGTTGAAGCTGTCAATTCTAAAATTCTTTATCCTTCCATCATCGTCATCCTTAATCCAAAAGGCATCTGTGATGCTGTTGTGTCTAAGATAACTTGTAAATTCATTTACCATGCCGCCTTCTATTTCTGCTAATTCCCATTCTGTTGAGCCTACATTTAAACTTTCGCAATATCCTCTGGCTTGATTTGCGGTTCTAGTAACTTCAGTAAAAAAATAGCATTCTCCTCCGGAAAATACAGCCACTTCAGGACATCTTCTGTTACAACTACTTCCATCTCTTTCTTCAAAAAATTGACATCTACACATATTGTCAAGGCAAATAAGCTCATTTCTACATTCACTAGTCAAAGTGCAAGAAGATGAAAATGATTTTCTATTTACACATTCGAATTCATTCCAGTATTGATCATTTTTTCTACAATCACAAATTTTTCCACTTTGATTCGAAGGACAGTTGCATCTTTGAAAAATAATCTGTGCACCTTAAACCTTTGGATTCATCGCATTCATCACTTTCAACACACTCTATGCCGTAAGTGAATTTACATTTTCTATCATTGGTGTCCCATGTGTAAGTCTGATTGGGACATGAGCACTCGTTATTCAAGCAGATGAGATTTTTTTGGTCAGAACATTGATTATGTCTGTCGCAGTATCCATTCAAACTTTTCTTTGGCACACATTCATTTGTCGTGTTCTTAAAATATTCATCTTGACCACAAGTACATTCATGATAACTGCTGCACGTCATCTCGCCCAAGCACATATCACTTCCTTCACATTTCTCAAATTCACCCAATTGCTTGACACATGATTTGACATCTTTGCTCAAGTAGTTCCCTTCGCGACATCTACATTTTCCATCGCCGGCACACACTGTCAGCTCTGAATCCAAGCATTCATTATTTTCAGTGCAATCTTCTAAATGAGTCTTTTTAGGTCTGCACGCGCTTGCATCCCAATATTCCCTTTTAAATTAAATTTAAAATAAAAAAATTTTTAATTACTGAAAAAATTTTTCTCAAAAGTTGAAACAAAAATTTCAAAATATATTAAATTTAAAAACAAAATTTGTCAAAAGATTAAAAGTCTAAAGTTTTAAAACTACAGTGGTGACACGTCAACTGGGTTTTACGTAAATTTACAAAATTTTATGTCAAGGAAATGAGCGAAATAAAAAGTATTTTACAAATAATTTTTTCTAATTCAATAAAAATAAAAATTATTGAAGAGGAACTCGTGAAATATATTCCTTATGGATCCACTTTCAAACATGCATGGGAAAGAGCTTTTAATAGCATTAAAATGGACAAAAATAGCAAATAAAATGATTAAATTTATTTTTTCTAAAATTTAAAAAAATTAATATAATGAAACTTAAAAAAAACTACATTAAAGAAAAATTTTATGAATATAAAAATATTTACCAAAATTTACCTTTTTTTACTTTTTTTTTTTACCATTTTTTACTTGGTTAAAAATTGTGATTTAACGTAAATTTACTTTTTTCGATATTTAAGTCCAAAATCAGAAAAAATTGTGAAATTTTGAAAAATTCGGCAAAATTTGCCAAAAAAACCTAAAATTTTCGGCAAAATGGTTTTTACGAAAATTTACGTAAAACCCAGTTGACGTGTCACCACTGTATGTCATAAATTTGTTACAGTCGATCGTTGACTTAACGAATGACTTGGTTCCAAAAAAAGTGCTATCAAAATAAAGTTGTATAATCGATAATCGATAATCAAAATAAGGATAATCGTTTTTTGTTTTTTTTCAACCTTTTCACCTAAAAAATTCATATTTAATAAAGAATTTAAAATTTATTCCTATTATATTTTTCAATAAATTTATTCCTAAGTTGATAATAGGTAGTCAGAAAATTAGTTTTTTTCATATAAAAAAAATTAATTCATTGTTTTAAGCTGTCAATTTTTTATTTTTCATTTCGTTAAAGAAGGGTATTTTCAAAAGAGAGAGATTATCTGGTTACGAAATTGCTTTTCGTTAAAGACAGTTTCGTTAAAGCAAGGATCGACTGTATTGCAAATATTGTCTAGTAAAAAATATAAAATAGATTATAAAATAATTTAAAATATAATATTTGCCACTTATTGCTCTAATAGTGTTATAAAATTATTATGAAATAAGATCTTACTCTAACTTTGTAAAACTTTCATTTAACAAACTTAATAAGGGTTGTTCAAAAAGGCAAAGTAAAATTTCTGATAAAATTTCATTTTTCAAATTTGCTCAAGAAATTTTTAAATACTTAATTAAATTTTTTCGCATATTTTTACATTTTTTAAAAATTTTAAAGCTTTATTTAAAAATTTTTAAAAAATGCACTGAAATTTAGTTGCGCATTTAAAATATAATATTATATTTTGATCAAATTTGAAAAATGAAAATTGATTAAAAAAAACTTTTACCATGCCTTCAATGTATTTTTAACTGTTTATAACAAATACAAGTTTAACAAATATTCGTTTACAATAAATTTTTTTAAAATACAATTAACACCCCGCCATTAAAATTTACTTGTTTATAAGAAAATTAAACTTTGAAAAAAAAAATGAATTTAAAAAGTGATTGTGAAAAATGTGATTTTAAAAAGTGCCTAGTGACCTCAATTTATTTATTAATTTGGCTGCAATCGGTACGGTATTTTTTAAATATTTTAGTTTATAAAATTTTCGATTTTCCAAACAAATGACCTACCAATTTACCAGATTTTAATCCTGTTTAAATCTGGTAATTTTTCCTGTTTTCAGGAAAAATTACTGTTTATCCTGACTGACTGGTTAGAAATTTTGATTGTAAAAAGAAATAAATAAATTCAAATTACTTTGAAAAATCGGAGCAAGTACAAGAAGAATTAATGCAAAGAGTTTTTTGACTATTTGTTCTGCATTCATAGTCCTGTGTGCATGGAAAATTGAACTCTCTAGCATCAGTGCACTGTGAACCATTCCAATATTGCTCCGGAATTGAATTTCTACTACAATCACACATATTACCCTCTGATTCAATTTCACAATTACAATCTTCATCGATACACATCAAATTTTCATCAGTGTTACACTCATTGTTATTTCTGCAGCCTTTTTGACCATACGTTAGCAAACATTTGGATTCAGATGTTGACCATGTGTAAGATGATTTGCAAACGCAGTTGTTCCACTCACAAATCAGACCTTTACTTGACCAACATTCTAAATCTTTATCGCATCTTTGGTTCATTAGTTTTTGAGGAATGCATTTATCTACATAATAATTATCTCCGTCACAAACACAATGTGAATTGTTACAAATCATATCTTTTAGACACATTTCTGTTGAAAAACATGCTTCCAATTCTCCTCTTCTATCCACACAGACATTTACATCAAAATATTTAGTCTCGTCACAAACACCTTAATTGAAAAAAAATTTTTAAGGCATTGTGAAATTTCATACAAAACTTCCAATACAAAAATGAAAAATTTTTCTAACTTTTGCTCTAAATGTCAAAAACTTTTTCTGCAAATATAACAAAGTGTAACAACTGTTAGAAAGACATGAGAACGTAGAGAAGCTGTGTTAATCAAGTGTTCAACAGTCAAGATGTTTCTTTTGTGCTCAAAGATTTTTGTTCGTTCTTTTTAACTTGTTTTATTTTGTTTTTTTTTTTTTTTTTTTATTCTGATATTTTCTTTTTGTATTGATTTCAACTGTAAATTTTGATTTATTTTTTTAAATTTTGTTTTTTAGAGAGATTATACAGGTTTCCTTTCATAGTGATTGTAATTAATATTATATAGAGCTTAGCATCTTGTCAATATTTAGTACATTATTTATTTGGTTTTATGGGTTTGTTTATTATCTATTGTAAAACAGCGAAAGGAATAATTGCTCAGCCGTCTTTAAGTCCAATTTCGTTATGAGCCCAGGCACAGAGGCTTCATAACAAGTATCTGGCTGCTATAGCTGGGCGTGTGTGCAACGCCAACGTTCCAGCTTGTGGTATAACCACGCAGCAAATTTACATCTACTACTACTACTAACTTTTGTTTCACCTCCTGCAAAAGTCTGTAAAATTTGTGCATATTCTGCAAAATCTGTGCAAATTCTGCAAAATTGCACCCAATCTAAAATTATTAAAAATAAAACGCAATTAATTTGCACAGATTTTGCAGAATTGTGCGGTAGGTGAAACAAAAATTGTTACACTTTGTTACATTTGCAGAACAAGTTTTTGAGATTTAGAACAAAAGTTAGAAAAATTTTTAATTTTTGAATTGGAAGTTTTATCTGAAATTTCACAGAGGTATATTTTAAAAAATCCTGATTTTTGCTAAAACGAAAAACTAAAAATAAATGAGATTTACATTTTGTTCCATCACAAGAGAGCAGCTGTGACTCCATGCATTCAAACGAATTCGAACATGTACCAAGGTTTGATTTTTTCGTCAAACATTTTTGTCCATTCCAATAGTGTAAATCTGGACATTCACATTTGTTGCTAAGTGGAGAGCAAAAAGTATTCTCAGTCAATGTTTTACAATGTTCATTAGTCGAACAACCAGATCGATGTGTCTTTGCTTCAGTACACTTCGATCCATCCCAGTAATTTTCATCATTTTCTTCTTTTGTACAATCACAAGTGCGATAGGATGGTCCACTCTGAGCTGTCAATTGGCATTTCAATTTTTCTGAATCATTACACTCAGAATCACCAGCACATATAGACTGCTGATAAGTCAATCTACATCTATGGGAGCTTGATGACCAAGTGTATTTTGAAGATGAGCACAAGCATTTGCCATTCTGACACCTAAGACCCAAATCTTGCCTGCATTCATGGTCTTTATTGCATGTAGCATCAATTATCAATTGATTAGTGCATGATGATGTCACATTTTCATAGAAATAATATCTAGGACATCTACATCCAAATGGGATCGAACAAAACATTGGCTCTAAGCACATTTCGTCATAAGAACAAGGCTCGAGTTCATTTAATTTCTGTTGACATTTTGATTCCGAGAATTTAAAATATTCTTTTTCGGCACAAGAGCCTTAAAAAAAAATTTTGTCAGATTTAAAATAAAGACTATCTTCCTGGATATTTTCACAGAGGGTCATCTTAAAATTGGGCATTGTGAATTTTGGAACAAGAACAAAAAAAAAATCTTAAAATGAAATAACTTTTTTACTATGAGTCTTAAAGGTATCAGCTGATAGAAACTCTGCACTACCCAAATTGAGTCTGTGCAATAACTCTACAATTTAATTTTAATGATTTTCTAATACTTTAATTTTAAGTGTTTTGCAGACTTGCAGAGTTTTTGCAGAGACTTAATTTTTTGCTGGTAAAATAATTTTTATCAGCCGATACACCTTGAAGAACAATATTTTAAATAAAGGTACTAAAGTTATTTCATTTTTAAATTGTCATACCCATATCAGAGAGATATCTATAAGATTAATTTAAAAACCGTAATGGAATTTAAAAACATAATAAAATAAGATTTTATTATATTTTAGAAAGATGTCGCTCGTTTAGATTTTAATTTCAAAAATTGCTAATGAGACTTTAAAAAATATTTTATTTCTATAAATATATTTTATTTCTTTAATAGAAAGAAAAAGGTATGCTATCTTTATTTCGACATTTCTGAAGCTTTTGACAGAGTTTGGCATGAGGGACTTGTTTATAAATAAATTAAGATAAAACTTCCTTCCTATCTTATTTTCTGGATAAAATCATTTCTTCATTCCATTTGGCAACTTTTTTCATTTTTAATAAGGAAGGAAATATCGAAGACACAATTAATAAATACCTAAAAGAAGTTGAGCAATGGCTTTCTAAATGAAAAATAATAATTTCTTATTAAAAAGTCGTGTTCCACGATCTTTGGAAAAGGAACTAAATTCAAAATCAATTTAGACCTAGAAATTTACGGTAACAATTAATTCAAGGCTTTGTATAATAAAATTTCTCTCAAATAGGAAATTGGGTCTAAAAGCAAAAACATTAGGTAATCTTTACAAATTTTTAAAAGGATCAATCTTGGATTATTCTTTTCCTTGTTTAAATTCATTCTCAGAAACTAACATCCAAAAAAAACAAGTTATTCAAAATTCAGCAGTTCGATCTATTTTGAAGCTAAAATATGACATCCCCTCCAATATAATGCACCAAGAGGCCTACAATAAACTTAAACTACCAACAGTTTCAAATCGACTCTTTGAGTTGAGTGAGAGATGTGTCAGGTCAGGATTGAGTCATTCTGTTCCACTGGTCGTCAGACTGGTAGAAGAATAAAGAGAAGGCTTCGAATCGAGATATTTCGAATATCCAATTCCACTGTGTAATAGCTACCAAACAATTTCTTATGAATAATTAGTTGATGAATATAAAGCGGATTTTGAATCAAGATATGTCTAATACCCGACTCCAATGTGTAATTGCTATCTTTCTATTTCTTTTTTCTTTTGTGAACTGTTAAATTCTTAAATGTTTTGCACCTGTCATTACTTACAATTTGTCTATTTTAACTGTCTTTTATTTTATATTTTAACTTTCTTTACTTTTATCTTATTTTTTCTTTACATTTTTATTTTATTTTATTTTCTTTCTATTAATCTGAAGGAGCTTTAGCTCGGCACAGATTAAACAAATAAATGAATAAGGAGAAGTAAAAACAAAAAACAAAAAATAAAAAATAAAAAAATAAGAAAAATTATTACTTTAAAATAAAATTAAAAAAAAATGAATGTAAGTTCGACCATGAAAACTTGGACCAAAATTTCTTTTCTATTTTAGTTATTTCACTAACCATATAAATTTTTGGAGCTCAACAAATATTCAATAAACTATTTAAAAAGTATACATGTATTTATCATTCATTAGCCCACCTTACATATATCCTGTTCTTAAAACTTTTTAAATAACTGTGTAATTAACAGTTGTATATATTTTCTTTTTTCTTTTTTAAATTTATTATTTATTTTACATTAAATTTACTTTTATACTGAATTTAAATTAATAAGATATTAATCAGTCTTATAAATAGAGACACTAGTCTGTTGATTAACCTTACAGTTGTAAAAAAAATTCAAAGCTTTCGATTCAAAGTTAAATCCCTGTAAATATTAATAATAAATAAAGTTTTATTCTGTTTATTATCGGAAAAGTTTGCAAATAGTTCGCAGGATTTTGGTACTTTTAAAACCCTATATGGTTCCATAATAAATTATTGGGAATGTTTATAAGAAAATTTTTTAGATTAAAGTATGATGAGATTTTTTGATAAAAAAATTACACATAGAACTTTGACAACGAGTTTTTTCGGAATCCAAGCATTCACTTGATACTCCACAGCTTTGATTGAAAGTTTTCTTTGGCATACAATTATTTCCGTCATAATAATATCTAAAAAAATAATCAATTTCTAAAACTTTTGGGAAAAATTGAAAAAACCTTTCATGGTCTGGACACTTGCACATTTGAGATGTGCAAACAAAAGTGGATTGGCATTCATCTCCATCACATGCTTCGTTGAATGCCTTTCTAAGACTGCATCTATTTATTTTACCATTCCAGTATTTATCACTAGAACAAGAACATCTAGAACCAATACCACATACAAGAAATTCGTCCTGTTTACAATGGTCATCTTGCCTACAAATTCCATCAAGTGAAGAGGGGCTGTAGCATTTATCAAGGTAAAATTGATTCTCTGGACACAAGCAAGTACCTTCGATGCATTTGAGTCCAAGCTTGTTTTCACAAGATCGAGATGAACAGCTTTGATTGTACAAACCATTTGGTTGAGCTGTAAGAGCTATGGCAAGTGAGGCAGCAAAAATTGCAACAAAACCTGCAAACAAGATAGCCCCAGCAACTACGATCCATTTAGGAATGCTTATCTTTCCATTGTTTATTTGTTCAAGTTTAAGTGCAGCTTTGGATTTTTTGGGAGAATACTTTGGGAAATACATTTTAAAAAAAATAATAATAAAATTAATTTTGTCGTTGGACTTAAATACTTGATTCGAATGTTTGTTTCAATTAAATTTGGTAATTTTTGAAAACTTTTGAAGTAATTAAAATTCAGTTTTTATTTACATTTTGAATAAAGTCAACTTTTGTATGGTTTCATAACAAGCCTTTTTTTTATTCTCCAAAATGTTTGAATAAAAAAGCCTTGTAAGTAAATATTAATATTTCAATACTTTATCAGAATATTTTTTTATTTATTCATGAAAACAATAGAATTATAAATCTTAATCGAAAATAAACAAAAAATCTTAAAAAATGGTAACATATTTCGTATGACATTTTTGTTCAAATTTTTTTACTTTAAAAACCAGTAAAAATATTAATCTCAAAAAAAAATTTTTCTTTACATTAAAATACCTGAAATTTTTCTGAAAAATTTGAAAATTTAATTTAATAAGAAAAATCTTCACCCTGAAAAATCAAAGGCCCGATTATTTGATTATATTATAACTTGTACCTTTAGATCTGTTGTAAAATGGGTGAGATAATAAGAAGAAAAACATGTTTTCGATTTTTTTTAAATTTAATAGAAATCCGGGGTATTATAAAAATTATTCATTTAATTAAATGAGCTTATAAAAAAAATTTAATTAATTTTAGACTGGGCTTAAAGTTTTTTGATTTTTTGAACTTTAAATGCTCAATAAATTAATGTGAAATGATTAATTTTAAGTTAATAGGTTAAAAATAAATTTATTAAAAAAAAAGCTTTTAAAAATTCACTAAAAAATTTTTTTTAGTATTTTTTATACTTAAACTTTGATTTTTGTTTATCTAAAGGAACGAGTAACTCTCCATAACCTTCTACAAATGCATAAATAAATTAATAATAAGTAAATTAAATCATCTTTCAATTAAAATTTAAAGATTAGAATTAAAAAATAGATGCTATATTAAAGTCATATTTTTGTTCTTATTGAAATATTTAAATACAAAAATTAAAAATTTTTCTAATGTTATTCACTAAAAAAATATTCTAAAGGTATATCTTTTTCGCTTAGATCACTGGTCACACATGATCGCAAATAAATTATATAATTGTAAAATATTAGAAAAAAAAAGAGTATTTAAAAAAATAAAAAAAATAAAATTAGATTAGAAAATAAATTTTTGCATAATATTGACATTTAAAATAAATTCTGAAATGAATTTTTATATGTTTGGATTGAATCAAATGGGATTTCTTTAGTTACTTTGAAGCAGATAGTCCTGGATCTCATGAGGCAAAGTAAAATGTTTTGATCAAATTTCATATTTCAAATTTGATCAAAAGATTTTAAATGCGCAACTAAATTTAGGTGCATTTTTTACAAATTACAATCTTTTTTCAAAAATTTAAAAACATAGTTTTGAAATGTTTTAAAAATGTAAAAATCTGTAATTAAATATAAATACGTATCTAAAAATTTTCTGATCAAATTTGACAAATGAAATTGGATCAAAAATTTTACTTTGCCTCTCATGAGCTATTTATTCATGTATAGCTTAAAATGTGTAGTTTAAATTGTTGGACAAAAACAAATATGTTATTTTTGTGATGAAAAACAGACTATTGTTTTAAAGATTATCTCCGAGATGTACAAAAATCATACCCTCATTACAATCTATCACCAGTTCAAGCAACCGAAACTGACAAAACTAAAAATTTCTTCCGAAAGAAAAACCAAATCAAGAAACCATCTGAAATTGAGCTCCACAAAGATGATTTTAATGAAGAGCAATTAGAAATATAAATTGATGACCAAAATCCATTAGAGTCAGAAATAATAAGTTCAACGGGAAGCTTATCACAAGGAACCAAACAACTTAAAAAGTTAAGAATGAATACAGTCATTGACCAACCAACTGGTTCAAACAATATTAAAGAAAATTTAGAATGATCGTTTCAAAAAACAGCTCTTTAATTAGAATAAGGTTAGAAGGAACACATTGGAATTGTTTTCATTTATCCATTAAGGTTAAACTTTTAGAAAATTTTTTAGTCCAGAACTGTCCCGACATTGTTTTGCTCAATGAAATAAAAATTGATTTTAGTGAAATAAATATTTATTTTGACTTTAATCAATTACAAAATCACGCAATAAATATAGCTGAGGAGTAGCTATTTTGATTAAAGAAGGAATTAATTTTATACAAGACTTTTCCTTTGAGAACTTCAATTCTGAACTTCTTTGTATTAAAACTAAATTTTGGAAAGATTAATGAATCTATCTTTTTTATTTGAATTATATCGAGTTCTTTTAATAGAACAAGTGTTCTATCTATAATATGTTTAACAGGAACTATTCTGAAATTCTTGGTCTTTTTTTTAGTTTATTCCTCTTTAATAGACAAGGTGATTGATTTTAGTGACCTTATAACCTTGATATAATAATTATACTTGTCACGCATCTGAGGAGTTAGACGTTTCGAAATGCTGACAGATACATTTAACATCTTGACTTAATTATAAGCTTGTGTTCTGTACACTAGCATATAGGTATAAATAAGGATTCCATTCTTAGAACTTCAGAACGTTCAATTATCTTAATAAAGCTTTTAAAGACTAAATATTATATTTATTATTAACCGGTTACATATTTTAAAATATTTTACATTATATTTTAGACATATTTGTCTTTTAGGTAAAAATTTTTTGATCGAATTTATGATTTAAATTTTGCAATTATAAGCATTCCAATTTACTGAATCTATTTACCTTAAAAAGTATGAGTTTATATTCAAAAAACTTTTAAGCATGCTAGGCAACTTAATCGCAATAGAATTATTCGATCAAGGTAATATATTGCGTTTTGTCGAAACGTATTTCCTTATCGTAAATGCTATCATTTATTTATTTATTTCTTGAAATGAACTAAAATATGAAGTACCTTTCTTACTTACATTTTATTTTTTAATAAATTTTAAATTTTTTTTATTTTAGACAAATAAACAGTAATAATTAAAAATATTTTTATTAATTATTTATTCATAGCAAAACTTTTCTTTTTTCTAAAATATTAGATGTCATAATATTTTAGAATTAATCATTTAAAAGAAGCTGATGAACAAGATGGTGAACAAGACTGATCACCAAATCGATGATCAAAAAATTTATTTTTTTGTTAATTATTTGTAACTTTTTGTTTGTTATTCATATTGTATAACCATCATATTATTTATTTTATTTATTTGTTTATTTTTTGAGATATTAACAAAATTTAAATAGAAATGTTATCATAATTTTTATTTAGATTTTTATTTTTAAGCTTTTTCTATTAAATCTTTTAAGTATTTTACTTTTGAATTAGATTTGATTAAAAATAGTCTTTCACTTTCTGAGCTTAAAAATTGAAATGCTTAAAACTTCAAATAAATTTAATTGTCTCGATTGAGTGTGTTAAGAGATCAATCAATGCCTAGGATGTCGTTCTTTCGTGTCATTCTTGTGATACTTTTAAATCAATCTTCGATGACTTTTTTTTTTCTTTGATCAAAAAGACGGTCAGAATAATTTGGATCATGGGCTGCTGAGTTGACTGTGTCTGTTTTTCTTGTAAACAACAAAAAAAGAATAGTTTAAAAAAATTTCGATGATTACAAATATTTTAGTTTTTTAGCACTCAAAGTCGAAATTTTTCAATTACATTAAGGATCTGACAGGTTCGAAAAACCCTTCTAATAAAATATGATTTTTAGATAAAATAAAGGGTTGTAATTAATTGTACTCTTAAATATCTTAAATTTGCTCTATAATTGTGCTCTACAATTACTAAAAGTGTACACTGAATGTTTTTAAATATGGCTTTAAAGAAATTATTATATGCGCCAAAAACAATAAAAGTGTGCTCTAAAAAAAAAAAAGTGTGCTCTGAAACAACGAAAATGTGCTCTTAAAATACTAAATTAAGAAACAAAAGTATTATTTTATTTAAATTTTATATTATTTTTTTTTTAATTTTTAATAGACATTACAATCTCAATTTAATAGAGAAAAAAATGTATTTTAATAGATAAAATAAAGAAAAAAAAAGCATTGTGGTCCTCTTTTTTTCACAAGATTGCAAAGATAAAATACTTTTCGACACCCATGACCCTGCTCTTCTTGTTTTGTTACTATTGCTCACTACTTCTTCTTCTGATTCAGATGAACTTTCATCTGATCGAAGATCTTCTTGTTGAACTAACTCGCTATTATCTTCCATTTGATTTTTAGAAAAAAATTCTGTAAGAAAACGGAAATAAATGTTTATAATAAATTTTAGAATTTATTTATTTATTTGTTTATCTGTACCGAGCTACTACTCCTTCTGAATAAAAATATAAATAAAAAAAATAAATAAAATAAAGTTAAATAAGATAAATAAAAATTAATAAAAAATAAATTAAAATTTAAAAAAAAAGATATTATTATTATTTATTTAATTTTAAATCTGTTTCGAGCGTTAGCTCCTTCAGAGAAAAATAAAAATCAAATCAAATCAAAATAAAATGATTAAAAGTTTAAAAAATAAAATAAGAATTTAAAAATATAGTTAAATAAATGAAATGTCAAAAGGAAATGAGAAAATAAAAAAAAAAAGTCTATGACAAGGCAATTACACAATGGAGTTGGATAGTTAACAAATCTAGATTCGAAACCTCGTTTGTATTCATTTACCAGTCTAAGAAGTAATGGGACAGAATTAGTAAGTCCAACCCTGACATATCTTTCGCTTAATTCAAAAAGCCGGTTCGTAATTGTATGAATTTTTAATTTTATTTGGGCCTCGTGATATAAAATTCTTGATGGGGTGTCAAACCTTAGATTAAGAATGGATCGAACTGGTGAGTTTTGAATAGTTTGAAGTTTTTTAATGTTGTTATCAGATATAGAGTTTAAACAGGGAAAATTATAGTCTAAAATGGAACCAATAAGCGATTTATATAAATTTCCAAGTGTTTTGTGATGTAGGCGCCAGTTTTTATTAGATAAAATTTTAATTAAATTTAGCCTAGAGTTGCAACGCCTTTTAATTCATCAATCAATGGACTAAAATCAATCAATGTGAGTCAAATCTGATGCCTTGGAATTTAATTTCATCCTGTCGCTTTAAATTGTCCCCATATATTTTCAGATCAAGACTGAGCTCTTCTTTTGTTGATTTTGTGAATATCATGTAACAAGATTTTTCAATTGAAATCTTCATTTTCCATTTTGTTAACCATGGTTCGACTTCTTTAAGGTAAGTATTGATCCTAAGTTCAATGTTTCTTTTAGATTCATAGATGAAAAAAGTAACTTACTGAGCCTTGTGGTACTCCGGCTTTGATTGGGAAATCATTGCTATTTTGTCCATTCACATTTACATAAAACGATCTTGAGTTTAGAAAGGATCTGATCCAAGAAATTAAGTACTTAGGCAATTGCATTTTGATCATTTTGTACACAAGTCCCTCATGCCAGACTCTGTCAAATGCTTTTGATATATCAAAAAAAAGACATATTTTTTTTTCCTGTTAAACGATTCAGTTATTTTTTGAATAAGAAAAAAGAGATTGTCCGCTGTACGTCAATGTTTTCGGAATCCTGATTGCTCTTGAATGAGTGAAAAATTTTTCTCAATGTAATTGGAAAGCCTTGTATAAATTATTCGTTCAAGTAATTTGCCTAGACCACTGGTCAAGCTAATAGGGCGATAGTTCGACGGATCTTTAGTTGGTGGAACCTTTTTTGGTATCATTGTAACTTGTGATTTTTTCCAGTTATTTGGTATTTGGCTAGTTGTTAAACTTAGATTGAGGAGTTTTAAATGTCATAAAGAGTTGACTCAGGCAGATTTTTGAGCATTAAACTGTGAATTAAGCCAGGACCGGATGCTGAATTTTCATTAATCTTATTAATTGCAAGTATTATTTCAGAGATGGTAATTGATTCGAAAAGATAATTCTTGTTTTTTTCAGAAAAAAAGTTTGAAACTTCATAGTCGACTTCGTTTTTTGTGGTTGAGTTTGTTAGGTCAGGATTTTGAGTAAACGTTGAAGCATGAAGAATCATGTTTGAACTTGTTTTTGTTCGAAACTTATTGATTTTGCGCCAGAATGGTCTAGTAGATAAGGGATTTTTACCCATTTTTTCGATGAAATTGAGCCAATTTTGATTTCTATACACGCATAGCTTTTTTCGTAGGTCACTTGTATGTTGATTGAATTGTGTTTTTAAAAGTGGACTTGAGTTTTTTAAATTTTTTCTTAACTTTCCTACGTAATTTTATTACACCGACAATGTCATGGGGTAGTGTTGATTTAAACGATTTGTTTGATTGTCTAGGAATGCTTTTTTCAGCTGCTTCAAGGATATTCTCAGTAATGAATTCATTTAGTTCATTAATATGTGGTTGCTTTTGATTAGAGCTCAAAATTGCTCTAAAGCTGTTCCAATCGGCTTTTTTAAAGTCAACTTTGTCTTGTTCTTGTTTCTCCATTATAAGGTGCTCCACTGAGAGACATGTCCAAATCGGATAATGGTCACTTGTCATGTCATCGTTTTCAAGGACTTTGAAGTCTATAATTTTCTCTAAGAGGGAAGAAGGTGTAAGAAAAAGGTCTGGAATTTGAAAGTATAGTCTATTAAAAATATTGAAAGTTGTTGACTTATCCTTGATTACTGTAGCATTGAGCTCATTTAAAACTCTTTCAAGTAATTGACCATTTTCATTTTCTCCAATACATCCAATTTGTTTGGTTTTCGAAATAAGCTCATTCAATTTAGTAAAAAAATAGTCATTAATATTTACATTAAAATTTTTTATTTATATTATGAGTTAATTTAATTAATTTAAGAGCACAAATACGAAATTTAAGGTAACACATTTTTTTTTATATATAAATTGCAAATTCGACTTTTGGCTTAGCAATCTTTATCTTAATTTATAGCGTCATCACGTTATCTAAAAGCTAAATTTCAAATGGAAAGTTCGCTAGCGAACCCAAGCGAAATCCAACGTCGGAATTTTAAGAATTCAGTCAAACTGAATCTTAAAAATGTGGAGAAACCTGTTAGTCACAAAACAATCTTTAAGCAACTCAAATGTGTACTCAGAGACTCCGAATTTAAAGAAATTACAGCAATTTACAATTTCTCTTCGAACAAAATATGGATTATTAAGTTCCAACACGCCTTTACCGCTTCGAAAGTCTTTGAACGTTCAATCGAAATAAATGGTGACTTTTTCGAGCTTGAAGATGCCAACAAATTGCCAGAGACAAGAAAGTACTCGATATTAAGATTTCACTATCTCCCAAAAGATTTCATCAAAGAATTATCAAATTTCAGAAGAAACGTACAAAGATAGTCAAGTAAAAAACGGTGTGAAACGAGTAAAAGTTTCTTTCACGAAACAATCAGATCAGGTAGTTAGAAATGTAATAAAGATTATAGTAATTTAATATAATTCAATTCTATATAGATTAAAGTGCGTAATTTCAATTGCTGGACAAAAACAAAATTGCTTTTTTTGTAATGGCGAAGGTCAAAACATCGCTAGATGTCCTGTTAAGAACTAAGCTTGCGAAAACTGTAATCAAAAATGACATTTGACACAGAAATGCTCTTTAGCTGAGAGGCTTAAATTGATTGGACGAGCAAAAATCGATCATAGCGAACTAGCGATTTAGGATGAAGAAGAAGTTTCTCAAATATAAACAAAGATTTTGGACATGATTACTAAAACTCCAGAGTTCCCAAATAACAAGTCAAAAAATGAAGAGTCTCTTTTGTCAACACAGTCCAGCCAAAAAAGTATGCATACTCCAGTTTTATCAGTTAATCAAAAAACTACAATCAATTCAGAATACAGCAGCCAGATCTATCCTTAATTTAAAATATGATACTCCAATCAACATGTTTCATCATGAGGCTTTTAATAAACTTAAATTACTAACAGTCTCGAATCGGCTTTTTGAGTTATGAGAGATATGTTGGGACAGGACTGAGTCATTCTATTCCATTGGTCGTCAGAATAGTGGATGAATACAAACAAGGCTTCGAATCAAGATATATTGAATAACCTACTCCACTGTGTAATTGCTACCTTACTATTTCCTCTTTTTTTCTTGAAGCTTCAACTATGTAAACTTCTGTCACATGTAACAACCTATTTCAATATATGTCTTTTAAACTTGCTTTAAATTTTTTTTTAGCTGATTTACTTTATTTTTATTTTATCTTTATTTATTAGCTCTATTTTTTTTATATTTTATTCTGAAGGAGCTCTAGGTCGGTACAGAAAAGAAATAAATAAATAAACACATTCAGTTTATTTAGGAGCACAAATAATAATACCCGTAAAATAAACTTCATTATGTATTAAAAAAATTATAAAAAAGTCAGAGAATGCAAAAATAAACTCATTTTGCTAATATGAAAAAAATTTGTCTATTGTAAAGTAAAATATTTTTATTAGTAAAAAATGACTAATTAATAAACAAGAAATTAAATTTTAATTTAATTTTGGAATAAAAAAAATAAGCTCGGCTTTTAATTTTACAATTTTACAATTTATTTTACTAGATAGGTCCAAAAACCATCTAAAATTTAAGTTAAAAAATGAATTTTTTTCCAAGATCTCTTTTTTTCCTAACTAAAATTAAAAGATTTTGAATAAAAAAATGATTTTTATTTAAGTACAATTATTATCGAATTTTAAGAATAAATTTGTTATATTAGAAAGTATCTCAAATCAAGAATATTTATTATTTAAGCCATGGAATCTGAAAAGAATTATTCAGTTAGGTGAGGTATTTTTGTTAATGCTGATATTTCTTTTTTATTAATAAAAAATTTTAGTTTAAATAATGACAATAGAAAAGGTAAGAAAGTGATCCTATTTTTTCAAAAAAACCTTTGAATCTTTTAACACAAGTCTAACGATTACCTTTGTGTTCAAGATATCAATGTTGTTGCTTGCAACATTCAAGCATTCTTTCTTCAATAATATCGACTTAGTTTAGATGAATAGATAATTTTTCTAAATTTGATTAAAAACTTAACATTCAGCTAGTCAATCACTTTTTTATTATAAAATGTTTTATTTTAAGATAATTATCAAAAGTATTGAAATCAACATTTCATAAATTGAACTTGTTACTTAAAAAAAAGTCTGATAATTAGTTTAATTTAAAAAAAATGAACATAATTGACCGGAAAAGCCGAGGAATAATATTTTATTTAATCATTAAAAATTACTTTATGAAAAGAAGAAAAAAAAGTTTTAAAAAAACAAGATTGCTTAGTAAAAAATAAATAATGCCAAAAAAAACATGCAGAATCTTAAAAGCATATTTTCAATTAGACGAAAACCCTTAGTTGTGTCGCTTCTAGTTGGGCTAGTGATAGTTGCAGTGGTTCCTGTTGGAGTAGACCTAACGTTTGTATTTGAATCGCTCAGAATGAAAGTTTTTATATTTTCTACCATTGTTTTAATCATTGTTGTTGAATTTGTTCCGATTTCATGACAGTCAAACAAGCACACATCACGAATTATTTCCTCTGGGAAGCTTTCATCTTGAGCACTTATTTCAATATTTGAACATTCCGAGTCACATTCAAAATTTTCCTCTTTGATTACTGCACTCAATTGGTCTTGTAGGCGACAGCCATCATACAAATATCCAGTACTTTGTGAATAAGTTTCATGAGTCGCTCTCAGAGTGATTGAATAATAAGAATTCCATCTTGAAATAAAAATGTGTGTATTTGCTTTTGGCACATAAATGGCTTTCATGCCCTCTTTGGTACTGCTTAATACGGCAAGATTCTCAGCATTCTTGTTAATGATGGTCTTACCATTGTCAAAAAAGTCCGCAAAACTGGTACTATTTGCTTCATATGAAACGCTTACGGATTCACTCACTTTGTAGATAAATTTCACTTTGACCAAAACAGTCGCTAGCTTATTTGCACCTCCTGCATGAGAATCACTACACAATAGTTGAAAATCTCCGTATTGAAAACAAACTGCGTCTTGACCAGTTGAACAAAGCTCATATTTTTTTTTGTACGAATATAAATGCGGGTCCCCGGTGATCCAAGTTGAATAGCGAACTAACTCTTCACTTCGAGGACATTTAAATTTTGAATTTGAGTGGCATTCTCTAGCAAAATCAATGGATAAATTTTGACACTTTGAAATATCGGCGTTCAATTTGATGTTTTTATATTTGGCCATTTGTAAATGTTCACAGCTAGGCTGGAGAGATGATCCAATTTTTGTGTGGTCTGATCCAAATTGACTTAGCAAGCATTTGTCCATTTGATTTATGTCATCTAAAAGCAGCTCAAAACTAAGATTGCCCAATGAGTATGTGGCTTGAGCGCAAAATGATTTACTTGAAAAGCTACTTATATTATTATTTCTCAAGTCAATTGTTATTTTTGAAAAAAATTTAATTTTTGTCCATTGGTATCTTTCAAATGCATTATTTGGCAAAATTGCTATTTTGTTGTTGTTTAAATTAAGAATTTGCAAAAAAGATAGCATTTTAATATCAGGCGTAGTTGTCAAAAAGTTATTAGATAAATCTAATTTAAGAAGAAGTTCATTAAACTCAAAAGCCTTTGCATGTATTTTTTCAATCTTATTTGAATCAATGTACAGTTGGTCTAGGTATTTTAAATTTGAAAATGCTTCTTCACTTATTTGCCTCAATTTATTATTTCCCAAATTCACTATGTCTATTTTTTCTAAAGCCGCAAATCTAACATACTCTATTTGATTATGATCCACTTCTAGTTTGTACAAATTTTTATTTTCCTTCAAATCGCTGGCACTAATTCTCGACAAATAATTATGTGATAAACAAAGATATGTCAAATGTTTTAAAGGGGCAAATTTTTCTAAAATTTGTTCGGTAAACTTGTTCTTAGAAATGGACAATTCTGTTAAATTAGCAAAAGCTCGAATTGTATCCAAAGTCAAGTCATCTAACTCATTCGAGCTCAGATCTAATCTTTTCAATGGGGCCATTTTTTCTAGGCTTATTTTTTTGATTTTGTTGTGAGATAAATTCAGCAAAAAAGCACTGATTGGATTTCCGATTCGTTTTTGATCTATTTCACCATCGAATTCTACATTAGAAAGATGCAGTATTGCCACAGTTTCAAGACAATAAAGTGAAGTCGATTTCAAGTTGTTGTGGGACAGCTTTAATCTCTTGATTAATGTTAACTTGCAAAAGCTCTTTTCTTCGATGTAATTAATTGTGTTATTTTCCAAATCGATTGAAACCAGCAGTTGTGTGTACAAAAAGCTATCTTTATATATTTTTGATATTTTGTTGGAGTTTATTTTTAAAAATTGTAACTTGGGCAAATTTAAAAGCATTTCTTTGTCCAATTTAGTTATCTGATTATTATTAATGTTCAATGTGCTTAAATTGTGACATTTGATGTCGAAATTTTCGATTGAATTGTGTGAAATAGTGAGCGTTTTTAAATTTGGAAAAAAAACATCGAAATCGTATTTAAAACGGACTAAATGGTTGTTGCTAATTGAAAGACTTTCCAGTTTGTTCCATGTTTTAAAGCTATCCAAAAAAGACACTACACTTGTTTCTGTTAATCCGACATTACTCACCGAAAATTTCGAAGTTATGTTAGATAATAATTGAATTTTGTCCGAGAAAATTGAAAAATTATTCAAATTGCTAAGGATTAGACTGTCCAGTTTGAGGACATTTGCGAATGCTTTTTCATCGACAAATTCCACATTTTGAGATTCAATTTCCAATGTGGTTATCTCAAAGCCTTTGAATGCATCCTTCGGTATATTTTTCAAATTGCTAAAGCTCAACTTAAATATTCTGTTTTCAATCATTTGACTTTTAGAGGGAAAATTTTGTGATTCGCATACTATAGTGCATCCATAGCTATCATAAGAGCTCGAACAAGACTCGAATGGACATCTCAAATCAGCACTTGTATTTTCGCAAAAAAATATTATTAATAAAACAAAAAGCATTTTGCAAAATAAAAAACAAAACATGCAATTTCCTTATTATACACATAAATATATATAAGGTGTTATTGAGAAATTCATTCGAAAATTAAACCAAAGTTAAATATTTAAGCTTTTTATAAATATTTGTTTAAAGATATTGAAAAATAGACATGGATGTCAAATTAAAAATGACTAATTTAAAAAAAAAAACATCTACCGAAATTTAATATTATATAAATGTTTAAAATAAATTGACGTAATTCATTTGAACAAACATTTCGAACGTTTTTAGATTTATTTTTAACTAGAATGGGCGTTATGAACTTCAAATACAAATTGAACAAAAAAAATTCTTTTTTTTTTTTAAATTTAAAATTTAATTATATAAAAATTTTTGGAAAAAACTTCAGCACAGTGTAGTATACATTGCTGCACCTTTTTTTATCTAAAATAAATATTTTTGTTTTTTAGTGAATCAAATTATCACAAGCAAAGCAAAGATCACAACAAAATACAATAGGAATACTAAAAACCAATTGTGAACGAGACTTGGGCAGTTTAATTACAGACGATCTTAAACCGAGCTATCGAGTGAATAGAGCAGTTTCAAGAGCCAACAGCATTCTAGGACTTTTAAAAATACTTTTACTTGCCGCAATGCAGCACTATGGAAAAAGTTATTCACTGAGTTTGTCAGACCACATTTAGAGTTCGCTATCGCTGCTTGGAATCCATACACTTCAAAAGATATTAAAAAGATTGAAAATGCCCAGCATCGTGCGACCAAAATCCCGCATTCTTACAAAAATTTGGAGTATTTAGAAAGAGTAACAAGTTTCGTTTAAGCACACTATTAGAAAGAAGAACAAGAGGCGATCTTATTCAAAAATTCAAACTAGAAGCAGGATTCGAGACTATCAATTGGTACACAACACCAACACGCTCAAACCCTCGAGGAGGTCATCGAGGATAAGACGTGAAATAGTTCGCTGCTACAATCAACGCTACTTCTTTTTTAACAACAGAATCGCCAATGAGTGGAACATGCTTCCAGACGAGATAATAAACTCAAATTCAGTCAATGCGTTCAAAAACAAGTTAAACAAGCGCAAAATTAACTGCCATAGGGCGTCATCTACAGTTGACGTGCTCCGCATGGCATAAAAACTATGCAGCAGTTTTAACTACTACTACTAAAAAAAAATCAATTTTAATCTTATTGATGTTTTATTTTTGTCTTTTTTTAAATCAGAAAAATTATTTTAGATAAAAAAGGCGCAGCAAAGTATGCTACACTGTGCTGAATTTTTTTCTAAATATTTTTTTTAATTAAATTTTTACTTTTCAAAAAATGAATTCTTTTTGTTCAATTTGTATTTGAATTTCACTATACTCTAGAATGCTTGGCAAATATCAATAATTTGTTTTTTGATATAACCAATATTTCCTTTTACAGCCTCATTAAAAAAAATAAAGATATTTTCTTGATATTTTTCAAATAAGTATATAGTATTATTAATTCATAAATTTATAAACAGGTAAGTGCCCATGTCATAAAAGATCGTTAATTTAATTTTTATAAAAAATTAATATAAATAAAAAAATTATAATATAATAGAAAAAGAAAACATTGAAAAATTTTGATTAATTTTTTTGAATATTTTTTCAAAATTTGTAAATTAAGTCGATATTATTATTAGTTTTTTCTAAATATTTTTTTTTAATTAAATTTTTACTTTTCAAAAAATGAATTCTTTTTGTTCAATTTGTATTTGAATTTCACTATACTCTAGAATGCTTGGCAAATATCAATAATTTGTTTTTTGATATAACCACTATTTCCTTTTGCAGCCTCATTAAAAAAAATAAAGATATAAAATAATAAATATTAAAGGTTAGAGATACTTTCTAGAATAAAAAATTTATTCAAAAAATTCGATAATAATTGTATTTAAATAAAAATCATTCTTTTATTGAAAATCTTTTAATATTAGTTAAGAAAAATAGAGATCTTGGAAAAATTAATTCATTTTTAAACTTAAATTTTAGAGGGTTTTTGGACCTATCTAGTAAAATAAATTATAAAATTATAAAATTGTAAAATTAAAAGCCGAGCTTATTTTTTTTATTCCAAAATTTAATGAAAATTTTATTTGTTGTTTATTAATCAGTCATTTTTTACTAATAACAATATTTTACTTTACAAAAGAAATTTTTTTTGTTATATTAGCAAAATGATTAAAAGAGTTTATTTTAGCATTCTCTGAATTTTTAAAAAAAATTTTAATACATAATGAAGTTTATTTTATCTAAAAATCATATTTTATTAGAAGGGTTTTTCGAACCTGTCAGATCCTTAATGTAATTGAAAAATTTCGACTTTGAGTGCTAAAAAACCAAAATATTTATAATCATCGAAATTTTTTCAACTGTTCTTTTTTTGTTGATTACAAGAAAAAAAAAGATTTATTTATCATATTATTATTATTATTATTATTTATTTCAAAAATAAACGCCATAAATTAAAGTAAGAAAAATGAAAAATAAAATATAGTGAAAAAAAAAAAAATAAAAATGAAAATTGAATAAAATTGGAAAATTAATTCCTTTATTTCCCCCTGTTTTTCTACACAAATTTTAATTTTTTATTTAAGTCTTTAGTCCCATGGACAAAGTAGAAAAAGATACAACAGATTATGTAAATTGAGAAAAAAAAAAGAAAATTTTAATAATAAAATTAATTCATTATTTTCAATTCATTCTAAATTTAAACAAGTTTAAATAGAATGTATTTTTAATTATAGTACTTTATTTGATCATAAATTGCTATTGTGTGACAGCAAAATATTTTATTTTAATTTTGAACAATTAAAATTAGAATTGAATCAACTGTCGTTGACACAGTAAACTCAGCAGCCCATGATCCAAAATTATTCTGACGGTCTTTTTGATCAAAGAAAAAAAAAAGTCATCGAAGATTGATTTAAAAGTCACAAGAATGACATGAAAGAATGACATCCTAGGCATTGGTTGATCTTTTAATACACTCAATTGAGACAATTAAATTTATTTGAAGTTTTAAGCATTTCAATTTTTAAGCTTAGAAAGTGAAAGGCGATCTGGACAAGATCCAACATTATGACATCTAATATTTTAGAATAAAGAAAAGTTTTGTTATGAATAAATAATTAATAAAAATATCTTATAATAAAAGAGTGATTGACTAGCTGAATGTCATGTTTTTAATCAAATTTAGAAAAATTATCTAGGCATCTAATTTGATACCTGATACTAATATTGGTATTGTTCAAACGATACTCGAATATTGTATGAGTATCGGAACGAGCTTAATTAATAATGACATAAGAACTTGAAAATTTGCTTTTTCTATTTTTAATAATTTTATTCTAATTTTTTTTCAAATTTTATTTGACTTAAATGAAGCAATGGTATGGCATGAAAATTTATTAAAAGTAATAAATTAATGTGTCGGTCTTCAAGGGAGTATCGACTTGAGTGGAAATCAAAAGTAATGACCCTTTGCTCCACAAGGAGTGAATAAGGAAAACAAAAATTGTGCGAGATACTGCAAACAATTTAAAATGTTTAGCTCACTAACAATAGTTGGTTGTTGGTTGTCTGAAAAATCTGTGCAAATTAATTGCGTTTTATTTTTAATACTTTTAAATAGGGTGAAATTTTGCAGAATTCACACAGATTTTGCATATTTTCACAGAAGGTGAAACAACAGTTGTTTCACTTTGTTTCATTTACAGCACAAGTTTTTGACATTTAGAACAAAAGTTAGAAAATTATTTTATTTTTGTATTGGAAGTTTTGTATGAAATTTCACAATGCCAAAAAAAATTTGAATTTTCACAAAAAATTCAACTCTGTGTTACATAATTATTTATTATTTGAGCTTGATTGATAAAATTTTAGTTATAAAAGTAGTATTTTAAAAAGGGATGTATTTAAACGATCTCTATAATTATTTAAATGATCTCCAAAAAATAATTAAAATGATCTCCTTATTTAATAAAATGATAGCAGAAATTAATGATTTAATCTCCAAATTTTATTTTTTAAAATTTCATTATATTAAGATAAAAATATAAAAAATTTCAAATAAAAATATTAAAGTAAGAAAGAATTAAACTTAATTATTAAATTTTATACGATTAAACTAAAAATTTTGTTACTACGTATGGTTTATCACTATCAACTGGTATCTGAATATTTGAATAACACCATTCGCTTAAATCCAAAAAATTCGGTTTTGTGAAATTTGGTACAAAATAAAAAAATAGAACAAAAATTAATGCTAAAAAAGCTTATAACTTTTTTTCTGAAGGCTTTTAATTAGTTCTGTAAGCGCAACAAAGTGCAACATACTTAGTTGCACCAAAAGTCAAAGTCTGCTAATGATGTGCAAACTCTCTGCAAAATGCACTATAGCCAAATTTGTCCAAATTTAATTTCTGCTAAATTTGCAGAGTTTTACCATATTGTTGATAATAGTGCAACTTTGAATGTTGCACATGTTGCATTTACAGAGCTTGCTTCTGACTTTTAAAAGAAAAGTTATAAGAATTTTTAATTTTTTGTTCTGTTCTATTGTACTAAATTTCACAAAACCAAAAATTCATTCTAGGTCCATCAGCTTTTCTTATTTGTTGAATAAAGTTATAAAGCTGGACTTCTTTTGGAATAGTGATATTATTTATTTATTTGTTTTCTGTTTTCTAATATTTGAATTTGTCGCTTTTATATCGTTTAAAGTTGATAAAATATTTTTTGGCATACAATTTAACTTTATAGCTTCTTTATTTCTTCTTTTGTTTCTTTGTTGATACCATGTTTATTTACATTCATGAGCCGATTCTACGCCATCAAAAACCTTATTGCAAGTAAATGAATTGATATTTTACTTATTAAATTTTTTGCAGTGGTTCTTATTATTTATTTAATTGTATTATCTGTGATGAGCTAAAGCTCATTTAGATTTAAAAAAAATCAAAAAAAATTAAAGAAAAATGTAAAGAAAAAATAAGATAAAAGTAAAGTTAGTTAGTAAATAATTAATTTAAGAGACCAAAAATGAATAGAGATCATAAATATTAATATGTGTTTACAAATAATTAATTTAAGGTATCAAATAATAAATTATAAAGATTTATTTTGGAGATCATTTAATTAATTCTAGAGATCGATTAAATACCACCCTTTTAAAAATACAGAATAAAACAATAAATTATGGTAAATTTAAGTTTCAAATCAAATTTTAAGATCAAAACGATCATTAAAAATTTTAAAACTTAATTAATCTAATGATTTTGATAATTTTTAAAAGATAAATACCAAATTATTACTAGAAATGTTATGATTAAATATAATTTTATTGTTCCACTTAAACAAATTATACTTTTTAAAACATTAATTATTTTGTCTTTAAAAAATTTAAACCTTTTAAAGTTCAATAAAAAGGGATATTTTAGGCAATGTGAAAATTTAGTTCATTAATTAAACTAAATCAAAATTTTAAATCGAAAAAAAGATAAACTAGATTTAAGTATTATATTTTATATTTTAAAATCTAATATTGAACCTGAGTTGTTTAAAAGTCACAAGTCTCAAGTCAAGTCCAAGTTCGGACTGAGACTTGAAACTTTTAAGCAACTCTGATTTATTAAAGTCCAAGTCCTGACTTTAAAAAAAAATTTAAGTCTTTGACTTGGACTTAAATTAAAAAAAAAATGAAAGTCCGTTTTTGTTATTTTAATGACATGGACTTTAATTTGGGACTTTAAAACAACTGTGTATCAAACTTCTTATTAATCCTAGAAAGACATCATTATTTTTATCAAAAACGGCTAATGAAGTTCAAAATTACTGCAATATACACTTCAGTCATATTTATCAAAATTTAAATTTTGCTTGAGTTACAGAGTTTTTTCTTAATTATGCAACTATGAATGCTTCGCCACGTTGCTTTTACAGAATTTTTTTTTCAGCTTTAGAAAAAAGATGTAAGAATTTTTTACATATTGTTCTTTTCTAATGTATCAAATTTCAAAGAACCAAAAATTAGGTATACTATGGTTTTAAATGAATGTAAAATTTTTAGTAATAAGAATTTCCAAAGTTTCCAAAACTCTTTAAAAATTTTAATTTTTCGGTTCAAGTATTTCTATTTAATTATTAAGATTTAAACGTTTTATTGATTAGAATTATTGATTTGAGAAATAAATCTATTTGTACAATAATTATCATAATAATATGTAAAATAAAGATATAAATTTTAAATCAGTTTTACAATAAACAAAAAAGAGACTAGCTCTTGCACTTTGGTTGTTGGAATCATTGCGAAATTTTTGAAGGAACTTCTGTTATATGCTGTTGCGATAAGCAGCCTTTTTTGCTTTTCTTGTTTGGAAAGGAAAGCGTGCGTTCGGGCGAAGATTGTGTGGTTGAGATGCCGTGATGGGATGGTTTGGGTCGGCAAGAATTCTATTGAGTGTTCGTTCGCAGGCATGGTCTATAAACTCGGCGATATGGAGGAGTTTGTAAGAGCCTGCAATCTGATCATCGATTCCAATGATACGCCATAAACTGGAGTTAAAAGCGTTCATCTCACTCTTCTTAGTGAACTTTTAATGATTCCTTAAAATATCCTTCATATTTCCTTATTTTCGAGTTGAATGGGTCTTTCAGTTTATTTTAACAAGGCAACCTGGAAATCGATCATTCATTAATTCATTAGAAATCAAGATTAAGAATTGAACTTGTCATATTTTTTTTTGTTGGCTTTAAAAAAACTCTTTTTGTATTGTTATCTCTGCATTTAATTTTTTTGATTATTTTAAATTAAAGCTCAAACCCTTTTTTCGTTCCTTCGTTTTGTATGAAAATAAAACACTAAAAAAAATTTTTTTTTGATTTTTAATTTGATTGAAAAACAAAATGTCAAAAATAATTAAGAAAAATTAAAGATTGTTTTTGAGAATGATAATGAAATCGGTGGGCAGAATTACGTTTTCTGCATTTTAGGCATAAATTTAGACGGGCTTAATTTTGCTGAATTTGATTACACCTGTATTCATTTTAATAAACTATTATTGTTTAAATTTCTATTCTTGTCATTATACTTAATTTCATTTCAAATAACATACATCCTAAAAAATAAAATTTTTTTAAATGGAAGCAATGAACACGCTAAACAAAATTCTAGCTAAACTTTAAACTATCTACTTCTATAGTTAAAAAATTTTATTTTATTTTTTTATGCTGAATAATCTAATTAGACAACAATCCAAAGGTTGATTTGTGTAAACATTTGAGCTAAAAAATCATGATCAGGTTTATTATGAAACAAGAGCTATTTGACTAAAAAAATGGCTCAAAAAGCAAAAAGTAAAAGCAGAGTTTTTCAAGTCGATGCAACAAAGCCTGATGGCGGCTACGGATGGATCATTCTTTTATCTATTTCAGTAAATTAAAAAAAAAATTTCTAAATAAAATTAAATTTTTTTAAAACAAGCTTAATAATTTTATTCTTATCGGATGCATGTACTCACTTGGTATCATTCTAAAAGAAGTTAAGGCTGATTTTGCAATAAGTCAGAAAAAGGCTAACTTACTGCCAAGTTTTAACACTGGCTTCATGTTTCTCAGTGGTCCCCTGACGTCCGCTTTAGCGGCTCAATTCGGCTGCCGAAAAGTCATAATGCTTTCTGGACTAGTTCACTGTTCAATGTATGTTATTTCACCTCTAATGCCACACTTTGATCTAGTCCTAGTCTCGTTTGGCATTCTAGGAGGTCTTTCATACGGGTGCACTTTTTTGACCGGCTTCAACATACTTGTCGATTATTTTGACAAAAAATTGGGAATTGCTAATGGCATAGCTGTGGCATCAAGTGGACTTGGTTCGTTTGCCTTTGCTCCTTTGACAGCATATTTGATCACAAGCTATGGATGGAAAACTACTATGTACTCAATGGGATCAATAACTTTTTTGTGTGTTTTGCTGGCAGCTTTTTTAAAACCACTAAAAAATGATCAACCATCAAAAGGATTTGAACTAGAAAATTTGCAAGATAAAAAAAATTTGCTCAAAAAAGATTCAGCATGGCAAAATTTTTTCAAAGAGATAATTAACTTTAAATTGTTGAGAGCAAACAAATCCTTTACCTGTGTAGTAACAAGCAATTTTTTTGTATTTTTTGCCTACTTCATTCCGTTCATATACATTCCGATCCGAGCCCAAAGTCTCGGAATCGAAAATTATGCGTGGATTATAAGTGTAATTGGAATGGCCAATATACCTTTTAGAATCCTGTTCGGCTTTTTGTCAGATGGAAAATTTCTCCGAGCAATTCATATGAACAGTTTTTGTTTGTTGGTAGCGGCGGTGTTGCTATTTGGCTACAAATATTTGCATAGCTTTAAGCTTCAGATTGCTTTTGGGATTTTTTTTGCCGTACCAATGGCAGGCATTAACTGTTTGCCTACCAAGTACATAGTTGATGTGGCTGGTGCAGATAATTTTAGAAATGCAAATGGAATAATTAATTTGTTTCGAGGATTTGGAGCTTTGCTAGGACCTTTTTTAGCTGGTTATTTACTAAAATATTTTTTTTTAATTAATTTAAAACAATTGCTCTTATTTTAAAGGTATCCTATGCGAACAAGCTAAAAGCGATAATTATGCTTTTATTTTCTCAGGCTTTTCGTTTTTAGTAGCGTTTTTTTTTAGTTTAATTTCTGGTATGATGGCAAAAAAATGAAATCAAAATTTTTAATTTATCTATTTATTGATTGAAGAATTGACCTCATTTGAGCTGAAAAAAAAATTAAATTGGTAAACTTTCATAATAGAGAAAAAAATGTCAAAAATTCATCAACAAATTAAAAAATTTTATTCCTGTGGTTATCAAAAAAAAAAGAGACTGGTCAACTATGAAGATATTTTTTAAATAAAAAGTGAATCAATATTTTTCTATTTTTTAAAAATAAAAAATTCAAATTTCCTTCCTTAACACTAGAAATGCCAAGCAGTCAAAATGACCGCTTTTACGATTTAAAAGGACTGTAGGTTTTGTGAAATTTGGTACAAAATTTTAGTACAATTATCAAAATAATGTTTTAATCTTATGAAAAAAAGTGCTTAATTGAAAAAATGCCTAAAAATTGTATATATACATAAAAAAATATATATACATGTGATTTTATTAATTATTAATAAATAAATTAAAAATCTTGTTTTAATAGTAAGAACAAAAAAAATGTTATTTTAGTGTGTAAAACTGACTTAACGATATCTTAGATTAAGTTTGAACGAAATTTAAATAAAAATAATGATTTTAATTTTTCAAAAACGTTAATTGGAGATCTTGATAGAAAAATATAGCATGACTTCATTAAAGGAAAATAATGGCAACTAATTAAGATAAAATTAACGAATGGAATCAAAACGAAAAGATTAAAATGAGTGCTCTTATTTCTTAATATTTTATCATTAAAAAATAGTAATAATAATGAAAAAGTGAGTTTTTACATTGAATAATTCTATTTGGTTACTAAAATTTTTTTATTGAACAACTCTCAGTTTATAAAAAAAAAATCATTTTTTTTTTAGTTTTTATTTAAAAAAGTTTAAAATTGACAAAATAAAGATTTTAAAATTGAGATAACAAAACCAGTAGAAATTAACCTGATATTTTTATTTAAATTTGTAAGATAAATTTTACTTTAAGTAATAGCGGTAATGTTCAAATCTAAGGAATCGATTGAAGTCAGGATTCTTTGAAAATTCCCGATTCAAAAAAAAATTCAATTGATTTAAAAAGGATACTCGCTCATAATGAACTAAATAGTAGTAGTAGTAGTTTCGACTATAGGTGGCTGGCCAGCGAGTTTGCTGACAAGGCATTAATCAATGCCTGCTTTAAAGCTCTTAACATTGGGGACTTCAACTAATTGCTTTGGCAGCGAGTTCCATATGCTAGCGGTTCTGTTGAAAAAAAAGTTATCTCTTTGTTAGAGCCTCGAAATTTCTTTGTGATATTTAAAGCAGTGACCTCTTCCTTGGTTTTTAGTGACATTTAAATTGTTGCTTTTTTCAACCAATTCTATTCCATCCATGAACTTGTATAATTGAATTAAATCACCTCTTTTTCTTCTTTCCACCAGATTTGGAATGTTCAAAGCCTTCAATCTGCTTTCATACGGTTTGTTTCTAATTGCAGAAACAAATTGCGTAGCTCTGCGTTGAATCCTTTCAGCATTCTCACAGTCAGACTTAAGAATTGGAGACCATACAGGAACCCCAAATTCCAAAAGAGGACGAACAAAAGTTAAATAAAGAGATCTAAATAACTTACAATCAAAACGAGCAAATGATTTCCTGATGCGACCTAACATTTGATTAGTTTTTTTTAGGCTTCTAACACTTGATTTTTTCATTTCAGATTTGTATTAAAAATAACTCCAAGATCTCTTTCGGTTTCTGACGTTGATAGCTGCTTACCATTGATAAAATAAGGAAAATATTTGTTTTTATGACCATAATGCATGACCACACATTTTGATGTGTTGAAGAGAAGAAGCCAATCTTGAGTCCACTTGAAAACTAATACTAAATCTAAATCTAATTGTTGTTTCGCTGCGCTTATTTCTGAAACCGTTTGCGAGAACATTTTAGTATCATCTGCATAAAATTTAACATATTCTCTATTCCGATTTCTGTTTGCTTCTTCTTTGAGTTTCACTTGAATTAGACCTGGTTTACTTTGGTCTTTAGATCTCAAACGTCTCGAATACGCTGACTTGCTTTTTTCCAATGGTGGTCAGAATTACTTTGATTTTTTCTTCATCTTCAGCTCTCTTGTTTGTTAAAATCTCTTTCTTTGATTCTGGCACAACATAAATAATTACATTTTTTCTTCTTCCCATTCTTTTATTCATTTCGCTGTTGGTCGTATTTGCTACAGCTATCTAATCAGCTGGTTTTTAAACATTTTAAGAACCTTGTTTTACTACTTGAACACATTGACTACTGATTTTGGTTGAGTTTTCCGTTTTACTTGCTGCTGCCAATTCTTCTCTCAGTTTATTTATTTCAATGTCTTTTTCAATCTCCCTTTCTTCCAGATGTTTTAAACGATTTAAAAGCTCCAGGACAAATTTCGAAATATTACCACACCAATCATGTAACGATTTTGAATGACCAGATACGGCACCCTGTCCAAACGTTGGCCAGTTTGCTTCAAGGAAAAAATTGGTGTCCATTTAGAAAAAAAAAACTGCGTGCTTTTATGTTAATTTAATGTTAATGTGATTTGAAAACTATATCTATTAAGATTTTTCGGAAGTTAATGGCCAATTTTTATCCCTGAAATAAAAAATAATTATTAACGAAAAAGATAAACAATTAAAAACAACTTACAGTATATTTTTTTAGAAGGATCCTTATTTACAATGAATTTACATGTCTCATTTGAACAAGTAATTCGTTTGGTATTAATTATTTGAATTTCACTAAAACCAAAGACATTAGTAAAAATTTTCAATAAAATTTTCAAATTTTACTCGTTGGCTTTTGAGTCTGATTGAGCTAAGATCTGTTCAAGCTCAATTATCTTTTTTTGATAAATATCAGTCTTTTCGACTGATTAACGTCCAAAATAATAAAATATAAGTTATTTTTAGTATTTTAATTCAAGTGAAACTTACAGTTTAGCCTCTAGCTCATGACGAGTGGAATAAAGAGATTTAATCTCCTTGTCCTTTTCATTGAAACTTATTAAAATCAGGATAGCTAGATATTAATTTATTTTTTCATGTTTGTTAGTCTACGAAATTGGCCTGATTCCTTAGATTAACTTCAGAGGAGATAAGTGAAGACAAAGATCGAGATTGTTCGTACAAACGTTTATTTAAAAAGTTTGTTGTAAAATAGATAAAAATACAAAGTTGAAAAAGCTCGTGTTAATAAGAATCAGAATTCTTATTTATACACAGTAATTAGGTCAATGATAATAAAGAAGTTAAATCAAAATAAATTGTGAATTAAATCGGTCATAAAGATTTATGACTTATGATTTATGACTCATAAAGATATAATCTAAATAAATTGTAAATACTATTAAGGTTAATCTAAATCGTTGTAACGGTTATTTTCATACCGTAACATTACCCTCCCTTGAAAATAATCATTCGTACTCGAATGGACTAATCAAGGGTAGAAAAATAATAAAATTTATTTTTAAATGTTTGAGAAAATCAGTTCATTTGTAATAGAGTCCAGACTATCTTCGTCAATATTCTCATTTAATATGTTTGGTTCGAAAGTTTTTTCTTTTGAAACTGATACCATTTTTATTTCTTCATTGGTTCTTTCCCCATGATTTTTTATTTTTGAATTTAATTTTTTATAGGGAAAACATCTCACGCATAAATTGCATAATAGACACAAAAGAACTAATACGACGGTACAAGAACTGATGATTGAAATAATTCCAATTGTTTTGTTAAAAATTATTTTTAAACCATTTTTAATTTGCATTTTTGTTTCAATGATTTTAGCTTTCATGTTAAAAGTGTCTGAATCGTGTGAATACCATGTACCAGCTGACATTTCATGATTTACAAATTCTTGAAAAGTTGATAAAAGATCTATGCCATCAAGCAATAATGGATTGTGATGACTGTCTAATTCTTTTATTTTATTCCCTAAATAATCAAAATTAAAAAATTGAAGTCTCGAATTAATCACTACACTGGATTGATATCCTTTTCGTACAATTGTTAAATTTTGATCTATTAATTGTATATATTGAATGACTCTTTTACAAGTTACGAGATCAGAAACTTGCTTAATAATATTATCACTAGTTAGGAATCCTGTCTTTGTGGAATTTTTAAAGTCATAAACAATTGGCTGATCATTAAAACATAGCAAACTTTTTTCTTTGCGTGTATTCGTCAAAATTGAAATTTCCTTTACAGACAAACAATCAGCTTTATAAATTGTTCCCATAGTTGTATAGAAAGTAACTGAGCTTCCATCCTTTAAATTATGTGTAAGATATTTGTCCTCATTTTTCGAGAAAAGATTAAGCAATGATTTAAAATTTAGACATTCATTAAAAAGAATATCATTTTTTTGTTTTATATCTTCAAAAACTCTAAAGTCGTTGTCAGCAAGTAACAATTCTTTCATTTCCTCTATAGTTGAGCCATGTGGAATCTTATTATTTTTGTCTTTTGTAATTATTCTCCTTAAATAAAGTCCTTCCACTGTAGTTAAAACAGATATATTGCAAATTGACTGAATGCCAGAAGCTTGCACTGCTAAATTTGATTCGCCAAATAAAATATCGCTATTCTTTTCGAATTTGAAATTTTCCAAGGCGATTTTGTATAGTGGGCATTCATGGTAAATAGTTTTTTCCCAGATTAAAATTGAATCATGAAGATAACAAAATAAGTCTTTTGCTTGACATTTCAAACCAAATAGATGCTCGTTGTTATTTTTAGCTGTTATTAGTTTTGGAGAAAATGAACATGAAAATGATTCACTCTTTCTTTCTTTTAACCACGAAAATGTCGATAATGGGTTTGCTGAATAAATACAATAGTCACCATCACAGTTCATGGGCGATCCATAACATTTTCTACTTAATACCATTATTCTACAATCATTTATTGTAAGTTTTACTGGTTCTGTTCTCAGCGATTCAAATTTTTCACCAAAAAACGACATATATATTACTAAAATATGTTTTTTCATTAGACAGTGAAAACCATTTCCATAAACTTGATGTTCAAGTTTTCTTAGAACATAGAGTTGTTTATTCCAATAAGAGCCTCCTCTTAAATTTTTATGTCCTAAATAGTCATCTAAAATATGGCTTGAATTTTTTGGTTTATTTTTACATAGCGAATTTAGATCGACAATGTTGCTTTGGTAAGAATGAGAACATACTTTAAATTTACCTTTTAATTTTATCCTTTCAATATTTAAATTTTTGCTCAAAATTGCTGGGATTAAACTTAGCAAAAATAAAATATTGTAAAAGTTTATTCTCTTTAATGTACAGTTTCTTTTAGGACGTTGGCTTTTAACAATTTGTTGATTTGATTTGTATTCGTTTATCAATTTAAGACTGTTGAAATATCTTTCCGGAATCCAAGATGATTCAGAATTAGGTAAATTTTTCCATTTTACAAGGTAAAAATTTTCATTATTTATTATTTGGTGTTTTTGAATTTTTTCGATTTCTGCACTCTCATTTGGAAGGGATGAATCGTCTTCCACTAATTTAAGTTTATGCCTCGGGTAAGTGTCTTTTAAAGTCTCATTTATAGCATTCATAATTAAATAATTACCACGTTTAGTGAGTCCTGACACTTTATATGGTCCTTTGTACCTTGGTTCTAATTTATTTAGTAAACCCTCACATTTCAAAAAAACAGTACTCCCTATTTCAATTCGTTTTTGACGACATTTGAGGCCTTATTTTGAGTTGAAATTTGACGTTCTTGAAATTCTTTCAAATTCTTATGTGCTAATGGGAGAGTATTTTCAAAGAGGTGCTTAATTTCTTGACTTCTTCTCAGAATAGAATCAGAATTATTTTCTCCAGAATAATCATTGAATGGAATCATGTTTCGTCCAAACATCAGTTCAAAAGGCGTGAAACCTGTCGCTGAATGAACTTTTGATTGATATGCGATTAAAACGTACGGGAGATATTTATGCCAGTTAGTAATATTCGCTTCAGCGTGTTTTCTTAAACAATTTGCTAGTGTTTGATTGAATCTTTCTGTAATTCCATTAGTTCTCGGATTATACGCCGAAGTTGTTATATGTTTAAAACCTAAGTTTGTTTTTAAACTATTTAATACATTGTTACAAAATTCCTTTCCTTTATCTGATAAAAGTTCTTCAAAAGGACCAAACAGACCAATGTATTCTATTAATATAGAAGCTATTTCATTAGCTGATTTAGAGCGTATTGGCTTAGCAAAGGAAAATCTAGTAACAAATTCGATAATTACCAAAATACCGTTAAATCCCTCATGAGTCTCAGGGAGACCAAGGACAAGATCAACCATTATTCTTTTAAAAATTTTACTGATGCAACTTGTTTGTGCAGGATGGTATTTAATAATTTCTTTGTTATTTCGGTTACAAACCATACACTTTTTAATATATTTCTTAATATCATCATAAATATTTTTCCAGTAAAATACGTTTTTTAGTCTATCATATGTTGATTTTGTTTGAAAATGTCCAAAATTGTGTGCCTTTTCAATAATTTCCGCACGTAACTCTGGTTTAGGCACTTCTAAAATTTTGCCTGTCTTAATAATGAATAGCTTATTATTTTCAAGACGATAATTTTTTGCTAAATTTCGAATATTAGTTCCTAATTTTTTTGAAATACCTGGAACAAGCTTTCCAAATTGTATGAAGTGTAGTAAATTGGGATTTTCCCACACATCTAATTTTATTTTATCCTCGATTATTTGGGCTGTAGATATACTAATCACATAGTCAATTACCGGTCTACTGATTGCATCAACATTTCCATGTTCAGAACCTTTCCGATAGACAACGTCAAAATCGTACTCTTGAAGAAATATTGACCAGCGAGTTAGTTTTCCAGTCATTTTTTTAATGCTTTTTAGCCAAACAAGGGCTGAGTGATCTGTTATGACTGTAAATTTGATACCATATAGATATTTTCTGAATTGTGCAATACCAAATATAACCGCTAAACACTCCTTTTCTGAAATACCATATTTAATTTCTGTTTTTGAGAGTGTTCGTGACGCACAAGCAACCATATATTCATCTCCATTTTCGTCTATTTACGTTAAGATTGCTCCAAGTGCGTATCCAGAAGCGTCAACATAAAGTTTATATCTAGAATTTGGATTTGGTATTCTTAATATCGGATAAGATGAACATTTCTTTTTAAGTAACTTAAAAGCTTCCTCGCATTCACTATTCCATTCGAAAACCGAATCTTTTGCACACAAAGCAAAAAGTGGTTGAGCAATTTTTGAATAGTCTTTAATAAATCGGCGATAAAAGTTAGGGAGTCCAAGAAAACTCTGAAGTTCTTTCAAATTATTCGGACGTGCTCTATCAACAATTGCTTTAATTTTTTCGGGATCCATTTTAACTTGGTTATGAGACACAATATGACCAAGTACTTTTATTTCATTTGCAAACCAACTACATTTTGCTGGGTTAATTTTTAAATTAGCTTCCTTTAGTGTCTTAATAACTTGTCCAATATGAGAAATGTGTTCATCAAAGGATTTTGAATGAATAGTAATATCATCCATATACACTTCAACAAAATGCAGATCAACCAGTATCATTTGCATTATTCTGCAGAAGTCTGTAGGTGCATTTTTAAGACCAAAAGGAAGTCTAAGAAATTCAAAATGTCCATCAGGAGTGGAAAACGCAGTTTTATGAATTGAATTTTCGTCCATTTTTACTTGCCAGTATCCTGACTTTAGATCAAGTGCAGTGAACCATTTTGAATCTCTCACTCTATCAATTACATCAGTAATATTAGGCAATGGCCATCTTTCAGTTAAAGTATTTTCGTTTAACTTTCTATAATCAATACAGATTCGTTTGGTTCCATCTTTCTTTGGAACTACAATTACTGGAGAGGACCAGGCTGATTATGATGGTCGAATAATTTTTGCGTTTAACATTTTATTTATTTCGCTTTTTAAAAGTTGGCGTTCGGATTCTGACATTCTATATGAACGTAGAAAAATAGGGGCTATATTCTCGTCTATCAATCTGATGGAGTGTTTATAAATTTCGCAGCTGCCTAAGTCTTCTATAGAATTAGCAAATAGACATCTCGCTTGACTTAGGATTTTATCAAAAGCTTTTTGCTGATTACATGATAATGCACTTGACGGGTTTATTTTGGGTAATTTGTTTTCCCAAAAATAGTCATCAGATGTTTCTGGATTAATATCCGCGTGGAAAACATCAAAAATATTATCTTCTATACTACTTTTTGTGTCATCTAATTTAAAATCCGAATCTGGAAATTTTAAAATTCCTTGGGATGGAAAGATCCCTGAGTGTGTTTGCTGAAACCAATCAAGCCCTAATAAAATATCATGGTCTTCATGATCGAAGACTATAAAGTCAATCATACAAGTACTACTTCCTAACTTTATTTCAATTGGTTTAGTTTTACCAGAGGCATGAGTTACTATGCCTGTTGCAGTTTTTATTTTGTTATTACTTTTTATAATTTCTATATTAAATCGAACTGCAGTCATATGGTTCATAATTGAATGGGTAGCCCCGCAATCTAATCCTATTTTCATTAATCTACCACCTACATAACCCGTAGTTGACGGTATGCGATTAATATTTTTTGAAATAGAAGAAACCATATAAATCTTATCCTCCGAATCAGAGACAACTTCTAAAGAATTTATCTTTTTTAATATTACCCTGCACTTATTTGCATAATGTCCTTTCTTTTTACATCTTAGACATGTAATATTATTAGAACTTTTCTGATTCGTAAATTTGTTAGGTAAAATATTCTGTTTTTGAAAATCATGCTTGGCATCTTTTCTATAAATGAATTTACTATTTTTCTTTTTAGGATTAGTTTTAACAAAGTAAATTTTAGAAATACAGCTAACCGCTGACTCTAATTGAATCGCAAGAGGGATAGCCTCCGACAACTTGACGATTTTTCTACAAATTATTTCTCTTTTCGTACCTTCCTTTAAACCTTCTCTAAAATAAAACATTTTTTCCTCTTCCGCCATGCTTAACTTATTTGTTAAAGTTAAAAATTGGTTAACAAAATGTTCAATATTTAATTCTTTATGTTTTAAATTCGAGAGTTCGCTTCTTATCTTATTTTCTTTATCTAAGTGACTAAAGGTATTTTTAAGTTCCTTTTCAAATTCAAACCAGTTACTTCTTGATTCAATATGTCTTTTTAATATTAGCAGCGGTAAATTAGATACAAAATTAACGACTGCATTTAGCCTATCTTCATCAGGAATTTTTGCTGCCATAAAACCTTGTTTGACCATAAAAAGCCAATCCTCTATATCTTCTTTATTACTACCAGAAAATTTTGGTGTACTTACATGTAAATGTTTAGCTTTATTTTCCATGTTTTGGTTGAGTAAGAACTTATAAATTGGATCAATCGAAGAAGGAAATGAACTTTTATCCATACCGATTGGATTTGATAAATTTTGTTTATTATCGGGTATAATTCTATTTGAATAAAAATCGAACATTTTTGGTGTTTTTTGTTGATAACTGTTATCAAAATTGAAAGGCTTAGAATGAGAGACTGGTGTTTTTTGAACATCATCTTCATTTATAAGAACTGATTGATACGTTTTCATATTACGATTTGAATCAATATCCTTCAAATTACCTGTTTGTGATTCAATGAATTTAGTATCATCATTTTGCGAAATTATTGAACGATTAATCATGGTCGAATAGTCTAACTTGTAATAGTCTTTATTCATAATAAAATTTTTATCGTTTTCATCACTGTTGTCGAAACTTGTATTGTTTAAAGGGTCGTTATTGAACTGAACAATTTTCTTTTTTCGCATATCTTGAAGTTCTAAAATTTGTTTTTCTTTTTGGCTTAACTGAAAATTTAACATGGAAATTATTTTATCTTTTTCCAGATTATCTTCTGTTAAGTTTTCATTTTTTAGTAATAATTCTTCGTTTGACATTTGGAGTTTGTCAATTTCTAAAGATGTGTCTTCTTTTTGGCAGTCCACGTCAGTTGAGTCAAGTCTTATTTGTTTTATTTTGTTAACTTTGCTTTCAACACTACTAATGCATTCACTGCATTTTATTTTTCTTGTATCAGTGGAATCATTGCTAACCACAATTTCCTTTAATTCCGCTACAGTAACCCTGTATGCTGCAACTACTTTATCCAAGGAGTATGCTAAGGATTTAGCTTTAAAAATATTTAGAGCTTTAATCTTATTCCACTTTTTTGAATCGATATCCTCGATTATTGAAGCTATTTCACTCATTTTACAAACAGATAATTAGTACTAATATAAAATAATTATTAATTTCCAATCTGAATTTATCTTTGCTATCTCTAAATTATCGATATTTATAGCTGCTACCATATATGTTAGTCTACGAAATTGGCCTGATTCCTTAGATTAACTTCAGAGGAGATAAGTGAAGACAAAGATCGAGATTGTTCGTACAAACGTTTATTTAAAAAGTTTGTTGTAAAATAGATAAAAATACAAAGTTGAAAAAGCTCGTGTTAATAAGAATCAGAATTCTTATTTATACACAGTAATTAGGTCAATGATAATAAAGAAGTTAAATCAAAATAAATTGTGAATTAAATCGGTCATAAAGATTTATGACTTATGATTTATGACTCATAAAGATATAATCTAAATAAATTGTAAATAGTATTAAGGTTAATCTAAATCGTTGTAACGGTTATTTTCATACCGTAACATGTTCAAATTATTAAAAATTAATCAAAAAAAGTCCTACAAACTTTTTACATTTTTAGCTTCATTTTTATTTATTTTACAAATATTTCACATACAAAAAAAAGTAATCAAAGTGTGATTTGGAAAGTTTTTCAATATTGAAAAAATTTTAATGAGTTAATCTGTTAAATAAATGCAAAAAAGACTCTTTATCCAACAAAAACAAACAACAAAGTTTAATTCTTACAAAATCTAAAAATTTCCAAATTTGAAAGAACTGTTGTTAATTTAAATATTATTACCAAAAAAAAACAAAAAGATTGCGAGTTTTCCTTTGGATTTGGATTTAGATTATTGATTGTCCAAAAAGGTTCAAATATCGAAGAAGAAGAATTTTTGTTTAGAATTGAGTTACAAAAAGAAACTCAAAATCCTTCAAATAAGAACTTTGATCTAATCACTGAATTTAACAACTTAGCATTGGACTCAAATGTCGAGTCGGATTTAGCTCAAGTATTGAGTGGACAAGTCTTAAAAACGTCGACTCAACGCCAAATCAAAAAAGATAACTACATCAGAACATTTGTTGAATCATATGATTTGGAAAGAATAGAATTGTTTATTGACGGCATGTGTGAAGCATTGAATTTCATATCAATTAGAAGACAAATATTTTTTTATTTTAGTATTTTATTTAACAATAAAGACTATCTCGAAGATTTTAGTACATTCGAGATTTGTAAATGATCACTTTTCGAGATTATTTTTTTTCGAGATTTATCTGTCAAGATTTTGTCTCATCTCCGTTTTTTAGACTCCAGGCAGCGGATGATGATTCCAAAACGTTTTTAAAAAAAGTTCTTTTCTTTTATTTTCAGTCATTAACTTGCCATTTATTTAATTAAATTTATTTAATTTAAAAAAATAATGAATATTTAAAAATTTTTAAATTATTCGTTACATTAATCACTGTACTAGCCAAATTACTCGGATTTTTCTGATTTAGTAAAATCCTTCAAACGACCAATGTTCTGAGTCACATAAAAAGCAAGAAGATGGTGTGCTTTGTAACGTTTCTTTGTCTTTGAAATCTTTATGAAAATTTGAGATACTTTAATTTTTAAATTAAATTTTTCCTTTTTAAAAGTTCATCAATATTGTTACTATTCATTCGATTTTTTAAAATAAAATTAATTTCTTTTAAAAAGAAATTTAAAATTAAGATTTCTTAAATTGTTATTTTATTACTTAATTTTTTTGCTAAAATTGTTTGGTAAAGGGAGTTAGGTTTTTGTTTAAAAAATCGACGATATTTTTTTTTGGATTCTTTAATGTCAGAGTCTATTCAAAAAAAAGTTTCTAAAATGTAATCATTTTTATGCGTTTTTATTATCTTGTTTGCATTGAAATTTTGTTTGTTTTTTTAAATCAATATTACAAAATTAAAATGATGCTAAATAAAAGATTGAAAATTTTTCTTTAGAAAAAATAACAGCTTTATCAATTTTATCGGATTGTCCTATATGTTCTTCACACATACTTTTTATTTTGTCCCATACAAATACGGTAGCACTATTTACCCGGGATTAGAATAACGCAAAATATCACGCGTAATAATATGTGTAAAATTGGATAAATTAAAGCATAAAATCGCGTTAGGATTTTTCATTTTACCGCGTTTAAGCATAATGCAACTAAATGTATAAAATAATGTTAATTTAAATCTTAAAATTAACTTATTGATACTCGTTATGTTGAGATTTTTGAAAAATTTTTTTAACAATCAACATATCTAAATAATAGATTAAAAGGTATGAATGAAAATATATTGGAAAATATTACAGAATAATGAGCATTTGATCAAAACGCAGATTTTAAATACACAGTGCAAAAAAAGATTTTTTTAAAAATTATTAGTTTAAAATAATGACAATTTTACAAGAATAAAATAAAATTATTTAGCCGGGAAAGTCTAAGATAGAAAAATAATGATAAATCTAATTGAAATTCAATGATTTTTGACAGCAACTCAGCTTCCGTTGTTACTGCTTTTCCTAGTTCTGTTGTTGAATATTTCCTTGTTCTGTTGATTCCCAGTCCACTGGCTAATCGAAGGGCTGCCGGTAAAGAAGCTTTAAGGTTTCTTCCTTTGCTGTTGACAGATTACACTGTCAAAATCCATGTTTTGTCAGCTTTCTCATTATCTAATTTATATTTATATCTTATTGCACGTTTTAAAAGGTCTCCTTTCACCGGATCCAAAGTCCCTCTACTTGTCCGAAATGAAGACTTAACAAATTTATAAATTAATAAATTTAATAAAATAAGACCTTTAATGACTTACTGTCAATACATTTTCAGAAAGCTCTTTGTGTGAATAAATGATCGACTACTTTTAGCGGCCATTTAATTGGTGTTTTGCCATGGATTTGTGAGACTATGTCAATGCCTAATTGAAATTTTAGAATTAAATTTTTTTTAAACTTAGCCAAATACCATTTTATTCTTGAGATTGAAAGCTATCTTTTCTATTGTCGATTGCTAAATCCAACTCAGTTGCCATAGCATCTACCTTAAATAAAAGTCTATCGTATTCCTCATAGGATACACTGACAAAACATGGTGAAGTTGAGAGAGCTTCATCATTTTCATTCTCGGTATTTGACTCAGATGAAGGATGTGACTTTTTAAAAATCTCTTTTCCAAAATCAATATTGTTTATTCTATTTTATTGCGATGGTGAAACTAATAATTCACAATTGATATAGTTAGAATTTAAAAAAGAATTAGAATCCATTTTAAGCTTCTTTATTTGCTTTTGGAATTTTTATGACTTTCTTGGATTTTTTTACAATAACCGCTTATTAGTTAAAGAATTTTCATTTGAATCATCTAGTTTTGTTAAAATAAATTTTTAGCATAAATTAAAAAAATATTTTCAAACCAGATGTTTCGCTCAAATTTATCGACTGATACTGTAAAATAGCTTTACTTCCTTCTAATTTATCTTTAATTATAAATCATTTAATTAAATATCAATTGAATTTAATAAAAATCTACCAGATAATTTATTTTTTTTTAGGTTAGCTTTGGTGGAATATTCTATTCGCAGGGTTTGTCCAGATTTAAATTTTAATACCTTACCTTTCATTTTGGCTAAAAAGCCACTCTTTAGAATTCGTACAGGGAATGGACACTTTTTATGTAAAACAGTTTCACTCATGGCATTGTGTTTATTAAATGAATTTGACTTTCACTTAAAATGGCGTTTTCATTAGTGTCTAAAAATGAAGTGAAATGAAGCATATATTAAAGAACAAAATGTTTCTCGTAATTTAATACTTAGTAAATTGTTAGAAACACTAATTTAAGCTTTAATTTATAGTCAAGCGCATCTCGATCTTAGCGTTTCTAAAAAATAATTTTGTTCAAGTTTGACTAGTTATACTATTGAGATAAAGCTTAAAAACATAGTTTTATCGAAAATTAAATTAACCGCAAAAAATTGTGAGCTCCTCTAAATTGTTTTTTCCATTTTTTGTTTAAAGTATTGTCATAAAATTTGTCTTTAATATTTTTAGGCTTATAAGATAAATAAAGCAATAAAAAAAAGAATTTTAACGTATTTGCTCGATTTTAGTGACATGTCACTATAAATCGGATAGAGATTTGAAAAACCTAAAATGACATGTCAATATAAGCGAAAAAAGGTTAAAATAATAACTTTCGAAACATCATAAATAAAATAAAAGTTTTTCTCTTACACGCCAATTAAGTATTGGTTGCAATTAAGTAAGATGAAACAAACTTTGTTTCAGCTATGGCCAATGTCTGCATTAACTCTGCAGTTATGTGAAAATAAACACACCATGGAAATGTATTGAATTTAAATGCGCAATTATATGGTAGAGTTTTAGCAGACGTTGTCCAAAGCTGAAACAAAGTTTGTTTCACTTTGTAATTTGGTTAAAAGTATAATTCAATGCAAATTCTAATTTTTTATTTAGATTAATTGTTCAAATAATTCCTGAATTAATTTATTCACAAAGCAACAGTGTAAATTTACTTGTTAAGGATGCAGGAAAAAATACAAGTTCACTCCCACAAGAAACAGGCTTTGTTTAAAGCTCTCTTGTGTGTGGTATCTTGCCTTATCTGGATAAATTAAAGCATAAAATCGCGTTAGGATTTTTCATTTTACCGCGTTTAAGCATAATGCAACTAAATGTATAAAATAATGTTAATTTAAATCTTAAAATTAACTTATTGATACTCGTTATGTTGAGATTTTTGAAAAATTTTTTTAACAATCAACATATCTAAATAATAGATTAAAAGGTATGAATGAAAATATATTGGAAAATATTACAGAATAATGAGCATTTGATCAAAACGCAGATTTTAAATACACAGTGCAAAAAAAGATTTTTTTAAAAATTATTAGTTTAAAATAATGACAATTTTACAAGAATAAAATAAAATTATTTAGCCGGGAAAGTCTAAGATAGAAAAATAATGATAAATCTAATTGAAATTCAATGATTTTTGACAGCAACTCAGCTTCCGTTGTTACTGCTTTTCCTAGTTCTGTTGTTGAATATTTCCTTGTTCTGTTGATTCCCAGTCCACTGGCTAATCGAAGGGCTGCCGGTAAAGAAGCTTTAAGGTTTCTTCCTTTGCTGTTGACAGATTACACTGTCAAAATCCATGTTTTGTCAGCTTTCTCATTATCTAATTTATATTTATATCTTATTGCACGTTTTAAAAGGTCTCCTTTCACCGGATCCAAAGTCCCTCTACTTGTCCGAAATGAAGACTTAACAAATTTATAAATTAATAAATTTAATAAAATAAGACCTTTAATGACTTACTGTCAATACATTTTCAGAAAGCTCTTTGTGTGAATAAATGATCGACTACTTTTAGCGGCCATTTAATTGGTGTTTTGCCATGGATTTGTGAGACTATGTCAATGCCTAATTGAAATTTTAGAATTAAATTTTTTTTAAACTTAGCCAAATACCATTTTATTCTTGAGATTGAAAGCTATCTTTTCTATTGTCGATTGCTAAATCCAACTCAGTTGCCATAGCATCTACCTTAAATAAAAGTCTATCGTATTCCTCATAGGATACACTGACAAAACATGGTGAAGTTGAGAGAGCTTCATCATTTTCATTCTCGGTATTTGACTCAGATGAAGGATGTGACTTTTTAAAAATCTCTTTTCCAAAATCAATATTGTTTATTCTATTTTATTGCGATGGTGAAACTAATAATTCACAATTGATATAGTTAGAATTTAAAAAAGAATTAGAATCCATTTTAAGCTTCTTTATTTGCTTTTGGAATTTTTATGACTTTCTTGGATTTTTTTACAATAACCGCTTATTAGTTAAAGAATTTTCATTTGAATCATCTAGTTTTGTTAAAATAAATTTTTAGCATAAATTAAAAAAATATTTTCAAACCAGATGTTTCGCTCAAATTTATCGACTGATACTGTAAAATAGCTTTACTTCCTTCTAATTTATCTTTAATTATAAATCATTTAATTAAATATCAATTGAATTTAATAAAAATCTACCAGATAATTTATTTTTTTTTAGGTTAGCTTTGGTGGAATATTCTATTCGCAGGGTTTGTCCAGATTTAAATTTTAATACCTTACCTTTCATTTTGGCTAAAAAGCCACTCTTTAGAATTCGTACAGGGAATGGACACTTTTTATGTAAAACAGTTTCACTCATGGCATTGTGTTTATTAAATGAATTTGACTTTCACTTAAAATGGCGTTTTCATTAGTGTCTAAAAATGAAGTGAAATGAAGCATATATTAAAGAACAAAATGTTTCTCGTAATTTAATACTTAGTAAATTGTTAGAAACACTAATTTAAGCTTTAATTTATAGTCAAGCGCATCTCGATCTTAGCGTTTCTAAAAAATAATTTTGTTCAAGTTTGACTAGTTATACTATTGAGATAAAGCTTAAAAACATAGTTTTATCGAAAATTAAATTAACCGCAAAAAATTGTGAGCTCCTCTAAATTGTTTTTTCCATTTTTTGTTTAAAGTATTGTCATAAAATTTGTCTTTAATATTTTTAGGCTTATAAGATAAATAAAGCAATAAAAAAAAGAATTTTAACGTATTTGCTCGATTTTAGTGACATGTCACTATAAATCGGATAGAGATTTGAAAAACCTAAAATGACATGTCAATATAAGCGAAAAAAGGTTAAAATAATAACTTTCGAAACATCATAAATAAAATAAAAGTTTTTCTCTTACACGCCAATTAAGTATTGGTTGCTTTTTTTTCAAAATATTTGTACTCCTTAAAGTGACATGTCACTATATATTTATAAATTATTCTATCTTTTTTAAAATAAAACAGATTAAATTGAAAAAAAAACAATCAATTCTTAATTGGCTTGTAAGAGAAAAACTTTTAAATTATTAATGATGTTTCGAAAGTTATTATTTATTCTTACGAATATTCTTTATGAATTAAAATCCTTTTTTAATAGTAAAAATTAATTGCATTCAAAATTAAGCAATAATTTAATTACAATTCGCACAATAAAATGACTGATTTGGTCTTAACCCTTTTGGCCAGCAATTTCCACAAATCCAGTTATTACAATCCTCACATGATATCCATGCATTTTTATCAGAATCCGTTTTGTATAAAGATGAACATTCAAAGTATCTTTTTTTTCTAATTCTACCTTATAATTTTGACGCGGTGATTTTTGCTGATTATTTGAGATTATTTTTGTGTCTATTGACACAGGTGTTTTAGATTTCTTTAGAGCATGTGTTTTAGACGCAGCAGGTGATTTAGAGGTGTTTTTAGGTAACTAATAAAAAATTTATCCAAAAATTTAAATTTTTAAAGCCTGACAAATTTTACCCAGGACCTGCGAAGTTTCCATATCTGGTCAAATGTTTCTCTCTGTATAAAAACCAATTATCCCATATTTATTTTTTGGAAGCTTGAACCAGCAAACATCAGCCGGTTGTAGAATATCTTAAAATCATAATTTTATTTATGGAAACTTTTTTTCCTTCGACTTTTTTTAAAGATTATGAATAATAAAGGGTCAATAAAAGATAATATTCTATTTTTGGCTTTGTGAATTTCCATACAATAATACAATACAAAAAAGAAAAATTGATTTAAATATTTGAAAAATGATGTGTGCTTTAATTTGAACATGAAACAAGATGAAACAAACTTTGTTTCAGCTATGGCCAATGTCTGCATTAACTCTGCAGTTATGTGAAAATAAACACACCATGGAAATGTATTGAATTTAAATGCGCAATTATATGGTAGAGTTTTAGCAGACGTTGTCCAAAGCTGAAACAAAGTTTGTTTCACTTTGTAATTTGGTTAAAAGTATAATTCAATGCAAATTCTAATTTTTTATTTAGATTAATTGTTCAAATAATTCCTGAATTAATTTATTCACAAAGCAACAGTGTAAATTTACTTGTTAAGGATGCAGGAAAAAATACAAGTTCACTCCCACAAGAAACAGGCTTTGTTTAAAGCTCTCTTGTGTGTGGTATCTTGCCTTATCTAAAATCACCAAAGATTTTTTTATCTGGGTTTTGAGCAAGTGAGGTCTTAAAATCCTCTCAACATAGTGTTGTCTTAAATTTTCAGAATCAAAAGTACCTTAAAATATAATATCTAACAAAAAAAATTTCATTTTTAATTTGAGCTTTAATTTACCTTTTGTTTCATAAATAAATATTATGTTTTCATTTAATTCCAAATTTCGAATCGGTTTTTTTCCGAGGAACTACGCAGAGTATCGGAAGTTTTTTGCCGTCCGCTGAGCTACACATTAGACCCGACAACTTAACTTTTTGTATCCCACATGTTTTTGATTATGATTTTTTAGCGCCTTTGTAATCGATTGTATAATTCCCAGGCGAGCACATATAAAAAGATGACTCGTCAAAATTGAAAATTTCATTTGGCCTAAGATTGTTTTCTTGAATTATTTTATTCACATCTTTTATGTAATTTTGAACAATGCTTTGGCAGTTATTTGGAATACCTCTTCCAAAACCAGATAGACGTCTAATTACTAAGTTTCTTCTTTTCATGAAAAGTCTTAGCCAACCATATGATCCCATAAAAGACCACTCATAAATTGATTCAGGTTTAAACTCTTCCATTATTGACAACATTTTTAGTTGAAGTTCAAAACAAGAGATTACATACTGTTCTTGCATCTTTGATTCGTACCAATATAAATAGCAGTTTGGAATTGGTTCAAAAGGAAATTCGCTTTTATTATCATCAGAATATTCGCCATCAAAAACAACTTAATTATTTAACAATTAATTAAAATGCAGAGTGAATTTCTGACTTGAAATATAACAATTCACTAAAATATTATTTTTTTTTATTGTGTTTTTTTTGTAAATTTGAGATAGCAAATTTAAATATCCTGAACGTTAAAATTCAATGTTTTGCGCTTAAATATAATAAATTACCGATATTTTACCTGTTCAACTCCTAATATCATATACTATTACGAAATTGTGTTCAATCTTAAAACACTTAAGAGAATCTGAACGATAATTTTGTATTGCATGGAACACAAGAGAAAGAGAAATTTACATAAGAAGTCAAGAAAATCTAGAATCAATAGGGACTGTAACATGCGTCATATTAAGTTACAAAATGTCGGCACAAGCACATTAACTATCAGTCCAGGCAAAACCGTTTGCAACCATTTTTTTCTTCTTATTCATTTAATCATTTAATTCAATTAAATTCAATTAAAAAATATGATCAGTCAGCTAATATCTTATTTTTAATCTGGAAGGATAATTTGAATTTATTTATTGATTAATTATTTGATTTGAATAAATGTGAAAAGTTCACCTATATATGTATTTTTTAAATATTTTTACCAGATTCATTAGAGAACAAGCCATTACTATTTTCGGGGTCATCAAAATTATTTAAAATTATTTCGTCTGGAGGTATATCAAAAAATTCTTTCATATCTTTTGGAGGCGAGTCCGATTCATCAATTTTCTTCAAGATATTATTGACAAATTTATTTGTTATCTTAATTTTACTTTGATCAATTTTCTTTTTTTGTTGATCCTTTTTCTTGTGTTTCCAAAGAGTGAATTGAATCTTCGACTTGGTTCTCTCTGTATCTTCGACTAGATTCAGTTTTGCATAATGATCATATTGATCAGCGCTATCCATTTCACTGGATGATTTTTCGTCTTTTGAAGAACTCACTCAGAATCTAAAAGAATTAAAAAAATAAAATTACTTATTCAAAATGTTTTAATGTTAATGAGAATAGATTAGTTAAGTTAACCTGTCAATCATTTGTTAATGCTTTTTAATAAACGTATTCGCTCGGTTTTAGTGACATGTCACTATACGCAGGTTTTTGCTTATAGTCACTATAAATCGTCTCACTATTAATCGGATAGAGGTTTGAAAAACCTATAATGACATGTCATTATAAGCGAAGAAAGGTTAAAATAGCATTTTTTTCAAAATATTTGTACACCTTATAGTAATATTCAATATAGGCGAAAAATATTGAAAAATATTTTTAAATTCTTATCTCTTTAAAATAAAACAGATTTATTTGATAAAAGAACTTAATTGGCGTGTAAGAGAAAAACTTTTATTTTATTTATGATGTTTTTTATAAAATATCGAATTTTAAACATAACAAAAATGACCAAATTAACAAATTAAAAAACCTTTATTGTATTTTAAACCGACTTTTAAATATATTTATGCTTCATTTGCATGGATATTTGTTATGTTTGTCAAATAATATCTTAAATGTTAAAAAATAAATATTTAAAATATTTTTATTTCGGATTTGAGATTTTGATTTTTTATCATAGTTTAGTAGAAACTAACATGAGTCGTTATTAAATAGGTTTGAGTCTATGCTTAAAAAAATTGAAATAAGATTTAATTAAGAATAAAAATTAAGAACAAATTTAATAAAAGAAAAAGTTTTGTTTTATTGGAAATGAAGAATAATAATAATAATAGACAATAATTATGTAAATATAAAAGAAAAGTTTTTTTCAAAAGTTATCTCTAATAATTAAACTTTTCTTCTGCTCTCATAAGTGCTCTCATATCCTCAACTCTCATTCTTCTAATACAGTATGTTTTAAACTAACTTCATCGATTTATTTTCCTTTCCTCTTCCTTTCTTCTTTCTTATCTTTTCCTTTCCTCTTCCTCTTCTCTTTCTCACTTTGAAAAAGTAAAAATTAAAGAAAATAACAAATTATGCTAATTCATAATTTAATTTAAGATAAAAATTATAGAAAAAGTTAACTTGATTATGTCAATGCGCTTTGTTAATTTCCACTGTTTACATGTGCTTATTCCAAACTTGCAAACTTGAATTAAACACTAAGCCTTGTTAAATCAATTAACATTTTCTCATGAGCAGAATATCTCTTTTTACATTAAAATTATCCAATTAAATATCACTTGAGATAGACTACAACATTTTGTTGAATAAATTATAACAAATTAATAAGTGTTCAATGTTTTTTTTTACATACGATCAACTCAATTTTATATATTTAAATTATTTTCTTTGTATATATTTGAAATTCTTAAAAAAAAGCTTTCAGAAAATTTGAAAACGTTTGAAAATGGATTCAAAAAATAGACGCTCTTATACAATTTCGTTTAAAAGAGCTGCAGTTCAGCATTACGACAACTCATGTTAAGTCAACAACGTCCGAAAATCTTCGAATTCCGAGGAGCTTTCTCATCATTTGATAAATAATCGAGAAAAACTATTAAGTTAAGGGTTAACAGCAAAAGAATGGTTGATGGTCCTACTAAATTAATTAATTACTTTATTAATTACTTTAAAAGATTAATTACTTTAAAAGAATTCATTAATTACTTTAAAAGAATTCAGTGATCTTTTTATGGGGATAACATCTCGATTGTCTCTTCCAGAAACTCATTCTGAAATTCTTTTTGATTTTGTAAAGAGAGATTAAAAATATTTTAAAGATTCATGCATAAATGAAAAAAATTTAGCCGATTTATGCAATGGATTTAACTATTCGAATGAAGAAAATCTAATTTCATTGTTTTTTTTTTATTGATGGTGTAACGTATACTAAAAGCGTAGCTAACCGTATTCTCAATGATTTCAGAATTACCTCCAATTTTGCGAGGCTCATTTGAAAATATCTTATTTCATTCAATTTGGTCTGGTCAAGATTTAAATTTAAATTTATTTTTAGAAAAATATAATTCAGAAGTTGACCAATTATTAGAAGATGGCATTGATTTTAATGAAAATAAAATAAAGGTAATTATTCATGCGTTCATAGCAGATAGTCCTGGAAGTTCTAAGGTTCTAAAAACATTACAATTTAATGGAAAATTTTGCTGTTTAATGTATTTACATCCTACTTTTTTTGAAAAGCAAACCATTTATCCAATGATGCATGGAATTGAAACCCGAACGCATTCAGACTAATTTTTTCAAGTTCTTAATGCAGAGTGGATAGGGGAACCGTATAGAAGAATAATAGGTTTTTCTTATATGTCTAATTGGTTAACTATTCCAGAGTCAATCTGCATTAATTATATGCATTTGTGCTTATTAGGGACATTTAAGCAACAATTATCAAGCTCTTTTCCCCAAAAAACCATATTTTTGATTACTTCATAGGTATAAATTCGAATTTAATTATATGATTGTTGTTAATTAAAATTATAAAAGCAGAAATATTTTTCAAATTGATAATGTGATATTAAAGGTAAAGCTTTCAATTGAATCATCTCGGACCACAAGATTTTTGAATGAACGATGTCATTTCAAAGCAAATGAATGGCGCGATTTGGCTTTTTATTTAGTTATCCCCGTTTTAAAAGGGGTATTACCTAAAAATTATTTCAATAATTTAGTTAAATATATTGTTTTTTTTGCGAATTTTATGCCAGAAATCAATCTCAATAGAAGACTTAAAGGATGCAAATAACATTTTAACTGAGTTTTGGACAGAATATGAAATTCTTTATAGTAGACAATCCATGACATTTAACCTTCACAGTCATTTGCATTTAGTAAATCAGGTAAAGCGCTTTGGTCCATTAACTAAATGTGAATGCTTTGCTTTTGAAAATATGTTTCGAATAAAGCGCGAACTTTTTCACGGAACAAGAAATTTTGAGGCTCAAATAGCGCACAACTTGATCAAAAAGCAAATTACAAAAAAAAATATTCAAAAATTAAGGAGAGAATGTAACTCTGAATCTATCAAATGGTTTATCGAGACTAATTTAAACCATCAAAGTGAATTAACTAATCGACTGCTAGATCAAAGTAAAAAGGGCATTTTTGAACTAAAATTTTATGAAAAAAAAATTTAATTAATCTGGAAAACAACTTGTTTGTTTATAAAAGCCGAAGAGCTTACATAAATTCAAAAGGTTGGCTAAAAACGCTTTTTTCTAATTTCTAGATAATATTTTTTTTTCTTAGTCTTCCATACAAAAGATAACGCAGACAAATCAAACAATTTTAATTGCTACACCAAAGAATTAAAAGATTTTTCTAATAAACGTGTGTTTGAAAATAATATTAATTTTTTTTAGCATTTCAAATCAAATTTTTATTATTTTAAAAGTCTTCAATTTACTAGATTCTAAATACAAATTTTTAAAAGCTATCTGGCGTTATTAATAAGAATCTTTATCATTTTTTTATATTAATTGAGACTAGTGATGTTTATATTTTAGCTAAACCAGATGATATATTGAGACGCTGCGTCATAATTTACAACAAAAATGAAATGATTCTTTCAGCATGTTTTGACTTAACAGAACATGATTAATTAAAAATATTTTTTTCATTATTTATAAACTTAAAATAAACAAAAAAACAGGTGTTTATTTGTAGATGCGTCTCTATGGGTAAAATTTTACGTTTTTTAAATCCCGGGTAAACCACTGAGATTTAAATTTATAAATTGAAAAGTGTTCCTTATCTCTTATAGAATTGGAGAAATTGATTAAAAGATTTATTTATGAATTCGAATAATTCATTTTCTTTATCTTTAAAATTATCTAAAGCCTGAATTATTGAATTCATTTTTTGTCTATTTTTATGATTATGTTTTTAGTCTAAAAACATATCTAAAAGATAATTTTAAATGATTTCAATTTTAAATAAAAAATGCAAAAGAATTATTTCTTTTGCGAGTTGGTTTTTTTTTCAAAAAAAAGTTAACAATGTTTATAAAAATTTTTTATAGAACAAAAATTTATACTTTAAAAAGTGAGTTATTTGTTAAAGTGAGTTAAAGTTGTCCTTATTAGTCATATTTGAATAAATTTTGTTAACTTCTCCGACAAGCTTTGTCATCAAGCCGAGAGGCGCTCTTGACTAATTAACTAAATTTTCGACCAATTAATTATTAAAATTATTTCAGGTAAAAAAACAAACAAATTAAAGTAGTAACAAGTTGAAGTATCTTAATCTTTTCGCCCAATGATTTAAATCAATTTGCAATTTCTACTTAATTTCAGTTCAAAAGTTGAATTTATTTTTTGTTTTCTATTTGAATATGAAAAAAGAATAAAATATTTAGATAGGATGTTGGAGTCAGATTCAAATATTTTTTTTTTAATTTCTGACAAGATATGGCAATGGTTTACTTGAAAAAAAAAACTTCAAAAAACCTTGATACATACAGATTATAAATTTTGCAGAGACTTTGCACATCATTAGCAGACTTTGCGAACCTGATTATGATGTTGCCGAGTATTTCGAGCAGCTCAGAAATGCAATTGTGCAACTTGGTTTTGTATATAAAGCGGTAAAAGTCGTAGATTATTGCCGTAGTCGTAGTCGTAGACACTTGATGGTAAACCCTGTAATTTCTAGTTATAAAATTTTCAAAGTACCTAAAAAAAAGTAAAACCTCTCTTTTTAGCCTATAAAAAACCTTGAACTCTTTCTCTCCCATTGTTCGTTTACTTTTCTTATGAACTTTAGTTTTTCATGAAAGTAGACACCAGGAGAGTCAAATAAGCTTTATTTATTATTTGATCTGCTCCACTGTACCTCTTCAGAGCGGATGTTGTTTACTTTGGCAAACAATTTTTCGACCGAAAAATTTTGCGCAACTTACATTAATAAATTCACTGATTTCACTGTGAAATTCGGTTTTTTTAAATCGGACAAAGGCGATGTATGTATTTTCGTCGTGTTGTTCACAATATTTAGGAATTTTAATTAACGACGGTCTTCCAAATTCCTCTCTGACGAAGCCAGCATTTTCTGTTAGAAACTTGTATAGTTTGTCTTGGGTTTCGAGTCTATCGGAACGATCCTTTCTGTTAGATTTTATGATCGATACATTTGTCATATAATTTTTTTTAATAACTAAATTTTTCAATTTTCAACTCGTTCACTTAAAATTCAAACATTTCTATTTAATGATAAATTTAATTTTTCTTATTTCAATGTATTGCGTATTTCTTTCTCAACCAAAGTCAATCAGTCGTTTATTTTCGGATGAGCTGCTATGGATACAGGATTCTTGAACAAAATTCCTTCATCTTTTTTGCTATACACACCTAAGACAATTGTGTTGTCAACATTTAACAAAATTGAGTGGACACCGGCAAACATTTTGTTTAAATGCTTCTGCAATCGAGGCACATTTTTGGTGTTGCCAATTATTTAAAGCAAGTCCTCATCGCCGACAAATCGATCGATCGCCGATCTTTCTCTTTCCAAATATTCACCAAGTGGTTTTTGTATTTTGGCCAATTGGTCAATGTGAAAGCAAAACAAATTTGAAGTTTGAAAACCAGTTACAAATTGTTGTTGCAAATCATATGAGAGCAAGGATTCAATTAATAGAAGCTTCGATCTGTGGTTATTTGAATAAAATTTGTTCTTACCGACTCGAAGAAATTAATTGCCCATTCTTCAATAGGTTCAACAATATATTTTAATTTTTTGTTTAAAATGGATTCAATGCTTAAAAGATGCTCTCCCAAACGATTTATCAATGGATTATAGATTGTCAAAACAATACTCGGTGCAGAGTGTCAATAAAAAGCAGCAGCATTTTTTGATTTGGATTGACACTTTCTGATTAAATTTAAAGGACAAATATTTGTAAAAAACAAAATTTCTCAAATCTTTGCAGAAAAAACGTATCTATTCATGTAACGAAAAGACAAAAAAAAAAAATACATCACAAGAATTGAATTTAATTATCGATTTTATTGATAAAAATAATAAATTAAATTTTTTTTTTAGTTCAAAAAGTGCAACAAAGCTTGTTGCAGTTTGTTGCAACCTCATTTTAAAAAATTTTTTTAAACTTTAAGTTTTATAAATAAAAAAGTAAATAAAAATATTTTTGTTCAAATTGTTCAATTTGTACTGAATTTCACGAAACCAGGACTATAACTCTTAAAAATAAATAAGATTATCACTCCAATTTTTGTCTATCCTAATAATTTTTGTGATATAGCGACATCGATGTCACTGGTAAGTTAATTAACTTAACCATGAGCGTTTAAATTAAAAAGGAGAATTAATACATGCTCCAATACGTCTAACGAGAAGATCGGATAGACGGGTTCTTATGTAAACATTACAATTTTATCTAACTTTTTATTTTCTTTGTAATACTGACATTCATGATGATATATTTTCGGAAAATCTATTGTGTATATCAAGAAGTACAAGGCGGTCAAAATGATCGCTTTTGATCATTTTAACTCAAAACTTGCCAATTACTTATTATTTTTCTTAGTTTTTTTTAACAAGTAAATTTTTTAATATATTTTCTGAAAATATGCTTAAAAGTAACTCTTTATTTGCATTTAATTTGAAATATTACTTGAAATCAAGTTGCAACCATATTTGAATTTTTTCCTTTGAACCAACTTTGATTATTTTGAATAATTTAAACAAAAATGGATAGTCGTCGTATATCTTATGTCAACGCAAGAGAAATATAAGATTTTAGCTGATATTGGGACTGATGAGTCAGATGCTGGTTCCGAATACAATGACGAACATTTTTCTGAAAACGAACAAAACCAATAAGATAAGCGGTCATTTTGACCGCTCTTGGCATTTCAAGTTATGAAATTTTTTATTAGATTAAGACAAAATGTCCAAAAAACAATGATATAAGCTTATAACATCTGATACCAAATATCATTTATTGTCATCTGATATCAGCTGAGGGCTATTTCAAACTTAATGCCGGCACTGAATTTAAAATTTTTTTTAGAATTATGCATATATTTATTTTTTAATTTTTGCCTATAAAATTTCTTCATTTAATAATTTCTAAAAAAAAATCAAAAGCATGTAAATGAACACCAAAAAGATCTGTATGACATATTTTCGAATAGTCTAAAAATTTAAATTCTCTTTATCTTGTAAAAAGAAGCTCATGTATTCGTAATTCCATAATAGAGCATTTATAACCTTTACAAATATTTTTTTTAATTGAATAATAATTTTCAATTCAATACTTGAAAAAAATTTGGTAAGTTAATTCTTAAATATATCGCTATTTTGATAAATAATCATCTAAATTTAATCAAAAGTAGATGAAATTCAAATTTAAAAAAAATACTTAAAATAAATACAAACACTAATGAACAAATTAATATAAAAGATTTTTCTAATTTAATAAAACTTCTTATATACTAATAAGAATGTCAATTTAATAATAATAATGACATACAATTACACTTGAAAAAAGTCAAGTGTCAAGTGTGAGTGAGAGTATTAGATAATACTTTGACTTGTACTTGCACCCAAAGTATTTTCAAGTGTTACACTCACACTCACAATTGAACACTTGATTTTTCAAATATGACTTTTTACTTTGGCAATAAATTAAGGACCAAAAGATTAAAAAAAGATAAAATATTTTTATTAAATTTAAATTTATAAAAATGTTTCATAAAAATTTCAAAAATGAAAAAGAGAAAAAAAAAGTTGCCATATAATTAAGTTTTGAAATATTTAATTTTAATAATTAATTCAAGCAAAAGAGAGAAAAAAAACTAAATCTAGAATGTCGAATGAATCCACCAGACCCAGAAGAAACCAAAAAGAAGTTGTAAGCGATGCTTCTTAAGGTTCTCAAGCCAACCAAGTTCTTACTCGGAGTAGAAGGCATCGGAGAGACCAATAAAATCGAAATGACAATGAACAAACGCAAGAAAACCAAGCGATTGATCAACAACACGGCAACGAAAATGCTTTTGTTAGTTCGAGGCGTAGAAATACATTGACTGAGCAAGATACAGTAGTTGAAAGTATAAACTTTAAATTTAATTTTTTCTTAAACTCTATTTGAAAGTCGTCAAAATTTGATAACATTTTACTTTAACTTACAGTCTATATTTTGGTTAAAAATTTAACTAATTTTTTCAAAAAATTTAGACGTTTTGGTTATTATTCTTTTGAGCTATATGAGTTTCCATACAAATTTACAAAACAAAAAAGAATGCAAACAATAAAATTTTGTAACATTTTATGGAAATTCATAAAGCCCAAAAGAATGATTACAAGACGTATAATATTTGAAAAAATTAAAAAAATTAGTTTAATTTCTAGTAAAATACAGACTGTAGTAATTTAAATTAAAAATAAATTTGGTTATTATTTTTGAATTTAATTTATTAAAAATAAATAAAATTTAACCAAATAAGACCAATTGTCCAATTATTTTAAAAACTAGGATTTTAATTTTTTTTTCAAGATCAACAAACGATCGATAAATTGATAAGTGAAAGCTTAAGAAACGTGTTTAAGTGCAAAATTATTTCAATAAGCAATTCTCACTCCGAATACTAAGCCGCTTAAAATTTTATCGAGTTTCAAACCGATTTCGCCGCTAAACTAACTGAGCCAAATAAGTTTACTTGCTTTATCTGTAACAAAGTTTATACAGAAAGGCTGGTTGAAACTTCCAATAGCACAAGTTTAAGCACAAGCACAAGTTTAAGAAAACTGGATAGAGTTTCATAGCAAGTGTCGAACTAGAGGGAAATCAAAAACAAATTTAACCGATAATGAATTGAATTAAGTGAAATTTTTTTGACCTCAAATACAGCTATTAAGCAATTGAAAAATCAATTTTTACGATCGATTTTGACAGTTAACCTTTGTCATCCTAATACATTTACAAAATCAATACTTCCACAGGTTAGAATAACACTAAAAATTAATCTTGAGAGAAAATTAAAAGATGCCCATTCAATTTGTTTAATTATTGATTTGTGGTCAGGTCAAAATATGGAGCATTTTTTGACCGTTGCTACGTGCCTAGTGAACAAAAGCTTCACAAGAGAAATAAGAGTTATTGGTATGCACAAAATGCCAAGACATGCTACTGCTGAGACAATAAAAGATAACCTAGAGCACGTCATTAATGAATTTGAGTTCGATAAAACTAAAATTACTGGTGTTTTTTGTGATCAAGGTTTTTCACTTGTAAGACTATTTGTGATGTGATGTTCGATGATGCATTTGAATAAAAAAGAAACGAATTTAAATACGAACGGTTTTAGAGAAGTTGAAGTTTAAGATCTTGAGCACGATCTATTTAATGAGCTGGATGACCAAAACGATGCAAATGAGCAAAATCAGATAGAAAATTCTAGCTCTTTGATATGCAATTTTGAAGATGTAGACATTGAGATTGATCGTTTGGTAGAAGAACCAGTACCTTTTTTCGACGAACCTTTAATTAATCAACGAACAGAAGACGAACAGATACATGAAGATGTTGATGATGACGAAAATGATTATTTGGATCCGGTTCCTATTTTGAATTTAAAAATCGGATCAGATACAGTACCAAGATACTCATGATCGTCCCATAAAATCAATTTAAGTGTTCGATCTGCTATTAAAAAATGTAAACTTTTTAGTAGAAACTTGGTTTGTTTTTCGAGTTTTGCTGGTAATGTTAGATCATCGACTGTTCTATCGTATGATTTTAGATTAAAAGAGGTCAAATTGAGATGCGAAAATGGAACAAGATGGTCGTCAACTTATTTAATACTTGAATCGTATTATTAGGCCTATGAAATAAATTCGTTACAATAGAATGAATGCCCGATTTCAAGAGCCAAGTTAGTTAACTATCTTAAGATCTTAAAAAGTTATTAAGATTAAAGAGTTAAAAAAACGTTTCGAGTATGAATTGAATTCAAACACCTATTTGTAAGCTACTTAATAAACGATATTTTCTTCGATACAATTCGTGATGAGACTAATATTCGTAAGTCTACAAAGACCTTTTGAAATGAGAATTCCTATAAGTTCCCAATTTTGAGTGAAGCAGCAAAAAAATTTTTTCAATATCAGCTTCGAGTGCTTAAATTGAACGATTTTTTAGTATATGTGGTGTTGAAAGCAGTAAAAGATCACAGAACATAACCCCAGAGAATTTTATGAACAAAGTATTACAAAGAGTAAATGTCGATCTTTTGAGGACAAACGTTTAAAATTTTAATAATTATTTTATTTTATTTTTTATAAATAACAATATTTTTACATTGATTATTACACTTTTTGACTCTAAAACTAGATAAATATAAATATTTACCAAAGATTTTTTAATTTTAAACCTTAATTTATTGCCAAAGTAAAAAGTCATATTTGAAAAATCAAGTGTTCAATTGTGAGTGTGAGTGTAACACTTGAAAATACTTTGGGTGCAAGTACAAGTCCAAGTATTATCTAATACTCACACTCACAATTGATACTTGAATTTTTTCTAGTATAATTGTATGCTTGTATGAGTTCAAACTTTTATCAAACAAAAGACAACTTTCGTCGGGACTTAACAAAAAATAGATCTGAGCTACATTATGTTGTCTAAATATCATATTATTAAAAAGTAACACAATATATATTGACTTACCTTGATGCTAAAAATCAGAAAAAGCTTTATTTAGACAAAGATTAAAATATTTTCAATCAAATTTTTTATTTTCTAACATTTCTCTATCAAATCTGTTCTAAATATAAAAAGATTATTTGCTCTTCAACAATCCTGTTGAAAATAAAAGTAAGATAAATTATTTGACAATCAAAATTAAATGAAATTTGATCAGAAAGCATTTATTTTAGAAAAAATTGGTATAAAATGTCGACAACTTTTAATTGAAAAGCTGATAGATACTTTTTTTTCTAAAAATGATTGAAAATTCTTTAGTCGGAGTTTGGAATGGTACGATTTTGTTGCCAACAATGCCAATTATCCTACTGGCACATTTTTTCCTGAACGGGGACGAAATGGCTGGATATCTTGATGTGCCAACTCAACAAGCCACCAAAATAAGAATCGACATATTTCAGAATAAAAATGAAAAAATAATTTTTAATGCAACTTCAATCGACTTTTCATTTTACGGAAGTAAGGAGAACAGTTTAAAATTACTAGGAACAATAAGTAGTTTTTCGTCCTTTTTTCCTGTTCAATTCGAAAAAATCAAAAATGTGTCCGAGTATGCGGTCAAACGACCTCAAACTCCAAAAGGACCCTACAACTATTTTGCAGAAGAAGTGGTAGTCAAAAACAAAAAAGCAAATGCAGCTCTATCGGGCACATTTACTTATCCAAAAAATCAGAAGCCTATTGCAGCTGTCGTTCTGTGTCATGGCTCAGGAGGCCAAGACCGCGATGAAACAGTCTTTGACCATAAACCCTTCAAGGTAATAGCTGACTACTTGACTAAAAACAACATAGCTGTTCTGAGATATGATGAAAGAGGCATTCGAAATTCAAGTGGTAATTTCTTCAAGGCAGATGATGTCGATTTTGCTGAAGACGCCATGCTGGGCATTGAGTTCCTAAAAAATAGAAAAGAAACCAGTGAGTCACGTCTTGGTCTTGTAGGTCACAGCAAAGGAGGTTTAACTTCAATCATTGCCTCTAATCGCTCCAGCTTAATCGAGTTTATTGCTCTATTAGGTTCACCTGGTGTCACTGGTGAAGAAATACTCTACGAGCAGACCAGACTGATACTCTTAAGTCAAAACATTTCCAAAAGTACTTATGAAATTACCCTACAATCTATTTACAACAGCTATCTAATAGTCAAAAATGAGCCTAATGATTCAATTGCCAGACTTAAGGTAGATGAATATTTTAGGACACGCTTGACTAATGCTACAGGACAAAACAAGACAGACTTGGAGAACGCAAAGTCAAACATTTTGGTAAAGTTTAATGAAATTGTTTCTCCTTGGTTTAGAAGCTTTTTGGTCTTTGACCCGGCAAAAATTTTAGTGCACACAAAGATCCCGGTGTTGGGTGTATGGGGCACTGATGATATTCAGGTACCGCCGCACCAAAATCTTGTGCCGATGAGCACTGCTTTGAAAGCGGCTAAGAATAGAAATTTCAAGCTAATCACTTTTGATAGATTGAATCATTTATTTCAAAACATAAAGACTGGGTCCATAGAAGAGTATGGATTGATCGAGGAAACTTTTTCCGTCCAAGTCCTAGAAGTTCTCAAGGATTGGATAGTCAAAGAATCTGTATCCAAAATTGACTCTTTTTTTGATTTTATACGATACATTTTATTCTTTTTGTTTAAAATTTTAATTTAGATTTACGAAAATTTTGGGCCTTTTTAAAATAAATAGACATTGCATTAATAATTAAAAAATTTTAATTGAATTCCGCCGGACGACGGACGCGACCATGAAGCAGCGCGCGTCTGCAGCGAGACTTCTTTTTATTTATTTATTATTATATACATACATGGTTGAATAACCGATATATGTTACCGGTATAATAAAATACAATATATTGTTAAAGCTTTATTAAGATAATTGAACGTTCTGAAGTTCTAAGAATTGAATCTCTATTTATACCTGTATTCTCGTGTTGATAACACAGGTCTATAATTAAGTCAAGATGTGCTTTAGGTGGTAAATGTATTTTTCAGCATTTCGAAGCGTCTAGTTTCTGAGATACATGACAAGCATACTTTTACTTATCTTTGTGCACCAGTTGATTTATTTTATTTTAAAAATAATTTTGAATTTAATAAGACTCCGGGATAGTTTCGAGCGGCAAGGAGCCCTCTTTTCAGTCATTATGATTGAAAATTTTTAATCAAATTTAAATTATAATTGTTTATAGGTGAGATTTTCTGATGAAAAACTAATGAATTTCAAACTTTTTGACAGAAAAAAAAGCCCAATTAGTTAAGGGAATATTGTATCACCACAGACTCGAGTCTGATCAACACACATTCAAATCCTGATTAGCACAACCTGAAACAAACCTGAAAAACACACAATTGGTTGTGTGTTGTTAAGTTAAAAAAAAATTAGATAAAAATTACAAATTTTTTTTTCTTGACAAATCACTGATTTGAATTTAAAAAAATGAGAGCAACACAACTTAGGTGTGTTTTTGTTGTTCAAATTTCTTTTAATTCAGTCTCTCTTACTTGATGACTCGGAAAATATATAAATAATATTAAATCTGTTTTAAAAATAAATTATAAACAGCTATGTCAAAACTGGTAAAAATAATTTTTTTAAAAAAATTAATAATTATTATTAATATTAATTTTATTTATGTAATTTTTTTTTAAAATTAATTGTATTTAAAACAGTTAAGCGTAAATAAAATAATTATTTGATGGAAAATATTTTGTGAACACGAATAAGCAATCTTGTTCCTGTGAATATTATTTTTAATGGAAGATTTGCTCACATATATTGGTTTTAAAAATGAAAAAAGATAAGTTTGTTTTTAAATCTACTTAATGCGACTTAAGCCTTAGATAAATAAAAAAATTCTATTTTTTCTATTTTTAAATTTTTTTTATTTAATTTAAAACAGAATTAATATTATTTATATATTTTTATTGGAAAAAAGGATTTATTGAGTCATCAACTAAGTGAGACTGATTTTAAAAAAATGTGATCAACACTTACACACACCTAAGTTGTGTTGTTCAGTTTTTTGTTCCAAGGGTCAGTGTTCAGTTTTTTGGGTCTCCACAAACAAACAAACATCTGTCTTACACAACAAGCGCTATTACAACTAACACTTACTCTATTATTTATAATAAAATCATTATTATTAAAAATTGCAAATCAACATTGTAATGAAGAACTAGATGAATCAATTGAGTTACGTTATGAATATCTTTATTTAACCCATGGTGTTTCGAGGATGGTCAATAATATTTTAGCTTTCTAAAAATCAAATGCTCAATCGATCATTGCTCAATTGCCCAATCTCATAATATGCGTTATTTAAAAAAAAAAGGTGTAACTGTACGAAAGATTCATGCAAATTAGAAATTAAGATTCTTGAATGTGAAAATCAAGATGGTTTATTTTTTAACAAAAAATCAACTCGCAAAGGTAATATTTTCAATTAATCTTGACTAGATAAAAATTAATTAAATAAAATGGAAAATTGAGCTATGCTAAAAAAAACAAGAGGACTGAACAAAACATTAAAAAACTTTATTATCAATATATTGTAAATTGATATTTAGAATGAGCCTAATCAGATACACAAGCGTTTAATTAATTGATATATTATCCTAGAACAAATTAAATTAAATTAATTAACGATTTAAAAATGAAAAATAGGTTTAAAAAGATATTGATGATGTTAATGAGTTCCAAAAACATCGTGGACATGAAGAAAATACTTAATCTGGATCTTGTACATCTAGTTCATTAACAAAAAAGATGAACTTAGCAATTTTGCCAGTGATGATGATGTTAAAGACGATTTTTCTCAAATTGTTCAAGAAGAACATTTGGATGTGTCAAAATTTCAAGTACTAAAAGTAAATCTCTTTAAAATATACTTTTAAAATTTTAATGAAATTATTAAGATATTATGAAAGAAAGGCTCCAGTGAGTATTTGAATGTCGATAAGCGTTTTTGGTACATAGCCGATGTGTTTCATAACAACATCCATTAAATAAAGTGGCCTCCTCAACCATTAACAAACGAGTTTAGGGAACATGAATGCACTGGACAGTGACGGGACTATCATTTTGGATCAATTGAACAACAATAAAAACTATAATTAATTTCACACTAGCAGCTAAAATTCAACACAATCGTAACACGTGGAATTTTTTTATACGTATAAAAGCTTAACAAAAGTCAAACAAGTGACTATATGTGCGAGTTAAGTAAGCCTAGCTTTTCCAAAAATTTGCACTGAGTCAATACCAATGTAGTAATAACTCCTCTATTGGGGCACCAATATTGAGCCGTGAGGCTACGGTTCGCTTAGGAAAGGGAATTAAATAAAAATAAAAATAAATAGGTGTTGTTGAATCTGTAGTTTTATTAATAATAATCTTTGTAAAAGAGAAAAACTGGAATATATATTAAAGCAGCTAAAAGTATATGTAAAATAAGTAAAGCAGAACTAAGTGCTCGTATAGGCGGCACATCAACTTGGTTAAAAAAGATGAAAAATATGAATGGGGAAAGCCTCAACACGAATCGTTCGAAAAACTGAAAAAATCCTCACATCAGAGCCTGTCTTTAGACAACCGGCTTGGTATAGAAAATTTATACTTCATTGCGACGCTTCTGGGTATGGTTCAGATGGTAACGAGTATGTTTACGCTTACGCTTCACGCCTATTAAAAGGTGCAGAAATCCATTACAGCAGCACGGAGAGAAAATGATTGACAGTCGTTTATAAATTAGTTTAACTTTTTAATTAGATTTATTATTTTTTACATTCAATAAAATATTAAATAAAATTTTACTGGTCACGCAATAATTCCTGTTTATTTTAAAGATTGGTCACTGATGTCTTTGACAAACCTACCAACAAAACCGGGGGTCAAGTACTTGGTAAAATAATTCGTGACCAACTGGTCACAAAACAGAAAGCAATTCAGAAAATTTAGTATATTATTCAAAATTCTATGCTAAAAAGCATATAAATTGCATTTCTCTAAAAAAATTGTTTTCATCATTGTAGTTTTGAGTATCAAATTTTAAATAAAACAGCTTAAAATTTAAAAATAATATCTTTAGACCAGTTTGATTATAGCATCTTTTGAGAAATAACACAAAAGAATGAGTAGTAGTAGACGTATTAATGCTACTGAGGAACGAAGTTCCTCAAGCAGTGAAAACAGTAAACGTCCTGCTTTAATAGCCTACGATTAGGTCGACTACGACCTAGCCTAATCCTGGTCTCTAGACTAAGTGCATTCCAATATCCGGCTGTACGATTAACGAAAAGGTTGTGACAAACAACACAACTTCTTACCAGCTGCCTCTCGATGGCAAGATGACTTGTTCTGGTACGACCCGCTGGACTGTCCAGTCCATTTGATGCCAACATTTGGATGCAATTTGTGAAGTGTACTCTGTCGTGTCCATGCTGAATCTTATGGAGCTGAATGAGATCGAAGTGTAACGATTTAAATTTTGATTCCATTTGGGGATTTTGGGGATTGGGCATACAGTTCTTTGATTTGTTGGTTGAGGTTAAGTCTGTTTTTTAAATATTTTGTCAGTAATTATCAGTACGTGTTGAGATCATGTCTTTTTTTAACCTTTTATGAATCTCTGAAACTCTTGTTTTTAGGCGAAAAAAATTATGTGCATAAGGATATCGTTTGGGTTACTGGGAGCTCGGTCATAAATCGTTGAGTGGAACAAGAAATATGTATGAATAAATAATCGATTAATGATTTGATAAAACTCTTAAACACTATGATGCATAATTCGTTCTAGTTATTAAATCTTAAGCCTTTCATCTTTCGAATCATATTTATTTTGATGTTTATCCTTCTGCAAAGACTCTCAAACAATTTCTTGAAATTCAATTTTGGGTCAAGTTCAATACCTAAGAAAATTGGGAATGGTACAATTGGTATCACGCTTTTTTCTAAGATTATCGTTAATCTATATCTTGATTCATATCCAGTAAGATAACCAGTGGTTGTAAACACACAATAGTTAGTCTTATTAAGATATCTTTAAAGCCTAATATTTGCAAAATTTAGCGATCTGTTTAATCGCAGTGTTCAAGTTAATTTCTATTTTTTTCAGAGATTTCCTAGTAAACCAGACACGAAGGTCATGAGCATTGAGGGCTTTGGGATGGTGCTTACTTTGTCAATAAAAAAGACTTAAAAAAGAAAGGCCGATAGGCAGCTTCCTGGAAGGCTCCAGTTTGGATGCTTAACTCATTTGAAGATTAATTATTAACGCAAACTTTGAATTTTCTGTTTGACAAAAATTGCTTGATCCATTTATAAATATAGAGACTGATACTAAGTCTTTTAAGTTAAATCAAAATCTCTTTATGTGAAGCTTTGTCAACGTTTTTTTCGAGGTCGAAAAAGACTGCTCCACTATATTATTTCATGCTGAATCGGTTTATGACATCTTGACTTAGACGAAATATATGATCTTGTGTGCTCATTTTGCCTCTAAAGTAAAATCTGAAGGAATATGCCCCTGTTTTATTAATGCGTTAAGCAAATTAAAGACTCAATAAATGAAAAACCTTGACTTACTAGGGAATTTTTTAACTTCAATTCCCTTTATGTCTCAAAGTTAAATTTGAAATAGTCATTTTCACTGGGAAAAGAAGAAGATAGATAGATGCAAAGCAATTGTTAAACATCTCTACTTGATTAGCGGCATTTGATGCTTTAGAATCATTCTAAACTAGGTCTTTTGGAATGGTGTCAATACGTCTTCTAGTTTTTATTGAAGATTTATAAAAATTCCAGAACTTTTAAGATTTCTTAGAATCTTTTGAAGTTTTAGACTCAAAGTGTAATTTCATCTAATGACGGTTTAATTTTTTTAATTCTCTTCTAGACTAAATAAAACTTGAAAATACCTCCTATTGTTCCTATAAAAATTCAGGTTGATTATTAAAAACTAACTCATTAATTTCCAAAAAAAAAAGTGAAATTGTTTGTTTTTGTTGAGTGCAAAATAAGCTTTTTGATTTTAATTTTAAAAAATTTTTTCTGAGATTAAGCTGTCAATAGCAACTTTTAAAAAAGTACAGGTTAAAATATCACGTTCTTTACAATGAAAGCATTAAAACGCATAACGTAACAAAGTTAAAATTTTGCTTATTAATATTAGTGTTCGGAAACGGAGTGACGGTGGCATTGGCGGTGTCATTTCTTTTAGTTGTCTAAAGAATCTTAGTGATTTGACCAAATATTTACAAAATTAGTTATAAATTAATAGATTTTAGTTTTGTGAATTTTTTTATTTAATTATTATTATTATTTATTAGTTTAAAGCCCCATGGGCAAAAATACAAGAAAAATTACATTAGATTAAGTAAAAAAAAGTCTAAGAAAAACATAAAAAAGAATAATTTGTACATTTGTAATATTTACTAAGTATAAAAGTCTACTCTTAATAGATCATTCAAAATTTTATAAAAGTGAAAGTATTCTAAATTTAACTTCATATTAATTTTTATTTGCGTAAATACAAACTTGACCGATTTAATGGATTTAAGTACTTTGAAGATGATACCTCCAATCCCACCGCCGCTTCGTTTGTACACACTAATTAAAATGCAGAAATTAAGATAGAGTTTTTTAATAAAATATCGCAAATTTTTAAACTATTCTCGCCAATTTTGTTGAGCAAACCACAAAAATACTTTATTACTTACTTTATTTATTATTAATCAGTTATCAAGAATTTTTTATATGCTTTGTATTAAAAATTTTTTTAATTTTGTAATAAAAATTGTCAGTTTTCAATATATTAAAAAAGTAGATTTCGATTCAGTATATATTTTATAATGTTTAATTCCAATAATTGGGTTTTGTGAAATTTCTAATGTATTAGGGAGTTAATAGAAAGACTGGTTATAACTGTTACTTTATTAAATAAAAATAAAAGAATAAATATAATAAAAAGTTGAGTTGCTTAAATATGGAATCTAGTACGTGACCAGATTTCTAAAAAGAAGAAAGACGCAACAACAATTTGCCAAATAAGGTAAAATGAATTTTAATAAGTTATGGTAGATAAATTATTCAAGACATCAACTAATAATAAGACAAGTTCAAATATAAATTGAACAAAAATTCTTCATTTTTTGATAAATTAAAATTAAAGTTAATAATAATATTAGAAAAAAAAGAAAATAAAAATTTTATTTAAGGCAAAATAGGTGCAACAAACTATGTTGCACTTTTTTGCAGTATTTTTTTAATATTTTTTATTAACTTTAATTTTAATTTATCAAAAAATGAAGAATTTTAGTTCAATTTGTATTTGAAAATCACAATACCAAAAATTGGAGAATTTTATTTTATTTTATGTAATCGATTTTAATGGTCGATTAAGATTTATCTCATCTAAAAGAAATATTAAAATTAAGTTACTTCAAGTCCTTTTACAAAACTTCAAGTTAATCATTGTGATTTTCATTGTAAAAAAAAGTTCAGTAATAAATAAAAAAAATTAGAAAAGCTAAATTAAAAATAAGTGTCTTATGAAATTTCCAAAAAGATCGTCATGATATTTACCTTTCAGAATTTGCTTGCATTAATATTTTTCAATATCCAAAATAAAAATTAAATTTTATAGTTATCTTAAAATATCTTATTTATCTCACCAGAAAAGTTTTAAGAAAGTTTGGAATTTTCAATCAAAATTAATTGATTGAAAAATTGTGCTCAATTTCAAATTGCTCTTTTAGCTCATAAAAAATTTGAAAATTATGTTGATGCACGTAAAGTTTGCCGTTTTCAATTTTTCAATAAGTTTTAAAAAATTATTTAAATTATGTTATATTTTTATTTATGAATAATTAAAAATAAAAATTTAAATTTAAACTCTGCATTTAATAATAAAAATTAATGCTAATTATTTTCAAGTAAGATAAATCACCTTATAATTTTTTCTATTATTTATATTAAAATATTATTAGCATTTATAATTAAACTAATTTATATTAAATTATTTTTAATAAATTAAGAAATTTTTTTATTAAAAATTTATATTAAATAGTGACATTCAAAAAAAGATTTAAAAAGATTCCTTTAATCTTTAAATTAAATTTCGAAGCTTCATGGATTCTTCGATTAGAAAAAACCTATATAATATCTAAAATTTATTTTTTTATTATTTAAAATGTCACCTTTTTAAATTAAGAAAATTTAAACATTTGACTAATATGTTAAATCAATGGCTTTTTAGTCAACAAAATATTTGATGTTTATATCCAAATAAGTGAAAATTTTTATTTTTTACTCTGTGGTCTAAAAAGAAAAGCTTAGATCCATTCTGAGTGACCTGAGATTCTCCAAAAAAATAAAATAAAATATTCCCAGATTCAAGATTTATTATTAATTGTTCATTTTTTTAATAAATTAAAATTTTAAATCAATTATTTAAAAATCTGGTTTCTAGCCGAATAATTTTTCTAAATACATAACTATAAAAAACGTGTGAAAAGTTTTTCTTTTCACACGTCGTTTCAAAAAAATAAAAAAAAACTTGTAAACGTTATCATAAAGATGAATGAAACTATTTATTTCTTTTAAAATGCATCTAAATTTAAAAATTTATAATAAGTTTTAGATAAATGGATTATAAATACAGGGTTTTTTTTTTCATTACTATTCTTGTTTTTCTAAGTATTTATAGATACTCTGAAATTGAATTAAGTAATTTAAAAAATCATGGTCAAGATGTCCTGTTAAATCAACCCTTGCAAAAATTTAGATCAATCGAGAGCTTGAATATTTATTTTGTAAAAACCCATAAAACAGCCAGCAGTGCCTTGCAGAATGTTTTAATTCGTTTGGCTGACAAACGAAATATGAGAGTTGTTAATAACCTGAAAAAAGAAAGCCAAATTGTTAAGAAAAATAATTTAAACAATAAAATATTTTTCATCCATGGAAGGCATAATTTTCAAATAGCCGAATCAGCTTTTCCCCGTAATCATTCACTATTCATGACCATTTTAAGGAATCCTGCCGACCAGCTTATGTCTTCAATCAACTATTTTAGAGGCCTGAAAAATGAAAGAAAAAATATATTTGAAAATATCAAAAATGAAACAATGATGAAAAAGTTGGCTAAAAGTAAAAGTATTTATTGTTTGCTGAGAAATTCAGCAAGCTATGATTTGGGCCTTGTTAACTGTGCCGAGTCATACAAAGGCTCAGAACAAAGTCTAATCAACAGATTCAAACGGGAATTTGATTTTGTCATTTTGACAGAGTATTTCAACGAAGGCCTTATTTTGTTGAAAAAAATGCTCAATTTGTCTTACAGAGACATTGTTTGTTTGAGTGTAAATCAAGGCACAAAAAAAGTGGATGAAAAAGATGGTCAATGGGCTGAGAGTATTATTGAGGAAGTAAGCAATGCAGATGTTATTTTGTACAATTATTATCTCAAAAAATACAAAAAGCTGAGGCTTTTATTGAGAGATGAATTAGGTGAATTGAAGAGACAAATTGAATGGTATCAAAATAAATGCACAGATGGGAGACAGGAAAAATATTTTTATGGAAATGTGCCATTTGTTGGTTATGTTCTTAGGAAAAATCTTACTAGCCAATTAAAGGATTATTGCTGGAAGCTAATTACTACTGAATTGGATTTTTTGGATTATATTAATAAAAAGTCCAAACAAAATTGGGGGATTTAGGAAAGAATTATTAAAATTGTCAACCATTTTATTTTTGAAAATATTTTTATTAAACGTCAACAATAAAAACGGAAAAAGTCAACAATTTTAAAAGAATTTTGGATGAACATAAACTATTTAAATGTATTTAAAACTGTTTGAAGGGACAATCGCAAATAACTGCTGAAGCCACTAGTTGGCTAGACTCTAGGCGTGTATATAACCTCAATGTTATATAGAGCAGATTATTATTATTATTATTTTTATTAAATTAAAAATTAAAAATTTAATTTTTTTTATTTTTAATTTAAGAATAAAATTGTAATTTGAAATTTAAACACAAAATTTTCTATTAAAATTCAAGGGTTTTTTATTCTGACTTGTATGGTATTGTGAAATTTCATTTATAATAGAAAAAAAATTTGTAACATTTGTTCTAATGGTCAAAAACTTGTTCTGTAGATGAAAAAAAATGAAACAACCTTTGTTTTACCTATTGCGGGAGTTTGCAGAATCTGTGCGAGTTCTGCAAAATTGCACGCTTTTTTAAAGTACAAAAAATAAAACGCAATTAATTGACAAAGATTTTGCAGTCTTTCGCAGTAGGTGAAACAAAAATTTTTTCACTTGGTATCATCTGCAGAACAAGTTTTAGACAATTGGAACAAAAGTAAATTAAAATTTTTTTTTGTACTGACAGTTTTGCAAGAAATTACTCACTCCGACTTGTATTAAGGCCCAAGTCATAATTTTTTTCATTTATTTATTTCAATTGCTCATATAGTGATGTAAAATTGTTTACGGCAATAAGAATCACACAAAAAGCGGAGAACAAGTTCGTCAAACTGCTTTGCGAGAAACTGTCGATCAAGAGCGAAAATATCACGTATGGATGCATTAAAAGCAAGCTCAAAGATATCGATGATATAAAGAAGGAAGCCAAGACCAGCACAACATACCCAGCCGTTCAGACATGCATTAGCACACTGAGTGCGAACTGGAACGACATTTTAAAAAATATAATTAAAGCATTTTAGAAAACTTACTTTCTGTATGTCTCCCTTTCTTTCTTACTTTGTTTTTCTCATTCCTATATGTCGAACAAATAAAGTACTAGAATTAAAAATACATTCTATTTAAACTTGTTTAAATTTAGAATATTAATTTTATTATTAGAATTTTCTTTTTTTTTTCTCAATTTACATAATCTTTTCTATCTTTTTCTACTCTGTCCATGGGACTAAAGACTCTAATAAAAAGTTAAAATTTGTGTAGAAAAACAGGGGGAAATAAAGGAATTAATGTTACAATTTTATTCAATTTTCATTTTTATTTTATTTTTTTTACTTTATATTATTTATTTTTAATTTTTTTACATTAATTTCATCGCCAATATTGGCGTTTTATTTTGAAATAAATAATAATAAATAAAAATAGTGATGTAAAAAGTAAAAAAAAAAAAAAAAGCTAAGTAAATACTTAATGAAATTAAATTCTATAATTATATGTTTAAATGTATAATCAAAAAAATCCATTCTTAATTATCTGATCTGACATAAGAAATTTTTTTTTTAACAGACAAATTTAAATCTATAGAATAATTTTTTATTTTTTATCTGTTTATACGTGTAATTTATTGTAGACTATTCAATTTTTTTAGCTTAAATTTGAAAGGAGAGTGTTCGATCTCCAAACAGTTGTCCTTCAAAGAAGCTAGTTTTAAATAAATAAATAATAAATGTTAAAATGTTTAATTTAATTATTTTATTTTTTCTCTTTTACTTTTCTGAAAAAAGGAAAATTAAATGGATTCATTTGACTGAGATATTTTTTTTATTTAAATTAATTCAAGTCAAAAAAGACAAATTGATGTTCATGATCAGATGTAAAGATCGCAATCGCAATCATTAGTTTTAGATTTAAAAAAAAGGTATTTTTAAATATTTTCAAATTAACAATATTTTCAAATTAAAAATAACTTTACTTTATTAAACATAATTTGTTTAATCTTTAACTAGAAAAAAATTAAAATATATTTTTTTCAGAAGTAAAAAGTAAAAATTAACTATAAATCAATATTTTAAAATTTTGTATTTCAAAATATAACATTGATTCGCTTTAAAATAATTTAATCAATACTCAAATAGCATTTAAGCTTTTGCTTGAGCCATAATTTGGATAAATTATTGTGGATTTAAATTTTTCTCTAAAGTCTTTAAATAAAGATGTTAAAAGAACCGATTAAAGACCAATTAGAATATAAAAAATTTTCTTTTTATTCAAAATTTAAAATTATTTAATGTTTAGTTGAAAAAATAAAACAAAAAATCTTTTTATCATATTTATTGATATTTTAGTAAATTAAGTTTTAATCATGTGATTATGATCATGAACTTCAAGTTGCCTCAAAAAATGTCATTTGACATTAAGACCTAACTATTATCAAAATTTTAGCCGGAAAAATGAAAATTTAAGAAATTCAGTTCAAAAAATTTAAAGTAATAAACAAGAACTTTTAAAATTTAAGTCTAACATTCAAATTTTGTTGAAATACACAAAGACAAAACTGATAAAACATGAAATCATTTGTTGTTACTTAATCATAAAAATATTAGATAACTGAATTTTGATCATGTCATGATCAAGAAATATTTTAATATCATATTTAAACTAAAAATAAACTAAAAAATCTTTTGAACATTTTTTTATTTAAACAAGGATTTATAACATTTATATTTATTTACATTGATCAGTTATCTAATTTGGCTCCTATTCAAAGGTTGAATCCTGTCTCAGTTAAAAGGGAAAATAAATATGATATTATTCAAATTTTATTTCGAATTTTTTGTGAATAAAAATAAATGAGCGGGAATATAGAGACCAAAAGCAGAAATTTTTCCTTTCAGAAAAAAAAACCTGATGGTGGTTACGGTTGGATTATCCTTTTATCAATTTCAGTATATTTTTAAAAACTTTTACCAAGCATACAAAAATTTAAAGAAGTATAAAATTTTATAATTTTTACAAATTTTATTTTATTTCATTCAAAACTTTTTCGCGATTATTATTTTTAGTCTTAAAAGATCATTAAATAAATAAAAATACAACAGAAATCAACGTGTGAAGAAAAAAAATCAAACCAAAGTAAAATTTAGTAAATTTTAACATTCATTTAGTGTTGTTAGAATTATAGCTACTTATAGTAAAACCCAAGTAGTTAATTTAAATAAAATATCAAAAAAGGAAGAAATGTCACTATAACTTAGAAATATAATATAACTTTATTTTTATTTTATTTTATAATTAAGTAAATAAAATACTTGAAAAAAAAAGAAAAAAATTACCTTAAGCAGCAAAAAAATTCAAATAATTTTCCTACCTTTTAGATGAAAAATTTTCTTTTAAAAATTGACCGGAAAAAATAGCTTTTTCTTCATCAGTCTTGAGTTCCTTATTATTAGAAACCAAAATAGGAATTAATTCAAAATTGATTTTTTTTGATCGAAACTTAATCATTTTTTTCCAGAATAGTCTTCTTGAAAGCGGATTTTCCCAAAATTTTAAATAAAATCGAACCAGAATTGATTCCAAAAATTTTTAAACCTGATTCTTTACTCCGAGGTCAACCCCTTGAATCTTTGTTAAGTATATTGAAAACGAGTTTTTTTTTAAATTCTTTTCAATTTCAGAAAATCCAGAATCGCTTTTTAATTTAAAAAGCATTTTACGAACTAAATCATTCCTCAAAGAAAAAAAGTTATTCAAGATTTTCTGAATTGAAACGATCGAATTGAAGAAAACCTAAAATTAAAATCAAAATCTAATTTTTTTATGTTTTTTAGATTTTATCTATAATTTTTCTATTTAAAAAAAAATAACTAGTCATTTTAATTGTTTATTATTGCATCACCCAAATAATTAATTAAACTTTCTTTTTTATATTTTTATAAAATTTTTGTATCATCTTTATTATTTTTGTATTCTCTATTATATTGGTATATTGCACATCTTTGAGACATCGAAACAAACCCTTTATTAAGGTTTAATTTCTCAAATTGATTTGAAATTTCGTCAACAGACTCCATTTGATTATTCATTTATTTATTTTTATTTATTTGTTTTCTGTACCGAGCTAGAGCTCCTTCAGAATAAAGTTTAAAAAAAAAAATAATAATAAAAAAATAGTTAATAAAATAAAATAAAAATAAAGTAAATCAGCTAAAAAAAAAAAAAAAAATTTAAAGAAAGTTTAAAAGACATATATTGAAATAAATTGTTACATGTGACAGAAGTTTACATAGTTGAAGCTTCATGAAAAAAAGAGGAAATAGTAAGGTAGCAATTACACAATGGAGTAGGGTATTCAATATATCTTGATTCGAAGCCTTGTTTGTATTCATCCACTAGTCTGACCACCAATGGAGTAGAATGACTCAGTCCTGTCCCAACATATCTCTCACTCAACTCAAAAAGCCGATTCGAGACTGTTAGTAATTTAAGTTTATTAAAAGCCTCATGGTGAAACATGTTGAAGGGAGTATCATATTTTAACTTAAGGATAGATCTGGCTGCTGTATTCTGAATTGCTTGTAGTTTTTTGATATTATTTTCAGAAAATGAATTTAAACAAGGAAAAGAATAGTCTAAAATTGATCCGACTAAAGTTTTATATAAATTTCCTAGTGTGTTTTGAGTAAGACCCCATTTTTTATTTGACAAAATCTTAATAATATTTAACCTTTTATTGCAGCGTTCTTTAATTTCGTCTACCAGTTTATTAAAGTTTAACTTAGAATCAAATTTAATGCCAAGAAACTTGATTTCTTTTTGGCTCACTATTCTGTTTCCATAAATTTTTAAGTTTAGATTTTCACTCTCTTTTTTGTACCTGGAAAAGATTACAGAACACGACTTTTCTACTGATATCTTCATTTTCCATTTAATAAGCCATTGTTCTAGTTCGTTAGTGTATTTATTTATCTTATTTTCAAGGTTCCCCTTTTTGTTATAAATGAAGAATGTAACTAGATCATCTGCGAAAAGCAGAGAGTATTCATTATTTGTTTTGTTTCTTTTGGGGATGTCATTAATATATATACTAAATAAAAGAGGACTAATTACTGAGCCTTGAGGATTATTCAAGTTTGTGATTTTCTTTAAGTTCTTTTTCTTATTGTAAAAAAGCTATTAACAATAGCTAATTTGAAATTAGCTATTTTAACTATAAGCTATTTTGTACATTGCTAATTCAATTAGGCAAAAGATTAAAAATAAATGGCTAAAAAAAATTAGCTCTTAGATAGAGATATTAAGTAGTGTTATACAAGTAGTGATACTAACATGTGAAAAAATTATGCTATTACCCGAGCTAAATCAATGCTCATATAACAGAAATACTAATTGCAGATGATTTCATCCATCCAAAGATCAGGTGGAACAGTGAATTTGGGTTTGTAGAAGGTGAGGGCAATATCATTGGTAGAAACAATTGTATTTTTTTCCTAGATAACAAAGAGTTTAACTTCCTAACACAACATGGACATAAGCCTTCTTTCGGGGGAAAATGTTTTGGATTTATTACTTAAAAAAGATACTTCTCGAATATATACAGTTGAAAACGGACCTCATCTTAGTACATCCAGAATGAACAAACTTCATTCAGTCCTCTCTTAAGAATATTCACCTAAAGTGCAACCAACATAGTAAGAAAATTCGAAAATCGACTAATATATTAAAAGGGAAACTATAACGAGCTTATCCAACAGTTTTAGTGAAGCATAAAAAAAATCACGAAAGCTACAAATGATGTCGATGAACAACACTGTCTATTACTAGAATCCTACAAGATGAGTACTAAAAAATTATTACCAACAAAACGTTCCTTAAGTGACATTCAATTGACTATTAAGAGCCCAAAATGGTTTAACATTGATCTGAAGAAATTAACAAAACGAAAATATATACTAAATTAAAAAATATATCTCCATTCATCATCAAAAATTACTCCTATTTTTAAAAAAAGGTAAAGGAACTGCTTATGCAGTAGCCTTTTTTGACTTTATCAAGGCTATTGACAAAGTTTCAGAACCGAGCATTAATAAAAAATTAGAGGCTTACGGATTCAGAGATCTAGATCAGATTTTGACTAGCAGGAAGCAGGGGGTAGTATTGGGCGAGAATGTTTCAGAGGGGAAAGATGTACTAATGGGAGTCCCGCAAGGATCTGTCCTTGACCCTCTCCTGTTCGTTTATTCATAAACGATATTCCAAGCGTAGTAAGTAGCCTAATCAAACTATTTGCAGATGATACCAAACTGATAAACATCATCAGAACATCATAAGTCATTTTTAAATTGCATCATATTTTTTTTTAACTTTTTCATTATGCCCAAAATTTTTGTATGCTTAAATTTAAGACCACTATTAATTTAAAAAAATTAAAATGTTTTTTTTTTAGTTAAATAATTTTATTCTAATTGGATGTATGTACTCATTAGGTATTATACTAAAAGATATAAAAAATGATTTTGGAATAACTCAGAAAAAAGCCAACCTTTTGCCAAGTCTTAATATTGGATTCAGATTTCTGAGCGGTCCGCTTACTTCTGCCTTAGCATCTCAATTTGGTTGTCGCAAAGTCATAATGCTTTCGGCACTGGTTCACGGTGCAATGTACATCATCTCTCCTCTAATGCCACACTTTGAATTAATGCTAGTTTCGTTTGGATTCATTGGAGGCATATCATATGGATGCACTTATTTGACTGGCTTCAACATACTTGTCGAGTATTTTGACAGAAAGCTGGGCTTCGTCAATGGTTTAGCTGTGGCAGCCAGTGGTTTTGGCTCGTTTGCCTTTGCTCCATTGACAGGATATTTGATCACAAGCTATGGATGGAAAATTACAATGTACACAATGGGATTAATACATTTGCTGTGTTTTTTGTTCGCAACCTTTTTGAAACCACTAAAAAATGATCAGCCATCAAAAGCATTTGAATTAGAAAATTTGCAAGATAAAAAAGATTTGGTCAAAAAAGAGTCAGCAATAAGACATTTTTTCAAAGAGATTATTAACTTTAATTTATTAAGAACAAATACATCTTTTTTTTGTTTAGTAATAAGCAATTTTTTTGTATTTTTTGCATACTACATTCCGTTTATATACATTCCGATCCGAGCCCAAAGTCTCGGAATCGAAAATTATGCATGGATTATAAGTGTAATTGGAATGGCCAACATACCTATTAGAATTTTGTTAGGCTTTTTTTGTGACAGAAAACTGCTACGCGCCATTCATATGAACAGTTTTTGTTTGTTGCTAGCCGCGGTGTTGCTATTTGGCTACAATTATTTGAATAGTTTTAAGCTTCAAATTGTTTTTGGATTTTTGTTTGCTTTTCCCACCGCTGGTATTAATTGCTTGTCGACCAAGTACATAGTTGATGCAGTTGGCTCTGAGAATTTTAGAAATGCAAATGGAATTACAAATATGTTCAAAGGAATTGCTGTTTCTCTAGGACCTTTTCTAGCAGGTAATAAAATTAGATAGTTGATAGTTTAGATTTTTAAATGTTTTTTTAGGTTTTCTGTCAGAAAAAACTGGAAGTGATTTTTATGCGTTTGTTTTTGCAGGATTATCGTTTTTAATTGCTTTCATTTTTAGTTTAATTTCGAGTTTAATAAAACACAAATAAGATTTTCTATTTAATTTAATTAATAAAGTATCACAATTATAAATTACTAAACTACCGATTTTTATTTTTATTTTTAAATTGAAATCTTTTATTTACAAAAACCTGATCCCCAACTGATCTTCATTATTCTAGAATAGAGAATTTCAAGAGCTTTTCAAAAATGTGTCTAATTTTTGTCGAAGAAGTACAGATTTTGAGATATTTAGTCGGTCTACCTCGTCTTCGTTTAGAAAGAGTTGGTCGTTATGGACTTTTTTTTTTAGCTTTTAAGTTAATTATTAACAAAATTTTAAAAGATAGAAGATGAAGTGCTGGTCTTAAAGGCCAGTGAGTGTGTAATCAGGAACACTTTGACATCTGATGTGCTTGTTTGCTGTTCATCCAGCAGTCGGTTGTAAAAGAAATTTTCTCTTTGCGAATGCTTAACTTTCTCTTTAAAATACTTTAAGCGGTGTACTCTTAAATTGTTATTGACCAAATCAAAACTGCTGCAAATTTCTATCTTGTCCAAAACATTCATAAACTTAAATATCTTAATTAAATCACGTCTTTGTCTTCTTTCAACCAGAGTTGATATTCCAAGCAAATTAAGACGTTCTCAATAACCTTTGTTTCCTATTTCGTTAACAAACTTGGTTGCTCTTCTTTAGATTTTTTCGATGACATCACAGTCTGTTTTAAGATTTGGTGACCACACCGCAAACAAAGATTTGGAACCGCAAACTCCAAAAGTGGACGGACAAAGATGGAATAAAGTAACCTCAGTAACTAAAAATCAAATTGAGCAAACGATTTTTTGATACTCCCAAGCATTTGATTTATTATATTTATACACACAAGGATGTGGTTCCTCCATTTCAAGTTGGTACTTAAAATGACGCCAGAATCTCTATTCGATTCAGATTCAACTATATGGTGACAATTGACGTAAAAACATTTCTTGTTGTTGTTGAAACAATAATGCATAATAACACATTTCGAAACATTAAACTTTAAAAGCCAGTCATTTTTCAATTGATACGCAGCAGCAAGGTCTCGTTGAAGCATTTGTGATTCTAGCTCCGAATAATTTTTTGAAATTATTTTAGTGTCATCTGCAATTGATTTAGAGATATTTCGAATAATATCAGGAAAATCATTGATATAAATCATAAACAGAAACGGACCAATAACCGATCTTTGAGGTATTCCACTATATACTTCAGCCCAACTTGAAACCACTTCTCCTTGAACAATCGTTTGTCTTCTGTCAGTGAAACTAGTCAATAATTACAGTTTGATCACCTTTTTTAAATAATGAAGTTACATTGGCCGATCTAAATTGTATTGGAAATTCACTTTCAGCTAGCGATACTTTGAAAATGAGAGTCAGTGGTAGAGCAAATGCTTCAGTACATTTTTTAAGTAGTGATTGATGGATTTTGTAAGCTCCGCAAGCTTTATTTTGATCATATTGCTCAAGTTTATCAACAATTATTTTAAACGTTATCTCTTCTAGAGAAAAGTTAAGGAAATTTGATTGAGTTGGTTCAGATCTGTTTTAAAAAGGAGGTAATTCAGAATTATTCTCAACCACGAACACATCTTGAAAATATTTATTGAGAAAATTTGCCATTTTTGCAGGATCTTGTATGATTTCTCTAATTGTTGTTTTAATCGCCTTGTTTGATTCTTTGACAATTTTTTGACTATTTAGATATTTTTAAAAAATTTTTGGAATTTGTTTAGCTTTTTCAACAAGTTTTTGTTTATAATTTACGCGAGCTTTTCTTGTCTCAGTTTTGACTCATTTACAAAGGTATTGATATTCTTGTTTTGAACCAGTATCTCTCAACTTTTAAGCACAATTTCTGTATTGCCAGTCTTTCTTCATTCGCAAAATTATTTGTAAAAATACAACCCTGTGATACAATATTGTAGTTATTATAATCATCCAATAGAGTTTTACTGAAAATTAGTTTGAAGTATTTCAACTATTCTAACTTATTTTTTAATACAACCCCAACAACAATATAATACAATTTCCTTATTAACCAACAGTATAATTCTTTAAAACCATGAGTTTATATTATATTTTATGGTGGGGGCGGGAGCTATGGCAGATTACACACTATAACCCTGGGGTAGATTCTGCTAATTTACTAAAATTTTTCGATCGTAAAATTTTCTCATAGGATTTATTTCTCTTTTTATATTTTTCCCTTTGCACAATATAAAATTATTTTAGCCAATTAAAAAAGGAAGATTACAGTACTGATTTGATACAAGTGATATTAGTAATTTTTCGTAAGTAACATATGTAAGAATCGGTTAATTTACGAATCATTTTGATAAAACAAAAATGCGAAAAAAATGCGTTTGGGATCATGACTGACGTTTTTTCGGCTAGAATACTCAAGAAATACAATAAAAATTAAAAGAAAAATTACCAGATAATTTAAATAAGACCTTGACTTGTTAGCAGAAAAAAAATTAGAAAAATTCTTCAACTGAAATTCAATTTTTTCTAACATTAGTGATAGAATATATTAATATTCACTTTTGGGTCTAACTAATATTCGAAGCAGAATGATATAATGTCATTATTTCTTTTTCAACTTATCTAATTTATACTTGTTTTTTTTTTGCAGTAGAGAGCTTTCTGAAAGAGCAAAGCAAACTCCCCCCATTAATATGAATTTTTGATATAAAAGGATTAGTTTTTTTTTCAATTCAAGTTTTTCTTTTTGTAAATAAAAGTTTTCTGAATTCAACGTTTGCTCTTTTTTCTCTTTTATTATATATATATATAACGGGCAAATCCTCCCCCGTTACACTGGTGCACACAAGTGAGTGCCAAGGTTCCTTAAACTGGGGCGAATTTAGGTGTTTTGCGAGACAAGAGGTAACATGGGCAACGTTTCGACGGAGTATAAACGACCGGAATCTGGTTTAGGATTCGGTCAGGACCAAAAATGGGCTAGGCTTTTAAGGGCCAAAACTGGTTTAGGTTTTGGGATAATAGTTTTTCGCACAACTAAAACAACTAGTAGTACCCGTTTTCAATTTGTAGTACAACTTTTTCAAACGCAAAAAAACGTCACTATGGCAGAACATCAAACGATGCTTCGCATTTTTCCGAGAGTCGAGATCGAAGAAAACGTTAGTTGCGCCCAGTTTTTGTACAGACAAATCGGCCCGATTCAATATTCTAGGGTTATGGAAGAGATAGTCAGGCCCGAGACCGTGGTATTCATAAAATATTATGATAATCGTGATTCGATCCGTTGTCACGACTTCATTTCCGAACACCCGGTGTGCAACGTTGGAGGCCAAGACTATAAATTACAAGTCAAGCTAAATTTGGATCAGATAGCGGCCCGAGTATACGTAAAGTATCCGACTTAGTGGGTACACATGCGATCACGCAATATCAGTGATTCTGTCCCACTCTGGAGCCACCACGTCTTATATGATCTGGATCTAAACCTTATCCAAGAGGTCGGGCGAACGACTGAACGTCAAATCGGGCCAAAGGCGCCAGGGGCTTCCGAGAACGAATTGAGTATGGCATCGGATGTTGCGACCGGCCAGCAGGGCGCGAACGCCAGTCACGGAGTGACTCGAAAAAGGCACCGGAATTGTGCAATAAAGAGCTTGCTGGAAGAGCAAAGCAAACTCCCCAATTAATTTGAATTGTTAATATAAGTGATTTAAGTTAATATAAGATAATATAAGTTTTTTTTATTTCAATTTAAGTTTTCTTTAAGTAAATAAAGGTTTTTTGAATTCAACGTTTGCTCTTTTTTTTCTTATCTTTTATATATTTCTAACGGGCATATCCTCCCCCGTTACATTTGATATAATTTTTTCCCTAATCAATGTGTAACTTCAGATAAAATAGACTAGATTATTTTTTAGGTGCCCCAAATAACCCCATAAACCCTAGTAAGTGAAAGAGATAATAATAAAAGCTGATTTTTTACTATGTTGCTAATAGTGAATTAAGAATCTTAAAAATACAAAAAAAATTTGGTTAAAGCTTAACTATCAAAAAATTCAGAAGCTTAGAATTTTTTTGGTTTTTCGCCACCAGAATTCTAAAATTGACATAAAGCTAAATTTTTTTTACCAATTTATAAAAAGGAAAAAATTTTCTATCAAATGAGTATATTTTTATTATTTTTATAGTGTCATCTCATTCAAAAAAAAACTGAAAAAAAGGAAAAAAAATAGAAAATTTACGATAATTGAACTAAAAAAAATTTAATTCAAAAAATAAGACTTGAACCTAGTTTTTATTTTTAAATTCGGATTCAGCACATTCTAATTTACAAAACTTGCTATTTTTTATTAGTTTTTTTGATTTCATTATAGAAAAAAAATTGAGCAAAAACAAAAGTTAATTCTATTTTAAATAAACTACAATTTAGTATTAAAAATTTTGTTTTTTTTATGGTTAAGTACTTTATCATAAGATTTTGCACCGAATAGAGTCTGTAAAACACTTTGGTATGTTGATCCAGATTTATACATAAACAAACACTTCCAAAATCTGTTCCATATTTTTGCTGTTAAAAAGGCACGCGAAAAAGGTTTTTGCGAATCGATTATTAAGTTATTTAGCTCGTTAAAGTCATTTTCATTATTCTTCCTAACATACCATTTAGAATAACACCAAAACGATTCGATCGCATTTAGTTCACAGTGGTTTTTTGGGCAATATATAATTTTAGCACCATATACACTACCTAAATTTTCAAGCTTAGTTTTTTTTTCAAAAGCTAGGTGTGTTTTTAGCATTTGTCTTAATGCTTCTAATTTGATGGATGAAGACATAGCACCTGTTGGAATCACTCTCAGTTCTCTAGCCAAACAAAAAAGACCCTTACTCCTTCCATTTTGAAAAAAGTAACTTGTGACAATTTTTTGAAACATTTGGGCATAAAACACCTCTTGCATAAAGTAAGCCGATAAAAGCTAGTATGTCTTCTTTTGTAAATGAAACTTTGATCAAATTTCATTTTTAACACTCAAATACTAAAAATTTCTTATACCGTTAATTCCCAGTCTTGTATTTTGACACAACTACTTCACGAGTCAATAAAAAATTATCTAAAAAAGATTTTTGAAAATTTTTTTTTTATAAGTTACGTTAAATATATTTGCATTAGTATTAAAAATTCGTATATGAAAAAAAAAAAATAAAGTCACAAGAGTAATTTAAATAAAGTCAGGTAAAAAAATACAAAAATTATTCACTTTAATTATTTAAATTTTTCCAGTTTTTCCTTGGCTTTAAGTGCAGCTAAACGTTTCGACATTCATTATTCAGTATTTTCAATTATTATTTAAGGTTTTACAAGCATCAAGAACAAAATGTTTCAAAATTTGTGACGACATGTCAAAATGTCACGACTGGTGATTAACGTATACTTTTTTTTTGGCTCAGAAAAAAAACTTTTTAATGAAATTTTTTAATTTTTTTCATTATTTAGTTATAAATAACTAGATTCGGGGAAAAAAATTTGAAAAAAAAAATTTAACTCAGTTTTTGAAGAAATGTCTTGTAAAAAGTTCAAATCGCAGATTTTTGAATTTTTGTAACATTTCAGAGCTTTATTTTTAAATTTTTGAAAGCGGATTGTAATTTTTAAAAAATGCACTAAAATCAGACTTGTTTATAAGTCACAAGTCTTAAGTCAAGTCAAGTCAGTGACTTAAATTTTTTTCTTTTTAAAGTCATGACTTTGACTTATATTTTTGTGACTTCGACTTAAAACTGTGACTTATAAACAAGTCTGATCTGAACAAGAGATATTTGGGCTTTGGGGGCCCTGGTCAAAAAGAACAGTAGTAATGCTAAGTGCGAATCTTGCCTCAAAATTTTAATTATTTAATTAAATTTACCTTTTTTTGCTAAAAAATTGGCTTCTATTCTTAGACTTTAAAAAAAAAAATTTAAGTCAAGTGATTACTTTGACTTACATTTTTGTGACTAAGACTTAAAACTGTGACTTAAAAACAAGTCTGATAAAAATTTAATTGCAATAAAAATGTTTTGATTAAATTTTAAAAATGAAATTTGATCAGAAATTTTACTTTGTCAATTTATGCATTTAGCTTACAACAGTTTTATTAATTATGGTTTTTTGTATGATCTTTTATGCTCAGGTTCTAAACGATAAAAAAAGAAACTATTCCTTTTAGTAATATTTAATAAATTTTTTAAAATCTTTTTTTTTTAATAATTCTTTTTGCTAATAAAAATTTAATATGATTATGATGCTTTTTAATTATTTTTTATGTAACACCGCCTAAAAAAGAAAAAAATTCCAGAGGGAGTAAAAAAAAGGAAAAAAATTAAGGCAAAAAGTTGTTGAGGGAAAATTGAAAAAGGGAAAAATATAAATGACCGATTCTGCTTATTCTGAAGTTCTTTGTCAATTTTTCCAACTCAAATTTTGATTTAATCTATGCGCAAAATTTATTTTGAGAAATTGTTTTATTTTATTAAATTTTAAATAAAAAGTTAAAGTTATTAATGCAATTTAAATTATTTTTAATTTATACTCATACAAAAATGTTCAATTTAAATTTTATTTCGATCAAAGCTTATGAGATAATATTTGCTCCAATTTTTCTATCAAATAAAAAAAGTGCATAATTTTCAGTCCAAAGTCGAAAATTTATTTAAATTATAAAAATCTAATATTTCTAATATAGTCTAAAAACCAAAAAATGTGGAAAGTCTCTGCTTATAAAAATTGTTTAACCACTATGGAAAAAAAGCTCTCATCTAATGCACTAAATGTTCGTTTACTGAGTGGATGGGATCCCAAAGTATTCGATCATGATCTTAAATGTTCTCTCTAACCCTTTAAATTAAGACAGTGTCCAAATATCTGGACCACCATAACCATGAGACCAGAGACGGCCTCAGAAACCTCTTCAAAGACGTAATATCTCTGTCTCCTTTAACAAACTTCATTTATTTATTTGTTAACTTTTTAGCCTTTATTTGTGCCCAAGTACAACATTTCTTTGGACCAAGAACGACAGCTGGCTTATGACAGACTTAAGAAAATTTGTGACTCAGGCCTTTTCTCAGTCAAAGACTTCTGGAACAATCCGAGAAACATTTTTGCTGCTCATGAAATAGCCGGTATGGTCGACCCATCGACCACCACTAAATTAACTGTACAGTTCAACCTTTTCGGTGGCACCCTTCTGAAGCTTGGCACCAAACACCATCATCAAATGCTCGATTCAATCGACAAGTATGACAAAAATCAAAAAGAAAAAAATTAAAAAGAAAAAATTTTTTTTCTAAATTTTATTTTAGATTTGAAAAAGTGGGTTGCTTCGCTCTTACCGAGCTGGCTTATGGTAACAATGCAGTCGAGATGGAAACAACAGCACATTATGACAAAGAAAACCAGCAGTTTGTGATAAACACGCCAACAGCTAAGGCGCAAAAGTATTGGATAACAAATGGAGCTGTGCACGCACATTACGCCATTGTGTTCGCCCGACTCATTCACAACAATGTGGACGAGGGCTTGCACGGATTTTTGGTTAATATCCGCGATGAGCAAAATTTGAGTGTTAAAGAAGGATGCAAAGTTTGGGACATGGGATACAAGATTGGTCTAAATGGAGTGGACAATGCGGCTCTATGGTTCACAAATGTGCGCATTCCGCGACTTAATCTACTCGATGCTCACTCATCAATGGACGAAAATGGAAATTTTACATCAAAAATCCAAGACAAATCGGCCCGAAGACGAAAGCGTTTTTTGGTCTTGGCCGATCAATTGTTGTCTGGTCGAGTGTGCATTGCTTCCATGACTCTAGGTTCCATAAAGCTTCTACTAGACCAAACAGTAAGTTTAAATTTAGTTCATTATGAAGGTTGACACACAGAAACTAGAGTAGATCTAAAAAAATAAAATTTGTTTATTTAAAATTAGACGCTTTTTTTCATTGAGTTTTTTTGCTATTTTTGTCTAATTAAGGCCAAAGATTGGCATTGTGAAATTTCATACAAAACTTCCAATACAACAATGAAAAATTTTTCTAACTTTTGTTCTAAATGTCAAAAACTTGTTCTGCAAATATAACAAAATGTAACAACTTTTGTTTCAACTACCGCGAAAGTCTGCAAAATCTGTACAAATTCTGCAAAATTGCAGCCTATCTAAAAGTATTAAAAATAAAAAGCAATTAATTTGCACAGACTTTGCAGACTTTCGCGGTAGGTGAAACAAAAGTTGTTACATTTTGTTACATTTGCAGAACAAGTTTTTGACATTTAGAACAAAAGTTAGAAAAAATTTTCATTTTTGTATTGGAAGTTTTGCATGAAATTTCACCATGCCCAAAGATTAGAAGTTCCAATTCGGCTGGATCAAATGAAATCAAAATATTTACTAATGAATTGATTTTTTTCTCCAAGACTAAATAAATCTACGATACCATGAATCAGACTTGTTTTTAAGTCACAGTTTTAAGTTTAGGTCACAAAAATTTAAGTCAAAGTTATGACTTAAAAAAAAAAAAAATTTAAGTCATTGACTTGACTTGACTTGACTTAAGACTTGTGACTTGTAAACAAGTCTGCCATGAATTCACCATATTTTACGTGAATTATGGTAATTTCACGTAATCATATTTTACCATGTTTAAAGTAAAATATGGTTATCTAAAAAACGGTATTTATCGTAAAGTAACGATAATTGTAGTAATTTTTTTAGTAAAATTTAGTGAAAAAAAAATCCAAAATTATAGAAAAAACTGACCTTTCATGAAAAATTTTTTTTAATTTTTCAAAAAAATAAAAAAAAATAAATTTGATTGACTTTTTTGACCGAAATTAACGTAAATTAAGGTAAATTTTTGTAAAAAATGGGACATGATTTATTTTTTTTTAAAAGACAAAAAAATACACCATATATTAAAGCTTAAAAGAAAAAAAGACGAAAAATTAAAACTAAAAATTTTATAAAAATTAAATTGGCAATTTCTTAGTATTTTCTTGGTTTTATCTAAATAAGTATTAAATTTTAATTTCCAATTATAATTATTAAAGTGTAAAAAACTTAATATTGTAATGAAGAATATGTTAATTTAAATATATTTTATATCTGACAGGTTCAAAAGTTTTTCTATTAAAAAATGAGATTTTTTCGCAACTTTCGTGCAACTTGAAAATCTCTGAAAGTAAAAATCTTAAGATTAAAAAAATATACAATTATTTTAAAAATTGAATTTTTTCATTTATTTATCTAAATTTTTATTAGAAACAATCTAAATAAGGGTCAAAAAATAACTAAACCTTTAATAAGTAGTACTGCCATGATTCTACGATAAGTATTTGTTTATCTTATTTTCTAGATTTTCTTTTTTCTTAAAAATTTAGAATGTGACTAATCACTATTTGTTTTATTTCTTTAGGTATATCATTGATAAAAATACTAAAAAGTAATGGACTAATTGCTGAGCCTTGAGGAACACCTGCAGCAATAAGGTTTTCATCACCAATATGACATTTACATTTACTTTAAATGATCTTGAGCCCAAGAATGAATTAATCCAATGTATTAGGTAAGGAGGAAGGTTCATTTTTATTAGTTTATAAATAAGAACATTAAAATTGTTCCTGTTTTCAAGCAGTTCTATTGCATGCATGAACTTGTATAATTGAATTAGATCACCTCTTTTTCTTCTTTCCACCAAATTTGAAATGTTCAAAGCCTTCAATCTGCTTTTATACAGTTTGCTTTAAATTGAAGAAACAAATTTCGTAGCTCTGCGTTGAATCCTTTCAGTCAGATTTAAGAATTGGAGACCATACGGGCACTGCAAATTCCAAAAGAGGACGAACAAAAGTTAAATACAGAGAGCTAAATAACTTACGATCAAAACGAGCGAATGAATTCCTGATGCGACCTAACATTTGATTTGCTTTGTTTGTAGCCTCTGTCACTTGATTTTTCCATTTCAGATTTGTATTGAAAACTAACTCCAAGATCTCTTTCGGTTTCGGACGTCGATAACTACTTACCATTGATAAATAAGGAAAATCTTTGTTTTTATGACCATAATGCATGACTACACATTTTGATGTGTTGAAGAGAAGAAGCCAATCTTTGATTTTATTGAAATAATTTTAATATAACATGATTAACATGTTATGTAGATTTAAAAAACAAAAAAATTTTTAAAAAATATTTTCTCAATCCGTTGTTAAAATCGATTTTTAATTTATTTTTGTGATTTTTTGCCAAGTTTATTTTCATTTTATTACTTATTTGGAATTTATTATTTGAATTTCATTTTTAAATTTGATTTTGAATGCTAGATACAAATACTTTTACAATAAAAAATTCAACTAAACTTTACAAAAAATCAGTTAATACATTTAAATATAAAAATTGTATTTAACAATGGATTGAAAAAGATATTTTTTCAAAATTTTTTGTTTTTTAAATCTACATAACATGTTAATCATGTTATATTAAAATTATTTTAATTAAAATCAAAGATTTTTTTTAATATCTAAAGATAAACTTACCGATTTTTTATTGTTAAAGTATTTGTATCTAGCATTCAAAATCAAATTTAAAAATGAAATTCAAATAATAAATTCCAAATAAGTAATAAAATGAAAATAAACTTGGCAAAAAATCACAAAAATAAATTAAAAATCGATTTTAACAACGAATTGAGAAAATATTTTTTAAAAATTTTTTTGTTTTTTAAATCTACATAGCATGTTAATCATGTTATATTAAAATTATTCTAATTAAATCAAAGATTTTTTTTAATATCTAAAGATAAACTTACCGATTTTTTATTGTTAAAGTATTTGTATCTAGCATTCAAAATCAAATTTAAAAATGAAATTCAAATAATAAATTCCAAATAAGTAATAAAATGAAAATAAACTTGGCAAAAAATCACAAAAATAAATTAAAAATCGATTTTAACAACGAATTGAGAAAATATTTTTTAAAAATTTTTTTGTTTTTTAAATCTACATAGCATGTTAATCATGTTATATTAAAATTATTTTAATTAAATCAAAGATTTTTTTTAATATCTAAAGATAAATTTTTTGAATTGAAATGATATTTTGAATTGATCATCAACTTCAAGATGCCAAGACTGTTTCATTTCAGGCTGTAACAAAACAAATTAGAAAAGTCTTGAAAATTGTCAACTTTTTAATTATTAAATCTAAATAAAAATTGAAAAGTATTTTAATAAAATTCTTTGAATCGTTAAGGTTCGATATGCTTCCAGTCGATTGTGTGTGGGTCCAACTGGTAAATCGGACACGCCAATTTTGAGCTATCAGCTTCAAAACAGAGCCCTGATGCCATTGATAGCCCAGACTTATGCTCTCAATTTTGCAATGAACTACATCCAAGACCGATACACAAACCAGACAGAGGCCGACTATGCCGAAGTTGTCCGATTGTGCTGCATTATCAAGCCCTTGATTACATGGCATGGAGAGAACACAGCATCGGTGTGTCGCGAGAGATGCGGAGGTCAGGGATTTTTGTCTGCCAACCGATTCGGCGATGGTATCGCCGGAATGCATGCTGGAATAACAGCTGAAGGCGACAACAGAGTCATACAACAAAAAGTTTCCAAAGAACTTTTAGAGACTGCCGATTTTGACCTGGTCGGAAAACACCTAAAGCTTAGATCTAGGCCTTTGGCTGAACAGCATGCAGCTAATCATTTAGCAGGCGATGCTACATCAACTGAATGGCTGATTAAGTTGTTCAAAGCTAGAGAAAATTTTTTACTCAACGAACTAGCTGGTCGCATGTTTGTTGCTAATAACAAAGGTGTTTCAGTATTTGAGGCTTGGATGAAACAAGAGTCGGACAATGTTCAAGCGTTGGCCACTGCTTGGGGAGAAAATGTAGCTGTGGATCAGTTTGACAAGGCAATTTCATTGGCAAACGAATCTCTTCGACCCACTCTAAGACAATTGTTCAATCTCTATGCTTTGGATAGAGTGCTTGCAGATGGTGTGTTCTACCTTGAAAATGGTTTTATCAGCGCTGAACAAAGTCAAAAAATGTCAGCTGAATTGAGGCGTCTATGCGATCTGTTGGGCAAAGATGCGCTAGAACTGACCAAAGGCTTTGGTATTCCTGACCACATGCATCACGCGCCAATTGCTCATGATTGGGTGAAATACAATGAAACAGACAACCATGGTGAATTCGAAAATCAGTCTTACCGTTCAAAGCTATAATAGTTTAAAAAATTTTTAATCAAAACTATGAAAAAAAAATAATTTTTTATTTAAATAATTTAAACATTTTTTTAATAAAGTAAGAGATATTAATTTTAGATTTTTTTTCATTGATAACAGTCATGAAAATCAAAATTTCAATTTCATTGATCATGTTATTTAAAGTCATGTCAGTCATGTTTTTAACACTGTAATCCCCGGCGTGTCATTTTGAGCCTTTTTCAAGACATTTCTTCAAAAACTGAGTTAAATTTTTTTTACAAATATTTTTCCCCGAATCTAGTTATCTATAAGGTTCGCGCGTAGCAAAACTACCGAACTATCTGAACTTCGAAGAACCGACTTTAAATTATTAATCTGCATACTTGAAAACCTAGAAAAACAAGTTTTTTTGGGGGTAAAAAAAAAATTTTTTGACCCTAGCCCTTCAAAGTTTAAAAAAAAAAAAAGTATCTTGTCTTCAAGCCCTAGTATCTCATGTTCTAATATGCATATCCTAATACTATTGCACCAATGCTGATTTTTTGATTTTTAAGATTTTAAAATTGAGTCAAAAAAGGGAGATTTTTTAAAAAAAATTATTATAATGTTAAATTATGAAAATTTAGAAGAAAATATAAATTTTTATCTAGTTAAGTTGTTTTATAGTTTTGGTTTATGTTTTTTTTTACAATAATGTGTTTGAAATTTTCAAATGTTCGGCACTTTTTGCTTTCGATTTACCAGAAAACTATGTTTTTAAAATTTCTCCATAACTTAAATCATTTTTGTAAGCAAACAAACATCTTCTTATTAATTTGATAAAAATCCTTTTTTTAACAAAATTATTTCTAGATTCATTAATCAATCTTTTCAATGTCCCAAATTTTTGATCAGTACGGGCCCTTATAAATTATTTTTGATTACACTACAAACCTTCGATTCGGTTCAATTCACAGTGATATTTCGGAATAAAAAGAACTTTTATTAATTACCACAAATTCGGTGATATAATCACTTTTTGATTTATTAAGAAAAAATCAATTTCGTTTTTTTCACAAAATCAATAAAACATCAAAAATAGTCAAAATGTCATATATTAAGTTAAAACTTCACTAATTAGATAAAAATATAAAAAAAAAGTACTCGGTTATCTAATCATTTACTTTTTGACACTAATTCTTAAAACATAAACAATATTTAAATGAAAAATTTATTTTGTATAATGATAATAAGCTACAGCAAGCAAGCTTGGATACACAGTCCACCGGAATACTTCCATGCGTCGAGCCTGTTCTTGAACTGGTTTACAATCGAGGGACCGATAAATGTCTCAAATAGGCTGTTCCACTCTCTGATGACATGATTCTTGAAAAATTTTCTCGCTGGGCGCAGTTGTTAACTGCATGGACGGAGAGACCTCTATTGTGCTCTCTAATAGCCTGGGCTGGTCCGGGCTGTGAAAGCGAGCTGCAGTGGGGGACACCTACCCAATCTATGCTGTTTAGTTCGTTCCGTTATGTTTTGTTCTGTTCATTTTGAACATTTAGATCATGTCTCCTGTGGTCTTGCATTTTCTGAGAGTGGGCAACCCCAAGATGACTTTAATTGAAGTTAAGGATTCTCGGAACGAGTTTGGTTGGTCATTTTTGTACCTTCTCAAGAATGTTGCTTTCCTTGGCGGTGTAGGGAGACAAGACTACTGCTGCATACTCCAAGTGGAGCCTGACATCTATCATGACTATCTCTGCTATAGTCTAAGAAGTTAGCATTTAAAAGATCGTAGCTAAAATTCGAATAGACTGGCCGAGAAACCCAGATTGCAGGATTTGATATAAGTTCGTAGCTCCGTCGAATAGAAGAATGTAGGCAGTTCTTTTCCATGGAGCCGAGTGGCGGGCCGTGTGACACTCTGAAGATTCTAGCAGGATCGTCAGTCAGGACAAGGTCCAGTAATTTGTGCTTAGAGGTGGGTTCCATGACGTGCTGGGTGAAGAAGTTCTTGTTTAAACAATCAAAGATATCCAGGCTGGAATAGCGGCCTTTGTTTTTGCAGACACCACCTGTACCATTTAATGTCGGGGAAGTTGAAGTCTCCAGCCACCAACAAGCTGTTGGAGGCGTTCTGGCTGCAGAGGCTGCTTTTGAAGCCAATTGACTAATTGATCTCCAAGTTTGTCTCACTGGCGAAGAAAGGGAGAGGATGCACACAATTAAACAGAATCATTTTGGCGCCTGTCCTGATCCATACTTGTTCACTGCTGACATAAAAAACAATACCACCAACGCGTTCTTCCACTCTGTTCCTACTGTAGATCTTTTAATTAGTGAGGCTGACTATGGTCGCTGGGGTCGAAGAACCAGGTCTCTGTGATCATGATAAGATGTGGCAAGTTGTGATTCTCGGTTACTGAGTTGAAGTCGCTCTTTTGTTGAGCCTTCAGCGCCTCCTTAAAATTCCTGGTTACGTCGGTTACGCTCTTCTTTGAGCTTACGCTCGAGAACTCGTTCACACTGTGATTCTTTGGTAAGAATTGCCAAACCCTAAGACCGGCTTGAGGCCATTCTGGTCATTCTAATCCTTTGACTTGGATAGTAACGGGTGTAGAATAAAATATGGGATAAAATTAATTTTATCATAAAAAATTTTTTATTTAACTAAGGATTTAAATTGTTTTTTAAATTATAACTGAACCCTCCTATTTTGAAAAAATGATATCATTTAAGGTATTGAACTCCATGACGACTTATGATATTGAGCCTAAAGCGAACACTCTTGGCATGGTCCTGTACAACCTTTGTGTAGATATTGCTCAGGCAAGCGCGAATTTTGTTTTCGAGTTGCCTAAGATTTTTCGCCTTCTAATCTTTAGCTTTCAAATTTCCCCAAAAATCTTCAATTGGTCGTGCTTTTGGTACGTTTGCTGGATTCACTTCTTTAGCAACATACCTTATATTTTTATCTAACATATAATTCTGTACCTGGCATAATGAGGTGATGCTAAGTCAGGCCAAAATACATAATTTGCATCCTGATACAATCTTTCCGATATAGGTATAGTGGCAATTAAACTTTCTAGCCATCTTTCTTTGCGAACGACCCGATTAATGATTGAAATAGGCTCTAAGTTTGGCCTCCATTAGTTTCATCGCTATTTTAGCAGGTCTACCACTTCCTTTTTTCTCTTGAAAGTTTTATCTTTTTCTATAATATCTAGCCAATGATAAACAGAACGTTTTCTGTATCAAAGACCAGTGAATCGCCTAACAACTTCAGCTTTTGGCAAATTTTTATTACTTTTTACAAAGTTGTTCAAATCTTTTTTGATGGTTTCGTACATTTTTATTAACAACTTATCGAAAATTCAACTTTTTGAAATAATTTTTTTATTTTAAAGCTAGGATCAGTCTGATTTTAAATTTTGAAAAAAATTGGGAAAGTTCTTGTCCACTCTTATAGAAAATTAAACTTAAGTTTAATTGTAATTTTTTTTTCTACACCCGTTACTTGCTGTTTGTACCTGGTTTCCTTAAACGACCACTATCTAAGGCGGCTGTCGTTAGTTGTGGTGCTTCACTTTGTGCTTATTTAAATTCACGACCTCAAGGACCTCGCTGACTATCTCCTTTTCGGTATCTTTACTTTCGGAGTATCTGGCACCAGAGATCAACACGCATATCAAGATTTTTGAGACTTTTTTTTCGAAAAAACGAGTCTTTTTTGATTGGATGATAAAAAAAGAAGATTTCAATTTTTTTTAATTTTTTATTGATATAATAAAATAACGATTAACACAAAAAAAAACAAAAGAAAATAGAATAAAAAAACTAAATTGAAACGTTTGTGTTTTGTAATTTCTCAATGCGGCTACGTTTACTCAATATTTGTTTTACGGTAGATTTTCTTTTATTTGATGCTTTAAAATATTCTTGGGTAGTCAAGTCATTTAATTTCTCTAGCCCTTCTAAATTGAAGTTGTTTACATTCGATTCTTTCTGAAAAAACTCGTGAAGATGATTAGTAAAAGCATTGATGTAAGGAGTTACATCACTTCGATGATAAATAAAGAGGAAATCGTTGAGCCATGTCTCAGTTGATCTTTTAATAACATCTGCGCCCGGTGAAGGTGTATATTTTAGGCTTGTATAAATTTGATAAAAACTTTGCCAGATTTTGTTGATTTGTGGTGCATTTTTCAATTCAATCACAAAAAACGTTTCAATATTTAGCTTTTCAAAGATTTTAATCCGATTAGTAGTTGCTCATAATTGAGTTGATGCTTTTCTTTTCATTTTTGAAAATGTTTAACTTAATACCACAGTTTTCGTTTAAATAACAAATTAATTTTGTGAGGATAGGATGTTTCATTACCGAATAAGTTGAACTAGTACTAAAATTATCCAAAGTAGCAAGTTCCGAAATAAAAAGCTCAAATAACACATCGCTTATTCTCAAAAAAAGATGTAGCAAATCAATTAAGTATCTTGAATGCTCAATGTCACTAATGATTGGATGAGTCTTATAACCAAAATGCTTTTCTTTAGTATTAGATGCTTTTTGGATTATTTCTAATTGTTTTTTGAATGATCTCTTACTGCTGCCGTCGATTAAATATAAGTTGTCTTTGTGAGTTTCGCACCATAAACAAGGAAAATTAGAAGATGCGGCATAAAGTCCCAGTACATTTGCTGCCATTTTCCAGTCTGCGCAAAAATAGTATTTAATTGTATATCTTCTTTCTTGGAAATTTAAGAAGTTGAAGTTTTTAAGCAAATTCCATATTGCAGACATCCAATTTTTTATACTTTCGTAATCTTCGTTATCAACTTTAAATATTCCCAAAGTGTATTGTCCATTAATCCCGGCAGCCTTTTTGCCTTCATTTATAATTGAGAAACCAAAATTAATATATTTTACATTTCTTGCAATGTTTGTTCCATCAGCCGACAATTTTATTTTAACAACCTCTTCAGTGATTGTACCATCTATTACTTAATAATTTTAAAGTTAATTATTTTTTTCTCAATTTCCAGTACTGGATTCAAGTAAAAACCATCTTCAATTGACTGGATTCCCAATTGATTATTTAATTGGTGTCTTTGCTTTTTAATCTGGTAAATCGAAGGTATTTCTGGATTGATACTTTTTCTAATGTTTACATAAAGTTGATCCGAAATTAAAAATCGATCTTTAGTGTATAGGAAATGATCAATAGATAAATTATTTTCAATTTTTTCTTTTATGTCAACTTCAAAGTTCGGCTGGTTTTTCAGTCCACATAATACAACTTTGTGTAAAGATAAACCAATATCAGAACAAACATTATCGCATTTGTCGCATTTAGTTTTTAAATCTTTTTCGATACACCGAGCCTGCTTTTTATCAACATCAAAATAACTCTCTCTTATTTTGTTTTTAAAAACATCTGCTTTCAACCAGTCTTTTTCCATTTTTGATAATAGAATATTTTTTTTTGTTAATTCTTTATTTAGTTGTTTGATGTTTTCAGTTTTTTTTTTAAGTTCCGAATCTTTTTTATCAGTCACGAGTGAGCGTTTAACATCTTCTGTTTTAAGACTTTAGATTTCAATAAGGTATTCAAAATTTGATTTTTGAAGATGTCCGATTTGATTGTTTTTTAAACTTATTTCGTTTCGTAAGTGAATTACAACAGTATTTAAGGAGCTAATTATATTAGTCAAATTATTGTAGTCATCAATTGAAATTGTTAGAAACATTTTTGAGAATTTAAAAAATTTAAACTTTTAAACAACAATATAGAAAATGGGATTTTCAAAAGCGAAAAAAACCGAGATCGAAATATTGATTAATCAAGTTAATTTTAATTTCGCAAAGCTTTTGAAATTAAACAGAAAATGTAGTCAAGTTAAACAATGCAAAATCAACATCAGTGAACAATTGTTCTTAACATTCAAAAGAAAATACCGCTTATCAACCCGTTTCAAACCAGTCCCTGTTTTTTTTAAGGATTATAATATTATTGATCAGAGATTTTTTAATGAAGAAGATTTTAATCAAATTGATATTAAAACTTTCAAAATTAATATTTCAAAAACTAAAAGTTTAAAAATTTTAAACAAAAATTTAGAAGAAGAAATTGTAAAAGGTGCCGCAACTATTGGTTTTCGGTTTAATGTTAATAAATGTAAAAATATATAACTCTTTTTATTTTTATAGATTTTTGTAAATTTTTTTGTATTAGTCTTGTAATGGTTTTGTAATAGTTTCCTTTTTTATTTTTTTGCATAACTTTTTTGTTTCATTTTTTTTAGCCAATAAAATTTGACCACTTTTTTTCATAAAAAAATCCTATTTTCAATGTGTTCGACTTGATATGGTTATTCTCGATTCGTTCTTACTTACTTAGTCACTCCGGCCTTGTCCAACTTGTAGCTAACAAGACGTTCTCAAACGACGGTAAGCCAAGCAGTCTGCTCGACTTAGTGTTGGTCACCGACCCAAACAGAGTATCGGAAGTTAAGATTGGCCCACCACTGGACGAAAGGTCGGTCAGAAGCCACTACAGCATACAATTCAAATTCTACTGGCCAACAGCGCGACCGCCGAGCTTCGATAGCAGAAAGTTTAACTGGAGGCATGGTGACTACGTCGCCATGAGCAAGCACTTCAACACAATTGACTGGCACTCAGCACTCAACAATCGACATACTCAAGACAGTTATACTTCGTTCCTGGGTATCTTTGGCGCGGCGGCGGACCTTTTCGTCAAAAGGCGTTTACCTCGGCCGGCTCAGGTGAAGCCTCCTTGGTGGAATCAGCAGATATCATCGCTTGTGCGTCGTAAGCGGCGCCTTTTCATCCGCAAACGCATCAAACGGGACGATGACCAATTGGCAAGAAACCATGCAGCATTGTGCCGACTAGTCAAATTCACGGTGAAGATGAACATTATTGAGTACGAAATGAAGCTTGCACAAGCAGCTAAAAGGAACCCTAAGCTCTTATACTCCTACATGAACCGTCGTTTTGCTTCAAAGGAAACTATAGCTGCCCTGACGGACCACGACGACCTGACCGTCACTGACCGGACCAGCATTTGCAACAGGTTAAACATGTTTTTCTTCTCGGTCTTCGAGCCTCCAACTTCACGGGAAGACATTAGGCGAGCTAAAGATAATTTCATTAGGCGCTCTCATGCCGATCCATGCTTTAGGATCAGTGAAGTCGTTACTCCTTGTAAAGTGCAGGACAAGCTCATGAAATTGTGCAGTGACAAGTCCGCAGGAGTCGACCAAGTAGCAACGCACGCGCTTAAGATGTGTTCCAAGGAGCTTGCTGGACCACTCTCGCTTATTTACTCACAGTCTCTTAGCTCATCTACACTTCCCAACGAATGGAAGATTGCAAATGTATCGCCTATTTACAAAAGTGGAAGTAGATCCGCAGTTGGCAACTATCGCCCAGTCTCTCTTACCTCAGTACCATGCAAGGTCTTGGAATCACTCGTTAAGGACTACATCGTCAAACACCTGGACAAACACAATTTGATTACCAAGAAACAACATGGCTTTGTGGCACATAAGGCATGTGTGACCAACCTGCTTGAAACAGTTGACTACCTGACGGACTGCGCCAGTCGTAAAGAGCCTGTAGATATAATATACCTGGACTTCGAGAAGGCGTTCGACAAAGTATCACACGAACTGCTCCTGGTCAAGCTAGCAGCGTACGGCATTCCCGATCTCATTGTTAGCTGGATTCGTAATTTCCTAAGCGGCCGAAGACAGAGAGTAGTCATAGGCGAAGCAGAATCGGATTGGGTACCAGTTACGAGCGGCGTTCCTCAGGGTTCGGTCATTGGCCCGCTTCTCTTCATCATTTATATCAATGATATGCCAGACGTGTGTGGATCTGTTTGTAAGCTGTATGCTGATGACAGCAAGCTAATGAGCTCGGTACTACGTGTGGAGAACTCTAGGAGGCTGCAGTCTGACCTCAACCGTCTTGCAGAATGGTCGGACACTTGGCGAACAAAATTCCACAAAAAGAAGTGTGTGGTCATGCATGTTGGGGACAACAACGATTGCTACGAATACATGCTAGGCGATTATACACTTCAAAAGACCACAAAAGAGCGAGACCTCGGAATCATTATCACAAATGACCTTAAGTGGACTGAGCAGTCCAAGAGAGCGGCGTCTAGAGCGACGATGATAGCGTGCCGAATCAAGCTTACCTTCTCGTATTTCTCATTGGACCTGGTGAACCTGCTCTACAAGTCGTTCGTACGGCCTCACTTAGAGTTTGCAGTCGGTGCCTGGAATCCTTTTCGGCGGGGTGACATTAAACTGCTTGAACAGGTGCAAAGGAGATTCTCAAAGCTAGTCCCTGAACTCAAATCGAAACCCTATGTTGAAAGAAGAGAAGCTCTCGGTTGGATCACTCTAGAAGAACGGCGTAGTCGAGGTGACCTCATCCAGCTCCATAAGATTCAGCACGGCTACGACCACGTATGCTTTATCAACGGCGATCAAAGGCTGGCGTCTGATGGCCTCGACTGTCCAGCAGGGAACACCAGAACATGTCATCGTGCAATTGAGCGCCAGTTGGTTCGCAACTGCGAGGCACGCACCAACTTCTTCACGAACAGGACCGCAGGTGACTGGAATGCCCTAGATGCAGTGACCAGATGCGTAACTAACACCAACACATTTAAAAATAGAATTGACAAACTACTTTATTTTTTATAATACTCTTTTTGTGACCATTCAGACTAAATTTTTCTAAAATTAGGATATTAGAAAATATGTAAAACAAAATTTATTTATATAACTTGTAAAAATAAGCTATCTAAAAATAGCTTATTATAAAAAGAAAAAAAAAGGCAAGTGGCTGTTATAGTGGGGCGTCTACGTGCGCCACTACTTGGAGACCCAAGTTTCCCACAGCATTTATACTACTACTACTACTAAGATGTCCGATTTGATTGTTTTTTAAACTTATTTCGTTTCGTAAGTGAATTACAACAGTATTTAAGGAGCTAATTATATTAGTCAAATTATTGTAGTCATCAATTGAAATTGTTAGAAACATTTTTGAGAATTTAAAAAATTTAAACTTTTAAACAACAATATAGAAAATGGGATTTTCATAAGCGAAAAAAAACCGAGATCGAAATGTTGATTAATCAAGTTAATTTTAATTTCGCAAAGCTTTTGAAATTAAACAGAAAATGTAGTCAAGTTAAACAATGCAAAATCAACATCAGTGAACAATTGTTCTTAACATTCAAAAGAAAATACCGCTTATCAACCCGTTTCAAACCAGTCCCTGTTTTTTTTAAGGATTATAATATTATTGATCAGAGATTTTTTAATGAAGAAGATTTTAATCAAATTGATATTAAAACTTTCAAAATTAATATTTCAAAAACTAAAAGTTTAAAAATTTTAAACAAAAATTTAGAAGAAGAAATTGTAAAAGGTGCCGCAACTATTGGTTTTCGGTTTAATGTTAATAAATGTAAAAATATATAACTCTTTTTATTTTTATAGATTTTTGTAAATTTTTTTGTATTAGTCTTGTAATGGTTTTGTAATAGTTTCCTTTTTTATTTTTTTGCATAACTTTTTTGTTTCATTTTTTTTAGCCAATAAAATTTGACCACTTTTTTTCATAAAAAAATCCTATTTTCAATGTGTTCGACTTGATATGGTTATTCTCGATTCGTTCCGTTTCGATGAACTTCTTCCTCACGTTCTCAATTATCACCATCAATTTGATAATTCTCGGCCTTCAAGATGCTTACTAACGATAAAACATACTTACTTGTGCATTTTCTTTAAAGTATCCGTGCTTTGTCCTTGGACGGATAGAGAGTACTCAAGTGTAGAAAATGATTCGTCCATTGGTTTTTAAGTAGCTGCCACACCCGAATTGATCGAGTACACCTATACAAACTTTAGCGTCTGCAGTTAAAGGATCTTAAACAATTATTTTACAAATGTCTTTTATTTGTTTGATAAATATGCCTTCAGGTAATTTGAATCCAAATGCCGTATCCAGGTTTAGAGCAAGTGAAGTGACCTCTGAAGATTAAAAAAAACAATTGAGATATATTTTTAAATAAACCACTCATCCAAAATTTGAAAAAAAAATTTTGTAAAATTAAATCTAATTTAGATGGGGTAACTCTTAAACAAAAAAATTTACCTAGATTTAATTGATTAATATTTTTTAAAGAAAAAATTCATTTAGATTAAGATTTGTTAAGGAAAGAATATGATGTTTTATAGTAGTAGTAGTAGTATTTAATGCTATTGAGAAAGGAAGTTCCTCAAGCAGTGACGACAGTAGACGTCCTGCTATAATAGCCTTCGATTAGTTTATTAGCATTACAAAAATAAATTTAAATTTAGAAATCGTGCAATTTTCGAAAACATTTGTTTGAAATCTAAAATATATAATACTTATGATAATGACCATATTAAAAATAATTTTCTCGCAACAGTACAACAAGGAAAATTTGATTATAAATTGATTTCATAAGTATGTTTAATAAGACTTGAGTAACTTGTCTATTTTGTTTTTAAATTCGTTGGTGTTTGCGGTAATCTTGGTCTCTAGATTAAGTGCATTCCAGTATCCGGATGTACGATTAACGAAAAAATTGTGACGAACACCACAATAGTTATATTTTTGTATATAAAATTAATCTGAGCATCATAAAAACACTCTTTAGGGTTAGATACCAATTTTATTTGACTAATTTCAACACATTTACTCAAAGTAGTTCTCCTCTGTTGTTATGAATTACCATTTCTTTACCATCGAGATTTTTAATCACAAAAAATTCGTTAAGTAGTTTCTCATTGAATTGAATCATTTGATTAAATTAGCTACATAATCTTTCGTTCGTTTGTCTATTTATCTTATTAATTAGAGAAAAAATCCAATAAGATTTATAATCAAAATCTGCTACTAATAAATGTTCTTTTTCGTTTAAGTTAATGTTTTTTGACTTTTCGATATTAATTGCTTTTGCATCAACTGTCAAGTAGATTCCTTCGGTTGTTCTAGTTAAATTCATGTCGCATTTATTATGAAAAAATTGTTGAGTTAATTCAAATAATAAGTTTGACCTTGTAGAATATGCAATGTTATTACTTAAATTAAAATTTTCTTTGCGAATTAACATAAATGGGCATTCGCTAATAATTGTTTTATCCCAAACATATGTTTTTGGAAAATTAATACAGTAAAAATCATACGGCATACAACCAAATTTACCTTAAGATTGGTTTATTTAAATCATTACCTAGAATCATTCTTTTATAAGTAGAACAGTGAACACTTTGGCTTGTAAATTCGTTAAAGTATTCATATTTTTCTTCCGGTTCGTTGGTTAAACTACAAATGTCATTTTCACAACTAAGTTCTTGATCTTCACATTTTTTACTTAATACCAATTTTTGACATTCTTCTTTTGAAAATAGTAATTTTGTTCTTCGCGTAGTTTTTTGTGTATATTCCAGAAATTTTTCCAAGTTTGAACCATAATTCTAGACTTAGTACAAAGGTATCCATATCCCTCTATTACATGGTCTTTTTTCTCCAACATATAAAACTCTTTGTTTTGAGTATCGACTGTATCATGAAATAGGTAGCATGATTCTTGTACGTGCACGAGAGGTGAAATATCATTAATTGTACAGTAACGAAATCTATCATTTATATTTTTACAAAATAATTCAGGTATCAACAAAAATAAGAAAAATAATGATATCAAGAGTCCATTCAGGTTGAATGACCAGCTTACTATTTTAGTTTTTTTAAGTTTAATTTCGGCTTCAACTACGAATATATGGACATTTGTGTCTTTAAAAGTTTCAATCAAAAAGGCTTTAATATTGAACCATTGGTTACAATCAAATTTGTACTTAGATATTACAATTTTTGGTGTTTTATTGCTTTTGATTACTTTTTTAAGACCTTTAAAGCATTTGGTAAAAATTTGTCCTGATATATCATTAATATTAGACGAAACAATTAAATCGGTTTGATTTTTAACACTGTTATAAATGCAATTACCTTCTTCAGGCTTCAACTCACTTATGGATTTATCATTTTTTGTTTTCGACACACATATATTCATTGAATGCGTTTAATTGTTTTCTTGATATTTCTTTGTATTTGAAGATTTGTTTACGTAACGACGCAATATTAGATGCTTGTAATATTTTATTATTATATTCATTAATTATTTCAGTTCAGTTAAATTCATTTTCAGGAATCCATTCATTTTCATTTTCAGGGTAATTTTTCCATTTGACTAAATACTCTTTTGTACCATTTTATTCTTTGATTAAGAATTCGCTCTATTTCGACATGATTTCTATCATTTTCTTCGAAATCGATTAGTTCGGAATCTCGAATTAGCTTAAGTTTGCTCACCGGATATTTAGAACTTAGTAAGTTATTATCACTAGCTTTGAGTTTATAATTGCCGCCTTTGGTAATTTCATGAACCGTAAACGGTCCGTAAAATTTTGGGTCAAGTTTAGATAAAATACCTTGAGCTCTAATTATCACTTTACTACCAGGTACAATAGCATCTTCTCTTAGTCTCGATGCATTTCTCCTATTTTGAGTGTTCATTTGTCTGGTTTGAGCTTTCACAATTTGTTGTTTGGCATCAACATGCTTACTTTCAAATAACTCCTTTAATTCCAAAGAACGTTTAAATAAGGATTCAACTTCAGATTCTTTATCTAGTTTCTTCCAATCTTCGAACATCTCCATTTTACGGCCAAAAACTAATTCGAATGTTGTTTGATTTGTTGATGGATGGATTTTAGAACGATAAGCTAATAATACATAATCAATCCATTTATCCTAATCATAGGTATTTTCTTGGCTGTGTTTGCTTACACAATCCGTAATTGTTTTGTTAAAATTTTCAACTAGACCATTTGTACGTGGATGATACGCGGAGGTAACTCTTCTTTCAGTCCCAACTAGCTGACAAAGTGCTTGCATAACTTTATTTAAAAATTCTAATCCTTGGTCGGAAAGAATCTAGTGTGGAGCACCAAATATGCTGATATATTTAAATAAACATAAAGCAATTTCTTCAGCTGATTTACTTATAATTGGAAAGGCAACTGGGAATTTAGATAGGTACTCTATTATGACACACAAACCTTTATAACCGTCTTGTGTAGTCGGAAAACCAAAATGTAAATCAATACTAACTCTTTGAAAGATGTAGTCAATTTTTAAACTTTTAGAAGTATGTTCAATAACTCTTCCTCGGTTACGATGTAAACATTTAACACATTTCTTTAACACTTTTTTAATTTGTTTTAACATATTTTTCCAAAAAAACTTTCCTTTTCAATCGTTCGTAAGTTGCTTTATCATCGAAGTGTCCAATAAAATGTTCGAGTTCGATAAGATGTTCTCTTTGTTCAATTCTAGGAATCATTTTATCAAAATAAGGTAAATCTTCACTCTCTCTGAACTAAATTTGATCATCGTGAATTACTAATTTTACTCCAAGCTTAGTAATTCTATTTTTTTCATTTCTTGATAATCCAGATTCAGTTTCACCAGTTTCTAGATAATGTATTAACGGACCATCTTCATAAAAGTCCAGATTATTCGAAGATCTATCAGTATCAAGATATTGTTCATCTTCATTCTCAGATTCATCACTTAATTCTTGCTGTTCGTTTATCTGACTAGAACTAGTTTGTTGATTTGATTCAGAACTTTCTAATGCTTGGACTTGAATTGGTCGACTGAGAGCATCAGCATTGGTATGTTTTTTACCAGGTCGATGTTTTACTTCAAAATCGAAACCTTGAAGAAGTATCGCCATTCTAGCTAAACGTCCAGTTGGTTCTTTTATCTCTTTTAACCATTTCAACGCTATGTGGTCGGTTATGACTACGAATTTTGTTAAAAATAGATAAATTCTAAAATACTTAATAGCCCAAACAACTGCTAGAGTTTCTTTCTCCGATTTACTGAAATGCAATTCACTTCCTTTAACAGACGCGATGCATAAAATACAACGTGTTCTCGTCCTTCGTCATCGCCTTGAGCTAAAATTGCTCCTATTGCAACATTAGACGCATCGGTTATTAATTCAAACGGTTTTGAGAAATCTTTTTGCTTCAGGATTGGATCATTTATTAACTCATTTTTTTAATATTTGAAAAGAATTTCTACACTCTTCGGTCCATTTCCATTTCTTGTCTTTCTTGAGAAGTGCGTAAAGTTGTGATGCAATTTTAGTAATCACGTTGATAAATCGTCTATAAAATTCAGGTAATCCAAGAAATGTTTGAAGCTCTTTAACATTTCGCGGTTCTGGATAATTCTTAATCTTCTCAATATTATCTGGATCAGTTTGTACAGTCAATCCTCGATATAAAGAGCAAGTTGGGCGGAAATTTCGTTGCTCGTTATATCGAAACTCGTTATATCGAAATTGCATTGAAAAAGATGGGCAAAAAAATTTTTTTTTTCAAAATGTTTATTGGTAAAAAAATAAATAAAAAAGGAAAAAAAAATACAAAATTTTTGTTTTTCTACAAAATCTTTAATAGATGTTTATTTGGTATTACATTTTTCAATCACAACATTTTCAATATTAAACAAAAAATCAACTATTTTTGAGAAATCTTGGTTTTTATTCAAAAAAAAATCTTTTAAATCATTAATTTTATCCATAGCTTCTTTTGAGCTTATAACATGTTTCAACTTTTGTTTCAAGTGAAATACACTTTCTTTTTTTTTTGATTAAGATTGGACATTTTTTATAAACAATTAGATAGGAAATGTTTTCTGGTGATTTATAGTTATTCATGAAGATTAGTTAATTGTTTTATTTTTATTTTTTTTTTATATAAAAAGTGTGAAAAAATTTCTTTTGTTCAAGCTCGTTATAGGAAGTTTTTATTCTTAAGAAAATGATTAAGCGGTATTTCATTATAAGCTCGTTATATCAAGTTTTCGTTATATCGAATTAATTTTTATATCTTTTTCTATAGCTCGTAATCGGTTCTAGCCAAGTTGCTCGTTATAAAGGGTTTCTCGTTATATAGGGTTTCGTTATACAGAGGATTGACTGTATCGAGTCTTTTGAAACGATGTGGCCTAACACTTTAATCGATTTTTGAAACCAGCTACATTTTTAGGGATTTATTCGAAAATTGTATTCTCTAAGTGCGTCGAATACTTGTTTCAGATGTTTTATATGCTCTTTGGCATTATTCGAAAATATAACGATATCATCGAAATAAACCTGTACGAAGTTTAGCTGTCTAAAAACCTTGTTCATCATTCTTGAAAATTCGGCAGGGGCATTTTTTAACACCAAAAGGCATTCTGGTAAACTCGAAGTGTCCATCCTGTGTTGTAAACGCAGTTTTTTCTATCGAGTCGGGGTCCATTTAATTCCGCCAATACCCAGACTTTAAATCAATTGACGAAAAAATTGAAGCACCGCTTAGTTTATCCAAAATATCAGATACTAATGGTATAGGGAAATGGTCTTGTTCTACTACTTTGTTCTATTTTCGGTAGTCTACACAAAAACGCCATGAACAATCTTTTTTCTTTACGACAATTGCTGGTTCACCCCAAGCACTTCTTGATGGTCTTATAATACCATTTTTCAGCATTGCGTCTATTTCTTGTTCCATTATTTCTCTTTCGGCTTGTGACGCACGATATGGATATGAAAAGACTGGATTGTCACATGTTGTCTTAATTTTAAATTTAGTATTCGTACATGGTGAAGTCGGACAAATCTACAGCAAAAACGTCGAAATTATTGTCAACCAATTGCGCAAAGTCTTTTTCAATGCTAACATTGTATCCTTCGATACAGAAATTTAAAGAGGTTTTATCTTGTTTCAATTCATACGAGAAATCATCATCATCAAATGGATCTAATTCATTCAAATTTTCTTCTCCATTTTCGTCTAATTCTTCAATTCTTCCAATGGTATGGGTATATTTTGAAAATCTATCATACTTTTGGATACATTGACCATGGTTAATTTCAATAATGTCGGATTTATCACCAAACCATATTAGTTGTTTGCTTAACCAAGTACCAGCATCTGCCATTATTAGCCAATCTGCTCCCAACAAAACATCAGTAAAACAACTTGGTACAATTGCTAACTCCAATTTTATCTTTTTTCCAAAGGTTTCAATTTTTACATTTTTTGTCAATTTCGACTCAAACGATTCGATACCAATCGGTTTAACAAGGCTTACATTCTCTGACATCTCTAGTTTTAACTTTGACTAGCTTTTTCCGAAATAACTGACCTTTGAGCACCAGTATCGATTATCATTTCCGCGTCCATACCATTAATTGTTCCTTTAATTTTCAATTCGGCTTGTTGACCATCGTATTTAAGGCATCCAATACGAACTGCACCAATTTCCATTTCATCATCATCAACGCTTATTTTTTGTAAATTGCTACGATTATTGCCGTTTTCATTTTTTCTGTGATCATTTCTAAAATATTTTCCTTGTCCACTTCTATTATAATAATTATTTTTTTGTTGCTTATCTTGTGGTCTCTTATAACTATTTTGATCATATCTTTTTTCGTAATAATTTCTTGAAATATCGTTCCTAGTCTTATAACTCTGAGATTTTTTTCTAGCATAACAATTTTCCTTAAAATGGCCACTTTTGCCACAATAGTAACAATTAAAACGATTTTTTCCTTGGTTTCTAAACGCATTAATTCTAGTTTCTCTATTTTCTCTTTTTAAAACATTATTTTCGTATAGAATAGCCCAACTAAATGCCTCATCAATAGATTCCGGTTCTCTCATATTTAAATAACCTTCTATTTCAGGCCTAATATTATACTTAAACAACCTTATCTTCATTTTTTCATCAATATCACTAGTCAGATTAAGACTAAATTGAAATTGGTTAATATAATCCTCTATTGAACCATTTTGCTTCATCTTAACTAATTTTTTAATAACTATATCATCAATATTTTTGTTTCTGAACCTCTTAAGAAATTCTTGTTTAAATTCTGTCCAACTTATTTTTGGATTTGCTTTAAGAATAGCCTTATATACTTGTTGAGCATTGCCTTTACAGTAAGAGCCAGCATAGAAAATTTTTTCACCTTTTGGAATATTTGCATTCCTTAGATTAATATCTAAACTAAATAACCAACTTTCTACATCCTCAGAAAGTTTTCCTTCAAAAATAGGTTGAGCTGAACTTACAGGATAACGTCTACCGTTTTCCCGTTTATCTTCTATCTCAGTTAAAACATCATCTAAATCCTCAACGTAATCACCGAAATCTCTTATATTTCCTTTTTCATTTTTCTTAAACTTAGAGAGCTGTGATTCTAGTTCCTTAATTTTTCTGTTTTGTTCCTCCATTAATTTTTTAGATTCCGCACTTAAATTTAATAAAGTATCTAAAGTATTCGAACTTCGATTTTCCTCACCTAAACTCATCTTATATAGACCACTTGTGAGACCGCTTATGCTTGACGTTTCACTTGAATTATCTTCATTAATTTTCGACATCTTTTGTTGATTCATTTTTAATGTGGATCGTTTATTTTACCAATATAGTAAACACCTGAGCTGCTACCAACTGTTAAGGAAAGAATATGATGTTTTATAAAATATTTATTGGAACTACATAAGAAATAGAAAAGGATCAACTATTTAATAATAACAAAATAGTTATTGGATAATAGAATAGCTAATTAAAGAATGACCTCATATTATATTTGACAGATTTATTGATTTGAAAATTATTTTCGGAATTCAATAAGCCAAGAGTGACTAAATAAAATCTCAAATTTTAACATCTAATCAGAGGAAGCCGATAATTTAAATGTGGATTAAATTTAAGGAATTTTTTAGAGAATTTATCATTGTATATCTCTCCTGAAGGAACCATATCATCACAATGTCGAAAGGCATATTTGTTTAGATTCGCAATTTTGTTTGCCAATACCAAACCAAGTTTATCAAACTGTTAACCATTTATTGTCCTCAAACAAATTGTATTGGTTTGATGGTTTCCTATCTATTGTCATTTTTGTAACTTATGTACGTTTGTATCCTCTGTACCACCATTATACCGATTCTTCAAAGCTCTGCAATAAATCATTAATTTGTTTTTAACAAATTGTTTTTAAACAAATCATTAATTTTTTGGTAAATAATAGGCGGGAAAATTTAAAAAGCGGTTTTTTATTTGTCATCAATCCAAAAGCATAAACTCAAAAAAAAATAACTAAAAAAAATCCAAAAAGAAAAAAAAGATACAAATAAATTTAAAAAAACGGTTCTAAAATTTAGAAATTTTTTAATTTAATATTTGAAATGTCCGTCTTTGGCGTTTTAACAAGCCAAAACTATTTATGGCATAGATTCGATCAATTTCTTCATATAATCAGTCGGAATCTTTAACCAATCTTTTGTTATATCTCTTTTAAATGCTCAATAGAGGTTACTTTAGTGTTTACCATTTTTGCATCCATGTATGACCATAAGTTCTCGATTGGGTTGAGATCTGGCGAACGGGCACACCATGGTAGAACCTCAATGTTCTGTTGTTTGAACCAGTCGCTCACTGAGTGAGCGGTATGTGCTGAAGTCCCATCTTGTTGAAAAACCCAAGGATCATTTGGATCAAATAGGAGTTCAACAGATGGTAAAAGATTGTTTTCCAAGGTGTTAATGTAGACAAATTGATTAATTCGTCCTGTATAAATGTTGCATTTCCCAGTGACTTTGTAGGAAATGGATCCCCAGATACAGCCTGACGCTCCGTCGTTTTGTAACCTTGGTATACAGAACTTCGGATGAAACATTTCATTTTTAAACCTTCTTACTATTACTCTTAATTAACGATCAAAGACCTCAAAATTGGACTCGTCACTGAAAACAACTCTGGACAAATCACTTTTTTTTTGATAGCTAGATGTAGGATCTTTTCTAATCGTTCTAAAAATGTAATTTTCATCCTTAAAAGTAAGCTTTCGAAGTCTACCAGAACGGCTTAGATCAGAGACAGAACCAGACTCTTCATATCGTTTTTTTATTGAAGAGACACATTTTGGATATACACCTAAAAACTTGGCTATTTCGTTTAGCTTTAACATCACTTTTTAGCAGACCCACGATCTGCCATTTTTGTGGGCTAGACACATTTTTTTTACCCATTTATGCCAAATTAAAGATTTATTGGTAATGTTATTTAGAGATCAATTATTTAGAGAGCTCTGTGGCGATTAATTGAGATATAAGTTTCTCATACAGTGTTTCCGACTTATAAAATGAAAATACATGTGTAAAACACGTGACCAAGTTCTATAATACAATTTTGAATGCGATTTTGCACATGTTCGTTGAATGGGTTTTAGAAGAAGAGAAAAAGGAAAAATACTTCGACTTTACTTAAGCTAAGATGCCGAAAATACCTAGGGACGCCAATTTTATGTTTTATTCTGATCTGTTAGGATCTGGTGGTTAAGAAGTATAACACAAAATAAAAATATAGAATTATATTAAATAATAAAATAATTAATAAATCACCATTTCCAGCCTAAACAAATATTAAAGAAAATAACAACAAGAAAATTATAACAAAAAATAATATGTTGTAAATTATATCTTCTTCATATTTACTAATAACAACAAAAAAAAGAGAGAGCTCTGTGTCTAATATTTTAGACATTTAAATACTAGTGACTTGCTAAACTCATGAGATCAAATTAATGCACTGTGAAACTATAAACACACAAGTGGGCTAAAGTCGGTGTTGTAGTTTTTGAGAGAACTACAGCAAATTACACGAATTTCTAAACTTTTGCACCGACTTTTATTTTTTAATTTTTAAAGGAATTTTAAGGGTCATGTTCTGTGATACTTACAACTTACAACAACAACTTATTGCTTACAACACCACATATGCTAAAAAATCGTTCAAAATAAGCACTCGAAGAAGGTATAGAAAAAATTGAATTGGTATTAAATTTTTTTTTGCTACTTCACTCAAAATTGGGAACTTATAGGAATTCTCATTTCAAAAGGCCTTTGTAGACTTACGAATATTATTTTCATCACGAATTGTCTCGAAGAAAATATCTTTTTCTCGAGAATCGAAAATCTTTGTGTAACTATGGGCGTTTCATATGCTCTTGACTTAATTAGAATCCTCAAAACACGATTTTCGGCACAATTAAAAGCAGGATTTGATCTTTGAAATTGATTATTTGTACCTTGAACCTCAGTTGAACGATTCTTTTCGCTATACAGAAAAAGAGCTGCTTCGCAAAATTACCTAAAGCCTTTTCCGTGATTTCAACAGCGTATGGTATGTTATATTGAAAAGTAAATTTTGAAATGTTCAGGAATGCAGCTAACAAATAGGTGTTTGAATACAATTCATACTCGAAACGTTTGTTTCAAATCAGCTCTTCAACAATTTTTTTTCTTTCACCTTGTTCATTATATTCCGATAAAGTCACGTTTATGATTACTATCAAACATGGAATCAAGTCCCAAATATGCCAATCGGATTTTTGCGATTAAAGTGAAAGCGAATACAGTGGATTTAAGATCTTAAGATATTTAACTAACATGGCTCTTGAAATCGGGCATTCATTCTCTTGTAACGAGTTTTTTCATAGGCCAAATAATACGATTCAAGCATTAAATAAGTTGACGACCATCTTGTTCCATTTTCGCATCTCAATTTAACCTCTTTTAATCTAAAATCATACGATAGAACAGTCGATGATCTAACATTACCAGCATAACTCGAAAAACTAACCAAGTTTCAACTAAAAAGTTTGCATTTTTTAATAGCAGATCGAACACTTAAATTGATTTTATGGGACGATCATGAGAATCTTGGTACTGTATCTGATCCGATTTTTAAATTCAAAATAGGAACCGGATCCAAATAATCATTTTCGTCATCATCAACATCTTCATGTATCTGTTCGTCTTCTGTTCGTTGATTAATTAAAGGTTCGTCGAAAAAAGGTACTGGTTCTTCTACCAAACGATCAATCTCAATGTCTACATCTTCAAAATTGCATATCAAAGAGCTACAATTTTCTATCTGATTTTGCTCATTTGGATCGTTTTGGTCATCAGGCTCATTAGATAGATCGTGCTCAAGATCTTCAACTTCTCTAAAACTGTTCGTATTTAAATCTATTTCTTCAATTGCATCATCTAACATCACATTTTGGTTAGGTTTAAATAGTCTTACAAGTGAAGAACCTTGAGCACAAAAAACACCAATAATTTTAGTTTTATCGAACTCAAATTGATTAATGACGTGCTCTAGGTTATATTTTATTGTCTCAGCAGGAGCATGTCTTGGCATTTTGTGCATACCAATAACTCTTATTTCTCTCTTGATTAATTTTAAGTGTTTTTCTAACCTGTAGAAGTATTGATTTTGTAAATGTATTAGGATGAGGAAGGTTAATTGTCAAAATCGACCGTAAAAATTGATTTTTCAATTGCTTTATAGCTGTATTTGAGGTCAATAAAATTTCACTTAATTCAATTCATTATCGGTTAAATTTGTTTTTGATTTCCCTCTAGTTCGACACTTGCTATAAGACTCTGTCAAGTTTTCTTAAACTTGTGCTTGTAAAGATTGGAAGTTGCACCCATCCTTTCTGTATAAACTTTTTTACAGATAATGCAAGTAAACTTATTTGGCTCAGTTGGTTTAACGGCGAAATCGGTTTGAAACTCGAAAAAATTTTAAGCGGCTGAGTATTCGGAGTGAGAATTGCTTATTGAAATTATTTTGCACTTAAACACGTTTTTTAAGTTTTCACTTATCAATTTATCGATCGTTAATTGATCTTAAAAAAAAAATCAATATCCTAGTATATAAAATAAATGCCGAAAAATTTTATATTTGACAATTGGTCTTTTTTTCAATTCAATCACAAAAAACGTTTCAATATTTAGCTTTTCAAAGATTTTAATCCGATTAGTAGTTGCTCATAATTGAGTTGATGCTTTTCTTTTCATTTTTGAAAATGTTTAACTTAATACCACAGTTTTCGTTTAAATAACAAATTAATTTTGTGAGGATAGGATGTTTCATTACCGAATAAGTTGAACTAGTACTAAAATTATCCAAAGTAGCAAGTTCCGAAATAAAAAGCTCAAATAACACATCGCTTATTCTCAAAAAAAGATGTAGCAAATCAATTAAGTATCTTGAATGCTCAATGTCACTAATGATTGGATGAGTCTTATAACCAAAATGCTTTTCTTTAGTATTAGATGCTTTTTGGATTATTTCTAATTGTTTTTTGAATGATCTCTTACTGCTGCCGTCGATTAAATATAAGTTGTCTTTGTGAGTTTCGCACCATAAACAAGGAAAATTAGAAGATGCGGCATAAAGTCCCAGTACATTTGCTGCCATTTTCCAGTCTGCGCAAAAATAGTATTTAATTGTATATCTTCTTTCTTGGAAATTTAAGAAGTTGAAGTTTTTAAGCAAATTCCATATTGCAGACATCCAATTTTTTATACTTTCGTAATCTTCGTTATCAACTTTAAATATTCCCAAAGTGTATTGTCCATTAATCCCGGCAGCCTTTTTGCCTTCATTTATAATTGAGAAACCAAAATTAATATATTTTACATTTCTTGCAATGTTTGTTCCATCAGCCGACAATTTTATTTTAACAACCTCTTCAGTGATTGTACCATCTATTACTAAGTTAATTATTTTTTTCTCAATTTCCAGTACTGGATTCAAGTAAAAACCATCTTCAATTGACTGGATTCCCAATTGATTATTTAATTGGTGTCTTTGCTTTTTAATCTGGTAAATCGAAGGTATTTCTGGATTGATACTTTTTCTAATGTTTACATAAAGTTGATCCGAAATTAAAAATCGATCTTTAGTGTATAGGAAATGATCAATAGATAAATTATTTTCAATTTTTTCTTTTATGTCAACTTCAAAGTTCGGCTGGTTTTTCAGTCCACATAATACAACTTTGTGTAAAGATAAACCAATATCAGAACAAACATTATCGCATTTGTCGAATTTAGTTTTTAAATCTTTTTCGATACACCGAGCCTGCTTTTTATCAACATCAAAATAACTCTCTCTTATTTTGTTTTTAAAAACATCTGCTTTCAACCAGTCTTTTTCCATTTTTGATAATAGAATATTTTTTTTTGTTAATTCTTTATTTAGTTGTTTGATGTTTTCAGTTTTTTTTTTAAGTTCCGAATCTTTTTTATCAGTCACGAGTGAGCGTTTAACATCTTCTGTTTTAAGACTTTGGATTTCAATAAGGTATTCAAAATTTGATTTTTGAAGATGTCCGATTTGATTGTTTTTTAAACTTATTTCGTTTCGTAAGTGAATTACAACAGTATTTAAGGAGCTAATTATATTAGTCAAATTATTGTAGTCATCAATTGAAATTGTTAGAAACATTTTTGAGAATTTAAAAAATTTAAACTTTTAAACAACAATATAGAAAATGGGATTTTCAAAAGCGAAAAAAACCGAGATCGAAATATTGATTAATCAAGTTAATTTTAATTTCGCAAAGCTTTTGAAATTAAACAGAAAATGTAGTCAAGTTAAACAATGCAAAATCAACATCAGTGAACAATTGTTCTTAACATTCAAAAGAAAATACCGCTTATCAACCCGTTTCAAACCAGTCCCTGTTTTTTTTAAGGATTATAATATTATTGATCAGAGATTTTTTAATGAAGAAGATTTTAATCAAATTGATATTAAAACTTTCAAAATTAATATTTCAAAAACTAAAAGTTTAAAAATTTTAAACAAAAATTTAGAAGAAGAAATTGTAAAAGGTGCCGCAACTATTGGTTTTCGGTTTAATGTTAATAAATGTAAAAATATATAACTCTTTTTATTTTTATAGATTTTTGTAAATTTTTTTGTATTAGTCTTGTAATGGTTTTGTAATAGTTTCCTTTTTTATTTTTTGCATAACTTTTTTGTTTCATTTTTTTTAGCCAATAAAATTTGACCACTTTTTTTCATAAAAAAATCCTATTTTCAATGTGTTCGACTTGATATGGTTATTCTCGATTCGTTCCGTTTCGATGAACTTCTTCCTCACGTTCTCAATTATCACCATCAATTTGATAATTCTCGGCCTTCAAGATGCTTACTAACGATAAAACATACTTACTTGTGCATTTTCTTTAAAGTATCCGTGCTTTGTCCTTGGACGGATAGAGAGTACTCAAGTGTAGAAAATGATTCGTCCATTGGTTTTTAAGTAGCTGCCACACCCGAATTGATCGAGTACACCTATACAAACTTTAGCGTCTGCAGTTAAAGGATCTTAAACAATTATTTTACAAATGTCTTTTATTTGTTTGATAAATATGCCTTCAGGTAATTTGAATCCAAATGCCGTATCCAGGTTTAGAGCAAGTGAAGTGACCTCTGAAGATTAAAAAAAACAATTGAGATATATTTTTAAATAAACCACTCATCCAAAATTTGAAAAAAAAATTTTGTAAAATTAAATCTAATTTAGATGGGGTAACTCTTAAACAAAAAAATTTACCTAGATTTAATTGATTAATATTTTTTAAAGAAAAAATTCATTTAGATTAAGATTTGTTAAGGAAAGAATATGATGTTTTATAGTAGTAGTAGTAGTATTTAATGCTATTGAGAAAGGAAGTTCCTCAAGCAGTGACGACAGTAGACGTCCTGCTATAATAGCCTTCGATTAGTTTATTAGCATTACAAAAATAAATTTAAATTTAGAAATCGTGCAATTTTCGAAAACATTTGTTTGAAATCTAAAATATATAATACTTATGATAATGACCATATTAAAAATAATTTTCTCGCAACAGTACAACAAGGAAAATTTGATTATAAATTGATTTCATAAGTATGTTTAATAAGACTTGAGTAACTTGTCTATTTTGTTTTTAAATTCGTTGGTGTTTGCGGTAATCTTGGTCTCTAGATTAAGTGCATTCCAGTATCCGGATGTACGATTAACGAAAAAATTGTGACGAACACCACAATAGTTATATTTTTGTATATAAAATTAATCTGAGCATCATAAAAACACTCTTTAGGGTTAGATACCAATTTTATTTGACTAATTTCAACACATTTACTCAAAGTAGTTCTCCTCTGTTGTTATGAATTACCATTTCTTTACCATCGAGATTTTTAATCACAAAAAATTCGTTAAGTAGTTTCTCATTGAATTGAATCATTTGATTAAATTAGCTACATAATCTTTCGTTCGTTTGTCTATTTATCTTATTAATTAGAGAAAAAATCCAATAAGATTTATAATCAAAATCTGCTACTAATAAATGTTCTTTTTCGTTTAAGTTAATGTTTTTTGACTTTTCGATATTAATTGCTTTTGCATCAACTGTCAAGTAGATTCCTTCGGTTGTTCTAGTTAAATTCATGTCGCATTTATTATGAAAAAATTGTTGAGTTAATTCAAATAATAAGTTTGACCTTGTAGAATATGCAATGTTATTACTTAAATTAAAATTTTCTTTGCGAATTAACATAAATGGGCATTCGCTAATAATTGTTTTATCCCAAACATATGTTTTTGGAAAATTAATACAGTAAAAATCATACGGCATACAACCAAATTTACCTTAAGATTGGTTTATTTAAATCATTACCTAGAATCATTCTTTTATAAGTAGAACAGTGAACACTTTGGCTTGTAAATTCGTTAAAGTATTCATATTTTTCTTCCGGTTCGTTGGTTAAACTACAAATGTCATTTTCACAACTAAGTTCTTGATCTTCACATTTTTTACTTAATACCAATTTTTGACATTCTTCTTTTGAAAATAGTAATTTTTGTTCTTCGCGTAGTTTTTTGTGTATATTCCAGAAATTTTTCCAAGTTTGAACCATAATTCTAGACTTAGTACAAAGGTATCCATATCCCTCTATTACATGGTCTTTTTTCTCCAACATATAAAACTCTTTGTTTTGAGTATCGACTGTATCATGAAATAGGTAGCATGATTCTTGTACGTGCACGAGAGGTGAAATATCATTAATTGTACAGTAACGAAATCTATCATTTATATTTTTACAAAATAATTCAGGTATCAACAAAAATAAGAAAAATAATGATATCAAGAGTCCATTCAGGTTGAATGACCAGCTTACTATTTTAGTTTTTTTAAGTTTAATTTCGGCTTCAACTACGAATATATGGACATTTGTGTCTTTAAAAGTTTCAATCAAAAAGGCTTTAATATTGAACCATTGGTTACAATCAAATTTGTACTTAGATATTACAATTTTTGGTGTTTTATTGCTTTTGATTACTTTTTTAAGACCTTTAAAGCATTTGGTAAAAATTTGTCCTGATATATCATTAATATTAGACGAAACAATTAAATCGGTTTGATTTTTAACACTGTTATAAATGCAATTACCTTCTTCAGGCTTCAACTCACTTATGGATTTATCATTTTTTGTTTTCGACACACATATATTCATTGAATGCGTTTAATTGTTTTCTTGATATTTCTTTGTATTTGAAGATTTGTTTACGTAACGACGCAATATTAGATGCTTGTAATATTTTATTATTATATTCATTAATTATTTCAGTTCAGTTAAATTCATTTTCAGGAATCCATTCATTTTCATTTTCAGGGTAATTTTTCCATTTGACTAAATACTCTTTTGTACCATTTTATTCTTTGATTAAGAATTCGCTCTATTTCGACATGATTTCTATCATTTTCTTCGAAATCGATTAGTTCGGAATCTCGAATTAGCTTAAGTTTGAATCTTTAACCAATCTTTTGTTATATCTCTTTTAAATGCTCAATAGAGGTTACTTTAGTGTTTACCATTTTTGCATCCATGTATGACCATAAGTTCTCGATTGGGTTGAGATCTGGCGAACGGGCACACCATGGTAGAACCTCAATGTTCTGTTGTTTGAACCAGTCGCTCACTGAGTGAGCGGTATGTGCTGAAGTCCCATCTTGTTGAAAAACCCAAGGATCATTTGGATCAAATAGGAGTTCAACAGATGGTAAAAGATTGTTTTCCAAGGTGTTAATGTAGACAAATTGATTAATTCGTCCTGTATAAATGTTGCATTTCCCAGTGACTTTGTAGGAAATGGATCCCCAGATACAGCCTGACGCTCCGTCGTTTTGTAACCTTGGTATACAGAACTTCGGATGAAACATTTCATTTTTAAACCTTCTTACTATTACTCTTAATTAACGATCAAAGACCTCAAAATTGGACTCGTCACTGAAAACAACTCTGGACAAATCACTTTTTTTTTGATAGCTAGATGTAGGATCTTTTCTAATCGTTCTAAAAATGTAATTTTCATCCTTAAAAGTAAGCTTTCGAAGTCTACCAGAACGGCTTAGATCAGAGACAGAACCAGACTCTTCATATCGTTTTTTTATTGAAGAGACACATTTTGGATATACACCTAAAAACTTGGCTATTTCGTTTAGCTTTAACATCACTTTTTAGCAGACCCACGATCTGCCATTTTTGTGGGCTAGACACATTTTTTTTACCCATTTATGCCAAATTAAAGATTTATTGGTAATGTTATTTAGAGATCAATTATTTAGAGAGCTCTGTGGCGATTAATTGAGATATAAGTTTCTCATACAGTGTTTCCGACTTATAAAATGAAAATACATGTGTAAAACACGTGACCAAGTTCTATAATACAATTTTGAATGCGATTTTGCACATGTTCGTTGAATGGGTTTTAGAAGAAGAGAAAAAGGAAAAATACTTCGACTTTACTTAAGCTAAGATGCCGAAAATACCTAGGGACGCCAATTTTATGTTTTATTCTGATCTGTTAGGATCTGGTGGTTAAGAAGTATAACACAAAATAAAAATATAGAATTATATTAAATAATAAAATAATTAATAAATCACCATTTCCAGCCTAAACAAATATTAAAGAAAATAACAACAAGAAAATTATAACAAAAAATAATATGTTGTAAATTATATCTTCTTCATATTTACTAATAACAACAAAAAAAAGAGAGAGCTCTGTGTCTAATATTTTAGACATTTAAATACTAGTGACTTGCTAAACTCATGAGATCAAATTAATGCACTGTGAAACTATAAACACACAAGTGGGCTAAAGTCGGTGTTGTAGTTTTTGAGAGAACTACAGCAAATTACACGAATTTCTAAACTTTTGCACCGACTTTTATTTTTTAATTTTTAAAGGAATTTTAAGGGTCATGTTCTGTGATACTTACAACTTACAACAACAACTTATTGCTTACAACACCACATATGCTAAAAAATCGTTCAAAATAAGCACTCGAAGAAGGTATAGAAAAAATTGAATTGGTATTAAATTTTTTTTTGCTACTTCACTCAAAATTGGGAACTTATAGGAATTCTCATTTCAAAAGGCCTTTGTAGACTTACGAATATTATTTTCATCACGAATTGTCTCGAAGAAAATATCTTTTTCTCGAGAATCGAAAATCTTTGTGTAACTATGGGCGTTTTCATATGCTCTTGACTTAATTAGAATCCTCAAAACACGATTTTCGGCACAATTAAAAGCAGGATTTGATCTTTGAAATTGATTATTTGTACCTTGAACCTCAGTTGAACGATTCTTTTCGCTATACAGAAAAAGAGCTGCTTCGCAAAATTACCTAAAGCCTTTTCCGTGATTTCAACAGCGTATGGTATGTTATATTGAAAAGTAAATTTTGAAATGTTCAGGAATGCAGCTAACAAATAGGTGTTTGAATACAATTCATACTCGAAACGTTTGTTTCAAATCAGCTCTTCAACAATTTTTTTTCTTTCACCTTGTTCATTATATTCCGATAAAGTCACGTTTATGATTACTATCAAACATGGAATCAAGTCCCAAATATGCCAATCGGATTTTTGCGATTAAAGTGAAAGCGAATACAGTGGATTTAAGATCTTAAGATATTTAACTAACATGGCTCTTGAAATCGGGCATTCATTCTCTTGTAACGAGTTTTTTCATAGGCCAAATAATACGATTCAAGCATTAAATAAGTTGACGACCATCTTGTTCCATTTTCGCATCTCAATTTAACCTCTTTTAATCTAAAATCATACGATAGAACAGTCGATGATCTAACATTACCAGCATAACTCGAAAAACTAACCAAGTTTCAACTAAAAAGTTTGCATTTTTTAATAGCAGATCGAACACTTAAATTGATTTTATGGGACGATCATGAGAATCTTGGTACTGTATCTGATCCGATTTTTAAATTCAAAATAGGAACCGGATCCAAATAATCATTTTCGTCATCATCAACATCTTCATGTATCTGTTCGTCTTCTGTTCGTTGATTAATTAAAGGTTCGTCGAAAAAAGGTACTGGTTCTTCTACCAAACGATCAATCTCAATGTCTACATCTTCAAAATTGCATATCAAAGAGCTACAATTTTCTATCTGATTTTGCTCATTTGGATCGTTTTGGTCATCAGGCTCATTAGATAGATCGTGCTCAAGATCTTCAACTTCTCTAAAACTGTTCGTATTTAAATCTATTTCTTCAATTGCATCATCTAACATCACATTTTGGTTAGGTTTAAATAGTCTTACAAGTGAAGAACCTTGAGCACAAAAAACACCAATAATTTTAGTTTTATCGAACTCAAATTGATTAATGACGTGCTCTAGGTTATATTTTATTGTCTCAGCAGGAGCATGTCTTGGCATTTTGTGCATACCAATAACTCTTATTTCTCTCTTGATTAATTTTAAGTGTTTTTCTAACCTGTAGAAGTATTGATTTTGTAAATGTATTAGGATGAGGAAGGTTAATTGTCAAAATCGACCGTAAAAATTGATTTTTCAATTGCTTTATAGCTGTATTTGAGGTCAAAAAAATTTCACTTAATTCAATTCATTATCGGTTAAATTTGTTTTTGATTTCCCTCTAGTTCGACACTTGCTATAGAACTCTATCCAGTTTTCTTAAACTTGTGCTTGTAAAGATTGGAAGTTGCACCCATCCTTTCTGTATAAACTTTTTTACAGATAATGCAAGTAAACTTATTTGGCTCAGTTGGTTTAACGGCGAAATCGGTTTGAAACTCGAAAAAATTTTAAGCGGCTGAGTATTCGGAGTGAGAATTGCTTATTAAAATAATTTTGCACTTAAACACGTTTTTTAAGCTTTCACTTATCAATTTATCGATCGTTAATTGATCTTAAAAAAAAAATCAATATCCTAGTATATAAAATAAATGCCGAAAAATTTTATATTTGACAATTGGTCTTTTTTTCAATTCAATCACAAAAAACGTTTCAATATTTAGCTTTTCAAAGATTTTAATCCGATTAGTAGTTGCTCATAATTGAGTTGATGCTTTTCTTTTCATTTTTGAAAATGTTTAACTTAATACCACAGTTTTCGTTTAAATAACAAATTAATTTTGTGAGGATAGGATGTTTCATTACCGAATAAGTTGAACTAGTACTAAAATTATCCAAAGTAGCAAGTTCCGAAATAAAAAGCTCAAATAACACATCGCTTATTCTCAAAAAAAGATGTAGCAAATCAATTAAGTATCTTGAATGCTCAATGTCACTAATGATTGGATGAGTCTTATAACCAAAATGCTTTTCTTTAGTATTAGATGCTTTTTGGATTATTTCTAATTGTTTTTTGAATGATCTCTTACTGCTGCCGTCGATTAAATATAAGTTGTCTTTGTGAGTTTCGCACCATAAACAAGGAAAATTAGAAGATGCGGCATAAAGTCCCAGTACATTTGCTGCCATTTTCCAGTCTGCGCAAAAATAGTATTTAATTGTATATCTTCTTTCTTGGAAATTTAAGAAGTTGAAGTTTTTAAGCAAATTCCATATTGCAGACATCCAATTTTTTATACTTTCGTAATCTTCGTTATCAACTTTAAATATTCCCAAAGTGTATTGTCCATTAATCCCGGCAGCCTTTTTGCCTTCATTTATAATTGAGAAACCAAAATTAATATATTTTACATTTCTTGCAATGTTTGTTCCATCAGCCGACAATTTTATTTTAACAACCTCTTCAGTGATTGTACCATCTATTACTAAGTTAATTATTTTTTTCTCAATTTCCAGTACTGGATTCAAGTAAAAACCATCTTCAATTGACTGGATTCCCAATTGATTATTTAATTGGTGTCTTTGCTTTTTAATCTGGTAAATCGAAGGTATTTCTGGATTGATACTTTTTCTAATGTTTACATAAAGTTGATCCGAAATTAAAAATCGATCTTTAGTGTATAGGAAATGATCAATAGATAAATTATTTTCAATTTTTTCTTTTATGTCAACTTCAAAGTTCGGCTGGTTTTTCAGTCCACATAATACAACTTTGTGTAAAGATAAACCAATATCAGAACAAACATTATCGCATTTGTCGAATTTAGTTTTTAAATCTTTTTCGATACACCGAGCCTGCTTTTTATCAACATCAAAATAACTCTCTCTTATTTTGTTTTTAAAAACATCTGCTTTCAACCAGTCTTTTCCATTTTTGATAATAGAATATTTTTTTTTGTTAATTCTTTATTTAGTTGTTTGATGTTTTCAGTTTTTTTTTTAAGTTCCGAATCTTTTTTATCAGTCACGAGTGAGCGTTTAACATCTTCTGTTTTAAGACTTTGGATTTCAATAAGGTATTCAAAATTTGATTTTTGAAGATGTCCGATTTGATTGTTTTTTAAACTTATTTCGTTTCGTAAGTGAATTACAACAGTATTTAAGGAGCTAATTATATTAGTCAAATTATTGTAGTCATCAATTGAAATTGTTAGAAACATTTTTGAGAATTTAAAAAATTTAAACTTTTAAACAACAATATAGAAAATGGGATTTTCAAAAGCGAAAAAAACCGAGATCGAAATATTGATTAATCAAGTTAATTTTAATTTCGCAAAGCTTTTGAAATTAAACAGAAAATGTAGTCAAGTTAAACAATGCAAAATCAACATAAGTGAACAATTGTTCTTAACATTCAAAAGAAAATACCGCTTATCAACCCGTTTCAAACCAGTCCCTGTTTTTTTTAAGGATTATAATATTATTGATCAGAGATTTTTTAATGAAGAAGATTTTAATCAAATTGATATTAAAACTTTCAAAATTAATATTTCAAAAACTAAAAGTTTAAAAATTTTAAACAAAAATTTAGAAGAAGAAATTGTAAAAGGTGCCGCAACTATTGGTTTTCGGTTTAATGTTAATAAATGTAAAAATATATAACTCTTTTTATTTTTATAGATTTTTGTAAATTTTTTTGTATTAGTCTTGTAATGGTTTTGTAATAGTTTCCTTTTTTATTTTTTGCATAACTTTTTTGTTTCATTTTTTTTAGCCAATAAAATTTGACCACTTTTTTTCATAAAAAAATCCTATTTTCAATGTGTTCGACTTGATATGGTTATTCTCGATTCGTTCCGTTTCGATGAACTTCTTCCTCACGTTCTCAATTATCACCATCAATTTGATAATTCTCGGCCTTCAAGATGCTTACTAACGATAAAACATACTTACTTGTGCATTTTCTTTAAAGTATCCGTGCTTTGTCCTTGGACGGATAGAGAGTACTCAAGTGTAGAAAATGATTCGTCCATTGGTTTTTAAGTAGCTGCCACACCCGAATTGATCGAGTACACCTATACAAACTTTAGCGTCTGCAGTTAAAGGATCTTAAACAATTATTTTACAAATGTCTTTTATTTGTTTGATAAATATGCCTTCAGGTAATTTGAATCCAAATGCCGTATCCAGGTTTAGAGCAAGTGAAGTGACCTCTGAAGATTAAAAAAAACAATTGAGATATATTTTTAAATAAACCACTCATCCAAAATTTGAAAAAAAAATTTTGTAAAATTAAATCTAATTTAGATGGGGTAACTCTTAAACAAAAAAATTTACCTAGATTTAATTGATTAATATTTTTTAAAGAAAAATTCATTTAGATTAAGATTTGTTAAGGAAAGAATATGATGTTTTATAGTAGTAGTAGTAGTATTTAATGCTATTGAGAAAGGAAGTTCCTCAAGCAGTGACGACAGTAGACGTCCTGCTATAATAGCCTTCGATTAGTTTATTAGCATTACAAAAATAAATTTAAATTTAGAAATCGTGCAATTTTCGAAAACATTTGTTTGAAATCTAAAATATATAATACTTATGATAATGACCATATTAAAAATAATTTTCTCGCAACAGTACAACAAGGAAAATTTGATTATAAATTGATTTCATAAGTATGTTTAATAAGACTTGAGTAACTTGTCTATTTTGTTTTTAAATTCGTTGGTGTTTGCGGTAATCTTGGTCTCTAGATTAAGTGCATTCCAGTATCCGGATGTACGATTAACGAAAAAATTGTGACGAACACCACAATAGTTATATTTTTGTATATAAAATTAATCTGAGCATCATAAAAACACTCTTTAGGGTTAGATACCAATTTTATTTGACTAATTTCAACACATTTACTCAAAGTAGTTCTCCTCTGTTGTTATGAATTACCATTTCTTTACCATCGAGATTTTTAATCACAAAAAATTCGTTAAGTAGTTTCTCATTGAATTGAATCATTTGATTAAATTAGCTACATAATCTTTCGTTCGTTTGTCTATTTATCTTATTAATTAGAGAAAAAATCCAATAAGATTTATAATCAAAATCTGCTACTAATAAATGTTCTTTTTCGTTTAAGTTAATGTTTTTTGACTTTTCGATATTAATTGCTTTTGCATCAACTGTCAAGTAGATTCCTTCGGTTGTTCTAGTTAAATTCATGTCGCATTTATTATGAAAAAATTGTTGAGTTAATTCAAATAATAAGTTTGACCTTGTAGAATATGCAATGTTATTACTTAAATTAAAATTTTCTTTGCGAATTAACATAAATGGGCATTCGCTAATAATTGTTTTATCCCAAACATATGTTTTTGGAAAATTAATACAGTAAAAATCATACGGCATACAACCAAATTTACCTTAAGATTGGTTTATTTAAATCATTACCTAGAATCATTCTTTTATAAGTAGAACAGTGAACACTTTGGCTTGTAAATTCGTTAAAGTATTCATATTTTTCTTCCGGTTCGTTGGTTAAACTACAAATGTCATTTTCACAACTAAGTTCTTGATCTTCACATTTTTTACTTAATACCAATTTTTGACATTCTTCTTTTGAAAATAGTAATTTTTGTTCTTCGCGTAGTTTTTTGTGTATATTCCAGAAATTTTTCCAAGTTTGAACCATAATTCTAGACTTAGTACAAAGGTATCCATATCCCTCTATTACATGGTCTTTTTTCTCCAACATATAAAACTCTTTGTTTTGAGTATCGACTGTATCATGAAATAGGTAGCATGATTCTTGTACGTGCACGAGAGGTGAATTATCATTAATTGTACAGTAACGAAATCTATCATTTATATTTTTACAAAATAATTCAGGTATCAACAAAAATAAGAAAAATAATGATATCAAGAGTCCATTCAGGTTGAATGACCAGCTTACTATTTTAGTTTTTTTAAGTTTAATTTCGGCTTCAACTACGAATATATGGACATTTGTGTCTTTAAAAGTTTCAATCAAAAAGGCTTTAATATTGAACCATTGGTTACAATCAAATTTGTACTTAGATATTACAATTTTTGGTGTTTTATTGCTTTTGATTACTTTTTTAAGACCTTTAAAGCATTTGGTAAAAATTTGTCCTGATATATCATTAATATTAGACGAAACAATTAAATCGGTTTGATTTTTAACACTGTTATAAATGCAATTACCTTCTTCAGGCTTCAACTCACTTATGGATTTATCATTTTTTGTTTTCGACACACATATATTCATTGAATGCGTTTAATTGTTTTCTTGATATTTCTTTGTATTTGAAGATTTGTTTACGTAACGACGCAATATTAGATGCTTGTAATATTTTATTATTATATTCATTAATTATTTCAGTTCAGTTAAATTCATTTTCAGGAATCCATTCATTTTCATTTTCAGGGTAATTTTTCCATTTGACTAAATACTCTTTTGTACCATTTTATTCTTTGATTAAGAATTCGCTCTATTTCGACATGATTTCTATCATTTTCTTCGAAATCGATTAGTTCGGAATCTCGAATTAGCTTAAGTTTGCTCACCGGATATTTAGAACTTAGTAAGTTATTATCACTAGCTTTGAGTTTATAATTGCCGCCTTTGGTAATTTCATGAACCGTAAACGGTCCGTAAAATTTTGGGTCAAGTTTAGATAAAATACCTTGAGCTCTAATTATCACTTTACTACCAGGTACAATAGCATCTTCTCTTAGTCTCGATGCATTTCTCCTATTTTGAGTGTTCATTTGTCTGGTTTGAGCTTTCACAATTTGTTGTTTGGCATCAACATGCTTACTTTCAAATAACTCCTTTAATTCCAAAGAACGTTTAAATAAGGATTCAACTTCAGATTCTTTATCTAGTTTCTTCCAATCTTCGAACATCTCCATTTTACGGCCAAAAACTAATTCGAATGTTGTTTGATTTGTTGATGGATGGATTTTAGAACGATAAGCTAATAATACATAATCAATCCATTTATCCTAATCATAGGTATTTTCTTGGCTGTGTTTGCTTACACAATCCGTAATTGTTTTGTTAAAATTTTCAACTAGACCATTTGTACGTGGATGATACGCGGAGGTAACTCTTCTTTCAGTCCCAACTAGCTGACAAAGTGCTTGCATAACTTTATTTAAAAATTCTAATCCTTGGTCGGAAAGAATCTAGTGTGGAGCACCAAATATGCTGATATATTTAAATAAACATAAAGCAATTTCTTCAGCTGATTTACTTATAATTGGAAAGGCAACTGGGAATTTAGATAGGTACTCTATTATGACACACAAACCTTTATAACCGTCTTGTGTAGTCGGAAAACCAAAATGTAAATCAATACTAACTCTTTGAAAGATGTAGTCAATTTTTAAACTTTTAGAAGTATGTTCAATAACTCTTCCTCGGTTACGATGTAAACATTTAACACATTTCTTTAACACTTTTTTAATTTGTTTTAACATATTTTTCCAAAAAAACTTTCCTTTTCAATCGTTCGTAAGTTGCTTTATCATCGAAGTGTCCAATAAAATGTTCGAGTTCGATAAGATGTTCTCTTTGTTCAATTCTAGGAATCATTTTATCAAAATAAGGTAAATCTTCACTCTCTCTGAACTAAATTTGATCATCGTGAATTACTAATTTTACTCCAAGCTTAGTAATTCTATTTTTTTCATTTCTTGATAATCCAGATTCAGTTTCACCAGTTTCTAGATAATGTATTAACGGACCATCTTCATAAAAGTCCAGATTATTCGAAGATCTATCAGTATCAAGATATTGTTCATCTTCATTCTCAGATTCATCACTTAATTCTTGCTGTTCGTTTATCTGACTAGAACTAGTTTGTTGATTTGATTCAGAACTTTCTAATGCTTGGACTTGAATTGGTCGACTGAGAGCATCAGCATTGGTATGTTTTTTACCAGGTCGATGTTTTACTTCAAAATCGAAACCTTGAAGAAGTATCGCCATTCTAGCTAAACGTCCAGTTGGTTCTTTTATCTCTTTTAACCATTTCAACGCTATGTGGTCGGTTATGACTACGAATTTTGTTAAAAATAGATAAATTCTAAAATACTTAATAGCCCAAACAACTGCTAGAGTTTCTTTCTCCGATTTACTGAAATGCAATTCACTTCCTTTAACAGACGCGATGCATAAAATACAACGTGTTCTCGTCCTTCGTCATCGCCTTGAGCTAAAATTGCTCCTATTGCAACATTAGACGCATCGGTTATTAATTCAAACGGTTTTGAGAAATCTTTTTGCTTCAGGATTGGATCATTTATTAACTCATTTTTTTAATATTTGAAAAGAATTTCTACACTCTTCGGTCCATTTCCATTTCTTGTCTTTCTTGAGAAGTGCGTAAAGTTGTGATGCAATTTTAGTAATCACGTTGATAAATCGTCTATAAAATTCAGGTAATCCAAGAAATGTTTGAAGCTCTTTAACATTTCGCGGTTCTGGATAATTCTTAATCTTCTCAATATTATCTGGATCAGTTTGTACAGTCAATCCTCGATATAAAGAGCAAGTTGGGCGGAAATTTCGTTGCTCGTTATATCGAAACTCGTTATATCGAAATTGCATTGAAAAAGATGGGCAAAAAAATTTTTTTTTTCAAAATGTTTATTGGTAAAAAAATAAATAAAAAAGGAAAAAAAAATACAAAATTTTTGTTTTTCTACAAAATCTTTAATAGATGTTTATTTGGTATTACATTTTTCAATCACAACATTTTCAATATTAAACAAAAAATCAACTATTTTTGAGAAATCTTGGTTTTTATTCAAAAAAAAATCTTTTAAATCATTAATTTTATCCATAGCTTCTTTTGAGCTTATAACATGTTTTTTAGGTTTTTCGATTTCTTCGACATCAGAATCACTGTCACCATTTTGTGCTGTATTGTTTACTGAACTGATGATCTCTACATCTGATAATAAGATTAACATCTGAACCAAAACAAAACGTTTTCGACATCATCGAAACTCGATAATTTGATTCTTTTTTTCTTTGGACCGCACAAGTTCTTCTCAAAGTGCTCTAAAATTTTTTCTTTAGACGAGAAAATTGTCGAAACGGTGGATGTGTTGACGCTATACTCTTTTGCGAGAATTAAGGTAGCGATTTTTTGTTCGCAATGTTTTTTTTATTATTTCAACTTTTGTTTCAAGTGAAATACACTTTCTTTTTTTTTTGATTAAGATTGGACATTTTTTATAAACAATTAGATAGGAAATGTTTTCTGGTGATTTATAGTTATTCATGAAGATTAGTTAATTGTTTTATTTTTATTTTTTTTTTATATAAAAAGTGTGAAAAAATTTCTTTTGTTCAAGCTCGTTATAGGAAGTTTTTATTCTTAAGAAAATGATTAAGCGGTATTTCATTATAAGCTCGTTTTATCAAGTTTTCGTTATATCGAATTAATTTTTATATCTTTTTCTATAGCTCGTAATCGGTTCTAGCCAAGTTGCTCGTTATAAAGGGTTTCTCGTTATATAGGGTTTCGTTATACAGAGGATTGACTGTATCGAGTCTTTTGAAACGATGTGGCCTAACACTTTAATCGATTTTTGAAACCAACTACATTTTTAGGGATTTATTCGAAAATTGTATTCTCTAAGTGCGTCGAATACTTGTTTCAGATGTTTTATATGCTCTTTGGCATTATTCGAAAATATAACGATATCATCGAAATAAACCTGTACGAAGTTTAGCTGTCTAAAAACCTTGTTCATCATTCTTGAAAATTCGGCAGGGGCATTTTTTAACACCAAAAGGCATTCTGGTAAACTCGAAGTGTCCATCCTGTGTTGTAAACTCAGTTTTTTCTATCGAGTCGGGGTCCATTTAATTCCGCCAATACCCAGACTTTAAATCAATTGACGAAAAAATTGAAGCACCGCTTAGTTTATCCAAAATATCAGATACTAATGGTATAGGGAAATGGTCTTGTTCTACTACTTTGTTCTATTTTCGGTAGTCTACACAAAAACGCCATGAACAATCTTTTTTCTTTACGACAATTGCTGGTTCACCCCAAGCACTTCTTGATGGTCTTATAATACCATTTTTCAGCATTGCGTCTATTTCTTGTTCCATTATTTCTCTTTCGGCTTGTGACGCACGATATGGATATGAAAAGACTGGATTGTCACATGTTGTCTTAATTTTAAATTTAGTAGTCGTACATGGTGAAGTCGGACAAATCTACAGCAAAAACGTCGAAATTATTGTCAACCAATTGCGCAAAGTCTTTTTCAATGCTAACATTGTATCCTTCGATACAGAAATTTAAAGAGGTTTTATCTTGTTTCAATTCATACGAGAAATCATCATCATCAAATGGATCTAATTCATTCAAATTTTCTTCTCCATTTTCGTCTAATTCTTCAATTCTTCCAATGGTATGGGTATATTTTGAAAATCTATCATACTTTTGGATACATTGACCATGGTTAATTTCAATAATGTCGGATTTATCACCAAACCATATTAGTTGTTTGCTTAACCAAGTACCAGCATCTGCCATTATTAGCCAATCTGCTCCCAACAAAACATCAGTAAAACAACTTGGTACAATTGCTAACTCCAATTTTATCTTTTTTCCAAAGGTTTCAATTTTTACATTTTTTGTCAATTTCGACTCAAACGATTCGATACCAATCGGTTTAACAAGGCTTACATTCTCTGACATCTCTAGTTTTAACTTTGACTAGCTTTTTCCGAAATAACTGACCTTTGAGCACCAGTATCGATTATCATTTCCGCGTCCATACCATTAATTGTTCCTTTAATTTTCAATTCGGCTTGTTGACCATCGTATTTAAGGCATCCAATACGAACTGCACCAATTTCCATTTCATCATCATCAACGCTTATTTTTTGTAAATTGCTACGATTATTGCCGTTTCATTTTTTCTGTGATCATTTCTAAAATATTTTCCTTGTCCACTTCTATTATAATAATTATTTTTTTGTTGCTTATCTTGTTGTCTCTTATAACTATTTTGATCATATCTTTTTTCGTAATAATTTCTTGAAATATCGTTCCTAGTCTTATAACTCTGAGATTTTTTTCTAGCATAACAATTTTCCTTAAAATGGCCACTTTTGCCACAATAGTAACAATTAAAACGATTTTTTCCTTGGTTTCTAAAACGCATTAATTCTAGTTTCTCTATTTTCTCTTTTTAAAACATTATTTTCGTATAGAATAGCCCAACTAAATGCCTCATCAATAGATTCCGGTTCTCTCATATTTAAATAACCTTCTATTTCAGGCCTAATATTATACTTAAACAACCTTATCTTCATTTTTTCATCAATATCACTAGTCAGATTAAGACTAAATTGAAATTGGTTAATATAATCCTCTATTGAACCATTTTGCTTCATCTTAACTAATTTTTTAATAACTATATCATCAATATTTTTGTTTCTGAACCTCTTAAGAAATTCTTGTTTAAATTCTGTCCAACTTATTTTTGGATTTGCTTTAAGAATAGCCTTATATACTTGTTGAGCATTGCCTTTACAGTAAGAGCCAGCATAGAAAATTTTTTCACCTTTTGGAATATTTGCATTCCTTAGATTAATATCTAAACTAAATAACCAACTTTCTACATCCTCAGAAAGTTTTCCTTCAAAAATAGGTTGAGCTGAACTTACAGGATAACGTCTACCGTTTTCCCGTTTATCTTCTATCTCAGTTAAAACATCATCTAAATCCTCAACGTAATCACCGAAATCTCTTATATTTCCTTTTTCATTTTTCTTAAACTTAGAGAGCTGTGATTCTAGTTCCTTAATTTTTCTGTTTTGTTCCTCCATTAATTTTTTAGATTCCGCACTTAAATTTAATAAAGTATCTAAAGTATTCGAACTTCGATTTTCCTCACCTAAACTCATCTTATATAGACCACTTGTGAGACCGCTTATGCTTGACGTTTCACTTGAATTATCTTCATTAATTTTCGACATCTTTTGTTGATTCATTTTTAATGTGGATCGTTTATTTTACCAATATAGTAAACACCTGAGCTGCTACCAACTGTTAAGGAAAGAATATGATGTTTTATAAAATATTTATTGGAACTACATAAGAAATAGAAAAGGATCAACTATTTAATAATAACAAAATAGTTATTGGATAATAGAATAGCTAATTAAAGAATGACCTCATATTATATTTGACAGATTTATTGATTTGAAAATTATTTTCGGAATTCAATAAGCCAAGAGTGACTAAATAAAATCTCAAATTTTAACATCTAATCAGAGGAAGCCGATAATTTAAATGTGGATTAAATTTAAGGAATTTTTTAGAGAATTTATCATTGTATATCTCTCCTGAAGGAACCATATCATCACAATGTCGAAAGGCATATTTGTTTAGATTCGCAATTTTGTTTGCCAATACCAAACCAAGTTTATCAAACTGTTAACCATTTATTGTCCTCAAACAAATTGTATTGGTTTGATGGTTTCCTATCTATTGTCATTTTTGTAACTTATGTACGTTTGTATCCTCTGTACCACCATTATACCGATTCTTCAAAGCTCTGCAATAAATCATTAATTTGTTTTTAACAAATTGTTTTTAAACAAATCATTAATTTTTTGGTAAATAATAGGCGGGAAAATTTAAAAAGCGGTTTTTTATTTGTCATCAATCCAAAAGCATAAACTCAAAAAAAAATAACTAAAAAAAATCCAAAAAGAAAAAAAAGATACAAATAAATTTAAAAAAACGGTTCTAAAATTTAGAAATTTTTTAATTTAATATTTGAAATGTCCGTCTCTGGCGTTTTAACAAGCCAAAACTATTTATGGCATAGATTCGATCAATTTCTTCATATAATCAGTCGGAATCTTTAACCAATCTTTTGTTATATCTCTTTTAAATGCTCAATAGAGGTTACTTTAGTGTTTACCATTTTTGCATCAATGTATGACCATAAGTTCTCGATTGGGTTGAGATCTGGCGAACGGGCACACCATGGTAGAACCTCAATGTTCTGTTGTTTGAACCAGTCGCTCACTGAGTGAGCGGTATGTGCTGAAGTCCCATCTTGTTGAAAAACCCAAGGATCATTTGGATCAAATAGGAGTTCAACAGATGGTAAAAGATTGTTTTCCAAGGTGTTAATGTAGACAAATTGATTAATTCGTCCTGTATAAATGTTGCATTTCCAAGTGACTTTGTAGGAAATGCATCCCCAGATACCGCCTGACGCTCCGTCGTTTTGTAACCTTGGTATACAGAACTTCGGATGAAACATTTCATTTTTAAACCTTCTTACTATTACTCTTGATTAACGATCAAAGACCTCAAAATTGGACTCGTCACTGAAAACAACTCTGGACAAATCACTTTTTTTTTGATAGCTAGATGTAGGATCTTTTCTAATCGTTCTAAAAATGTAATTTTCATCCTTAAAAGTAAGCTTTCGAAGTCTACCAGAACGGCTTTGATCAGAGACAGAACCAGACTCTTCATATCGTTTTTTTATTGAAGAGACACATTTTGGATATACACCTAAAAACTTGGCTATTTCGTTTAGCATTTAACATCACTTTTTAGCAGACCCACGATCTGCCATTTTTGTGGGCTAGACACATTTTTTTTACCCATTTATGCCAAATTAAAGATTTATTGGTAATGTTATTTAGAGATCAATTATTTAGAGAGCTCTGTGGCGATTAATTGAGATATAAGTTTCTCATACAGTGTTTCCGACTTATAAAATGAAAATACATGTGTAAAACACGTGACCAAGTTCTATAATACAATTTTGAATGCGATTTTGCACATGTTCGTTGAATGGGTTTTAGAAGAAGAGAAAAAGGAAAAATACTTCGACTTTACTTAAGCTAAGATGCCGAAAATACCTAGGGACGCCAATTTTATGTTTTATTCTGATCTGTTAGGATCTGGTGGTTAAGAAGTATAACACAATATAAAAATATAGAATTATATTAAATAATAAAATAATTAATAAATCACCATTTCCAGCCTAAACAAATATTAAAGAAAATAACAACAAGAAAATTATAACAAAAAATAATATGTTGTAAATTATATCTTCTTCATATTTACTAATAACAACAAAAAAAAGAGAGAGCTCTGTGTCTAATATTTTAGACATTTAAATACTAGTGACTTGCTAAACTCATGAGATCAAATTAATGCACTGTGAAACTATAAACACACAAGTGGGCTAAAGTCGGTGTTGTAGTTTTTGAGAGAACTACAGCAAATTACCCGAATTTCTAAACTTTTGCACCGACTTTTATTTTTTAATTTTTAAAGGAATTTTAAGGGTCATGTTCTGTGATACTTACAACTTACAACAACAACTTATTGCTTACAACACCACATATGCTGAAAAATCGTTCAAAATAAGCACTCGAAGAAGGTATAGAAAAAATTGAATTGGTATTGAATTTTTTTTTGCTACTTCACTCAAAATTGGGAACTTATAGGAATTCTCATTTCAAAAGGCCTTTGTAGACTTACGAATATTATTTTCATCACGAATTGTCTCGAAGAAAATATCTTTTTCTCGAGAATCGAAAATCTTTGTGTAACTATGGGCGTTTCATATGCTCTTGACTTAATTAGAATCCTCAAAACACGATTTTCGGCACAATTAAAAGCAGGATTTGATCTTTGAAATTGATTATTTGTACCTTGAACCTCAGTTGAACGATTCTTTTCGCTATACAGAAAAAGAGCTGCTTCGCAAAATTACCTAAAGCCTTTTCCGTGATTTCAACAGCGTATGGTATGTTATATTGAAAAGTAAATTTTGAAATGTTCAGGAATGCAGCTAACAAATAGGTGTTTGAATACAATTCATACTCGAAACGTTTGTTTCAAATCAGCTCTTCAACAATTTTTTTTCTTTCACCTTGTTCATTATATTCCGATAAAGTCACGTTTATGATTACTATCAAACATGGAATCAAGTCCCAAATATGCCAATCGGATTTTTGCGATTAAAGTGAAAGCGAATACAGTGGATTTAAGATCTTAAGATATTTAACTAACATGGCTCTTGAAATCGGGCATTCATTCTCTTGTAACGAGTTTTTTCATAGGCCAAATAATACGATTCAAGCATTAAATAAGTTGACGACCATCTTGTTCCATTTTCGCATCTCAATTTAACCTCTTTTAATCTAAAATCATACGATAGAACAGTCGATGATCTAACATTACCAGCATAACTCGAAAAACTAACCAAGTTTCAACTAAAAAGTTTGCATTTTTTAATAGCAGATCGAACACTTAAATTGATTTTATGGGACGATCATGAGAATCTTGGTACTGTATCTGATCCGATTTTTAAATTCAAAATAGGAACCGGATCCAAATAATCATTTTCGTCATCATCAACATCTTCATGTATCTGTTCGTCTTCTGTTCGTTGATTAATTAAAGGTTCGTCGAAAAAAGGTACTGGTTCTTCTACCAAACGATCAATCTCAATGTCTACATCTTCAAAATTGCATATCAAAGAGCTACAATTTTCTATCTGATTTTGCTCATTTGGATCGTTTTGGTCATCAGGCTCATTAGATAGATCGTGCTCAAGATCTTCAACTTCTCTAAAACTGTTCGTATTTAAATCTATTTCTTCAATTGCATCATCTAACATCACATTTTGGTTAGGTTTAAATAGTCTTACAAGTGAAGAACCTTGAGCACAAAAAACACCAATAATTTTAGTTTTATCGAACTCAAATTGATTAATGACGTGCTCTAGGTTATATTTTATTGTCTCAGCAGGAGCATGTCTTGGCATTTTGTGCATACCAATAACTCTTATTTCTCTCTTGATTAATTTTAAGTGTTTTTCTAACCTGTAGAAGTATTGATTTTGTAAATGTATTAGGATGAGGAAGGTTAATTGTCAAAATCGACCGTAAAAATTGATTTTTCAATTGCTTTATAGCTGTATTTGAGGTCAAAAAAATTTCACTTAATTCAATTCATTATCGGTTAAATTTGTTTTTGATTTCCCTCTAGTTCGACACTTGCTATAGAACTCTATCCAGTTTTCTTAAACTTGTGCTTGTAAAGATTGGAAGTTGCACCCATCCTTTCTGTATAAACTTTTTTACAGATAATGCAAGTAAACTTATTTGGCTCAGTTGGTTTAACGGCGAAATCGGTTTGAAACTCGAAAAAATTTTAAGCGGCTGAGTATTCGGAGTGAGAATTGCTTATTAAAATAATTTTGCACTTAAACACGTTTTTTAAGCTTTCACTTATCAATTTATCGATCGTTAATTGATCTTAAAAAAAAAATCAAAATCCTAGTATATAAAATAAATGCCGAAAAATTTTATATTTGACAATTGGTCTTATTTGTTTAACTCTTATTTATTTTTAATTAATTAAATTCAAAAATAACAACCAAATTTAATTTTTAATTTAAATTATTACAGTTCGTATTTTCCCTAGAAATTGAACTAATTTTTTTAATTTTTTCAAATATAATACGTTTTTGTTATCATTCTTTTTGGCTTTATGAATTTCGATAAAAAGTTACAAAACAAAAAAGAAAAAATTGAACAAGTTATGGTTGAGTCTTTTTTGTTTTGTAATTTTGAATGAAAACTCACAAAGCCCAAAAGAATAATAACCAAAACGTCAAAATTTTTTGAAAAAATTTGTTAAATTTTTAAGCATAATAAAGACTGTAAGTAAAAGTAAAATTTTGGCGACTTTCAAATAGAGTTTAAGAAAAAATTAAATTTAGAGTTTGTGGTGTTCCACGTCTACAAAATAGTTAACAAAAAAAAGGGTTTTTTATTGTTACGATATACTTTATTTAAAAATTATGAAAACGGCCGTTTTAAAATTAGAATATTAAATTTAGGCCGAAGTAAATAAAATTGTTTATTAAGTGTAAAAAAGAAGCAGTTTATAAAATGTGATTCGAATCAGATTTAAAATTAAATTAATGTTGTGATTGACTAACGCATGCCAATAAAATGTAACTACTGAGATAGCAGATGTAACTGCTTGGTTGCAACCATATCTGCGTATGCGCGTTAGTCAGTCACAGTAAAAAAGAAACTGATTAAGTCAGATGGTGACTTTTTGTGTTGTCTTTGTCAAGACACCACATCTCCCCTCTTCCCTCAAGAGCTGCTTTGACCAGCGCGCTTCGCTTGGTTGCGCTTGGACGTCCGGACATCGGGGTTGCTTTTGCGCCACTCCTGATAAATGTTCTCGGATTCGAGATTCGCCTTCTTGTTAGCCTCAACAGTTGCCTTGTCTGGCCTGCCAACCCGTTTCAGCGCCTTGGTCTCGGCAACCTTTTTATTTTGTAGTTCATCTGGCAGCTGCGGCGTAGACATCTTCCCCCTTGCCTCTGAGTCACCTACTTCATCCACTAGAGCTGGCTGGCTAGATTGCGCATTTCGCTTGGTTGAGTAGGTATCCTCCATTAAAGTATCTTGCTGGACAAGCAGCGTGTTTGTTGGTGCAGTTTGCAGCTCATTTGGCGTCACTCTTGACAATTGATTTGATGGTGCGTTTGGTTCCGCATTTGGCAGCGCTTTTGGTGCCAAACTCAGTTGCAGATCCTGCTCATATTCGTTAAAGCGCTTAAAAAATGATGAATTTCGCGTCAAAACATGAGGACTCGGGTACGAACGGGTCGCTGTGACCATACTTCCTTTTATTTCGGTGATGGTGTATGGATCTGGATCCCACAGCGAGTCGGTTTTTTTTCGTTCTCGTTTTCTTCAGCAGTACTTTCCAGCCTACTGCTAAACCTCTTTGCTCTACTCTCATGCGATGATTATAGTCCTCTATCATCTTCTGCTTGGCTTTTGCATCATTTTCTCTAGCAAACTCGTGAAGTCGGGCTAATCGTTGTATGTCTACTGTAGGTGTTTCATGTTGTGGGATGCCTGATGAGCGGCTGAATCCCATTAGAAGCGTGGCTGGAGCTACCTTGGTGGTAGCGTGTGGCGTTTCTCTGTATTGGCGTAAGAATAGCTGCAGCGCCACTCTTCGGCTCATGCCGGACAGTTCTGCTGTCTTCACGACTTTACCAAGCTTTTTCATCGTGGCTTCTGCCTCAGCGTTTGCTCTTGGCCATTCGGGTGCGATTTTACGATGAGTAAAACCCCACTGCTTTGCAAAGTTGGCAAAGTCGTGTGACTGGAAGGGAGATCCGTTATCTGTCTTATAGATCAGCGGTGCTCCCAACGTGCTGAAGAGATTGGTTAGCTGGTTTGCTACAGCTTGAAATGAGACAGTGGTTTCTCTTTGAAGACGGTGGCATCTCCTTCACGCTTATCCAACGAGAGTAGTCGCAATGGTTGACAAACCAGTACTTGCCAGTTTACATTGGGCCGTAGAAATCGGCGCTGACCTCTTGCCACGGACCAGCTGGCATCTTTGATGGTCTAAGTGGCTCAAAGCTTCGCTTGCCAACGTTCGCTTGGCATTCACGACATGATTTGGCCCGCTCTTCGACTCGCTTCTCGATGCCTGGGAACCAAACGCGCGACCGGATAAGGGCCTTCGTTTTCACTATTCCTTGGTGAGAAATGTGGGCTATCTCGATTACACGGTCTCGCAGAGCGTTTGGAATGACTATGCGTTGCCCTTTGAGTAAGATGCCGCGCTCAGTTACACTTAGTTCATCGAAAACCGCTTTATACTCGCTTAACTTTGCAATCAGATCGTGGCTGCTGCCTCCCTTGCTTACCATGTTGATGAGCACTTGAAGATTGTCGTCCGATTGAGTTGCCCTTGCGACTTCATCAAGTGTCATTGCTGGAGGCACTGCTGAGCTGGATACCATATTCACATGTCTCTCAGTCGAAATCTCTTCAAGATATGCGGCTGTGCATGCTCCTGACGGCTTCCTAGAGTAATAGTCAGCTGCGTTCAATTATCCTTTCACATGCTTGACGTCGAAGTTGAATTGAGAGAGGCGCAGAGCTATCCGCTCGATTCGTGGTGGAGGTCTAGATTTGGTGTTGGCAAGAATGCACTGGATTCCTCGATTGTCAGTGACAAGAGTGAATCGGTTACCGAGAAGATATATCGTTAGCTTCTCACATGCCCAGATAGCAGCGAGCCCTTCTTTTTCGCACTGGCTGTATCGCCTTTCGACGTCAGTGAGCAGTCTTGAGGCGCATACAACCATGACTCTATCCTGTGCATCGTTTGGGTTGACCTGGTAGAGTATAGCTCCAAGCCCGACTGGGCTAGCATCGGTGACCAGCTCGGTAAGCCAATTCTTATTGAAGTAGGCAAAGCACTTGTTGCTAGCAAGCTCCTTTACCTCATCAAAAGCCTTCTGCTCTTCCAACCCCCACTTCCACTCGACGCCATCTCGTGCCAGCTCCCACAGTGGAGATGCTTTAGAGCACCAGTTGGGCATGAATCTTGCGCTAAATTGCATACTGCAGAGGAAGCTTTTCAGCTCTTTTGCGTTGGCCGGAGGATGCGCTTCCTTCAAAGCGCGGCAGCGGTCCTCTGTTGGAGACATTCCGTTTTCGGAGAACTTCAAGCCGTAGAATTCTACTTCGGTCGTGTAAAACTGGCATTTTTCTCTGTTGAGTGTTAGACCTCTTTCTTCGAGTCGCTGCAGAACTGCCAGGAGGTTGCTATGATGTTCTTCCCTAGTCTTTCCAAAGACCAGGATGTCGTCGGTCATGTTTATTTGACCTTGCAAGTCCTCGAGCATCACACGATTCGTTTCTGTAAAGACTTCGGAAGCCGAAGAGATACCCATGTGTAGGCGCTTGTATCTGAAAAGACCTATATGCGTGGTGATCGTGGTGAGCTGTCTGGATTCCTCATCAAGCTCAAGCTGGTGAAAGGCCTTTGATATGTCCAATTTACTGAACAGCTTGGCACCCTGAACCTCTGTGCATAGGTCTTCCACGGTCCGACACGGGAATCTTGTGCGTCTTATGGCCTTGTTCTTGGCTCTTGAGTCACACGTTAGCCTGACTGATGGCGGCTCTTGCGTTGACGATTGCCTGGATGAGCCGGTTTTGGCACCTTTGTCTTTGTTGACAATTACAAGATTCGCCACCAATGGAGTGTGTCCGCCTCTTACTCTTTCAATGATGCCCTCGTTTACCTGCTTTAAGAGTTCGATTTCTACTGCCTCGCGCAGACAAAACGGGTCAGGTCTTTGCGGCTGGCGTGTTGGCTTTACTGATTCGTCAAAGTCCAGCTTAACTTTGACATCCTTGACGCAGCCGATTTTCCCACTGAACAGTGTTGGAAAGCTGGTCTTTGCTGAGCTTATTGCTACCGCTACCTTCAGCCACTGAGTTGACGTTGAGAGTTACCAGTCCGAGTGTTTTGACGTACTAAAGCCTAACAAGTTCCGCTCCTTTCCCGGCACTACCATGACACTTGCTTTCGTTGACTTACTGTTCCGTTTGATGGTCGTTTCGAAACAGCCAAGCATCTGAAACGGTACGGCCGACTTGTATGCGTAGTATCCAGTTTTGCACGTCTTGAGGGTTGGCTGGTACTTGAGCTGTTTGTAGGTCGGCTCATCGATGATGTTTATCTTCGATCCTGAATCTATGAGCCATACAACGTTGCTGCCTTGCAATTCGGCCCCTACAAGTCGCTCATCGCTCTCTTCGTCGATCCGGTGAACCTTTGTGTCGTCCGTGATGGCACAGATATCCAGGTTGACCAACTTCTTATATCTGAGGTATGAGGCGGCTTCAGCTTCGTCAAGCACGACCTTGCCAGCCAGTTCGTTGCCAGGTTGCTTGATGGCAACCGCATTTACTTGACCTTTGTGTTTTGAGTACTGTTGGCTTAAGATGGGCTTCGAGTTTTGGCCATGGCGCCGCCCTCCACCTCGAAATGATTGAGTTTCGCCATTGTTTGCCGATTGTTGGCTGCTTCGTGGCCTTTGCTCAGTAATACTGCTACAAAGTGATTTAGCTTGCCGCACTTGTCGCATTTTTTCCCGTTGGCTGGGCAGACTTCTCTAGTAGCATGGCGTTCTCCGCCGCACCAGGCGCATCTTTCGCGGGTTTCTTGCTTTGGGCGGGACTGATTGCAACCTTTATTCGCCACAAAGCTGACACTTTGTTTGGCTGCAAGCTCGGAACCATGCTGAGCAATCTCACCAACGTTGCGTTCGGATTTCTCGTAAGCCCTGGCATAGTCTAAGATCGTGTCCAGCTTGAACTCAGCCTTTGTCAGAGCTACGCCTTTGCGGTTCAAACCAAGTGACTTTGCTGTGTCATAGACCGCGTCTCCCATACTCGTTAAGAAGCGGGCCTTGATTATATCCTCGTCTGTGAGAGCATTTCCTGTGATGTGGAGTTCAAACTTGTCGAGCCATCTCTTCCATCTGGATCCAAGTGTATCCATGTTTCGACCGTAGTCGAAAGGTTCCATTGGCATTGCTACAGCCATTTGATTAACCTGTTGTTGTGCGAGTAGTTGTTGCTGCTCAATTTGTTGTGTGTGCAGTTGTTGCTGCACGTTTTGTTGTTGAGTGAGAAGTTGTTGATGCTCGTTTTTGCTTTTATCTTCCTCTTTCTCTCCTCCCAACATGAATTTCGTTCTTTTTTTTTTTTTTTTTAACCTCGTCGCCAGATGTGGTGTTCCACGTCTACAAAATAGTTAACAAAAAAAAAGGGTTTTTTATTGTTACGATATACTTTATTTAAAAATTATGAAAACGGCCGTTTTAAAATTAGAATATTAAATTTAGGCCGAAGTAAATAAAATTGTTTATTAAGTGTAAAAAAGAAGCAGTGTATAAAATGTGATTCGAATCAGATTTAAAATTAAATTAATGTTGTGATTGACTAACGCATGCCAATAAAATGTAACTACTGAGATAGCAGATGTAACTGCTTGGTTGCAACCATATCTGCGTATGCGCGTTAGTCAGTCACAGTAAAAAAGAAACTGATTAAGTCAGATGGTGACTTTTTGTGTTGTCTTTGTCAAGACACCACAGAGTTTATACTTTCAACTTTAGTATCTTGCTCAGTCCATGTATTTCTACTCCTCGAACTCAGAGTAGCATTTTCGTTGCCGTGTTGTTGATCAATCGCTTGGTTTTTTTGCGTTTGTTCATTGTCATTTAGATTATTTTGGTCTCTTCGTCGCCTTCTACTCCGAGTAAGAACTTGGTTGGCTTGAGAACCTTGAGAAGCATCGCTGACAACTTCTTTTTGGTTTCTTCTGGGTCTGGTGGATTGGTTCGACATTCTAGATTTAGTTTTTTTTCTCTCTTTGTTTGAATTAATTATCAAAATAAAATATTTCAAACATTATTTATATGGCAAATTTTAGGCTCTAAACGATTTTAAAGACAAAAATGGTAAAATCAAAATACAAAAATATTTAATAAAATAAAAGATAGAAACATTTTTTGAGTTTTAAGTCCAAAATATTGAACCAAAAAGTGGGCATGCGCAAGAAAAAATTTATTTTTTTTAATTTTGTCATGTTAATGTCGAAAAAAAAAATTTGTTTCGTTTTTTTTTTTTCAGGTTTAGTTTCAAATTTAATCTTTTCTATAATTTAAAGTATATAATTAATTATATATAATATAATATAATTTATATTATAAAGATTTATAAATTAAAAAAATTATTTTATAAATAAAAATTATCTATTTTAATTGATTTAAAGTCGGGATGGTACAGTTATAGTCTAGTTAAGGTACTTTTTTTATTTCAAATTTTTTTTTCTAATCAATTTTTAATTAATAAATGTATTATTTTAACACATAAAAAAAAATATACTTTTTACTTTAATTTACTTTTGTATTGTCTTGCTAAATAAATTGTTTTAATTTCAATTTTTTTTCTTTTTTTTATTGACTTAAGTTTTACTGAAAACTATAAACTGACAGAAAATTATTTATTTATTGACTGTTTTGAAATTTTTTACTGACAAAAAACAATTATTTTACTGACTATTTAATGCTGACAATATATTTAAAATGCTGACTTTTTTTTAATTTTTTACTGATTTAAATTAAAAAAATGCATTTTTAAAAATGCCACAGGGCTTTCATGACGCGCTCGCATGATAACCATCATTCTGCAGTTAAACTACTACTACTACTTCTACTACTACCACTTCCGGTCAATGTTTCTATCTTTTATTTTATTAAATATTTTTGTATTTCGATTTTACCATTTTTGTCTTTAAAATCGTTTAGGGCCTAAAATTTTTGAACAGAATATTTCATCATGGCTTCACGTACATCATTAGGGTCAGTATCATACAATTACACTTGAAAAAAGTCAAGTGTCAAGTGTGAGTGTGATAGATTAAATTTGAAACTACACCTGAAAAAAAAAAACGAAACAAATTTTTTTTTTCGACATTAACATGACAAAATTAAAAAAAATTTATTGCATAGTTCAATCAAATATTATTTGATGGTGTGCATTTTTCAGATTTTATGCCAAAAATTTTAAACTATTTACGTTTTGGACTGTAATTTTTGTACTAAAATTTCATATTGTCGAAAAAACAAGAAAGAAATATATTCTTTGTGATTTTAATTAGAATGTGTTTTTAGATTATTTTTTAATTTGCATTTATTTTTAAAAACACGAATTAATTGATAATTATAAAAAAATATATTTTTTCGTCAGTTAATTTTAATTTTAAAAGAAAAATACATTTAAGTAAACATTAAAATTACAAAAGAATGAAATTATTTACCAAACTAATATTTCTGTCAACCATAACAAAAAATGCCAAATAGCAAGAATCTCTCAATACAATACAAAAATAAAAAATATGATTGAATTTTTTAAATCAAATTCGAAAAATTTTTTTTTCAATAATTCTGAATTTAAAAGAATTAAAAAAAAAATGAACCGGAAATTTTCTATCAAAATGTTTCTATTGTTTTTTGCGTTTATTGGTATCTACAAAATATTAAGAGGGGAAAAAGTAATTTATCTGAATATGGATAATTTAAAATGGCTGAATGATGTTATGGAAAAATTTAACTCAATAGACGAGCTGAATATTTATTTTGTAAAAACTCACAAAACAGCGAGCAGTGCCCTTCAAAATGTTCTAATTCGTTTGGCTGACAAAAGAAAGATGAGAGTGGTAACAGACCTTCGAAAAGAAAGTTTTTTAGAAAACCAATTTGGATTGGATGACAAAATTTACTTTATACATGGAAGACACAATGCCAAAATTGCAGAAAAGGCATTTTCTCGAAACAACTCTTTGTACATGACAATTCTGAGAAAGCCTGCAGACCAACTTTTGTCCTCGATAAACTATTTTAGAAAGTTAAAGGGCGAAAGAGAGACCATTTACAAAAATATTGAAAATGAAGGTGCCATGAAAAAACTGGCTAAAAAAAACAAAATTTTGTGTTTGTTGAGAAATTCAGCAAGCTATGATTTGGGCATAGTGGACTGTGCCGAGTCTTACAAAGGCTCAGAACAAAGTCTAATCAACAAATTCAAAAAAGAGTTTGATTTTGTTATTTTGACAGAGTATTTCAACGAAGGCCTTATTTTGCTGAAGAAAATTCTCAACTTGTCTTACAAAGACATTGTTTGTTTGAATGTAAATCAGGGTACCAAAAAAGTGGATGAAAAAGATCGAGAATGGTCTGAGAGTGTTATTGAAAAAGTAAGCAATGCAGATGTTATTTTGTACAATTATTATCTCAAAAAATATCAAGAAGTGAGGATTTTGTTGAAAGATGAAGTGGACGAGTTGAAAAGACAAAATTATTATTATCAAAACGAGTGCACAAATGGCAGAGAACAAAAGAATTTTTATAGAAATGTACCTTATATTGGTTATTCTTTGAGAACAAATCTAACTGGTGATTTTAAAGATTTTTGTTCCAAATTAACTAGTACCGAGATACATTTGAGAAATTTTATATATAAAAAATCTCAAAGTATTTGGGGACTTTGATTTTTATTATTTGTTTCTATTAATTTTCCAAGTAGATGTGTAAACAGTTTACATTTAGAAAGATTGATTTTATTTAAAATTTAAAATAAAACTAAATAAAAACTCCGAAATAAACATTTTGTTTTTAATTTTAATTACAAAATTTATTTCATTTTTTACAACTATCGAATAGACTCAAAAATTTTAAAAAGTTTTTTAAGGAGTAAAGGAGCTTTTTTCATTTAGGTAAATAATTTCACTAAAATTAAAAAAATTAGTAAAAAAGCGAAACAGGGTTAAATTTTCCTGGTTGGTTTTTTTGTTTGATTGAACTATCTCTTCTTCAAGCTTAATATACTTTTTCTTCAAAAGATTCAGTCTTTTCGACTGGTTGAGGTCTTAAAGATATAAAAAATAGAGTTGGGTGGCGGCCAAGCCTCGCCGGTCCAAACGGGGCCAAAATGAATTGATCAGACCGGCGGCCAAAATTTTGGACCGCGAAGTTGGCTGGCCAAATCATAGACGAAAGGCCAAATTACGTAGAATTATTAATTTTACGTAAAATTACGATAATTGTCATTGATATTTAAATTTGTGAATATTTCCTTAGGATATTACGGTAATTTATGTGATTTATCTTATAACTTATAGTTAATAGCACAAGTTAAAAACAGAATTGATATAGAATGTGTTCAACGTGATATTGACTCGCTTGTTGCTTGAGTAAAGGAATGGAATGGAAAATGTCTTTCAACTATGAAAAGTGAAAAGAAATGGTAATTTCCAAACATGATTTTATTTCTAGTCCTATTCAATTCTGCATGTCGAAGGACGACGACACGATTCATTACATACAAAATGTGAACGAGAACTGGGGGTCATCCTATCAGGTGATCTTAAATGGATCACTCATGTCAGTCAAGCTGTTTCAAAAGCGAACGCAACACTTGCAATGCTTAAAAGAACTTTTACTTTTTGGAATGTCAAAATTTTCAAAATGCTGTATACGACGTACGTGAGACCACACCTTGAATATGCCGCACCAGTCTGGAACCCTTAAAGGAATAAGGAGATGAAACTAATTGAGAGAGTACAAAGAAGAGCAACCAAGTTGGTACAAGGTTTAAAAAATCTTGCCTACGACTCGAGGCTTGGGAAGATTGGTTTGACAACATTAGAGAAAAGAAGAGAAAGAGGTGATTTGACACCATTTTTTAAAGCTCAAAATGGATTTAACAAAATCAATTGGTTTCACCCAGTTAAGTCTGTAAATCCAACTAACACAAATGGACCAGCTTCAAATGTGAGAGGTCATAGGAAAAGACTTGAATGACAACTAACAAGAAATTGTGAACAAAGACACAACTTCTTTAAGAACCGAATTGTCCCTACTTGGAATAATCTGTCAAAACAAATAGTAGAAGTCAAAACAACAAACTGTTTCAAAAATATTTTGGATTATAGTGTCACATAATTTAAAGATAGCTGATAAAGTATGGTTATACATTCTATAACAATTTTTCTTTTAAACTTGTAGCAGCTTATTATTATTATTATTATTAACTTTAGGAACTCCAGAAATATAACATAAAATTTGGTAAAATTTAAAACAAAATATCTTACCTTGAGTAAAACAAGACTAATATTTGAATTAAAAAAAAAAAGGGAATGCAAGTACATTATGTGAAAATGTGAAGCTCCTTGATGATGGCCAAAATTTTAAAAATTTTATTAAATTAAAATTATTTATTAAATTTTATTAATTTTATAATTAAAATTTTGGCCGCCGGTCTGACCGCCAAATAGGCCGCCCGCCTTTGTAACCGTCCGTTTAGGCGGTCTGGCTAGACTTTGTTCTGAGCCTTTGTATGACTCGGCACAGTTGACAAGGCCCAAATCATAGCTTGCTGAATTTCTCAACAAACACAAAATTTTGTTTTTTTTAGCCAGTTACCACTCTCATCTTTCTTTTGTCAGCCAAACGAATTAGAACATAATGGCGATAAAAAATTTATCTCTACACCTACAATTGAACTATATGTGGACTGCTGCATATCATTGGACAAAAAGTAATAAACAAGTTACTACGTCTGATAGTTGAGATATTAATCAATATTATTGTCCTACTGGAAAATAAATGAGCATTACACAGGAAATGATAGCAACCTGTATTAATCATATATGGAATACATCTGAACAATTTAAAAAAAGAGCATTCAGTGTTTTGGTTGTTTAATTCCCAAAGAATGAGGATAAATGAAGAGAAGCTAGATATTCATGTTCTTGTTTTTTGAAGAATTTTTGAATGTATATACAAGCATATTCTAGGAATCGGGCTTCAAACAAAGAATCCGGAAATAAAGCGCTTGTTACCTGCTGAAGGTAATAGTCTTTGGTTTGTTTCGTATTTGGGTTGTTTTTCGATTCGATTAAAATGCCGATTTTTAATTGTACTTCATCGCGAGTGTATACCTTACGAGACTCTTCTCGTATTTTTTCGATTTCCTTGTAAAAGGACAATTTATGTTGTTCATAAGAGACACACGCCGATTCCATTTAAGAGCTAAGAGTTTGAGTATTTTTTTGAATAATAATTTCAAAATTAAAATTTAACTTAATTTGAAAAAAAAAAATTAATTTAGCTAAAACATGTACATTTTACTAAAATTGACATGTTATTTAGCATAAATAAGCAAATTAAATTTCTTGTTATTTATTTACAGTAAATAAAAAATTTCTATATATTTAGCTTAAATAAATAGTTTCACTTATTAGTTACCACATATACAAGCATATTCTAGAAATCGGGCTTCGAACAAAGAATCCGTAAATAAAGCGCTTGTTACCTACTGAAGCAAAACAAATTCCAATAGGAGAAAAGAGGCTAAAAGAGGCGAAAAAGGCTTTTTGGTCGATTGAATTTTTTTTTATTTTTATACTTTTTACTTTAATTTACTTTTGTGTTGTCTTGCTAAATAAATTGTTTTAATTTTATTTTTTTTAATTTTTCTATTGACTTAAGTTTTACTGAAAACTATAAACTCACAGAAAATTATTTATTTATTGACTGTTTTGAAATTTTTTACTGACAAAAAACAATTATTTTACTGACTATCTTATAATTTTATGCTGACAATATATTTAAAATACTGACTTTTTTAAAATTTTTTACTGATTTAAATAAAAAAAAAATACTGACAATTTATATCATTTACTGATCGTTTAATTAGTAGTCGTTCAAAATCAAACTGGATACATTATTAAAACTGCACAGGGCGTTTATTACGCGCTCGCATGATAACCATCATTCTGCAGTTAAAGTACTACTCCTTCTTCTACTACTACCACTTCCGGTCAATGTTTCTATCTTTTATTTTATTAAACTTTTTTGTATTTTGATTTTAACCATTTTTGTCTTTAAAATCGTTTAGGACCTAAAATTTTTGAACAGAATATTTCACCATGGCTTCACGTACATCATTAGGATCGGTTTACAATCATTTTGCGAAAATGCTCTTTGAATCTGCAAGCGTGTGCTGATCTTATTGTAGAAATTCTGATTGTCTTGGCAAATTATAAAATAACTGTGGGAGACCTATACGCTGTTTAAGCTTGCTCAATGGCCAAGATCATTTTTGAGGGAGATAAAATTAAAAAAAATATATATTGTTTAAAAAATTAAATTAATAAAAAAGAAAGAAAAATCACAAAAAAAATTAAAAGTTTTAAATATCATTCGCTCATCATTGATTTTAATTAAATGTCAATATTTTACTATTTAATTTATACTGTTAAATTTTGAAGTAAATCAAAGCATGTTTGAACCAAAGCATGATCTCATTTACTTTATATTGAATCAACATCATTTGCTTATCCAATATCTTGATTTCTTTTAAGATATGTCCATTTTTATATGAGTAGTAGCATATCATCGTTTGGCAAATAAAAGTTAGCTTATTTGCTGGTGACACCACAGCCAAAATGTGTAAGCCGAAAGTTGAGTGTCACATCCAATTTGTCGCTACACATTAACTTAAAACCATCATCAAGTATTGACATATTAATAATTCTAATTTTGACTTGTACTGATATAGACTCTAAAGATAATCTTGTTTAGATCCTGCTTCTGCAGTGAAATAAAGTGAACACCAAAGAAAACAATTGAGGTTCACCAATATTCATTTAATTTATTTCTTTTCTAAATTTTCTTTAATAAAGTATTAAGTTTATTAATTTTCAACATTATCATGTGCAGGGAACGAGTGTATGCACGGTCTCGCCTTTGCTCAACATGAACATCGTCTACTGATTCAGACGAGTGCATGCAACTGCGCAGTGAACCGAGTACATGTCCTCATCACACAGTGATGTTCTCATCACATGCAGTATCTAATGGAATTTGTCATAATAATCCTAAATGAACCTGAGCATTTGGGAGCTTTCTTTTATGTTATGGAGAGATAAATTTGGTATTTATTATTAAATTAAATTTGGTCAATTTAAATTTGGATTTACTATACAAATAAAATCTGGAGGTCTTTATTATTAGGTTGTTTTATTATAAGTTATTTGGTCGATTTTTAAATGAAAAAATCTCATTCAAGATTGAACTTTTTTTATAAAATGCTAAACATCATTTGAAAGAGCAAGAAAATAAAATTTAAATAAATTTTAAAATACAAGTGTACAATAGAACTATTAAAAATCAACACATTTATATCTTAAATTATCAGCTTAAAAAAATAGTTTTTATTCAAAAGCGAGCTGAATTTTAAAAACTAGACATAATTAAGAAAGTTTTCTCAACATCTAAATTGAAAACTGCGATTTGATATAAAAAAATGCAAATTAATTAAATAACATTTCAAATCGGATATTTTTTATAAAAATTCAAACACCGATTTTTATCTAATTTTTATTTTTTAAATTTTCACTTTTTTAATCGCTCATTTAATCTTTCATTGAAATAAATAAAAATAATAATTAAAATTCTGTTAGTTTATTTAAAAATCCCATTATTTTAAAATATTTTAAAATCAACAAAAACAATTTGAAAAATAATTTTAAATCAATCTTTTTTTTAGCTCGCTCGACTGAAAAGAAGATCTTAGTTCCATTCTTGGTGACTTGAGGTTTTCATCAAATTATATGCTTATCATTATTTTTATTATAATTTTAAAAAATATTTTTTTGCAAAGACTCACAAAACAGCGAGTAAAGTCCTTCAAATGTTCTAATTCCTTTGACTGACACAAGTAAAAAATTAAATAAAGATTTTTTAAAACATAAACTGTGAATCAAACTGATATTTTTTTATTTTCCATCTTTATAATAAAAATTAAAAATACATTCTATTTAAACTTGTTTTAATTTAGAATGAATTGAAAATAATGAATTAATTTTATAATTAAAATTTTCTTTTTTTTTTATGTAATTTACATAATCTTTTGTATCTTTTTCTACATTGTCCATGGGACTATAGACTTTAATAAAAAAATTTGTGTAAAAAAAAAAGGAGGAAATAAAGGAATTAATATTCCAATTTTATTCAATTATCATTTTTTTTTATTTTTTTATTTTTTACAATATTGGCGTTTATTTTTGAAATAAATAATAATAATAATAATAAAAAAATTTTTATTCTTTTTTGTCTTTAATTAGAAATAATTAAAATTTTCTTCAAAAAAATTTTCCTGGTCGTTTAAGCCCAAAAAAATATATTTTTACTTCTTCAATAAATCATTTCTTTTTACTTAAAATATTATATAAATAAAATATAAAAAATCTATGATTAAATGTCGCTACTTAGAAAAAAAAATATAAAAGAACTGAGGAAACTTTTACCGCAATTGGTGATTATTTATGCCATTATAATTTTAAGATATTTTTTAAATAAATATAATTATTTTAAATTTAATTATTAGAATGCAAGCAAATAAAGTTTTTACAAAACTTAAATTAATGCTGATAAAAATCTAATTGACTTTTTTTTGTCTAATATTTTTGCTTTTAGAAATGTTGGTATTCGTTCAAAAACAAACTAAATACTAAAAACTAGAGATAATAAAAAAAACTTGTAATCAAGCTTCTAATTACAAACAGCAATTTGAAAGAAAAAATTTGCAAATCAATCATGTTAGTTCATTTAAAAACATGTTATCACGCCACAAAAACTTTATTTTTTGTCTGATTGGATTTTTTCTTATTTGCCAATGGTACAATTTCGACCAATATAGAAAACATGATATCAGTTTCGAGTGGCCTTTAGGAATCAACAAAAACAATTTAAAAAATATTTATTTTGTAAAAACTCACAAAACAGCGAGCAGTGCCCTTCAAAATGTTCTAATTCGTTTGGCTGACAAAAGAAAGATGAGAGTGGTAACAGACCTTGGAAAAGAAAGTTTTTTAGAAAACCAATTTGGATTGGATGACAAAATTTACTTTATACATGGAAGACACAATGCCAAAATTGCAGAAAAGGCATTTTCTCGAAACAACTCTTTGTACATGACAATTCTGAGAAAGCCTGCAGACCAACTTTTGTCCTCGATAAACTATTTTAGAAAGTTAAAGGGCGAGAGAGAGACCATTTACAAAAATATTCAAAATGAAGGTGCCATGAAAAAACTGGCTAAAAAAAACAAAATTTTGTGTTTGTTGAGAAATTCAGCAAGCTATGATTTGGGCATAGTGGACTGTGCCGAGTCTTACAAAGGCTCAGAACAAAGTCTAATCAACAGATTCAAAAAAGAGTTTGATTTTGTTATTTTGACAGAGTATTTCAACGAAGGCCTTATTTTGCTGAAGAAAATTCTCAACTTGTCTTACAAAGACATTGTTTGTTTGAATGTAAATCAGGGTACCAAAAAAGTGGATGAAAAAGATCGAGAATGGTCTGAGAGTGTTATTGAAAAAGTAAGCAATGCAGATGTTATTTTGTACAATTATTATCTCAAAAAATATCAAGAAGTGAGGATTTTGTTGAAAGATGAGGTGGACGAATTGAAGAGACAAAATGATTTTTATCAAAACGAGTGCACGAATGGCAGAGAACAAAAGTATTTTTATAAAGATGTTCCTTATATTGGTTATTCTTTGAGAACAAATCTAACTGGTGATTTAAAAGATTTTTGTGCCAAATTGACCAGCACTGAATTGGAACTTACAAATAATTTACTTAAAAAACAGTTGGAAATTTTTTCTGGTTCTAAAAAGACTTAATTCTCGAAATTTTTTAAAGGATTACATATTTTTAAAGATTTTTCACTATTTCAAAAATAAATTTTTATAATTTTTTTTAATTTAATTAAAGCAGAAAGAAATTCAAGATTTTTTTTTTTAATGAAACAATGCCGCTTCCTGACCCAAAAATTAATTATTCTCATGTTCTATCTTGTTCAAAAAAAATTATTATGCTTTAAAGAGGAATAAAATTAAAATCAAATTTTTTAAATTTAATGCGGCCTTAAAAATTGAGATTTTGTTTAAAAAATAAAATTTTTTGACAATTTTTTATACATTTTATTTTTACATTTTATCCAGCGTTATAAATTGAATAGCAAGAAAAATTAGAAAAACAATTGATCTAATTTTTAATTTTTGAACAAAATGCCAACCTTTTATGATTTTTATGCCGATTCAAGGCTTGGTCAAAAGTCAGTCTTAAGTCAAGATGGTGAAAAATCTAAGGTCAAGGTTTTAGATAGTTAACTAATCCAGTGATATCAAAAAAGATGTCACATCTTCCACCGCTTTTATAAAGCGGAAACTAGGGAACTGTCGACCATTGTGATCCTTGCCGGATCAACAACGACCGGCCATATACTTTTATTTTTCCCAGGTACTATCTGATCCAAGTCAGGTAGCAGCTGCACGTACTATAAACACTACTGCCACCTAGAAGCACTTTTTATTGTCTTATGGGGCTTTTATCCTCGTCGCCATATGTTTACATTAGTACCTTTGGGCCCGTCTATCCGATCTCCCGATTAGACGTATTAGAGCATCTATTTATGCTTCATTCTAACTTAAACACTCAAGGTTTAGATAGTTATCTAATCCAGTGATATCGACAATGATATCGCTATATCACAAAGTCAATGACTTGAAATAAATTTTTTTAAATTTAAGTCATTTGACTTGACTTAAGAGTTTTTTTTGAATTTAGAACAGTGTTTTAGAATATTAGTAATAAATTAAATAAGTTAATCATCAATTTTTTGAAGTTTATTTTTTAATATAATAAATTTTTTTTTATTATAGAAATCAAAAATTCGAATTAAAAATTTATCCATTGTATACTATTAATATATATAATTTCAAACTTTGATCAAATAAAAAAAATTTATTTATTGAATGTCTAAATTATATATGAATAAAAGATTTTTAAAAAATATCTAAAACATTTTTATCAAAAATTACCTAAAATAAAATATAAGATAAATAAAAATATAACTCTTTAAATTTTTTTTAAACATCTTAATTATCTAAATTTAACTATAATAACTAAATTTTTATTTTGGACCGTGTGGTGGCTAGCCGGTCCGTCACTTGGCTTGATTTTTATTGCTATATGATTCAATAAAAACAATGAATTCATCTAGTTTATTTTCCAAAGAAGAAGCATTTAAATACATACATTTTAACGATTCAAGCCTATCAAGACGTGATGACGCTTCTGATGAACGATTTTTGCTTCTTGAATTTGACGATCTAATTTCCAAGGATGCCATTTCGAAAAGGCGAATCTTGGTTTACTTTGAGTTTTAGATCTCAAACGTTTTCATTCTTTTATTCTTTCGCTGATGGTCGCATTTGATAATTCATTCAATTTTTATCATTTGTATTGAAAAATTCAACATTATTTAAAAAAATAGCTTTTTTCGATTTTTTATTTGTTTAATTATATTATATTTTATTTTATTTTTTTATTCTTCTGTATTCAATAATTTTTGATTTTGCTTTTTTTCAGTATCATTCAAATTAAATATAAAAATTAAATTTCAAATTTCAAATTTCAAATATGTAGTAAAATAAAAGTAAAGGCGGATGCACCATAAAGTCGAATCGATGTTTAATTTGATTTTTCAGGGAAAAAAACATTTTTAGGTTATTCAGCGTCCTTTTTTACGCTCAAATTTCAAATAAAAAATTTGACTTTACCCTATCCCCTGGGAACTAGTCCTTTGGCGCCAAAAGCACCTTTTTTTCACTAAATTTGAAATAAATTGAAATTAACTAAATATAGGAAAATTTCGATAATAAATTCGAATTCAACTTTAAAATTTATGCTAAATTTCAAATTTTTTTGATTTTATCTAATTCTTGGACAAAGTTATTGAAAAAATTAGATTTTTGAGAGTTGCTTGCGTTTCGGCTTAATGATTGAGTCCGAGACCCTATCAAGCCTATATGTTCATGGTATCAAAATCTAGAGAAATGAATTTAGAAAGTTCCTATCGGATTAGAATTTTTAATTAGTTTTTCATTTTTGAAATAAAGTTAAATGAATAAAATTTGCTTTTTTTTATGTTTTTAAAAGTGTTATTTCATAGAGAATTTTTTTGTTTACAGTCAATTTTTTTCTTTTAAAAACTTTTAATGAGTAAATACAATAAAAAAGAAATCTAAAAATAGACCTTAAATAAAGTTCTCGGTCTTTTTTCCAGTGTTTGGTTGAAGGTTCATGAGGTTTAACAATTGAAATTTTATTTTAAATTAACTTCTATTATATTAAAAAAATGGTAACCAGAAAATTTTTAAAAAAAGTTAAAAGGACCAAATCTATCAATAACTTGAAAAATTTTAGAGTTAAACAATTGGATTTGAAATCAGTCGAAACTGTTTCTATAAACCGTAGTGGCTTTATAAGAGACCCTAAAAAAAAATTTCAAAACATTGAGGAGCCTCTATTGTCGATTGAGAATTTGTGCACCGTTCACTTAGACGCAGTGATGGATAATATTCGTTCCAATCCAAACTGGAATTATATTTCTGAGAGATTATTTGCTGTGTCTATCTATATGATGCTGAAATTGTCTGGTATTAGTCGAAAAAAAATATCTGAAATGCTGGTAAGCATTGGTACTTTGTCTTGTGAAACAACTCATAATTACGTTAGCAAGTTCATTAATGGTGATGAAGAATGTTTCTTTGTTGAAAATCGAGGGAAATACTATCGACCGTGTATTTTTGATAGCTTAACTTGCTTAAAAGATGAATTGACAAGTTATACGATTGAAAAAGTCTCAGATAAAAATGCAGTTTTTACAACGCAAATGTTAGAAAACTTTGCCAATAAAAAATTAAGAGAACATTTAATTGATGATGAAAAAATTGCTCTTTATAGAAAACTTATAAATAAGCGCAGTTTAGATAAATTTTTATTTTCGTTGGGATTTTTTTTGGGGAAAAAAACAAACAAAGGCCATTTTTCGATGGACATGAGAGAGAGGATGTAGTCAAAACCAGAGAAATTTTCGTAAAATATTTCTATGAAAGAAAACAATTTTTTGATATTATGGTCAAAAATGAAAAAGAGTCAAAAGAAAAACAAATTTATTCAATGGTTTTGCCTTTAGTTAATCGTAGAATCATTATCGCTCATGATGAGACTACTTTCAGATCTGGAGAGGTTCAGGCTGAAAGATGGCTTCACCATCAATACAGTCCCTTTTTTAGCAAAGGAAGGGGTGTGAGCAAAATGGTAAGCGATTTTATAACAAGCGATCCTATTTTACCAGTTTTTGAACTAAATGACGAAGACTGGTATGAAGCAGTGAGGAATGAACCTTGGCTAGAAGCTAAAGATGATCTAGAATTCTTACCGAAGTAATTAAAGAAAGATAAAACTATAAATTCATATTTATAATCAATTTTGCATTAATAGAAGTGCAAGTTCAATTATTACTCCCAGAAAAAACAATTATTTTGATAATAATAAAATATTGCTTCAATTCAAAAGACTACTTACTCTTATTAAATATAGAAGTGTGTGTAAAGCAGTAGATTTCAGAATAGATATTTTGGTAGATAACGCTAAAACACACACAAAAGTAAACGTTGATATTAATTTGTTTGCTAAAGGGAAAAATTATTCAACCCCGGTTGAATATCTTGTATGGAAAAATGAAAACGGGGAAGAACAAATAACGGATTGTTATTTTAGAAGAGGTGATCTTGAAGGTCAGTCTAAAGGCTTATTCTTACTTTGTAAAGAGCTAGGAATAATTCCTATGAGCACAATTTCGAAGGATATTCTTCTCCCTGAATTAAGGAAACTCGCACAAGAGCATCCTGCATTTAAAAGTATTTCTAAGCTTGAAGTTTTAGTAAATGATTTTAACAATCAATATAAAACTGATATTAAGCTTCATTTTCTCCCAAAATTTCACTGCGAGTTGAATCCGATTGAAATGTATTGGGCTAATCTGAAATGGTACTTCAAATTAAATAACGAACAAAGTAGTAGCGAAGAAGTTGTTTTAAATTTAATTTTAAATGCAAGAAATTTCTATAAAACTAAAGATACAAATAATAGAATTTTTGGAAGATTTTGGAGAGTAATAGCTGGTTATGGTGAAGGTGAAGATTATAAAACAATTATGAAAAAATATTTTCAGGCTAAAGAAATTATTAAACGTCATAGAGTAATAAAAATAAAAAATTAAAAAAAAACATTAAATTTTGTAAAATATTAAACAATAAAATAAATTATAAAAAATTATTTTAAGTATTTAAGTTTTTAAAAGAAAAAAATTGACTGTAAACAAAAAAATTCTCTATGAAATAACACTTTTAAAAACATAAAAAAAAGCAAATTTTATTCATTTAACTTTATTTCAAAAATGAAAAACTAATTAAAAATTCTAATCCGATAGGAACTTTCTAAATTCATTTCTCTAGATTTTGATACCATGAACATATAGGCTTGATAGGGTCTCGGACTCAATCATTAAGCCGAAACGCAAGCAACTCTCAAAAATCTAATTTTTTCAATAACTTTGTCCAAGAATTAGATAAAATCAAAAAAATTTGAAATTTAGCATAAATTTTAAAGTTGAATTCGAATTTATTATCGAAATTTTCCTATATTTAGTTAATTTCAATTTATTTCAAATTTAGTGAAAAAAAGGTGCTTTTGGCGCCAAAGGACTAGTTCCCAGGGGATAGGGTAAAGTCAAATTTTTTATTTGAAATTTGAGCGTAAAAAAGGACGCTGAATAACCTAAAAATGTTTTTTTCCCTGAAAAATCAAATTAAACATCGATTCGACTTTATGGTGCATCCGCCTTTAAAATAAAAAAATTCATCTTTCCCACCAATTTTTTCAAATAATAAAATTCAAAATAAACTTTACAAAAAATTATTTGAATGAATTTAGATTAAAAGATTGATTTAATCAATGAATTGAGAAATTTTATTTTTTATTTTATTAAATAAATCTTCTTAATATGCAGAGAAAGTTTTATTAAATTTTTTAAATTAATTCAAAGATTAATTTTAATATCTAAATAAAAACTCTGTTAATTGAAATGGTATTTTAAATAGAAAATCAACTTTAAGATACCTTTTTTTTTCAAAGATTTACAATGCAATTTTAATTAACTGATAGTTAGAGAATGTAAAAATTCATTAAAGAAAACATCACAAAAACAAATGTACGAAATTATTCGCTTAATTAATTTTTTTTCAAGCATGACAACATGCATAAAAATGCCTACCAGCAAAAAATTCTCTTTTCAATTAAAATACGCTTTAGGAGTATAAAAAATAAAAATAATTAACAATTTAGCTTTTTTAAATAATCAATTCTAAAATTAAATAAAAGTTCTAATTATAATTAAAACATGTTCTTAGAAAAAAAAAAGAAAAATACTGCAGATTCAAATTTAAAATTTGAAAAACAAAAAATTGACAAAAATGAAAAGGTTATTTATTTTTTGGCCTCATTGAAATAAATCTTGCTAAATAAAAACAAAATGGCAATCAAACAAATTATAAAAAAATTGTTCAACATGCTATGTGGAACTTTTAATCCCTAAAATATTCATTTTTTTGGAAAAGTAAATTTTTGCTCAAATTTCATTTCACTCAAAAATTTTTTTTAAATAATGTGAATGAACATCAAGTTTGCAAATTTCACATTTTCAAAAAAAAATTAAATTATGTTTGTTTAATTAATACAGAAATTTAAAAAAATATAAATATATAAAATATACTTTAAAAAAAAAATTTAAATGATTTAACAGAATTTTTAAGTATCAGTTTTTTTTAAATATTTTTATTTATTTTCAAAAGATAAATTTATTTTAGGTTTATCAATTTTGAAAATAAGATAATTTGTAAATAATTTTAAATTAAAGTTTTGTGATGAGTTCATTTTTTATAGTCTAAGTCTTGATTTTATCTTTTTTTTTTTAATTCAAGTCAGTTTTGAGTAAAAGTTTAAATGCAGATCTCAGCCGCGTACATCACAGCAAATTAGATATTTTTTGATGTTCCAATCATTAATTGTGACGGTCTGTTGAATATTAACCCGACAGAAAAATAAATTATACATTAAATTTTGAATTGACTGGAAAATAATAATAAAAAATCCTTGTCAAATTTATTTTTCAAAAAATACACATAAAAATTCAAAAAATCAAAAATTCAAATTTTTCAATATAAATTTTTTTTAAATGGAAACTAATAGTTTAACTTGACAAATGAATTAAAAAATTTTTGATTAAATTATCTATTTTTTTTCAATTATTAAAATTAAAACAATTAAGAATTTTAAATCAGTATTTACATGTACATTGTTTTAAAAACATTTGAGCAAAAATTTTACTTTTCTATTTTTTTTAACTTAGAGCATTTTCAAATAAAATATATTAAAAATTACGAAATTTTTTTTTAAAACCTAAAATTAGGACCTCATTCATGACCCTTTGAAATGAAGCTGGCGCATTCGTGAGACCCATTGGTAATACAAGAAATTCAAATAATCCTAATCGTCCACTTGATGAAAAACTGTAATTATTTTTTGTATTTTTTAAATAAAAAACTTATTTTTTATTTGGTTTGGGAACGGTACAAGCGTTCATTGATGCGGCCAAAAAAATTTTTAACCGCGAGCCAGACCGCCTAAACGGACGGTTACAAAGGCGGGCGGCCTATTTGGCGGTCAGACCGGCGGCCAAAATTTTAATTATAAAATTAATAAAATTTAATAAATAATTTTAATTTAATAAAATTTTTAAAATTTTGGCCATCATCAAGGAGCTTCACATTTTCACATAATGTACTTGCATTCCCTTGATTTTTTTAATTCAAATATTAGTCTTGTTTTACTCAAGGTAAGATATTTTGTTTTAAATTTTACCAAATTTTATGTTATATTTCTGGAGTTCCTAAAGTTAATAATAATAATAATAATAAGCTGCTACAAGTTTAAATGAAAAATTATTATAGAATGTATAACCATACTTTATCAGCTATCTTTAAATTATGTGACACTATAATCCAAAATATTTTTGAAACAGTTTGTTGTTTTGACTTCTACTATTTGTTTTGACAGATTATTCCAAGTAGGGACAATTCGGTTCTAAAAGAAGTTGTGTCTTTGTTCACAATTTCTTGTTAGTTGTCTTTCAAATCTTTTCCTATGACCTTTCACATTTGAAGCTGGTCCATTTGTGTTAGTTGGATTTACAGACTTAACTGGGTGAAACCAATTGATTTTGTTAAATCCATTTTGAGCTTTAAAAAATTGTGTCAAATCACCTCTTTCTCTTCATTTCTCTAATGTTGTCAAACCAATCTTCCCAAGCCTCGAGTCGTAGGCAAGATTTTTTAAACCTGGTACCAACTTGGTTGCTCTTCTTTGTACTCTCTCAATTAGTTTCATCTCCTTATTCCTTTAAGGGTTCCAGACTGGTGCGGCATATTCAAGGTGTGGTCTCACGTACGTCGTATACAGCATTTTGAAAATTTTGACATTCCAAAAAGTAAAAGTTCTTTTAAGCATTGCAAGTGTTGCGTTCGCTTTTGAAACAGCTTGACTGACATGAGTGATCCATTTAAGATCACCTGATAGGATGACCCCCAGTTCTCGTTCACATTTTGTATGTAATGAATCGTGTCGTCGTCCTTCGACATGCAGAATCGAATAGGACTAGAAATAAAATCATGTTTGGAAATTACCATTTCTTTTCACTTTTCATAGTTGAAAGACATTTTCCATTCCATTCCTTTGCTCAAGCAACAAGCGAGTCAATATCACGTTGGACACATTCTATATCAATTCTGTTTTTAACTTGTGCTATTAACTATAGGCTTGGCTGCCACCCAAGCCTATTTTTTATATCTTTAAGACCTCAATCAGTCGAAAAGACTGAAATTTTTGAAAAAAAGTATATTAAGCTTGAAGAAGAGATAGTTCAATCAAACAAAAAAGCCAACCAGGAAAATTTAACCCTGTTTCGCTTTTTTACTAATTTTTTTAATTTTAGTGAAATTATTTACCTAAATTAAAAAAGCTCCTTTACTCCTGAAAAAACTTTTTAAAATTTTTGAGTCTATTCAATAGTTGTAAAAAATGAAATAAATTTTGTTATTAAAATTAAAAACAAAATGTTTATTTCGGAGTTTTTATTTAGTTTTATATTAAATTTTAAATAAAATCAATCTTTCTAAATGTAAACTGTTTACATATCTACTTGGAAAATTAATTGAAACAAATAATAAAAATCAAAGTCCCCAAATACTTTGAGATTTTTTATATATAAAATTTCTCAAATGTATCTCGGTACTAGTTAATTTGGCACAAAAATCTTTTAAATCACCAGTTAGATTTGTTCTCAAAGAATAACCAATATAAGGTACATTTCTATAAAAATTCTTTTGTTCTCTGCCATTCGTGCACTCGTTTTGATAATAATTATTTTGTCTCTTCAACTCGTCCACCTCATCTTTCAACAAAATCCTCACTTCTTGATATTTTTTGAGATAATAATTGTACAAAATAACATCTGCATTGCTTACTTTTTCAATAACACTCTCAGACCATTCTCGATCTTTTTCATCCACTTTTTTGATTCCCTGATTTACACTCAAACAAACAATGTCTTTGTAAGACAAGTTGAGAATTTTCTTCAGCAAAATAAGGCCTTCGTTGAAATACTCTGTCAAAATAACAAAATCAAACTCTTTTTTGAATCTGTTGATTAGACTTTGTTCTGAGCCTTTGTATGACTCGGCACAGTTGACAAGGCCCAAATCATAGCTTGCTGAATTTCTCAACAAACACAAAATTTTGTTTTGTTTAGCCAGTTTTTTCATGGCACCTTCATTTTCAATATTTTTGTAAATGGTCTCTCTTTCGCCCTTTAACTTTCTAAAATAGTTTATCGAGGACAAAAGTTGGTCTGCAGGCTTTCTCAGAATTGTCATGTACAAAGAGTTGTTTCGAGAAAATGCCTTTTCTGCAATTTTGGCATTGTGTCTTCCATGTATAAAGTAAATTTTGTCATTCAATCCAAATTGGTTTTCTAAAAAACTTTCTTTTCCAAGGTCTGTTACCACTCTCATCTTTCTTTTGTCAGCCAAACGAATTAGAACATTTTGAAGGGCACTGCTCGCTGTTTTGTGAGTTTTTACAAAATAAATATTCAGCTCGTCTATTGAGTTAAATTTTTCCATAACATCATTCAGCCATTTTAAATTATCCATATTCAGATAAATTACTTTTTCCCCTCTTAATATTTTGTAAATACCAATAAACGCAAAAAACAATAGAAACATTTTGATAGAAAATTTCCGGTTCATTTTTTTTTAATTCTTTTAAATTCAGAATTATTGAAAAAAAATTTTTTTCGAATTTAATTTAAAAAATTCAATCATATTTATTATTTTTGTATTGTATTTAGAGATTCTTGCTATTTGGCATTTTTTGTTATGGTTGACAGAAATTTAAGTTTGCTAAATAATTTCATCCTTTTGTAATTTTAATGTTTCCTCTAATGTATTTTTCTTTTAAAAATAAAATTACCTGACGAAAAAATATATTTTTTTATAATTATTAATTAATTCGTTTTTTAAAGATAAAATGTCAATTAAAAAATAACTTACAAACACATTCAAATTAAAATCACGAAAAATATATTTCTTTATTGTTTTTTCTTAAATATTTGAAGGAAAATTAAGATTTAAGAAAAATTTTAAAATATAAATTGAGTGTTTTTTCCCTCTTGTAATTTTAATGGCAAAAAATTATTCAATTTCTTTTTAATAAAATATTATTTTGATTTATTTTCTCTTTTCGACACCACAGCATCATTAATTGAAACACAACTATGGGTCCGGCAACATACGCCATCTCGCTCATGTTAAAACATTTTCAGCTTACATCATATGCTCCAAATAATTTTAAAATAAATTTTAATCTTTGAATATGTTCTATGCAATATATGAATATAGCAAATTTATAAATTTACCAATGCAAATTATCAATTGATTAATTGCATATACTATTGGCGTGTGGTTAATGGCTTGTTGGTGCTCATAATAAAAGAGTGGAAAGTGATGTTTGAACCATTTATTAATCTGTCTTTCTGATAAATTTTAGTTCAAATACACCCAATTTATCTAAAAGTCTTGGTCTATTTATACGAAGAGTATTTCTTATCAGTTATAAATTAGGCTTAGCAACAATTTGTATTTTATTCTATTTTATTTTATTAATGCAATAACAACTACTAGCAACAATTAGGTTACTACTACTTAAACTAAGGACTTTTAATTATTCTTTTCTCCAGAGATACTGTGTAGCATTCCAGCTTCTCACTACTGTGATAAGCCGCTAACAATACATTTTATAAATAAAGCATTAAATTTGCAAATTGTATAGTATAAATGGGATGTGATGTAAAAATCAGGTCAAAAATAATCGAATGAAAAAAAAAGTCATGGTATAAAAAAATCGGGTGTATTTTTATCTGTTTAATAAATTTTTAAGAATAAGCCAATAAAATTATCGAAAATATTTTATTCGAAAAAATTAGAATTAAATTTAAAAAGATAATTTGTTTTAATAAAATTGTTTTAATTTGATCGCATGAATTGTTGATCATATTTCAGATTAAACAGATCTACTTTTAACGATAAATCATAGGCATAAGCCAGTGCATACAATCACACATTGAATATAAAATTTCTCAAATGTATCTCGGTACTAGTTAATTTGACACAAAAATCTTTTAAATCACCAGTTAGATTTGTTCTCAAAGAATAGCCAATATAAGGTACATTTCTATAAAAATAATTTTGTTCTCTGCCATTTGTGCACTCGTTTTGATAATAATCATTATCTCTCTTCAATTCGTTCACCTCTTCACACATTGAACCATTTCTTAATCGGAAGTATATAATTTTCAAGGTTTTTCAAAGTTTTGTGACAAATTTTATCGAAAGTAGACGGTTTCTTTATTCAAGAGTATTTATTTTTAATAATTAATCAATTAAGGATAATTTATTTTGGCTTAGCATGTTAATTGGGGTCTGTACAGTTAAAATTTGGAAGTGAATAAGTTAGTAATCTGGCGAGTTGTGATTGCAATTTATCTTCAAATCTTTGCTGACAAATAACTGTAATTCATCTCCATGTGAATTCCTGTCACGCCTAAGAACCTGATAGCCATAACCAGCACCAAACTGTATTACTCGTAGAACAGTCTAATTTAGACTCAGATATAGCTACGATATCAAAAAGATTCGCTGTTAAAATCTCATCAAAATTTATCAGTTTGTGTTCAATGCTATACAAGTTTAAATGCAAAATATTAAGGTTCATTGAATCACTAAATTTAGCCAAGTTCATTAAATAATTCTCATGAACAGGGATACTGATGTCTAAATCAATGTTTAAAAATGAACTCATTTCATCATCGTTAAGATTATGAAATGGCATAAGATCAGAAGCATTAAGTACTTCACTTTGAACTGAGCTTGATTGAAAATCGAAATTTTCGACGAATTGTTTTAAATATTTATTAAAACACGATAAAAAGTGAATTTTTAGACCAAATAAATTTTTTTTGTACAAATTGAAATTGAGATAGCCAAGCTGTTAGGTGTATCTCCACTAAAAGAGGTGAAAATAGAAACTTAATTGGACGTTTATTTATTGGTCCAGAGATATTTTCAGTGACGAGTTTAATTTTGAGGTCTTAAATCGTAAGTCAAGAGTATTAGTAAAAAGGTTTAGAAATGGAAAGTTTCACCCGAAGATCTGTATACCAAGGTTACAAAACGGTGTAAACACAGCCAGTATATGGGGGATGCATTTTTTACAAAGGCACTGGTAAATTCAACATTTATACAGGACGAATCAATAAATTTGTCTAAATCAACACCTTGGAAAACAAGCTTTTACCATATTTTGGTATCCTATTTGAGCCAAATGATCCTTGGATTTCTTAACAAGATTTCGCTACGGCACATACCGCTAACTCAGTAAGAATGGTTCAAAGAACAGAACATTGAGGCTCTGCCATGCTGTGCCCGTTCACCATATCTCAACCAAATCGAGAACTTATGGTCATAAATGGATGCCAAAATGGTAAACACTAAAGTAACCTCTATTGAGCATTTAAAACAGGTATTACACAAAGATTTGTTAAAGATTCCGACTATAAAAAAATATAAAAAAATTGAATATAAAAAAATTGATCAAATCTATGCCATAAAGAGTTTTGGCTTGTTATAACGCCAAAGACGGTCATTTCGAATATTAAATTGTAAAAATTTAAAAATTTCTAAATTTTTGAACCTTTTTTTTTTTAATTATTTGTATATATCAAATTCAAATTCAATTCAAAAATCAAAAATTTTCAAAAACAAAAACTTTATTAACAAAAAATTTTTAAGCAAATGGAGGAAGCGCTTAAGGTTCTGGAGGTTGACTGGGTGTCCATGGCCAATGAACAGGTTGGGTCAATCAGAGAGAAGATGCACAAGTACATTATGGCACTGGTGACGGTTGTTAAGGACCAGTCCAAAACAATCGAAGCAATGAAAGCCGAGTTTGCAGAGGCAAAGAAGAACCCGACTGGTGGCATGGAATTTTCGTGGAGTTCCATTGTCAACGGCAAGAAACAGAGTGAACAGACGCAGGTCCTCATAGCCAGATCGGACGAGAAGGCAAGGATCAACGAGAAGGCAAGGATCGAAAACAATGTAGTGATATCAGGAGTTGGCGTTGGAGATGAGGAGGAAGACGAAGAAAAGGTGGAGATGGTATTAAAAGCTCTGAAATTACTATGCGTATGGTAAGAGACGTCATGATAGATCACCTATACAGCAACAAAGCGATCGTTCCGGAACAACACGGTTTTGTCCTGAGGAAGTCAGTAGTCACCAATTTACTGGAGACGGTGGATCGCATAAGCGATGGCATCGATAGGGGATTGCACGTCCAAGTGGTCTTCCTCGACTTTGCAAAGGCCTTCGACAGAGTTTGCCAGGCGTCATTAAGAGCCAAACTGGTTGCCTACGGGTTCTGTCCAGACATTGTCGATTGGGTCAGCGACTTTTTGTCAAGGAGGCAGCAACGGGTAGTGATGGGTCAGCACAAAGCTGACTGGATTGATCGCTAGTGGGGTTCCTCAAGGTAGCGTCCTAGGTCCGCTTCGGTTCGTCATTTTCATCAACGACATGGCAGCGGCGGTCAGCCACCTAGTCAAACTATTTGTCGACGACTGTAAACTTATTGCCACAATACGCAGCACTAGTGACCTATCAATACTGCAACATGACCTCGATGCACTCTCCGAGTGGTCGAACACGTGGCGTATGCTCTTCAACGTGAGCAAATGCAAGGCGATGGAATTCAGCAGGTCTGGCAAGAACATCTACGCCCAATCTGAACTACTGATGGGGGAAGACGAGTCCAGGAGCGCACTAGCTTTAGTCGACACAGAAAAGGATCTGGGAGTCACGTTTTCACGTAACTTGAAATTTTCTATTCACATTAAAAATCAAGTGAATACTCAGAGCTACAGGAATACTCGGCCAGTTGAAAAGATCATTTAGAAATTGGTCCATAGATACCTGCAGGACCCTCTATTGTGCCTACGTAAGACCCCACCTGGAATACGCCGCTGTTGTCTGGTCCCCCCCAAGCAAAAAAGAGGCAAAGATGCTCGAGCAGGTGCAGAGAAGGGCCACCAAACTGGTGCCCCGCATTAGGAACTGGCGCTACGAAGACCGTCTTGCCGTTCTTGGACTAACTCCTCTTCATGAGCGCCGTGTACGTGAAGACCTGATCCAGATGTTCAAACTCACCAGAGGCATCAACGAAGTGAGCTGGGTGAACACCCCAGTTCGCGCAAGCTCACTATCCTAACCCGGACCCGCCGGGGGTATCAGAGGTCATGCAAGAAGACTGTCCGACCAGGCCTCCACCAAATGTCTAGAGAGAGCTAACACATTAACCAACAGAATAGTCAACGAGTGGAACGCCTTGCCAGCTACAGTCACAGACGCCGACTCGGTCAACAAGTTCAAGAACCGATACGATGCCTTCCGGTCTAGTAAACAATCTTGAACATGAACATTTATTTATAAAATTTTTCCTTTACAGCTTTTTCTACCTGTAATCTTAACGTTATTTTGACCTAAAAATTAAACTGTATTTCTTCTCCAAAACCTCCTAGTAGGTCACCTCCGCAAGCTTGACTTTCTGTAGCCTATATATATTATTATTATTATATTTTTTCTTTTTGGATTTTTTTTAGTTATTTTTTTTTTTGAGTCTATGTTTTTGGATTGATGAAAAATAAAAAATTGAAATAAAAAACCGCTTTTTATATTTTCCCTCTTATTATTTACGAAGAAATTAATGATTTGTTAATAAAAAAAAAGAAATTTCTAAGCTTTTGCAACAAACTGTATAATTTAATATCAAAAATTCACAAATTTCTGGATTTTTCGGAGAATACAAAAGTATATTCTATTTGACAGTTTCCCTCCTTTTAAAAAATAATCGTCCCGATATTTTCACTCATATTCTAATTCGACACTATATTTAACCAAATTACTACGTTCAATTTGAATTATATCGTCTATGTTTTACAAGATTGTTTCTTTGTTGCAATGTTGTTCTCGCCATCGATTTTAATTTCGTTTAAACTTTCGGATTCGTTCACTTGAACTTTTTCACATTTGGTTTTTCTTTTCTTTCTTTTCTTTCTTTTACGATTTGTTAAAAATCTTACAGTCTTTTTGAAAATTTTTTAAATATTTAAATAGAAACTAATATTGTAAGAATTGTTATTATTATGTAAACAATATAATGCTTAATTGAATTCAATGTTGTTTCAAGAATACCAGTAGCTTAAGTCCAACTTGTTTGTTTGTTTTTACTTTTCACAATATTTGGTTCATTGAGTGAATCAGTGACGAAATTTTCTTCCTTAAACATTTCAAATTCTGTAAAGAGATCGAAATTGTCAATGATTTCTTTTGATTGGATAAACTTCATATTTTAAATTGTTTCTGTTGGAATTTGTTTAATGTCCACCTTGAATGCTATTCTACTCACTATGCCATTATTAGTTAGGACCCCCTAACTAGTTATATTTTTGTAAATAAAATTAATCTGACCATCATAAAAACACTGATTAGAGTTAGATACCAATTTTATTTGACTAATTCCAACACAATTACTTACTAGTAATTCCTTTTGTTGTTATAAATAACCATTTCTATACCATCAAGATTTTCAATAACAAAAAATTTGTTATGTTGTTTCTCATGGAATTGAATCATTTGATTAAAAAGCTACTTAATCTCTAGTTTGTTTGTCTATTTTCTATATTAATAATCGAAATCTACTACTAATAAATGTTCTTTTTCGTTTTAGTTAATGTTTTTTTACTTTACGATATTAACTGCTTTTGCATCAACTGTCAAGTAGATTCCTTCGGTTGTTCTAGTTAGATTCATGTCGCAATAATTATGGATAAATGATAAAATTAATAGAAATGGGCATTAGCTAATAGTTATTTTATCCCAAATATATGTTTTTGGAAAATTTATACAGTAAAAATCATACGGCATACAACCAAATTTACCTTTAAAGATTGGTTTATTTAAATCATTACCTAGAATCATTCTTTTATAAGTAGAACAGTGAACACTTTGGCTTGTAAATTCGTTAAAGTATTCATATTTTTCTTCCGGTTCGTTGGTTAAACTACAAATGTCATTTTCACAACTAAGTTCTTGATCTTCACATTTCTTACTAAATACCAATTTTTGACATTCTTCTTTTGAAACTAGTAATTTTTATTCTACGCGTAGTTTTTTGGGTATATTCCAGTAATTTTTTCAAGTTTGAACCGTAATTCTAGACTTAGTACAAAATTTTTCCATATCCCTCTATTACATGGTCTTTTTTCTCCAACATATAAAACTCTTTGTTTTGAAAATAGACTGTATCATGAAATTACTGGCATGATCCTTGTACGTGCACGAGACGTTAATTATCATTAATTGTACAGTAACGAAATCTATCGTTTATATTTTGACAAAATATATCGTTTATAATCCAGGTATAAACAAACAAGAAAAGTAATGATTACAAGAATTGATTCAGGTTGAAAAACCAGCTTACTTTTTTAGTGATTTTAAGTTTGCTTCCGGCTTCAACTAAGAACATATGAACATTTGTGTCTATAAAAATTTCAATCAAAAAGGCTTCAATATTGAACCATTGATTACAATCAAATTTGTACTTAGATATTACAATTTTTGGTGTTTTATTGATTTTGATTACTTTTTTAAGACCTTTAAAGCATTTGGTAAAAATTTGTCCTGATATTTCATTAATATTTGACGAAACAATTAAATCGGTTTGGTTTTTATCACTGTCATAAATTCAGTTACCTCCTTCAGGCTTCAACTCACTTATCGATTTATCATTTTTTGTTTTCCAATCGACACACAAATTTTCATTGATTGCGTTTAATTATTTTCTTGATATTTCTTTGTATTTGAAGATTTGTTTACGTAACGACGCAATATTAGACACTTGTAATACTTTATTATTATTGTATTTCGGTTGAGTTAAATTCATTTTCAGGAATCCATTCATTTTCATCTTCAGGATAATTTTTCTATTTGACTAGATACTCTTTTGTACCATTTTTTATTCTATGATTAAGAATTCGCTCTATTTCGACATGATTTTTATCATTTTCCTCGAATTCGATTAGTTCGGTGTCTCGAATTAGCTTTAGTTTTCTCACTGGATAACTAGAACTTAGTAAGTTATTATCACTTTCTTTGAGCTTATAATTGCCGCTCTTGGTAACTTCATGAACCGTAATCGATCCGTAAAATTTCGGATCAAGTTAAGATAAAATACCTTGAGCTTTAATCATCACTTTACTACCAGGGACAATAGTATCTACTCTTAGTCTCGATGCATTTCTCCTATTTTGAGTATTCATTTGTCTGGTTTGAGCTTTCACAATTTCTTGTTTGGCATCAACATGCTTACTTTCAAATAACTCCTTTAAATCCATAGAACGTTTTAAAAAGGATTCAACTTCAGATTCCTCTGTTTCTTCCAATCTTCGAGCATTTCCATTTTACTGCCAAAAACTAATTCGAATGGGGTTTAATTATTTTTGGAAGGATTCTCGAACGATATGCTAATAATACATAATCAATCCATTTATCCCATTCTTCAGTATTTTCTTGGCTGTGTTTGCTTACGAAATCCGTAATAAATAAACATATAGCAATTTCTGCAGCTGTTTTACTTCTAATTGGAAAGGCAACTAGGAATTTAGATAGGTACTCTGTTATGACTCACAAACCTTTATAACCGTTTTGTGAAGTTAGAAAGCCAAACTGTAAATCATTACTAACACTTTGAAAGATGAAGTCAATTTTTAAACTTTTAGCAGTATGTTCAATAACTTTTCCTCGGTTAAATCGTAAACATTTAACACATTTCTTTAGCACTTTTTTAATCTGTTTTAACATATTTTTCCAAAAATACTTCCTTATCAATCGTCCGTAAGTTGTTTTAACATCGTAGTGTCCGATTAAATGTTCAAGCTCGATAAGCTGTTCTCTTTGTTAAATTCAAGGAACCATTTTATAAAAATAAGGCAAATCATCACTCGCTCTGTACCAAATTTGATCATAAATAAAGATAAATTCTTAAAGGAATCAAATACATTCTGCACTATAAATAATCACAAGTTGCACTTTAATATTTAAACTGTACTATAATATTCACATGCACTATTTTAATCAGGGATGCACTATAAATAACATTGTTACACTATTATAATCTTTTATATGCACTAAAATAATCTTTATTTTCCACTAAAATAATCTTTTATAAGCACTTAATTAATTTTTAAATACACTTTTTAAATAAACTATTTTAATACATTTTTAAATTAAAAAAAAATAGCACAATTTTATTTATTCTTTAAACATTATTAAAATGTATTACATTTATTATTAACAAATACAAATATATTATTCAATTCAATTAATTTCAAAAAAATAAATACATATATAGTAATGCATACAGGTTCAGTATTATTGATAAGAAATTAAATAAAAAAAAAAAAAGTATTCTATATAATGAGAATACCCAACGAAATTTTTTAGCGTGAAAAATTAGCGAAAATCACGTTTTTTTAATGACGTGAAAAGACCGACGGGTTCGGTTAAAATTTTGTGTAAATATAGCGTTAAGTAATTAATGATAATTTAACACTTAATTTTTGACGTTAAAAAATTGTTTTTATTTGTTTTTTTAAATTAAAATATATTTTTGTCAAAATTTTATTTATTAAAATTTAAAATTCAGGATACAAACGTTTTAATTTATTTTACTTATTTATAAATTGAAGTATTATTGATTCAAAATTTACAATTATGTTAATTATCCAAAAACTGACATAAATTAATTGATATTAAAAAAAATTTTCTTTTATACTTAAATTAACAAAACAAAATATAAACAAACAAAAGTTAACAAAAAAGGAGTAAAGCTTAGTCATTTTCACCTTCATCACTTTTTGACGAGTTGCTTTCACTTTCAAGTGATTTTTCTATTCCTACTTTTGATTTATAACAAACTTCTCTGAGACATAACTTTAAAACACTATCACTGATAGGTAGTTTTTTGGAATTAAGAAAATCTAAAAAATTTTTTTTAAAATTTAAAAAAAAAAATATAATCTGATTAAATTAAGTTTCGATAAATTATGTATTTTTTATACAATTCTCAATTCATTAAAGAGAATTGTATTTAAGTCATAACTTAATAATATTTACAAAATTATAATATATTTAAAAAATATTAATTTTTTTATGCATTAATTTTGAAATAAATTCACTAAAGCATTTTTTAAAACAATATTTAAATTATAAAATAAAATAATTTACTTTAAAAAATAAAAAAAAATAAAGATAAATCAAAATAATGAAAAGAATAAATTAAATTTAGAATGCATTAATTATTATATCACTGTAATTAGTTCGCAAAAACGCACAATTATTTTTTCCCCATATTAAAACATCAGGAATTAAGGCAGTCATCATCGATTTAAATACAACTTTATTAGACTTGTTTTGATCTATCATCATCTGTATTCTAATAAGAAAGCACTCATCAACTAGGACTGTCTTATAATTATTTGACAGAATAATTTTGCCATTATTTAAGTTAATTTTTTTTATCTCGTCTAAATCAGATGGCGTACCAAGGTGCTTTAAAACTTGGATCGATAACAAAACTATTTTTCGAATAAAATCTTTATCTTAAAAACAAATTAATATTAACAATAAAATAATTAATATAAGCTTACTACAAATTGAATTGTACATTTCTAGCTGATCTTTTAAAGATAAAATTTTTTGTTTGTCTTCTTCATTCTGATGTTTTAGAGTTTTTAAAAGCTCATTTCTATCTTCTAACTGCTTCAAGTATGATTCGACAGTATTGTTTTCTTGTTCTTGTTTTTTTTTCGACTCATCTAGTGTTGATTTAGATACAATTGAAAATCTTCTGTCATTAGACATATCAAAAGCATCTTTTTTTGAACTATTACAGCGCTGTTTTATCAAAGAGTTTATCACTTTTTCACATTCTGATTTATTACCAATGTACAAAAGCTCCGCCATACAGACATCTTTTCCATATTTTGCTTTATAAATAGCATTAATTTCGAGTTCATTTTCAATTGGCTCAATTAGTTCTGACCGCTTGATTACACTATACAAATTATCTCTATCCTCAATCCATTTAACCAAAATAAAAAGCTTATTTTTTTTTTTATACATCATTAGAAATCAATCTATATTTTAAACTAAAATTGAATTTTGTGTTTTTAATATAATTTATATGACTAAGCTAATTCATAAAGCGTTCTTAGCTTACTAGTTTTGAAAAGAAGCTGATATATAATCTGAAACATAAACTGCTTCATTTGATTCAAAATAAAAGCACTTTTTCAAATCATCTATACTACTTAAAAAATAAGCATCAGTTTTTACACATCTCGTCAGGCTTGAAGAATATTCTGGATATTTTATATTATAAAATGGCTTTAGAAGTTTTGAAAGTATCTGGCAAACTGCGTATGTTTGAGTATCAATTACACAAAAAAATTCAATCAATCCAAATTTTTCTTTTGACTTAATGCAACAATCCAAGTTTCTGACTTTCTTATAATTTAACGAAGTATAGATAATCTCATTTTTAAAATTAACATAATCTTTTAAATAAAAATTATTAGAAAGAGTAATATTTTTTGTCTTAAATAAATCTAAAATTTTTTCGTTCAATTTTCTTTTGCTTATAACTCTCTGATGAGTTTTTTCATTGCTGTTTTTTAGTAAAGACATAAAATTTGAACATTTTGTTTCATTGCTAATCAAATCAATACTTTTGTGAAATAGCTTTAAAATACTAATTGAATTCACTATTTCTGTTCCAATATTACTATTGCCATTTATTAATTGGCCTAATTGTCTATTGAGATCTTCAAAAACAAAACAATTGAAATTATTCAAATCACCATTTTTAAAAATATCGCTTGTTAAATGAATTAGCTCATGAACGCCAGAGGAAAGGGCTTCTTGCATATTAATTGAATCCATATTTCTAACAAAATCTTTAAATAAATTATTTACATCAAATAATTTTTTTTTGTCTAAATCAGGCTTTAATAAATACTCAATAGCAACCACCAAATTTGTAAAATGATCAAATTGCACTTTTTCCATGAATGGTTCCAATAGTGTCAACGAATAATAAACCAAAAAGGACAATATTTCATTCGCTTTCCACTTTTTGATTAGAGTTAGACTTCGTGGAGTCCTAGGCACACTTCGGGGAGGTCGTATATTCAATAATCTTTCATTTATTTCTTTTAAATTTTTTCTTAATGAAAATGATTTATTTGTATAAGCTGAATCAAAAAAGTACATAATTAGACGCCTAACTACACCTTCCAAAACAGTATGCATGTAGTCTATTACAGTGGATTCAATTGGAAAATAATAGGCTAATTCATTTAATAAACACGGTCCTTTTATTCCATTTACTATTGTTTTTTGCCTTGCAGAATTTTGAACATCCTTTAGATATTTTTCATGTGTTCTAAGAGGCCTATCATGCTTATAATTTTTGTAAGGGTATATACGAATAGTTCCATTATTTTTTGATTTTAAACTTATACCTGGCTGGTAGCATTTTATACAACCATTTTTCCCATTGTATTGAATTGTATTCAAAATAGCCGAGCGCGCAGGCTTATCGAAGATTCCATTCGTAACAAAAATTTTGACCAATTGATCGTTAATTAAAATTCCTTTTTCTAATAATTTTAATTCACTGATAATTGGGCGCAAGAAAAAATCAAATTTAGGCTTTGATTCACCTACCCATACACCTGCCAAAATAACATTACTGAGCTTAAATCTCTTATTTATTTTCATTTGGTTAAGTGTTAGATATATTGGCCAAATTGTGGTCTTTGAAGATTTGAAAAAGCTAATGCCATCCGTGTTAATAGTCAATGTTAAAAAATTATTTTCATTTTTTTTTATTGCTTCATAAATTGAGTTATCTTTATTAAGTGAAAAGTCAAAAAATGATTTATCATTTAATTTTTTAAGTATGAGAATTAATTTTTCATATATATTTAAATGTTTTTTGTCAGTAAAAAATTTCAAAACAGTCAATAAATAAATAATTTTCTGTCAGTTTATAGTTTTCAGTAAAACTTATGTCAATAGAAAAAATAAAAAAAAATAAAATTTAAACAATTTATTTAGCAAGACAACACAAAAGTAAATTAAAGTAAAAAGTATAAAAATAAAAAAAAAATTCAATCGACCAAAAAGCCTTTTTCGCCTCTTTTAGCCTCTTTTCTCCTATTGGAATTTGTTTTGCTTCAGTAGGTAACAAGCGCTTTATTTACGGATTCTTTGTTCGAAGCCCGATCTCTAGAATATGCTTGTATATGTGATAACTAATAAGTGAAACTATTTATTTAAGCTAAATATATAGAAAATTTTTGATTTACTGTAAATAAAAAACAAGAAATTTAATTTGCTAATTTATGCTAAATAACATGTCAATTTTAGTAAAATGTACATGTTTTAGCTAAATTAATTTTTTTTTTTCGAATTAAGTTAAATTTTAATTTTTAAATTATTAGGTAATAAGCGCTTTATTTCCGGATTCTTTGTTCCAAGCCCGATTCCTAGAATATGCTTGTATATACATTCAAAAATTTTTCAAAAAACAATAACATGAATATTTAGCTTCTCTCCATTTATCCTCATTCTTTGGGAATTAAACAACCAAAACACTGAATGCTCTTTTTTTAAATTGTTCAGATGTATTCCATATATGATTTATACAGGTTGCTATCATTTCCTGTGGAATGCTCATTTATTTTCCAGTAGGACAATAATATTGATTAATATCTCAACTATCAGACGAAGTAACTTGTTTATTACTTTTTGTCCAATGATATGCAGCAGTCCACTTACATAGTTCAATTGTAGGTGTAGAGATAAATTTTTTATCGCCATTCAAATATTTTTTAGACAATTTTTTTGTTGTTTCCATGCATTTTTGAAAGAATCTACTAAAAGGCAAACGTTCTCTTAAGGTAGCTGAATTAGCTTTGTCAAAAATTTCTCTATCTGGAGATATCTGCAACTCATCTAGATCTTCAGTAATGTTTATTTAATTGTATAATTATTTGTTTAGTTGGATTCGAAATTTTTCTTAATTTGATTCGTTAAATCCAACGTGGTTTTCTTAGCAATTTAAATTAAAATGAATTTTATTTTGCTAAATGCTTTGAGTTGCTTTTAAACTAATGTATATATTTTAACACCACTGGGCACCATTTGTTATATCCCGCCTTGTCTAAGCCTGTTCCCTAACCAGAGGTATTCGGAAGCTTATTGGGGATATTTGTATAGTCAAAGAAGGTTTATTTGATAAACGTTTATTATTTTTTTTTTGGGATCTTCCTTTGTTAGGAGTTGTTAGTAGATTATATACTAAATTAAGTTCTGCAGTAAGAAAATAGGACTACAGAAAGTAGTAAATTGAACTGTGTTAAATCAGGTCCTAACAGTAACATCTAGTCTGTAATCGAAACCAATTAAATTTAAATATTTGTCTATATTCCGAATATTTGTGTACATGAGCCAAACACATAATAGCAGTTTTATCTTTGCCAAAAACTTGCATGAATCCATTTCTTATTGTCAGTGAGGCATCTGCAACTAGTTTTTCAATTTTTAGATTTTCCTTTAGTTTTTTCATAACATCAACCAACCATTGGAACATAAATCTAAAAGTACTCTAATTTCTTGTTTTAATTCATTTGTAAATCGAGCTCTTGGTTGAGGATTATCGTGATGATGGGTTTCTTGGGTTCTATAAAGAATAGCCTCTTCAGTATGGTTTGAAAGATGAAGATATATACCAGCTGGACTTTGATCTTCTCTCTTCTTTTGATGATTTCATCTATAATAGATTTTTGGAACATCTTGTCTTTGATTAGTGTAGTGTAGTGAAACCATAGCTTCTTCTTTCCTGTTGTATGTTGTTTCTTTTTCCCAATTTCTCTTTCTTTTAGCGTTCCAAAGGGTACCGTTCCGTTCTTAAAGGGTATCGTACCGTTCTTAAAGGGTACCGAACCATTCCTAGAGGGTAACGTACGATATCGAAAAGTCCCATTTTAAAAATAAGCAAAAATATATACTTATTTTAGATCTATTTTGATAAATTTATTCCCAAACAAGACTCTTACGTCGTTATAATTTTAGATTGTCTTATTTAAATCTGAAATTCTTTTAAAAATTTAGAAATATTTAATTTTATGATTTTTGTATAGTAATTTATTTTATCAAATTTAATTTGAAATTTTGAATGTTTGTAATGGTACCCTTTAAGAACGATACGAAACATTTTAAGAACGGTACGGTACCCTTTGGAACGGAACTGGAACCCTTTTGGAACGGAACGTTTCATTTTAACAAGAACCACAGTATGCAGCTAATGTATTTTGAGGCATAATAATTATTATATTTTAATAATAATTTTTGTTTAAATATAATCAGAGTTGTTTTAAAGTCCAAGTCTTAAAAATTAAAGTCCAAGTCCGGACTTGGACTTGAGACTTGTGTTTTTTAAACAACTGAATAAAATAATATTTTTTTTTTATAATATTAAAAAAATTTTTTCATGTTTTAATGTTACATGTTTTAATTGATTTTTTATTGGTAAACAATTAACTCGAATACCAGTTACTGACCAAAAAATTTTTAATTGAAAGAAATCGAATATAATACTTATCATTTAATTTTTTAACTAACGATTTTATTTTTTTTACTTACTTTAAATAATTTACAAATAAAGTAAAATACAGACACAATTTGTACTTATTATAAATATACTGACCAATATATATTAATTACTGATAATTTAAATTTATTTACTGAAAAATTAAATTTAAATACTGCCCAATTGAATACAAGCCATTTTGAACTCGTTCATATTCTTGGACATAATGACTTCATCAGGAAGCAAGTGCCATGGGTTTGCTAATCGGTTTTTGAAATATTCATGACGTTGATTAAGGCATCTGATGATTTCTCTTCTAAGTCTCTCTCTATGGCCATACCGCTGTGGGAAACGAATTGGTGTTGTGTGCCAATCAATTGATTCTATTCCTGATTTAAATTTAAACTTTTGTATTAGATCAACTCACGTTCTATGTAATTTAAGTGACGTAAGATCTAATATTTGGCAACGCTTAGCGTAGCCTAACTTTTTTTTATTGTAGCCTTTTAACTTTTAAATTTTGTAGCCCTTCTCTGATCTTTCTCTAGTGTTTTCTGATCTTGCTTTGTGTATGGACTCCAAGAAGTTGCTGCAAATTCGATCTGGGATCTAATATAGCAAGTGTACTACAATTTCCATGTAAGCGAATGTAAGCTTTTTCCATGATAGTGGTCAATGCTTTCTCAATTAGCCTAAAATGTTGTTAACTTTAGATGTTGATTTATTTGCTTGATTCCTAGGCTTTAGGTCATTCGAGATTAAAAAACCCAAGTCCCGTTCACATTCGCTTTCCTCAATTTTGATTATGTTCAAGGAATCGTAATCTTGCATGTTGTACTCTGATTTAGGATTCTTTTTACCAATGTGCATGGTTTTTAGAGTTGGACCAAGTACGGATCCTTGCTGAACACCGCTGTCTACATTTATCCATTTAGATACGCCTTCACCGAGTACCAAACGTTGTCTTCTTCCACTTAAAAAGGCATTAATCCAGTTAAGGAGTTTACCATTAATACCATAAGCTGAATATGTGTGGCACTTTGTCAAAATCAAGGAAAAAAATATCCAAGCTGTTGAGTTTTGAAATGGTTTTGGCGCCAAAGTCTAATGTTTCCAACAAATTGGTCACGCAGGTTTTTTATCAATGAATTTATGTTTTTGTTTTGCGATTAAGTTGTTTTTGTACAAAAAGAACATAAGCTCGCTCTTGACTATTTTTTCATAATTTTACAAGGAATTGACGTCAGTGATACCGGTCGATAATTTGAGGGGTAACTTGTGCTACCTTTTTTAAACAGTGGGGTGACATTAGCTTCTAACCAGGCGTTTGGTAATTCTCCTGTATTAATTGATCGATAAAAAAATTAATAGAAAAAATCATAGAAAAAAAAAGCTGTAAATTGGTAGGTAATAAAAAGAATATTTTTTATTTATAGTGTTTTTGGTCGGCTCATCTTGTTTGATGAGATGGCATCAGTGAGGCTGTTTACAATTTTATTTGGGAAAAGCAAGTAAATTTATTTTTCTTTGAATTTTTGTAAATTTGTTACGGTATGAAAATAACCGTTACAACGATTTAAATTAACCTTAATTCTATTTACAATTTATTTAGATTTTATCTTTAAGAGTCATAAATCTTTATGACCCGTTTAATTCACAATTTATTTTGATTCAACTTCTTTATTATTATTGACCTAATTGCTGTGTATAAATAAGAGTTGTGATTCTTATTAACGAGAGCTTTTTCAACTTTGTATTTTTATCTATTTTACAACAAACTTTTTAAATAAACGTTTATACGAACAATCTCGATCTTTGTCTTCACTTATCTCCTCTGAAGTTAATCTTTAAAGTAGTTAATTCGTTAAAGTAGTACAACACCTCAGGAATGGTTTTGAATATTTTGATCACTTTTAATCAGAGAATAAATAGCAATTTAAATTAAATTTTTGTAAAAATTTTTTTTAAATATTGACATAAGAGAACAATTTTGAATGAATTTTTTATTAAATAAATGAACTCTTTCATTCCACTTAAAAGTCTTAAAAGTTTCTTTAGTCGATTTGATTAATAAAAGCTTCGGATTCCACGGATATGAATTTAAATTTGGAATCAAGTTTAGATTAATAAATTTATTTAAAAATTTAATTTTATAAATTAATTATTAGCTTTGTAAAATTCAACACAAAACAGCAAAATAAAATGATACAAACAAAATATTTTTTTTTAGATATTAAAAATTAGTTCTGTAAGTACAACAAACATTTTTGCATCAATATTTTTTAATTAAATCAAACTAAAATTTTTAGCGTAAATAGACACTTGAAAAATTTATTTTTTTTAATTAAAATCAAATTTTAAATTCTGTTAACTGTTGCTACTAAAAGCACCAAATTAAAAAATTAACTACTTTCGGTTTAATTTGCAGATTTCTGCAATAAATGTTCTAATTCAATCGGAACTAATTATTTACTTTAAAAAAAATAAATTATTTTTTACTCATTTGGCTCTGTTATTTTGCATTAAATTCCACAAAACCTTAATACTTATTAAAAAAGTTTATTTTGCTTAAATTCTTGGCTTAATAAAAACTCTGACTCCATCAATAGGCCTTAGAGTTGTGTATTGAACTACATCAAATGATTGATTGGCATCCAACTCAAAGTCAAAATGTTGTATTAGCTTTGCCAGTATCAATTTACCTTCAATCTGTAAAAAAATGTATTTTCAATTGCTATAATCAAGTTTAAATACCTTGGCAAAATTTTGTCCGATACAATTTCTTGGACCTAAAGAAAATGGAAAAAATGTATAGCTATTTATTTTGTTTTCTTTAGAAAATGGGTGCTCTGACAAAAATCGTTCTGGAATAAATTTGTCTGGATTCGGATAGTATTTCTCATTTCGACCAATTATGTAAACTGGCATCTAGAATAAATTTTTTTTATTTAAGAAAAAAAAGTTTTTTGTAGTCCAATTTTACTTGGAACCAAGTTTTTTTGGGAATTTTATATCCGAGTATTTCACATTGATGGCTTGATAGCCTCGAAAAAGAAGGAACTGGTGGCCATTTTCGCATTGATTCTTTAAAAACAGCGCTTGTATATTCCAAGCGTGCTAAATCGTCTTGGCTAATTACCACTTTATTTCCAATAACTTCATCAACTTCTGCTCTCAGTCTTAAATCATTAATATAATGTTTTTAATTGAAATAGAATTTTTAAAATATAGTGCTATCAATAAACAATAATGTAATAAAAATAAATAAATTTATTGACAATTAATTAATCAACTAATTAATTACTTTAAAATGATTAGCGAGTATTTAAGAGGTGGCAGGGCCTGGTCTTGATCGTATACACAACCTTATGTTAAAAAATCTACCATATGAGGTTTTAGTTCAAATAAGTCAGCTTTTTAGCATGAGTTTGGAACAAGGTCAAGTCCCAAAAACTTGGAAAATAGCAAGCATAACTATGATACCGAAAAAATCTTCTCCAACCCAGGACCCTTCTAACTATCGTCCTATTAGTATGACAAGTTGTCTCGGGAAATTACTTGAACGTATTGTTTACTCAAGAATCTATAATTTTCTTGAGGAAAATAACTTACAAATTAAGGAGCAGTCAGGATTTAGAAAACATAGGCGAACAGCAGACAATCTATACTTTCTTATTCAAAAGGTAGTAGAATCCTTTAATAGAAAGAAAAAAGTATGTTGTCTTTATTTTGACATTTCTAAAGCTTTTGACAGAGTTTGGCATGAGGGACTCATTTGTAAATTAATTAAGATAAAACTTCCTCCCTATCTTATGTTCTGGATAAAATCATTTCTTCATTCCAGATATTTTATTGTAAATGTAAATGGTCATCTAAGTGATCAATACCCAATAAAAGCAGGGGTCCCACAAGGATCAGTAATTAGCCCGCTTCTGTTTAGCATTTTCATAAATGACGTACCAAAAAGAGATAAAACTAACTGCCAATACTCTCTTCTTTTTGCAGACGATTTGGCTACTTTTTATATTTTTAAGAAGATAGGAAATCTCGAAAATATGATTAATAAGTACCTTAAAGAAGTTGAAAATGGCTTTTTAAATGGAAAATGAAAGTTTCTGTTGAAAAGTCATGTTACATGATCTTTGAAAAAAGAACTATCCAAAATAAATTTAGACCTTAAAATTTACGGTAACATTTTAAATCGCGAAGAAAAACTTAAGTTTCTAGGAATTACGCTGGACTCAAAACTTACATTTAGCCCAATGGTAGATGAATTAAAAGAACGCTGTAATTCAAGGCTTAATATAATAAAATACCTGTCAAATAGGAAATGGAGTCTAAAACCAAAAACATTAGGTAATCTTTACAAATCTTTGATAGGATCAATCTTGGACTATTCTTTTCCTTGTTTAAATTCATTCTCAGAAACTAACATCAAAAAAATATAAGTTATTCAAAATTCAGCAGTTCGATCTATTTTGAAGCTGAAATATGATACCCCCTCCAATATTATGCACCAAGAGGCTTTCAATAAACTTAAACTACTAACAGTATCAAATCGACTCTTTGAGTTGAGTGAGAGATATGTCAGAACAGGATTGAGTCATTCTGTTCCACTGGTCGTCAGACTGATGGAAGAATATAGAGAAGGTTTCGAATCAAGATTCCTCGAATATCCTACTCCATTGTGTAATTGCTACCTAATAATTTCTTCTTTTTTTCCTGAACTTCCAAATATTTAAACATGTCTAACCTCTAGATATTTCAACATATCTTTTTTAATATTTTTATTCATTTTTTTTTTTTTTTTTCTCTTTTTTTTTTTTATATAGATTTTTTATTCTGAAGGAGCACTAGCTCGGTATAGATAAACAAATAAATAAATAAATTAAGACTCTAAGCTTAACATTTACACTTAGTTCTAAAGAATCAAAAATGTCACAGATACGATTAGGAGAAAAATTTTCAACATTTGAAGAATTTCAAGAGATACTTGAACATTATTGTCAAACCAATTATCACATCTATTCCAAAGCAACAAGTCGAAACGAGGAGCTCAAACAAAAGCCCAAAGAAAAAGAAAGTTAAAAGAGAACGAAACAAAACAAACGAAAAAAGCTAAGCTTGATAATGTACTTGTTGATCAAGAACAAAATAATGAGTCAAATTCTTGTAAATTATGTCAAACTTTGGTATTAGATAATTCACTTGTTTGTAGTACTTGTAACTTTTCTTTTCATAGGTCCTGTATTAAGGGTTATATCCCGTTAAAGAAGTCTTGGTCTTGCAAAAGTTGCGAAAAAATCTAATCAATTCTTATTTTTTATTTTATATTCTTTATTTTTATTTTAAATAAAATTTTCACACTTAATTATCTTTTTCTAGCCTCATATCAATTTTTTACTGATATTAAATCAACCTGTAGAAATTTTTTTTTTCAGATAATTATCTGTCACAAGACGATGCTACGCAAAGATATTCTACTTGTGTGAATCATCTTATTTAGCTTTTTTTTGAATAACGTGATTAAAGAAGAAGAATAAGAGACTAAAAAATTACAGAAACATACATACACATTTTATTTTATATTTTATTATTCAAATATTTAGTTTGTTTTCTTTCTCTTTTTGTTTAATTTAAAAATCGTTGTAAAATTATAATTATTATTATTACTTAATTATTGTTATTATAAAACAGATGATAACAATCGGCTGTCATAGTGAGGAAAACCCTCACTTACAGGATTACTCCTGTCACAGCCTAAACTATTATTATTATAAACTATTATTATTATTGAGCTTTTATTTTTCATTAATTTAATTTCAACAAAGAAACAAACTTTTTTAATTATGGTGTCATTGAATTTTATTACTTATCGACTTGGTCTTGTCAGTATTTCTGTCCCTGTTGGTAAAAAACCATCTAATCAATGTAAGGATGAATTTGAAGAAGAGATTAGAACGATAAACTTTTTAAATTGAAATGATATTTTGAATTGATCATCAACTTCAAGATGCCTAAAATAGTGGTACCAAAAAATTATTTGGCTTTATTTTCCAGTCAGCCAAAAAGATTTTACGAATAAATTGAGGGAAAAATTAAAGAATAATGTTAGAAATGATCCTGAAAAAACACTTGGACAATATCTAAAAGATCGTCTATCTATAAAAATAAAAATAAAAGTGATTGATATTTAAAAAAAAATATTTTAATCAATATTAATGTCTGTTTAATAACATGAATTGAGAAGATTTCTACCATTTGGCTTTACATTTAAGCAAGCGTGGAAAAAAGCTGATGATCCTATCAAAATGGATAAACAAATTAGTAAAAAAAATAAAAATATTAAAAAAATTTAATAAACTTATTTTTTGTTTTTATTTAATTAAATTTTTTTTTAAACCCTTTTTTGGACATTATTAGTAAAAAAATAGGATTTTACACAAATTTACGAAAAATTTTGTAAATTTTTATTTTAACCTTTACTATTTATTTATTTATAATTACAAAAAAATTAAATTTTTCACTCCCAAAAAGTTTTTGACTTTATTTATTAAAAAGAGAAATTTAGAAAAAAACAAAAGAATTAATTAAATCGGTCTTTTTTGGCGATTTTAATTTAAAATCGGTAAATTTACGCAAATACATTTATCGTAGAACCACTGATTTTTTTTGTAATGGATAATTTATAAAAAAATTGGCATTGTTAAATAAAAAAATTTCATAACTGTTGTTCTAAATGTCAAAATCTTGCTCTGCAGATGAGACCAAGTGAAACAAATTTTTTACATTTAGAACAAAAGTTATTAAATTTTTTTAATATTGTATTGGAAGTTTTGTATGAAATTCCACAATGACTTTTATATCTTTTTAAGTCGAACAAAAAAATATTTTTAAAAAAAAATAATTAAGATTAGAGTTTAAATTTTAGGTTTGGTAAAAAAATTTTTTTTTTAAATGATCAAAAAAATTCTAAAAAACTTGGAACTTGTTTAAATTAAAACTTTTTTGATTTTTCTATTTTCATAAGCGAAAATATCAAAACTTACTTTTGTAAAACCTGCTGATTCTGGCCAAGTTCTAGAAAGCAAAAAGACAATGCATTTGCAGTTGTTTCTTGTCCACCAACAAAAAAAGTAATAAAATCATCAACAAGTTTATCAAAATCAAAATCTTCCTCAGTTTCTAAAAAAATCAAAAATAAAATAATAAAAAGCAAAAAAAAAAACAAAAATTTTACTCAAATTTTTGACCATAAGAGACAAAATGTTGTGAGCCAAAAAATTTTCTTCTTTCATCTGCTGCAATTTAGCATTGAGACTCTCAATAGAAAAATGCCTCAAGTTGCGAATCGACTCTCTTAGCTTTTTGATGTGGCTGCGTTTACTTGGTTTCAGGTAGCACAAGGGGTCTGTTAGATCCAAAGTAACAGCCTCTAAGCCGCGGCAAATATAGTTGTTCAGCTTTGACTCTGGATTGTTTAGCGAGTCAGTATCCAAATCAAACGCTACTTTGGCAATAACATCCAAAGTCATGTGATTTATCTCATTGAAAAGACTAATGCAGTTGCCCGTCGATTCACTTAATTGGGTGAGTCTGTGAACCAACATGTCTCCCTTGGTGTTAAATTCAGCCAAACTTTGCATTAAAATTCTGAAAAAAAAATTTAAAAAAAATTTTTTATTAAGATAAAAAAAGTACTCTTTTTTGAATGCATTGTTCATTAGAGTGCGTCTGTTTCGCCACTTGGATTTATCTACTTCGGTAAGCAGACCAAAACCCAGAAAGCGTTCACCAAGGGGAAAAGCGCCAATGCCTTTTTTGGGAAAGTCTTCTTGGATCAGGGCAGTCTTGACAGCAGTCTCATCGTTAATGACCACAATTATTTTGTCCAAAATCTGGTATTTGAACACTGGTCCGTAGATTTTGAACCATTGCAAGTGCAGTTCTTGTAGGATTTTTTTGGACGAAACGTGCTCAATAATGTCAAAGTATTGACCAAAATAGAAGCCAATGATTCCTTTGGAGCGAGGACCTGGCAAATGGCGGTATTTGCGCCGAACAAGATATAACCTTATGGAATGGTAAGAAAATGCTCCAAGCAAAATAGCCGATAGACTTAGTAAAATTTTCATTATTTAATTTTTGTTTATTCATATAAAAATTTTCTAAAATTAAAATTTTCATTTTGAATATTATAATTTTGAATGCTTGATTTATTTTGGGAATTAAAATATTTATTGTTCCACTTAAAATTTGATGGAAATTTGAGCAAATCTATGCATGAATGATCAATTTATGAATCGATTGGGTTCAGAGTCCTTTAATGTGTGCCGAAATTGGCTAAACTTAAAAATGTAATTTTGCGAATTTTAGAGTTTTTTGAATAAAAATACTTTAACAATTTCAAATTTAATTCTTAGCATTTCTAATAATGGAATATATTTTCGTCAGTACCAAAAATAATCATTAAAAAGTAACAAAATAAGAAATTAATTGATTTAATTGATTTGTTACCCAGACTTTAAGCATTCACTTACTTGATGATCAACTCGTGTTTAAATCATACATATGTCACTGTCAATTTGTTTGGCAATTTGTAAAATGACATGTTAATATATAAACTTTGTATTTTGTAAATTGCCAAAAGTTTCTTGGCAAATTATTAAATAAATAAAAGAATTTAAAAAAACTAAATTTATTATTTGAAATCAATAAAAACTTTAATAAAAAAAATACAACAATTAATAAAAAATTAAACAAATTCAAATTCACGTTTTAGTCACAATTCTTACATTGAAACATTTTTGCATGACATTTGGAACTACATTTTAACTCTGCTTTACGACAGGAGCATCTCATCGTTGCACACTCTCCAGTACAAGAGCATTTTAAAAAGCCTTGCCTGTGACCTACTGAGAGAAGTCTTACTGCTTCTCTTGCGCTAACTTTAATAAAATCCCCCTTTTTATCTTTTGGTATGAATTCTTGATTGAATTCAGTAACTAAATTAGTTTTTTCGATACAATTGCATGATACAAAAGTATCAAGAACACCTGCTCTACAACCTAACTTAAAAAGATCGTTTTTTACCTCTAAAATAATACATAAAATATTTTGAGCATCGGCAATACCACGGTCAACGTCGTCAGTTCTAAACAAAACTAAATCTCCTTCTTTGAAAGAATTTATTTTTTTTTTATTTTTCTTCAACATTTTTTGAACCGATTTTTCTTGACCATCTTTGACATACCTTTATTTTTTTCGAGCGTTGCTTAACTAAATCATCAGAATTTTCTTCATCATCTTGACACTCAGTCTCAGGTTCTGGTATTTTTCTTTTGTTGCTTGATAATTCATCACGAATTTTCAACAATTCGTTTGAAACAACATCATCACAATATGAATCATTGTCATCATCATCATCAATTTCGAGGAGCTCCAAAAATACCAAAAATATCAATTACAGTCAATCCTCCGTATAACGAGACCCTATATAACGAGAAACCCTTTATAACGAGCAACTTGGTTAGAACAGATTACGAGCTATAGAAAAAGATATAAAAATTAATTCGATATAACGAGTTTCGATATAACGAAAACTTGATATAACGAGCTTATAATGAAATACCGCTTAATCATTTTCTTAAGAATAAAAACTTCCTATAACGAGCTTGAACAAAATAAATTTTTTCACACTTTTTATATAAAAAAAAATAAAAATAAAACAATTAACTTATCTTCAAGAATAACTATAAATCACCAGAAAACATTTCCTATCTAATTGTTTATAAAAAATGTCCAATCTTAATCAAAAAAAAAGAAAGTGTATTTCACTTGAAACAAAAGTTGTAATAATAAAAAAACATTGCGAACAAAAAATCGCTTTTTAAAATGAATTTAATTATATATCTTCGTTTGAAAAAAAGTTAAACTTTGACAAATATGCTTATGTTTCAATCGACTCAAATTTTCCTGCACGCGGCTTATTATCAGATGTTGAGATCATCAGTTCAGTTTACAATACAGCACAAAATGGTGACAGTGATTCTGATGTCGAAGAAATCGAAAAACCTAAAAAACCTGTTATAAGCTCAAAAGAAGCTATCGATAAAATTAATGATTTAAAAGATTTTTTTTTGAATAAAAACCAAGATTTCTCAAAAATAGTTGATTTTTTGTTTAATATTGAAAATGTTGTGATTGAAAAATGTAATACCAAACAAACATCTATTAAAGATTTTGTAAAAAAACAATAATTTTGTATTTTTTTTCCTTTTTTATTTATTTTTTTACCAATAAACATTTTACAAAAAAAAATTTTTTTGCCCATCTTTTTCAATGCAATTTCGATATAACGAGCAACGAAATTTCCGCCCAACTTGCTCGTTATATCGAGGATTGACTGTAATGCCCTAGCAATTTCCATTGCTGTTTTTGATTTTAAAGGTCTTAACCAACATACCTTTAAAAAATGATCTTGGGCATTTAGAATCCAACAATACTCTCCGTCAGGCACTGTTCTAAAATCAACTAAATCGATTTGGATTCTTTCGTCTAATTGATTTGATCGAATAGGTTTGACTATTAGACCATTATTTCGAATTCGTTTACGTTTTAGCTGATATTCTTCGGAATGGTCTAAAAACATTTCGATTACGTTACGGCTAATGTTTGCGTAGTACTTGCGTGCCTTCGCTTTCACTCTTTAATAAAAATTTAAAATTAGCTGGTTAAAACTTGAAAATTACATTAAAAAAAATTAAAGCCATAAAAGACCTAAATTCTTACTTATATGCATTTTTTCATATTTTATGTGATAGCCGAACAAAAATTTATCTTTGTTAATTTTTCAAAATCTCTTCGAGTTTTTTATTATTTATTTTGAATGGAAAGATGTGATCAATTGTGGTATCTTAATAGTTATACATTAAGAAAATGGTATCTTTATTTTGGTAACTTTCAAATATAACACCAGGGGTATAAATAAAAGATACATTTTTGTTTTTGCGGGGTTTTTCTTGTGGGTGGATCAAATAAACTATTAAACAAGCTTAGTCTTTAAATACTATAATCAATATTTGATTTTAAACCTCATCATATTATCTATCTGAAAATAAATTAAAGGCATATTGTTCCTGAAACCATGCTCGAAACATCAAGATGCTGTGACGGGGACTTATTAATAAAATTATTAATAAGAGATTAGTTTCTATATTTCTTTATTATTTAAAGTTAAGACGAAGTGAAGTCTTAAACTTCACTTCTATTTATATTAGAAGGGAGGACCGGGTCTTACATCCCTCGCCCTTTTAAGGAGTCCAAAAGGGACACCAACTTCCTTCCACCACAACAAAAGGAAATAAACAACAACAAAAAAATAAAAATTATGCAAAAATAAAAAAAATTTTAACTAGCTTGCTCTTTTTTTTTTTTTTTTTTTCAACAACACCAACATGAAAAAAATGAAAATGATCAAAACTTGAAAAAAAACAAAACTTCTTGAAAAAACAAAAACTTGAAAATAAACAACAACAACCAAAATTAACTAAAAATTTTTTTTTTTTTTTTTTTTTTTTTTTTTAACTTGAAACTTAAACTTTTGAGGCCATTAAATCCTCATGTTTCTTGACCGATCTTGTCATGTGAGTCTTTAACCCACTCTGACTTTTACATACTTGACCACAAATTTCACATTTAAATTCGTCTTTATTTTTATCTAATATCGTTGTATTAGTATCTTGAAAATCAGTTGATTCATCTTCTGTCAACTCCTGATTTTCTACCTCTAATTCGACCATACTATCTTCCTTATCCTCTTGATCTTGATCTTCTTTTTCTTGTTCCTGCTCGTTTAGAACTTGATCATTAACTATAGGTACACCACTCTGTATCTCTATGTCATCTAACACACCTGCTTGATTAGCTTCTTGATCAGCATTAGTTGGATTTTTAGCTTCTTTTAGCCTCCTAACTATTAATGCAGTCTGAGACCTCTTTTGTCTCCAATCATCGTCTAATTGTTCTTGATTAAAATTTTCCAAATTTTTCACCGAACGTCTCATATTGTACTTGACCATACGATCATAATGAACTACCTGAATTTTTTGATTCTCTGTGTTTACAATTTCATAATTGCACTCATTTATTTTCTTCTTGATTACAAAAGGACCCATGTATTTTGGCTCGAAGCTTCTTACATGTCCTACCACTTGACGAGAATTAATTAACAAGACAAAGTCTCCAATTTCAAAAATAACTTTGTTGCTTGAATTCTTATCAAATTGTTTCTTCTGTGATGTTTGCGCTTGATTAATATTCTTGACAATATTCTCTGTCAATTCTTTTTCCTTAATACTTAACTCTGGAGTATTAATTTCTAAAGCCCTATCGTTACTTGAAGGTAAAATTTTCTTGAATACGACCTGATTTGGTGCATACCCTGTTGAGCTATGTATGTTGTTGTTGTATGCAAAAACAACGTCACTTAACACCAAATCCCAATTGTCATGTTGACTATTCACATACGCACACAACATTTGCTTGATTGTCTTAATTGTTCGTTCCACCAATCCATTACATTGTGGATGATACCCTGTTGTTCTCAATTTCTTTATGCTATACTCTTGACAAAATCCCTTGAAAATATTTGCCTCAAAATTTCTACCTTGATCGGTTAACCATGATAATGGTGTTCCGAATTTGTTGATTACGTCTTCCTTTAAAAACATCACTGTAATCTCAGCTGTATAACTTGGGACAGCCTTGGCAACGACAAACTTTGAAAAGTGGTCAATTGCAATAATAATAAATCTGTTGCTTCTTATTGTCATCTTTAACGGACCTGCAACATCGACACAAATTAAATCCCAAATTTTGTTCACTTTGATTGATACTAAAGGGTGTTTGTTGCCCTTTTTTGTTGATAGCTTGAATTTTTGGCACGTGTCACATGATTTACAATAATCATAGACAAATGACTTGATACCAGGCCAACTAAACCTTGATTCTAAACTTCTAAAAGTCTTCTCGAATCCTAAATGACCTGACGTAATTGCATCATGGTATAAGCTGCAAATTTGTAATTGCTTGTGCTTCGGAACAATTACCAAATTTGTGCCGGCTTTACCCTTGAGGTAGAGTGTACCTCTTTCAATTATTAATTGGTCTTGATTTGCCTTCCAATAACTCGCATTTTCCACATCTTGAAAATCGATTTTGTCTCCTGTTTTGATTGCTAACTTGACTACGGCTATTTCTCTGTCCATTTCTTGCTCAAATTCCCAATCAATGTTTATATTAAAATCGAGTGCATTCACATCGTGCTCGACTTTTAATATTTCAATACTATTAACTCCTTCTTGAGTTATTCTTGATAATATATCAGCTGTATTATTCTGCTTCCCTGGACAATACACAATTGAATAATCTAACTCTTGAAGTTTTAACAACAATTTGTATAACCGACCATTCGGTTCTTTTGACTTGACCAAAGTACTTAGCGGTTTATGGTCGGTAAAAAATTTTATGTGTCTCCCATAAATATATGCTTGAAAATGCCTTGAAGCCCAAACTATTGCTAGCATCTCTCTCTCGCTAGTCGAATAGTTCCGTTCACTTACATTTAATTGTCTGCTACCGTAGGCAACCGGATGAATCTTGACATTCACCATTTGAGTTAAAACTGCTCCAATACCAACACCTGAAGCATCTGTATAAATTGCAAAATCTTTCTTGAAATCTGGATAAACCAACACTGGTGCCTTGACCAATTGCTCTTTAAGCCTCTCAAAAGCTTCTTGAGTCTCACTTGTCCACTGGAAAATCATTTTAGCTTTTGTAAGCTCAAACAAACATGCGGCAGTTGTACTAAACTCAGGAATGAATCGACGGTAATACGACATCATCCCTAAAAAACGCTTTATATCGTCCTTATTCTTTGGAGCTTCCATTTTTGAAATCACTTGTGTCTTAGCTTGATCTGGTTTTAACCCACTACTTGTTATACAGTAACCTAAATAATTCACTTGACTCATTCCAAAACAACACTTTGATGGCTTTAACTTAAGATTAGCACTTTTAAACCTTGATAAGATCAAATCTAGACGATACAAATGTGATGCAAAATCCCTTGAATAGACCATCACATCGTCTAAATACACCAAACAATATTTCCATGTGAGATTCCGAAGGAGGGTGTCCATGAGTCTCTGGAATGTAGACGGCGCATTACATAGACCAAACGGCATAACGCTGAAATGATACAGCTTATTATTGGCTATGAATGCTGTCTTCTCTTTATCGTCACGAGCTAGTGGTATTTGCCAATATCCACTAGCTAGATCTAGCGTACTAAAAAATTTTGAACCACCCAACGCGTCTATCGTGTCATCTATACGCGGCAACGGATATGAATCCTCTATTGTAACTTGATTTAATTTTCTAAAATCTATGCAAAATCTAAATTCTTGCTTTTGTCCATCTTGAACCTTCTTCTTGACCAATATAATTGGACTAGACCAAGGACTATGACTTTCTTCTATAACCTTGCTCCTTAACATTTGCTTTATTTGTCGATCTACCTCCTCTTGTGCTGCTTGAGGTAATCTATACGCTCTTTGCCTTAACGGTGTCGCATCACCCGTATTTATTTTATGCTCTGTACCATTTGAATTTCCCATCTCGAATTCTGACCACTGGAATACATCCACATACTTTAGTATTAATTTTACTAAATCATTTCGATCCTTGATCGATAGCTCTTGATTAATTTTAATTTTTGAAAAATCTATTTTCATCGCTTGTTCAGATGACTTCTTTACATCTTGAACATCTTCTGCTTGATCATCCACGACCTCAGCTTCGTTTACTACTCCGATTACCGTTCCATTTTCTATAACCGTATCGTTATTGGACGCATTTAAAACGCTAACATATATTGTACCATCATCTTGAACATTTCCAACACTATTTGCCCACACAACACCTCTTGATAAATCACTTATCGACGGCGACTTAGGTTCAAACATCAACCCTTTTGATTTGTCTACACAATCAATCTTGACTTTAACCAAATTTTCTGAACTCGCTTTAACACATACTTTACCATCTAGTTTTATTATTTTTGAATACGGTTTCGCTTCTTCGACTTGATTTGAAATATAATTCAACCGAAATTCATCATCATTGTCTTTGATTGATATCTGGCACTTCTCAAAGTCGAAATTTGCTTTGAATTTCTTGAGAAAGTCGATACCCAATATACCAGTTTCTGACACATTTGCGAAAATAAAATCATGATTTCCGACCCATTCGTTGATTCTCAATTTTACTTGGCCAGTTGCACACTTGATTTTCTCTGTCTTACGAGCTGATCTTATTGTTAAGTCGGCTCGCTTAAGATCCCATCCATCCACTTGACCATAATTATTTAAAAATTGCTCTACTTGATTAGCCATATCTTTTGGTAATCTATCCGGACTTATAAAGGACGCTGTTGCTCCTGAATCAACTAACATGTTCATCGGTATGTCTTGATTGTTTACTTCTAACACTGCACTAACTCTGACCAGATTTGACGCTTGATTATGAGTACAATTTTGCACATAAATTGTATTTGTTGTCTCCTCAAGACTTTCATAATCCTCTAACTCATCTAACTCAGCATCAATTGTATAACTTTTAGCGAATTTTGGATAGCTTCTTGATTGATTGCTTCGGTATTTGTTATTATTACTATAACTACTACTACTACCCTTGTTGTACCTCTCTTGATTAAACTCGGTACGCTTGCTTGATGTTGGATATTCACTCGCTTTACTATAACGCTTAAAACTATTCTCATTCGATTCCTTTCTTGAATATTGATTAATTCTTGATAAACAATCCACGCTCTTGTGACCAAACTTGCCACAAAAATTGCAACTACCATTAAATTTAAAAACTTTTGGATTACTGAATTTAGACTCTCTATGTTCCATTTTGTTAATATCCATTGGCTCCTGCTTAATTTGTTGGAAATGTCCTGTGTACATTTCCTTATAATCGACAGACTTGTCGAACACACTTACAATATCGGACCAACTTTTATCCGATTGTAACTCAAGGAAACTCTTGATGTGACTTGGCACTGTTGAAACTAATCTTGACATCAACATTCTTGATCTACCATTTAACTCTAACCCAGGCATACCCTTATCTAGTAGCCTTTCTATATCATGACAAAAATCTCCGATTTTCTCATCTTGCTTCAATTGTCTTGAATAAAACAAATTTAAATAATACTCGGGTGACTTTATGCATTTCCCTTTTAGCGTATCTAATATCTTCTTGATATCTTCCTTATCAGCTGCTTGCATTTGGTCAAAAGCCTTCTTTGCTTTACCAACTAAACAAAACTCAATTGCTTCTGCTTGCTTCTTAATATCCCATCCGTATATTATGCAATCATACTTGAATGCTGACACAAAATCGTCATAACATCCACTTTCTCCATCATAAGCTAAATTGTTACCCATACCACGTTTCAACATCTTACTGGCTTTGTATTCCATTTACTAAGCTAAACTTATCTTCTAATCACAACTTGATTTTGACTTTTGCTTAACAAAAATCACTAAGCTTGACAACTTTTCACAGCACGACTTGATTTTCTATCTAAAATCACTAATGCTTGAACACAATTTCAAACTGACTTGATTTTTCCTTCTTAAACACAAATAATCACAATGATCACACTTATTTCTTTTGAATATCTTCTCTTTAAGTTCTATTCCTTTCCACTAAGCTCTTACACGCTTTTTCTAATTCAATTGTTTCTAACTTTATTCTTTACACAATAAGAATTACACTCGATTTAAAATTTCTCTCGATGTAACAACGAAGAAATCTTTATTTTTTTTCTTTCTTTCTCTCTTTGACACCCTATTACTTAACACTGCAACACAATTTGCATGCAACTTAATTTCTACTACTATTTTCTACTGTTCTCTATTAACAACACGCTTCTTTACCAAAACTTGATTTTAGCACACACTTGAATCTTAACAAGCTTGATTCTTAACTCTTGACTAGCTTACACAATTTAAAGCTTAACCGCTATCACCAATGTGACGGGGACTTATTAATAAAATTATTAATAAGAGATTAGTTTCTATATTTCTTTATTATTTAAAGTTAAGACGAAGTGAAGTCTTAAACTTCACTTCTATTTATATTAGAAGGGAGGACCGGGTCTTACAATGCGCTCAAGCCGCACTGGTCTTGGACAAATATGGTTTAGAAGTGCTAGGTATTTGTGAAAGTCGATGGACAGGGTCAGACCAAATAAACAACGATACAAGGACTTCCTGAATTCTGGATCTTAAAACACAAGACAACACGGTGTAAGGACAATGATTTCAAAGCAAGAGACGGTTGCAATGATGGAATGGGAGCCAACAAACAAAAGACTTAAAGGAAAAAATTGTAGCATGTTCATCCCAGTGAATTGAATAAAGCATTTTTATTTAAAGACATCATTGTCAAAATAATTGCAGATGATACAACATTAAGTTTCTCAAATAAAGTTCTTGAAACAGTTTTAAAGAGTCTAAATTTTACAATTAATAATTTAAATGATTTGTGTAACTTTAATAAGATGGATATAAACCAGAGTTGCTTAAAAATCAAGTCTCGAGTCATGTCCAAGTCTGGACTTTTATATCAAAAGTCCAAGTAAAAGACTATTATTTATTTTTTGTTATTTTGAAGTCCACAATTGGACTTTAATTTTAGTGACTTTGACTTTAACTAGGCCGCCACAATAACTACCTGGAACGGTAAAAAATTCATGTTGTCCGGACTTTTAAAATAAAAAAATTTTAAATTAAATCTGCTAAGGTGGTCATGGCTTCTTAATTGAGATATTTCCTGACAACAAAAGCATTTTTTACAAACTTCATTGGCCTTTAGTTATTCACATTTTGAAAAAAGATTTAAATATTTAAAATTTTTAGATAATTTTCATTTTAATCCAGTTTCCCTGAGTTTTCAAAAAAAAATACATTTTTGTAAAACTTTCTATTTCGGCAAAAATTTTTTTATGTCTGACTAAGATTAATTTTTGATTTTAGCCTCTTCTTTAAATAATTTGTAATTTGGTATTCCAAAATTGAGCTCATAAAATTAAAATTCCTTACACTAAAAAGCCCGATATATTTTATACTTCTAAGGCCCGTCGGTGTCAAATTGACACTTTTTAAAGAAAGATCTAAATTAAACATTTTATTTTATTTTATTGCAAACAAAATGACTAAATATAATAAAATAAAGAAAAATATAAAATTTCAAAATTTGTCTTATAAATATTTTGGCCTTTGCATACAACTAAGCTGAAAATTATCATGTTCTAAAAATTTAGATAAAAAAAATTGTTTGGCAAAAAAATTTTAAATTAAAGTCTTTTTCCTTCTTCGTAACAAATTTTGCAAATTGAGCTAACAACTGTCTCTTCAATACAAGTGCTACAAGCTACTTTTTCACATAAACAACAGGTAAGCTTTGATTTGTGCTGATTACATTTTCTAATCTGGCATTTTTTCTAACATCCAATTTAGCCTTTTTTGATGATCCCGTAGTTGAAGCTGAATCAGTATTTGCTGGACATTTCTTAGATGGGGTTGTTGGTAATTTAGGTGTAGTAGCCTGACTTTGACTTTGCATGACTTCACCTAAAATGTCTTGGTCGTGACCAATCAAGCATAATATTTCATTGAAACTAATCTTCTTCTTAAGTGATAACTCTTCACCATTTTTTAGCTTGGTCCATATAACACCACTTTTACTAGTCTTGTCAAGATTTGGATCAAATCCCTCAGTGGCGTCTATAGCCTCTTGAGTATGTTGTCCTATATCATCAATCTCTTCATCTTCTTCAGGTCCATCATCAAACAAAGGGTCATTTTCGGTTGATTCACCATCAAAATCATCATTTACATAAGTCCAAAAAATCAGCATCATCTTCATCTGAGGCTACCAACTGAGTGTCATCAGCATTTCTCATGATTTCAAGGGCTTTTTGGACGGCTTGTCTTTTAATCATTTTCAATTTTAGATTAATTTTATTGTAAATTAATTTATTTATAATGTTTACGCAATTATGAGTCAATAGTGTCGAAAAGTGGAGCTATTTATGCTTTAATTTCAAAAAGTGTCAAAATGACACCGCCGGGACTTTAATTATATTTTAAATAAAATTATTTTTATGTTGAAAATTTGAGTACTAATAATTCGAAACAATTTTTATTCAATAATTAATTAAACAATTCATAACATTCTTCATTTATAACAAAAAAGGGAACCTTGAAAATAAGATAAATAAATACACTAACGAACTAGAACAATGGCTTATTAAATGGAAAATGAAGATATCAGTTGAAAAGTCGTGTTCTGTAATCTTTTCTAGGTACAAAAAAGAGAGTGAAAATCTAAACTTAAAAATTTGTGGAAACAGAATAGTGAGCCAAAAAGAAATCAAGTTTCTTGGCATTAAATTTGATTCTAAGTTAAACTTTAATAAACTGGTAGACAAAATTAAAGAACGCTGCAATAAAAGGCTAAATATTATTAAGATATTGTCAAATACAAAATGGGGTCTTACTCAAAACACACTAGGAAATTTATATAAAACTTTAGTCGGATCAATTTTAGACTATTCTTTTCCTTGCTTAAATTCATTTTCTGAAAATAATATCAAAAAACTACAAGCAATTCAGAATACAGCAGTCAGATCTATCCTTAAGTTAAAATATGATACTCCCTCCAACATGTTGCATCATGAGGCTTTTAATAAACTTAAATTACTAACAGTCTCGAATCGGCTTTTTGAGTTGAGTGAGAGATATGTTGGAACAGGACTGAGTCATTCTACTCCATTGGTGGTCAGACTAGTGGATGAATACAAACAAGGCTTCGAATCAAGATATATTGATTACCTTACCTAATTGTGTAATTGCTACCTTACTATTTCCTCTTTTTTTCATGAAGCTTCAACTATGTAAACTTCTGTCACATGTTACAACCTATTTCAATATATGTATTTTAAACTTTCTTTAATTTTTTTTTCTAGCTGATTTACTTTATTTTTATTTTATCTTATTTTATTAACTCTATTTTTTTTTTTTTTTTTTTTTTTATACTTTATTCTCAAGGAGCTCTAGCTCGGTACAGAAAACAAATAAATAAAAAAATAAATAACAAAATTTTATGATGGATTTTTAGTTAATTTTCCTTTGGTAAAATCAAGTATTTGATTTATATCTAGACACTCTCCAAATCCAATGCCATATCCATGCTTAAGACCATTTGGATTTGACGGACTAACAAAATCTAAATCCGGCTCTTTTCTCAAGCATTTGTCAATGTCCACTCCACTGAAAAAAGCAACTGACTTGAAGAAAAAAAATTATTTTTTTTTTAAATAAAGAGTATTTTTACCATTGGTAAATCATCAAAGCCCATTTTGTAAGAAAAAATTGCTCTTGTGTACAAATTGGTCAATTGCAGTGCTAAAGCAGCTCTGTGTCTGAATCAAAATAAAGTTGGATTAAAATTTTTTTCTCTTTTTTATTTAGGAACTTTTACTTGTCATTCTCTTTGACAATGTATCTAACCTCGTCATGAATGCTGATTGAGAACCTAGCTTCGATGTCATACTTTTCGATGAGCCAGTTCATGCACACCAGCATTATATGAAGATAATCGACTGCAGAACTCTGCACCACCCAATTTATCCTCGAAGTAATAAACTAGAAAAAAAATTTAATAAAATTTAATCTTTGTTTTTTTTTTTTATTAAACTAACATTTTTATCAACCACATCAGGTTCAAGAGCCTGACTAATTCTTGCCTCTAAGACGGGTGTTTTGGGCTTTTGGGAGACTGCGATTTCTTCCAATTTGTTAAACATGTCCGATTCAGTGCCGCCAGACCATTTTCCTGCATTTACATCTTCATCTGAATCGTTGGACATCTCATTCAGCTGCTTTCTCAACATTTCATCCTGATATTTTTTCTTTTGTTTGTTGCGATTTCCTTTTGTTTCACTGTAAAGCTTGGAAGATTTGATCAGAGCCTCTTTTTCGCTCATATTGGGATTAAACTGCATCAAAAGCTTCTGGGTAAACTTTTTGCCCGCTCCGTAAATTCGACCATAGTTAAAAACTTTTGCTTGATCTCGACTGATTCCGATAATTGAAGCAGTCTTGCTATGCATGTCGGTGCCGTCCGATTTTTTACCTTGCAAATTCATCTTAAAATAAAATTTTCTTATAAAAGTATATCATATTTTTTAGCTAATAATAAATTTGACCAAGTTAGTAATTAAACACTCAAAAGCAAACATTATGACCACTTTCTATGAGCTTTTTATGGTAGTGTGCACATTGAAGTTATTATTTAAAAAATAATATGAAAATTTTTTAAAAGAGTTAAATTTAAATTCAATTTTTTGAATTTTTTCTCAAAATCTGATCTCTTGATGGGTCAGGATTAAAATACCATAATAAAAGATTAAAAAACATATATTCTGTGAATGACACATAAACTTAAATTTATTTATCATAAAAGATTATTAACACATAAAATGATTCAATTAAAATGTTACAAACACATAAATTTTATTTTTAATAAAAAAAAATTAAGTCTGATTTTTATCCAAAATGTTAATAGCACATATTTTTTTCCAAACTTTATACAAAAAAGTGACAAACACATAAAATTATTAAAAAAAATTAAATTTTTAAATTAGTCTCAACTTTAACTAGCTTTTCAAATATTTCAAATACTGGAAGTAAATTAAATTTTTTTCTATCTGTAAAATGAGCCTTAATTTTGTTATTATATGAACATTTTTAAGCAACTGTTTACTGGTAATGCCTAAATGAAAATGATTATTTTCGTCACGGAAATGATTTTAAGAAAAATTCGAGTTCGACTTCGGACTTGAGTTGGGTCAAAAAAATCCATTCGATTTTTTTTCTCATTTTTGTCTAAAATATATGTGTTTTTAACAGATAAGAATTTTATTATTTTTGGAAATAAATTAAATTATGTGTTGGTAACAGAAAATATTCCAAGGTTTTTTCACAATTAACCGTTTTCGACATAGGTTCAATCTAACTGTCGCTATTCCTTTAATTATATTTAAAATTTTTTGAGCCATTTTTCTTTAATTTCATTCTTAAATTTTAAGGGGAATTAAGGAAAAATTGTGTTAAATACTGCCATCGAAGTTATTAACTTCAAATTTGAATTTAACTAATTTGTATTTTGAAAAATAATAACTTTAAGCGAGTTTGATTATGGTATCTTTTGAAAACTAACAAATAAGATTTGAACAATAATCAATATATGGCAAAAAAATGCCTTAAAAAGCTGAATTTCGGCATTGTGAAATTTCATACAAAACTTCCAATATAAAAATAAAAAAATTTTAAACTTTTGTTCTAAATGTCACTAACTTGTTCTGTAAATGAAACAATAAAAGTATTAAAAATAAAACGCAATTAATTTGCACAGATTTTGCAGACTTTCACAGAAGGGGAAACAATAGTTGTTTCACTTTGTTTCATTTACAGAACAAGTTTTTGACATTTAGAACAAAAGTTAGAAAATTTTTATATTTTTTTATTGGAAGTTTTGTATAAAATTTCACAATTCTCTGAATTTTAGCAGAAGTAGACAGGTTGAAAAGTTTAATACTACTTAAAAGCTTATTTGACTTAATAGCTAATTATTAAATAGAAATATTTATTATAAGACCAATTCTTTCCAATTGAATAGCATTTTTAGACAATATTTAGTAAACGCTTTCCTTTAACTCGTCTAAAAAATTTCATTTAAATTTTAATCCAAAAATTGTTTAATTTTTATAAGCTCAAAATGAATCCAGTATCTTATCTTTATGAATGATCTGCCTTTTTTCAAAAGAAATTTAATATCAAAATGTTTGCTAATGACACAACCATCAGTTTTTCTGACGAGAAGTAAGAGACTGTATTAGTTTATTTTTACACGTCAAATAATATTCTAAATGATTAGTGTTTATTTAATGAGGTTAATATAAATTGGTCGAAAACTTTAAGGATGTTTTTCACTAGAAGATACACTGACGATTACTCAAGAAAGATTTACTCATGAAATTAAAGCTATAATTTAAGGAAAAGCGATATCCTGATTGAACCAATGGCAAAATCTAATAGTGTTGAAAAAAAGTTGTTTTTTTTTTATTAAAAATTGATTAAAAGCTTTTTCAACAAATTTAAATAAAAATTCATAATTTTAAATTTTTTCCACTGAAGGCCACAAAATAAAGTTTCTTTGGATATTTTTTAACAAAAATGATTCATTATGTCCATCAATTAATGGACTGACAAAAAAAATTAAATTTTACTGACAACAAAAAAACTAAATCCACTGACAAAAAACCACATTTGATGACAAATAAACTAATCAAGTGACAAATAAATTAATTGATAACCCTGGAATCTCATCATCAAGCTAGAGTCAACTATGAGACAACGTCACAATTTTAGTTCATTTCTTACAATCTTAGAGAATGACATTATTGAACGTTGGTCAAGGGATAGACATCCTGATAACGTAAATCGCCCAAATTTTTACACTGATTTTAATTGCGATCTTCAATTGTATACTGCCGCTTTTCAATGAAACAGCTATATAAAAACTGAACATATTATCAAAATCTCTTTCTCTAATGGTCGAATTTTTTATAGCCATCTAGATCTTAATCTCAAGTTGACTCAAGAAACAGTTGACGACTATATTTCTAAAAAACAAAATTTTCTTGGTGTACATTTAGTGACTATTCTCAATTTTGGCAGATTCACGAGACCAATCTTTGCTCCGATGATTGGAAAAAAAGTAAATGTAATTGTAGAGAATTTGCTAAAAACTACATCTGCATTCATGTTCTTGGCCTTGCATACCGTTACAAGCTTTGCATTTTACCAGAAGTTAAAACTTTTTCAATTGGTCAGAAACGCAAAAGAGGAATACCAAAAAGTAGCTGTCGAGCAAGAGCCTACTATCGAATCAATAGTCGTTCAGAAAGCATATGTTGCTGAAGCAACAGTCGTTGATGTGGATTTACCAAAGATGAGGAAGTCCAAAGAAATTAACAACTCAAGTGAAAAAACCAAGAAAAAATTAATTATTTTTATTTTTTTATATTTTATCCAAATTAATTTTTTTGTTAGGCAATTAATTCATTTTGTCATTTAAATAAACATTTTTGTCACTAAAATTAGTTTATTTTGTCTATAAAATAGATTTAATTTTTTCAGTGCAAAATTATTAAAAAGTCATCTCAACAAATATGTTTGTCAGCCGTTTAGATTTTTTTATCAGAATAATTAGTTTTTTAAAGTCAGCTAAAATATATTAAATCAGTTATTTAGTCATCTTATAAAATTTGAATTTGTCACCCCCAAAAAATTTAAGCCTTCATTATTCTCAAACTTTATTCTAATATTTATTCGATTCTTGACTTTTTATCATTACCAAAAATTTTCTGATAATTTAATTAATATTGGGTATAATTTACTAATTGTATGGTATTTTATCATTATGGCTTCTATTTTGTGCGCCCAAATAAAAATGAGTGCACAGAGAAAGCAGAAATAGAGGCCTATTTTGGTGATGCATTCCGAAAAGCTTTTTAAAAAAAAGCAAAAAGAAAAGGAGACCAATTTAAATTTGGAAAAAAAAAATAAATTTTGAGAAACAAACCCATCCGAGAGGAGTTGAACCATGTATTTTGTATTCAGAATCTCCCAAGGTGGCAGCTATCCACAACTCTTGAGAGTCAACATCAGCTCCGACCAAATAATAGCCATCGGGCGATTGAATCATAGCTTTTAATTCACTACCAATGCGATCTTTCTTAAATTCAGAATTAATAAAAAAAAATTTGAGCAAATTTTTTAAAATTTACTGAATAATTAGTCGCTGTTAACCAAGTAGGCTCAACAGCTCTTCTTGTTACTGTTCCACTTACCACTGAGATGGGCAAAATAGCACCTGTGTCATTATAAAAAATGGCTTTTTGGTCCCTAGAAAAAAAAATTTCTTTAAAATAAATTTTTATTACCACCTTAATTTTTTACCTAATTCTTTTTTGGTTCATCTCCCAATACGATATTTGAGTGTGAATTTTGAGAGCTAGACCAGCTGCTTTTTCTGGTATTGAACTAATTACACCTTGGTTTATTTTGGATAAAAATGACTTGGCTAACGGATTGCCAACGTTGAATTTTTCTCCATTCTTTCACAAAATAATTATATTTTAAATAGAGTGGAAAATTTTAGATAAATTTAGTAAATACTTTGTGTGGAATTTTTTGGAACACATAGGACGTCTTGCCAAGTTTCACTTCACTCAATTGAGTCTTTTTTTTATTTTTTTTATCACTTTCGGGCTCAGCTAAAATAAATTAAATAAAAAAAATAAAAGCAAAAAAAAATTTTTAAATTATACTAAAGCTGTTTTTTTCGACTAGATATCCCCAAGCTGATTTCTTTAAATAATTCATCGGATAACCATTCCAAGTCAGTCGGAGAAGATACGGAGTTGATCTGGTCTTGGTTGAAATTAAACTCGGACCAGGCTGCCAATTGGTCTCAGTAAACCTGGAGCACAGATCACGGTACCAACTAAAATGTAATGAATTTTTAACACAATATTTTTTTTCACTTAGATTTTATTAATTTTAGGCCACGAAATTTACTCTTAAATTTTTGAAAAATAAAATTAATTGATCAATTTTTGGAGACTAAACCTTGTTATAATTTTTACTTCCAAAGAATTAGTTGCTCAAAAGTTAGGATAAAATTTATTTTTTAAATGAAAAATTTTAAAATAAATTAGAAGATATTTATTTTTTATTTTCCCCAAAAGTAAAAATACTACAATTAAATTCTTTATTTTTTTCACAAAAAGTTTTCTTTAAAAAATATTTTAGAAAAATTTTAAAAATTCAAAATACACTTCAAACTTTTAAGATATCAAAATTTGTGATGAGATTTAGCCTTTAAGATAAAATAAATTTGAAAATAAAATTTGGCCTTTCTGAGAAAAAAATTGAAAAATAAATCTAAATAAAAAAAACATTTTGCATTTAAGAGAACCATTTTTATTAGGTAATTCTGCAAATAATCTTGCTGCCATTAAACCATTTTTTTGATATTTAAATCGTCTCAAAGCGATATTAACAACGATACTAAAGATTTAAAAAAATTCAAATTTCATTTGGAATTAAATCGATCCCCTCCTTAAATTGACTTTAATCCAAGTAAGTCTGCAGCGATTGCTTTTCAAAAAGGGAAAATAAAAGATAAGCTTGAACTAAAATTAAATGATTTGTCTATTTCGCAATCTGAGAACATTGAATATTTGGGGCTCCCAATTGGTGATGGAAAATTTGTTAATGATTTTGTTGAAGAAAAATGGAAAAAAGTGGAGAAGAGCTTCTACTTACTCTATGGACTGGGTTGTAAGTCAAAGATAACAAGCCCAGATTTAGTGGGCTTTTTGTACAAACAATTTTGCCAATCAATATTAGATTTCTGCTGATAAACTCAGTGAATTCGAAACAAGACAGAATTTGCTCCTAAAAAGAGCACTTGGTATCAAGAAATTAGCAAGATTCAGACCAATGTTAGAGGTCATAAAAGTAGAATCAATTGAGCAAATTTATTGGAAACGTAAGATCTTCTTTCTAAAACAACTTCGTCAAAGTGTTTTGTGTAATAGCCTTTTGTATACTTGCCCGATCATGCAAATGATCAGGGGATCATATATATATTTATTTATAAACTACTAAAAATTAGCTATAATATTGCAAAAAAAAATTTTTAAAATGAGACTTTCTGTGTCTGAACGAGAGGCTTTTCGAAAAACAGTCAAAAATATGATTTCACAAATGGCAAAATCCGACATTGTGGCGCACTTTACTAAGCAAGGAATCGCTCGAAGCACTATATATAATACGATCAACCGTATTCAAATTGGAGATCCGATCAAGGACAATAAGAGAACGGGTCGTCCAACTAGCTGGACAGCTGCAAGGAAGACAAAACTGAAGAGATTGACCAATAACCGAACTGGAGTGAGTCAAAGGCGTCTAGCAAGAAAATTTAATGTCCACCAGACAACAGTTGGCCGGCAGTTAACAAAAATGGATATTTCATATCGTAAACGTGAAAAAACACCAAAATATAGCGCCCTACAGCATGAGAAAGCCAAGAAATTGAGTAAAAAACTTTCAAATATGCTATATCGTTCACCATGTTCGCTTATTTTGGACGACGAAAAGTACTTTACTTTGGCGGGCGAAAACATGCCGGGAAATACTGGATATTACACAAATGACAAGTCTACTAGTCCGGAGAGTGTTCGGTTTGCTGGAAAAGAGAAGTTTCCAAAGAAGGTGCTTGTTTGGATAGCCATATCCATACCCGCCAAATGTCTCTCAAGCGCGCCCAATCAAAAATTTTTGGAGTTGTTTGAGTGAAAAAGTATACGAGGGAGGTTGGCAAGCCTCAACAGACCAACAGCTGATTAACCGGATTAAATTAAAGTTGAAAGAATTTGACTTAAATTTTGTGAAATCCCTTATGACGGGGGTCAAAGCAAAGCTCAGAAAAATCGGTCACGATGGAGTTTTTTCATTATTTAAAAATCATAATTCTATTGAAAAATAAATTCTTTACATCAGAAAAAAAACCAGAACTTAATATCATTTTTATTTTTTGAGATATTCGCTTTTAATTTTTGTCCATTTACTTATGCATCACCCGTTACAACAACTTAATTTTATTTTTTTTCTATTCTTTTTATTTGTGTGCCTATGAGGCTTAATTAAATAAATAAATAAATATTTATTTTTTAAAAACCTATCAAACAAAAGTTTTCCAAAAACAATTAATTATCTTAATGGTTCTGCTTGGATGAATAAAAATCTTTCAAAGAATAGTCACAATCAATATTTAATAACAAAATGTTCTTACTAATTCATCATAATGTTCTGCAAATGGAAAATATTGAAGAAAAATAAACAACCTTCAGAGAATTTAAAAATGAATAGTAATAAAATTATTTCTTGGATTTTGTTTTTAAAAAAATTTAATAAACATCGACTTAATCTTTAAAGTTGTTAATTTTTCAATTCTTCAATTAATTTAAATAACTTAAGTTTAAATCGGTCTTCCTTAAATTTACATTGTAATTTATTATTTAACATAAATATTTATTTTATTTAATAAATGGATTCAATTGATCAGCCTTAGAAAAATAAAAATTAAAAAAAAAAATTCTATTAAATCCAAAGAAAGAATTTAATAAAAACTGCTATAGCATAATTTCGTTTAGCTAAAATCAAAAAATAGTTAACTCCATTTTTTAGTTAGTACTGGTCAAGAGTATATGGTATTGGTAATTAATAATTTTTTTTGTCCAATTCAAGTAAAAAAAAAACTATTTTTAATTAAACAAAAAAGCATACTTTGGATATCCACATAAAAATGGTATATTTTTTGGAATGAATGCAGATGTGTTAAAAGCTTCTTTTGTCTTATTGTCAATATACAAATCTTTAAAATCACTGTCTATCTATTTTAGAAAAAAAGATCATTTACTTTTTCAAAATAGAAATAAATTAATTGGAAAAAAATTACTTCATTTTTTAATTTTAAAGTTGAAATTTTATAAAAAACGTTTTTGCTAAAATCTTGTTTGATTATTTTCAAAAAATTAGAATTTAAACTTTCAATGCTGTTTGCTGTTTTTTCTGTTAATTTTTTTGACAAAATGAATCTTTTCGAAGTCCAGTCCAATTGAGACAACCACGGGTCATATCTTGGAAAAAAAATTATTTTTTAATTAAAGCAAAAAAATTATGAACCTACTCAAATTGATCTTTAAATTTGCACGCTTCATTTGCGGACCGCTCAAGCAGCTTTTTGAGCACATTCTCTGAGTCGTTAAAAGCAGTGTCACAGCTTTGAATGTACTTGTTCCAATTTTTGTTAACAGGCAAATACATTGTGCCCATTTCAAGCATTCCAGCCAGCGTTGCTGGATGCTGAAATCTTTCCAAAAAAATCTCCAGCAGACGAGCAAAGACCTCAAATGTGGCTATGCTATCCGTGGCACAATATGTCATGAGCTTCTGGACAACAAAAAAATTTTAAATTTATCAAATTATGATCAAAATGTTTATTTATTTTGAAGCAAAATTGTAGAATTTAGACAAGCTTTGATTTAAAAACTTGAATGCATCTGACTTCTATGGAACTCTGGATCCAAATAATAAAAAATTTTATTACTTAAACTCTAACAGAACATTATAAAAACCTATTTCTAGAATTAATTTAGTAATTAAAAAGGCATGTTTTTTCGACAGTAACAAAATTTTTTTTTTTCGTCACAAAAATAATTATTTAAAAGTAACAAATTTAGAACAAACAAAATTATTTATCTTTTAACTAATTTATTTTAGTAGTAACTAATCAATTTATTATTAGTAACAGAAAAAAATTATTGTCAATTTCCAGGTTTTAATGAGTTTAACTTTCTAATTAACTCAATTTAACAAATAAATAATTTTCAACTTAAAAAAAGCTTTTTAAAATTTAACTCAGCTATTTTTTTTTTACAAAAAAATAAATAATTTTGAACTGTTCACAAAACAAACTTTTTATTAAATAAAATAAAATGAGTGAATCCGAGTCTAGTACTTCTGAACTGGTCATGAGGCAAACAGATAATCTCTGTGACGACACAGATCATGATAATGACATTGAAGATGTACCAGTAGCGAAAAAGAGACTGTGATAAATATTTATACATATGGAAGCCAAGAACTCATTCAGGAGTGAGTCTATTTCAAAAAATGCAAACTAAGTCACAGAAAGGTAGAAAAAGAATAGCGGTAGATTACAAGTTTAATTGATTTTTTTATTTTATTTTTCTATCTTTTTTTCACACTTTGATATTTTCTTTTGTTACTTTAAAAAAAAGATTTGTTTCTACTAAAAAGAATTTGTTTTTTATTTTATTTTATTTTGTTTTTTCTAATAATTATTTTTGTGACGAAAATAATATATTTAGTACTGAATAAAATTGATGCCATAAAAGAATTATCTAATTAATTTTATTCAAAAATTTTTAATCAAAAAGATAAGCCTTCGGGTACATTCTTTGTTTTTAAAATCAATAAAGGTTAGCTAACATTAGTGTTCATTTTTTTCAAATTTGGATCACTCTTGCTGGTTTTTTAAAATAATTTTTAATTGTTTAATTTTTTAGATAACTTTATTAAAAATTTTACAGAGATGAATTTTTGAGTTAAATTTTAAATAATTTTTTTTTTAAATATTAGTTGCCTAATTAAAAAGTAATTGAGATAGATGGTATTAACAGACTGATAAAGCTCGATGAAAGTGACATCTTTAGCATTTGGATACCTAAAAGAGAATAGAGAAAATAATGCAGATCTGCTAACATAAAAACGTTCTATCATAATAACCGAAAGAAACTATTATATAAGAAGAGAGTGCCCGAGAATTTCAATCTAACAATTGTTTTAAAAAATATTTAAAAAAATTAATTTTTTTTTAAACCTAAGTTTGGAATTGTAAAATTCAAATACAAAAAAAAGAAAATTTTTTCTATTTTGATAAATTAAAATTTACTGAAATAAAATATTCTTTAAAAAATACTGCAAAAAAGTGCAACATACTTTGTTGCACCTTTTTAATCTAAAATAAATTTTTACTTTTTTTTTTTTTATAGGAAATCAAATCAATAATCAATTAAAATCTTGTTTACGTTTTGTTTTTTGCCTTTTTTTTTTTTAAAGGAAAAAATAGTTTATATAACAAAGCTGCAACAAAGTATGTTGCACTCTTTTGCACACTCACAGTATTTTTTTAAAATATTTTATTTAATTTTAATTTATCAAAATAGAAAGAATTTTTGTTTTGCTTGTATTTGAATTTCACAATACCCCTAAGTTTGATACCAATTAAAAAAAATTAAATAACATAAAAATGATACCTAAAAAAATAGAAATATATTAAAAATGAAACAATTAATTAATTAAACAATTGTTTTCCAAAATATTTAAAAAAAATTAATTTTTTTTTATACCTAAGTTTGATACCAATTAAAAAAAATTTAATAACATAAAAATGATATCTAAAAAAAAAGAAATATATTTATTTATTTATTATTTCAATGAACGCCTTTAAGGCGATGTTAAAAGAAAACAAAAAAAAAAAATAAAATAAAATAAAGTAAAGAGGTTTAGAGAAATTAAAGACAAGTTTTTGAAACAGTTCTAAATAAAGATGAAAAAACGTAGGTACTATTATTGTATTAACAAATGTACTCAAGATTAATTTTTTTCTTTTTTAAATAATTATCAATTTTGTGCTAATTAATAAAAATAAGTTTTTTTTTTAATATTATTTTTCTATTTTTCTTATATTTTTTATTAAATAAATAAAATAATTAATATTCAATAACTTATATCTTTTTTTATTGCTTTTATTCATCGTTTATTATATTTGTGGATAAAAATTATTAAACGTCCCTATAAAAATATATTTTATACCTAGAAAAAAAAAACTTCATTTAGAGAGCAAACAAAAAATCTGTCATACATTCACGTTTTTAATCAAAATTTTATTTTTTGACTTTAATCTTTTTGGATATGATCACAGAGGTACATTAAATCATTCATCAAAAAATAAATAAAATGATATGTGCCAAAATAACATTATTTTCTTACCTGAAAATCATTGATTATGTCCTCGGGCTCGCCGTTCACAAATAAATTGCGAGTTTCTTTGTTCATTTTAGTATTTGAATCGGCACAATAAAATCTGTGAACATCCTTTAAATTGTTTAAAGAGCCCATCAAACTCCACAAAAATCCCTGATCAAAAAATAAAAAAAAAGATAAAAATTTTATTAATTAAATTTACCGGGCGATTGATTCGACTAAAATCGCCATTGTCAGACTTATTTAATTGACTTTGCTCTTCTTGAATGTTGAAGACAGCATCACGCTGCTCATGTGTAAAGCCCGAACAAGCAATGTGCATGCTCATCGTGTCCAAAAACCTCATTGCACTTTTCTTTAAGGAATTACAAAATTTAACTCAAAATAGAAAAAAAATTATGCATTTTGTTTTAACTAGTTTTTTATTTTAATTTATCTATTTTCATCAATATTATTTAATAAAGAAAAAATGGCAAGATAAAGTTGATGATCAAATTCAAACATCTTGAAAATTTTTTGTTTATTTTTTTTCAAAAGTTAATTCTTATTTATCTAACATGTTTATAATGTTACATTCTTTTTTGTATAGAAATATGAATTTGTTAAAATAAAGGTAAATTTAAGTTAATTATCAAAGTAAAATGATCATTGCAGAAGTAAATTTTCGGAGAAAAAATTAAATGTTAAACTGTATTTTATATTTCTGAAAAAATATGCAAAAATTTAATGCATGCAGAATTATGCACAATACTTTGGCATGGTTTAACATGAAAATATGTCTCTGCATTCAATTTTTAAAAAAAGGAAGTTAAATAATATTTTTTGGGCTCACGAAGGCTTTTATAATCAACTAAAACTTGCCGAAAAATGAAAAAATTTTTTTAAATAATTAACATTTCCTTTTTTTTATTTTATTTTCATCTTTTTTCTAAATTCTTTTAACTTTTCTCCCTAATTTTTAGAATTTTTGGGGCTATGTGAAATTTTAGTAAAAATTTAAATAATTCAAAAATTAGGATAAAATAAAAAATTAAGTTAATTATCAAATTAAAGTTGAATTAAATTTAAAAAGCTTAATATAATTGTTTTAACGTAAATTTTAATATTAGGCAAAAGGTTCACGGTTTTTTAAAAAAAAAATTTTCAATAAAAAAAAAAAATAAAATTTTTTAAATATAAATTTATAAAAATATTTTAATTTTTTAAAAACATACTGTAATGTAAATGGGTCATACACTGACTTATTTAACAAAGCAAGAATATTTTTTTCGAGTTTTAACATGTCATTTTGTTTAGAATTTTCTGAACTTTTCGAAAATTAAATTAGATTTTTTCAAGATTTTTAATTATCCTGAAAATTTAATTTTTTTATAATTTTAAAAACCTGACCCCCTAATGACCCTCAATTATATGGGACTGACGCCCAACTAACCACCCTTAATTTCGTGGAGAATTTCCCTCAGCTTTCCAAAAAAAATGTCTAGTTTTTGTCCAAGAAGTAAAGTTCTTAAGATATTTCAAAAATCTATATGATAATTTTGATTGGAATTTTTGATAATTTTTGCTTTATTAAAAATCTAGAGAAGATATATTAAGGGCAAATAATTTTTGACACCGCTATTTTAATCAAAATTCCGCTCTTTTAATAAAAACTAATCTATATTAGGCTCAGCCCGTTTTAGAGAATAGGGGCTTAGGTCAAAGGGGCCCGCGGCGAAGCCCTGGTTTAGGGTTTTGGGTAAGCTAAAGATTAGGGTTTTTTATTAAATTTTTCTTAACCTTAATAAATTAGATTTCTTTTTAGGATGTAAAGAAATCTTATTTCCAAAAGATTAATACCAATAAAAATACTTTAAATTAATTTTTTCATGTACACTTTATTTTATTAAAATGAGCGAAAAGTTAATTTGAATTACCGATGAGGAAAATTATGGGGTTATAATAATTCATTAAAAATACAATTAACTTAAATGAGCCTAAATTTTTTTTTTTTATTTTTCCTCTTTTGTCATCTACGTAATATGTCTTAAAAAAATACGTGTGAAACAACAAATGATCACGCTCAACATATATTTAAAATGAAAAGAGGGTTTCCACCGCTCGGATAAGCCTGTGGAGGTTGTTCTCCTAAATTATATTCTAAATAAAATAAAAAAATATATTTAAAATAATATTTCAAACAATATACCTTAGACTTTATATTATTGCAACATTCCACAAAAGTTAATTAATCATGCGATGGAATGCAATGGAAAAGATTATTCTTATTACCTAGTTTTGGACTTTAGCTTTTTATTTATTTACTATAAATATTTCCTTGTTATTTTAATTAAAGTGTGAAAATAATATTTTTATTTTATTTTAAATAGAATTCATTTTAAAAAAGAGCCCAGAATTTATTTTCACATACTTCCTGTTCAATAGCAAGGCAAATTTTTGGAAAGCTCGTGAAATTCTCTACAAAAATAATGGTGGTTAGTTGGAGGTCATTAAGGGGGTGAAGTTTTTAAAAATATAAAAAAAAATTAAATTTTGAAAATAATTGAAAATCTTGAAAAAAAAATTATTAATTATTTATAATTTTTTTAAATCAATTAATGATTTTGTGCCAAAAATAAAAAAAAAAAAAAACCCACTTCTAAATAGTACTGTTGTTTGATGAAGGAACGATCAAATCCAACATTGTGTCCGATGACAATTCTTTTACGCGTTTTGCGCTCATCTTTTTCCTCACTTTCCAAAGGTATTAGATCACTGAGTTGCAAATTTTTGACAAATTTAAAATCATTTTTGATCAGACGTTCACTGCACCATGAATACCAGGCTCTTGAAGACAAAGCCGTGGCCATAACGGGCATGTTTTGGTACTTGACCAAGCATTCCACGTCAAAAACCAGCGCGTCCTCATCCGGATACTCAACTTGGCTTGTTTTTCCAGTCACTGGGTCATATCTGAACAAAATATTTATATTTATTTTAAACTTTTGTTCAATTACCTGGTCCACCCGGGCTCGAATTTAAATCTAGAGGGAATCGGTGGAATGCGCTGATTTGAGAAAAGATTCAAATATCTCAGATATGTTTTTATTTGGTTATCGGCTATGCTCTGTATGTGCTCGTCGATGTTCCGACCTGCTATTTTGGGAAGTTCAAGTTCCTCGAATGTGTTTGTGGAACTCGATTGAACATTTGAGGCCAATTTTTTTTCATCTATGAGATTGAATTTACTCAAAGAGGTCAGGATATTTTTTTCTGTGTCTGCATTGATTTTGTTGCGGTGGTTGAAAAGGTATTTTCTTAGTTTCGGATTGAGCATCCGAATACCTAGATTATTTACATTTGAGCTCATTTTTTGAATATTAAATTTTTCATTTTTTAAAATTTTTTTTTAAAATAGTGTACATAAAAATTTGACTTGAGTAAAAAAAGATTTTGTATAGTTATTTTTTTTTAATGCAAATTAAATTTTTAGGCTGCATATTAACCCGTCATATCAATAATTAAGTTGTCATATAAAAAAAAATATGATCGCCAAATGGATAATTAAATTGAAGAATTTAATTAAATCGTCAAATAAAAGTTTTTTGTCAAACATATATTTATTTGTAATATAATTAATTAAAGGTAACACAAAAAATAAAAGTCTTAGAAAAAGTAAAGTAAAATATAAAAGAATAAAATCTTATTCCTGCTTTGATAGAGCTTTCGTCATATGTGCTGTCTTCCAGTCCCTGGTATTTGATTGAGTGGTACAGTGTAAGCTGCAACAGGAAAATTTGTAATAAGATTAATATCTTGACTATTTATTTATTTAATTAAAATTAACCTCCATTAGGAGAAGTAAAATTAAAAGTATAAAAATTTTGTTAATAAAAAAAAAATAAGAATAACAAGTAGAAAAATAGTTACATATATTGAAAGTAAATTCCTCTGGAACAGAAAAAGTGAATTGATTTAATTTGGTTTAATTAATTCATTAAGAAGGATTTTGAATTTTTTGAATCTTAAGTTACCCAAACAAAGCTCAATAGAGTCCAAGATACCGTCACGAATGTAAAAGTGACGCTTAAGATCCAATTTAAGCTTACCAATATTATTTAATAGTGATTCAAGATTTTCTCCCGTGAACTCTAACAAGCGCTTGAGATCATTTCCAAAGGAAAGAGGAGAACTGTTGAGGATATTAGAACATATATACTGAAATATATTTGAAGCTAAGGCGTTGAACCTAATAGAGCTAATAAAGGACATCTTTGAAAAAAGATAGAGTTGGTCAATTTTAAAGAGTTTTAAAACCTTTAAGATTCTTATCTTAATATCTTGACTATGTACACCCAGTCATATGAAAAATCGAAAAAAAAACAAAAAATTTACGAAAATATTTTCGTAAAAATTTCGAATTGTTTTTTTAGATTTTTCGGATTATTTCCAAAACAGGATCTTCGAAAAAAGAAAAAAAAATCAAATTTAATACACAAATATTTTTTATTTTTAAAATTTTACATTTAATTTAATTTTAAAAAACGAATATATTTACAATTATTTTTTAAGTACAAAATTACAAAAATAAATTTTTACCTAATCCTAAGAAATAAAAAGATATAAATTAATTAATTTAAACAAAACAAAAATATTTATAAAAAACTATTATAAAAGTGGAACTATGAAATAAAGAAAAAAAGTATAAAAATAAAAGAAGTTGTTTTTTTAAGTTGAAAAACTAATTTGTATTTAACAGCTGTTTTGATTCACTACAAATTGCTCTTAAAACACCTTTAAATTTTGATTCGGTCAAATTAACCTTATTTGCTAGTAAAAATTCTTTAAAAAAAAACAATATTAAGTTACATTTTAAAAATAATAAAAAGAGTTCACCTCGTGCTGCGCTCAATTCTTTAAATTCTGTACGCATTTTTAATGAGTTGTTTATGCCCCAAATGTTTACATCGCACAAAAGAGCTTTTACCATTGTTCGAAAAATTAATTCCGGGCTTTTTTTATCAGCAATCATTATTTCCAAACGGTTGAAAAGATTTAAACTTATGAATATTCCAGGATACTTTTCGTCAATTAGAATTTGACCTGAAGAGTTCCCAAGTTTTTTTATTTCGTTTCTATAACTTTCAGAGCCTAAATGTGATAGAATTTGTATTGATAAACCAATCATTTTTTTATTAAAGGTATTATCTTATTTTCAAAAAAATAAAGTTTTTTTTTAAAAATAAATTTTTATTGGTAACAAAATATAATCTTGATTTACCTGCTAAACTTTTAAACATTGAAACCTGGTCCTCTAACTCTTTTACTATTTTTTTTTGTTCTTCTATCTTACTGTTTAAATCCATATCTTACTGTCTCTTTCTTTTAATTTTCTTTCAGATTCCGAATTGTCTAAAATGGACTCGTCCGATTCTGAACATTTTCCATCTTTATTGGTTTCCAAATGTTTAACTTATACTGATTTAGAACATGAAACTTGTTTTTTACGATGCTTATTGTCCGGAAAACTTATTTCATAAGAAGCTATTTTTTTAACTGTTTTTCACAAACTTCCCTAGTTCCTAACAATTTAACCACGCCGTTTAAGACTTTTTTTTTTAGTTTAAATTCATAAGCTTTTTCAAGCTTGACTTCGTCTTCTTCATCGTCAAGAAAAATTTCATTTTTTTTAATGATACTAAATTCGTTCTTTTTCTCGTTTATCCATCATATTACGCAATGAGTGGCTGTTTGCATTTTTTGATTATATCTAACTAAAAATGACGTTTTAATTTTTGAAAAAATTAGGAAAGGTAATATGTTTTAAAAATCAAAAAAAAACAAGATAAGGTTTTATTTATTAATTAAGAAAATATTAATTGACTTTTTACTTATTATTATAAATTTGTATTTTACAATAGACAAATATATTAAAAAACTATTTCCTTTTTTCTAAGCTTACATTGAAATCTACAATTATTCTAAATCTATATTATTCTTTTTAATGCAAAATAGAATCGTTTTGATACCCAAATTTAAAAAAGATGTTTGAAGCGTTTTTGTTTTTAAGATATTTATATGTCTTAAAAACTCTGTTGAAATTCACTTACATATTTTAATTAAAAAAGCATCTAGAAAATAAAAAAAAGTTTTCTTATTTAAATTTTTTTTTAAAGCTTTGTTAAAGATTTATAAATATAAAATGCGTTTTTTGCATAAATTAAGTGAGACAATCTCAATTTATTAAGTTAAATCTTTCAAAAGGTTACAATGTGAATATTGCAAAATAATGTAAAATAGAAACAATAAATGGATTTAGTTAAATAAATGTGATATGTTCATATCTGAAACATAGATTGAATCTTTTGCATATATAAATACACATTTTTCTAGTTCAAAAATAGGGGCAATAAAGATAGATTCAGTTTTTAGACAAATATTTAAAGATGATTTAATATTAGGAAACTTAGGATTATAAAATGGGTTGTAAAAATTTGATAAAAGATAACAAACGGCATAAGTATTACTATAATCAGATACAAAATACTTAATAAAACCAAACATTGACTTAAATTTTATACAAAAGTCACATCTTTTAGTTTTTTTATATATAAGAGAAGAATAGAATATTTTATTATAAGTTAAGTGTTTAAAAATTAAAAAGTCATTAGATAGATCTAACTTATCAATAAATTTTTTTTCATGATTTTCAACCAAATTATTATAAATTTTATCAGTAAATTTTTTATACAAGAATATACGAGATCTTGCTTTCAAAAATTTTGAATCATTTTCTTGCTTTTTGTTCAAATAACTAAATATCTTAATAGAGTTAAATGAATTAATTATCTCTATTCCTATTGAGCTCTTTCCATGTACCATTTGCATCAATTCTTTGTTAAAATTTTCGTATTGAAAGCAATTAAATTCATTTAGATTACCAATATTTTTTATATCTCTTACCAAATGAATTAGTTCATGAATTCCTGAAAGCATCGAAGCAGGTCCATAAAAAAAGGACATGTCTTTACAGAAATCTTTAGCAAGAATTTGTATGTGTTTCAGATTTTGAATATCGACATCCTTTTTTAATAAATTCTCAACGACTACTACCAAGTTAATCAAGTGATTTAATTGATCTAATTTCATTTTGCCCCTAAAAACAGGAAGTGCGTAATTTAATATAAAAGATAAATATTCTTTAGCCTTCCAAAATTTTATACTTTCAATATCACGAGGAACTCTGGGTACAAATTTCGGTACGCGAATTTCCTTAATATTTTTTTAATTGAAACTAGATAAGATCTCATTGAAAAATGTTCATTCGCGTATTTTTCATCAAACCAATATTCCCCTAGTTTACGCACAACACCTTCTAAAATCGTGTGCATATAATCTATCATAGTGCCCTCAATTGGTAAATAATATTTAAGTTCATTTAAAAACACACAACCCCAACACACCTTTTACATTATGCAATTTTTTTGGCACTCAACCAAGTCTTTATGGTATCTGAGATGATTCCTAAGCGGACCATCATAGTTATAATTTTTGAAAGGGCAAACATGAATCGATCCATTATTTTTTGTTTTGAAAGTTACGATAGGTTGGTAACATTTTGAACAACCAAAAAAGCCATTAAATTGCTTCATGTTTAACAAACTAGCTCTTGCTGGTTTGTCCAATACAGAAAATAACAGAAAAAATTTGACCAATTCTTTTTGACCATTTATCTCTAAAATTTAACCCTTTTCCAAACTTTTTAATTTTTTTAATATCGGTTCAAAGAAGGCACTAATTAACGGTTTTTTAACTCCTATCCAAATGCCAGCAAGAATCATGTTTGAAAATTTGAACCTTGCTTTCAAATTCAATTCATTTAAAGTCAAATAAACCGGCCAAATACTCATTTTAGATGACTTAAAAGGGCTAATTCCATCGGTATTCAATGTAAAAGTAAAAAATTTACAATTTTGTTGCAAAGAAACATTGTCATATATTAAAGAACCCTCAAAATCGCTAAAAGAACAATCTGAGGCAATAAGCTGCTTTATTTGTGTAAGAATATCTAAACTATAAAACTTTGATAAAGTTTCACCACATTCATTACAAAAATTTAAAAAATTAATACTGCTTTCGGAAGTTCTATTGCATTTATGACACAATTCAAAACTTTCATATTCAAGATGACTTTTTGTTTTTTTAGTTAAAAAATCTCTTATCGTGTCAATACTTGTTGGTATATTTAATTTGGGTACGAACTTTCTAAATAAGGCAATACAGTCATTTATTGAAGATTTTGTCATTTTGTTTTTTATATATAATTGAAATAAGTCAAAACTAATAGTTTCGGAATCAGAAAGATCGCATACAGTTCGCATATTATTGGTATTGCAATACCAATAATATGTTGGCAAATATAATTTTTGTACCAATTTGGACATGTACATGTGCTTAGATTACAATTTTGTGTGTTTAATTTGATAATTTATTATTATTATTATTCAAGGTTAATCAACAGGCTAGTGCCCATGTCATTAATGACCGATTAACACTTCATTTATTTAATTTTATAAAAGTAATCATTACAATTAAAAATTATAGAAAAAAATAAAATTATTGAAAAAAGTAAAACATTGAAACATTTAAATTGAATTTTTTGAATTTTTTTTCAAAATCTGTAAAAATCAAATTGATTTTATTGAAAATTGATTGTTTGAAAGTAGAAAACTTCAACATTAATCTCTTGATCACAAAGCTATTTATCAGTCTTGCATAAAAATAATCAAAGGTTTTTTCACCATTTTTGACATTGGTTCAATCAGATTTCCGCTATTCCTTAAATTGAATTTTAAGTTTCTTGAGTCATTCTTGAAAAATTTTCGATTGGGCGCCCTTGAGGGACATTTGGCGGGTTGATATCTTTGGTCACATAATTTACATTTTCGTTCATCCATGTTGTGCTTACCATAGAATAGTGAGCAGACGCTAAGTCAGGCCAAAAAACGTAGTCAAGGTCTTCATGATACTCATGTATAAATGGGAGCAGTCGTTTATTCAAGCATTCGTCGTTATAGATGCTCGAATTGATGGCAACCGACTTTGATAATCGAAAAAGAGGCTTAGACATACCTCGATCAGATATGGCTATCCAAACAAGCACCTTCTTTGGAAACTTTTCCAGCAAACCGAACACTGTCCGGACTAGTAGACTTGTCATTTGTGTAATATCCAGCATTTCCCGGCATGTTGTCGCCCGCCAAAGTAAAGTACTTTTCGTCGTCCAAAATAAGAGAACATGGTGAACGATATAGCATATTTGAAAGTTTTTTACTCAATTTCTTGGCTTTCTCATGCTGTACGGCGCTATATTTTGTTGTTTTTTCACGTTTACGATATGAAATATCCATTTTTGTTAACTGCCGGCCAACTGTTGTCTGGTGGACATTAAATTTTCTTGCTAGACGCCTTTGACTCACTCCAGTTCGGTTATTGGTCAATCTCTTCAGTTTTGTCTTCCTTGCAGCTGTCCAGCTAGTTGGACGACCCGTTCTCTTATTGTCCTTGATCGGATCTCCAATTTGAATACGGTTGATCGTATTATATATAGTGCTTCGAGCGATTCCTTGCTTAGTAAAGTGCGCCAAAATGTCGGATTTTGCCATTTGTGAAATCATATTTTTGACTGTTTTTCGAAAAGCCTCTCGTTCAGACACAGAAAGTCCCATTTTAAAAATTTTTTCTTGCAATATTATAGCTAATTTTTAGTAGTTTATAAATAAATATATATATGATCCCCTGATCATTTGCATGATCGGGCAAGTTAACTTAACTTTTGTCCATTTACTTATGCATCACCCGTTTATCAAAATAAGGCAAAATAAATGACTTAAAAAACTGAATTTTTACAGAAGTAGAAAGATAGAAAAGTCAATTAATACTAAATAGTTTTTTGTTTACAACTAATGAGATACTACAGGCAAGCTTTGAAAAATTAAGATTTTGATCAATCTTAAAACCTAAGAGCATTATTTCATCTACGACTTGAATATCTTTTCCACAAATATTTACCTTCTCAGGAAATTTAGTTCGACTATTCGAAAAGATCATGCAAAATGTTTTAGACCAATCAATATCTATCTTATTATAAGAACACTAATTACTAAGATTTGTAATAGTAGCTGAAAAATTTAATAAAGCACTTTTCAAATCTTTATCTGAATGACTAATTGTCGTATCATCAGCAAACATTTTTATGCTAAAATTTCCTAAAAGATATGGGAAATCGTTTATAAAAATGAGAAAAAGAAGTGGACCTAATACTGAACCTTGTGGTACACCTAATTTGAGTGAAGTAGGTTTAGATTTTTCATTCCCAAGACGTACTATTTGTGCTCTATTAGTAAAATAATTGGATAGAAGACCTAAGGAATTATTATCAAACCCATAGTGAAACAACTTTAAAAGCAAAAGATTGGAATCAATCACATCAAAAGCTTTTCGAAAATCGATAAATAATGATAAAGTTGTTAATTTTTTTTCATTGGCTTGATTTATATCACTCAAATTTTCATTAAGAGTAGACTGGCATGAATGACCAGGCCTAAATCTATGTTGACCATTAAAAAAAATATTGTTTGATTCAAAATAGTTTGAAATCTGACTTGCTAATAGTCTTTCAAACATTTTTGCAATTGGAGACAAAACTGATATAGCCCTATAATTATTTATGTCGGCTCTGTCACCTTTATTTTTGTATAAAGGATTAACAATTGCTAACTTCCAGTCATTTGGTATACTTTTAAGTTTTAAGCATTCATTAAAAAGAAAATGAAGCAAAGGGACAAAAAAGTCAGGAAGACTTTTTAAAATTTTTGGATGAATACCTATAAATCCAGGAGAGCTAGAAGTGGGTAATTCATCAAGAGTTTTTTTGATTTAATCAATAGAAAACTCATTAAATGAAAAACCAGGTGTAAGAATGGAATTTTTTGATTTTAATTCCTTAAAACCGTCAAATATAAATTTAGCTGAGTCATTTTCACCGGACAAAGAAGAAGAAGTAATAGAAGCAAAGCAACTATTAAACATCTCAACTTGATCAACGGGATTTCTGGCTTTAGTTTCACCCCAGACTAGTTCTTCTGGAAAGCTGTCAAAATCAGCATCTCCTCTAGTTTTTATTGATGATTTATAAAAATTCCAGAATTTTTTAGAATTTTTAAAATCCTTTGAAGATTTAGACTCAAAATAAGTTTTCATTTTTTTACGGTTTAGTTGTTTAAATTCTTTTGTAGCTTCCCTGTATTCAATTAAATTAGTAGCATCCCTATAATTTGAATATTTGTGATAACAATAATCCCTAAAATTTCTTAAGCTCCTTAATTCAGAATCAAACCACGGACTTTGCTGGAATTTTTTCCTTTTAAATTCTTTTAATGGACAACAGATTCTAAAGCTAAATTTATTTCATCTTTTATATAATTCCATTTTTCTTCTATACACTGAAGCTTATCTAACAATGAAAAATCGAAATTTCTTAAGAATTCTCCTAATTTTAATATATTTTTTTCAGATATTAAACGAAAGGAATTAGTATTTGAATTATTCTTATAAGTTGATAAAGCAAAAGATCCTAATAGAAATTTATGGTCACTAAAAGGACACCCAACTATTGATGATTTTGACTCAAAGCCTTTCTGATGAATAATATGATCAATGTGACTTAACTTTACCTTGATATCATTTAATTTGTAGTTGACACTAATCCTTGTTGGTTGATTTGTAATGGCATTTAAAGAAAAGTTATTTAAAAATTCTCTAAACCTAATATCACCATTTAAATGATCCATATTAAAATCACCGATAAGAACAATTCTTTTATTGGTATCATTTGTTAATATAAATTGCTCTAAAAAGTTAATAAAACGCAAATTATCAGTAGAGGGAGGCTTATAGCTGAAAAGAAAAATAATATTTTCAAAGTCTGACTGGAGTTCAATAGAAATAGCCTCAATCTCATCATAGTAAATACAATTAAAAATTTTCAGTTTCTTTCTTATCAATATTACAAGACCACCACCATCTCTATTCCTATCTTTACGCTTTATAATGTAATTAAAGTCATTAAAAAAAGAAAATGGAATAGACTCATCTAATTTTGTTTCATTTAAAGAGATTACATCAAAGATGTTAAGCGCAGCAATTTCTAAAACCTCATCTTTTTTTAAAAAAAGTGAATTTACATTAAGATGAAGTATATTTAGATTATTTTCATTAGCTGAACAAAATGCTATCAACTCATTTAAATAATTTGGAAAAGATGGAGTATAATAGTTTTTAGAAAAAAAATCATCACTAAAATTAAAAACTTCCAAAAGAAGGTCACCTGATATTACAGAAGATTTTTCGCTATTACTTTTAATTGAGGAAGAATTCTTTATACAATTTTGCAAATGCTTTTCATACCAAGACCGTGAAATATATGATTTTGGGCAGAATTTGCAAAAAAGTTTAATTTTACTCTTACTCATATTTTATTAACGACCTAATTATCATAAAATATGGAAAGTTTCAAATTGAAAAATGACTCAAAAAAAATTGGAAAAGTTAAGAATTAGTAAAACTTACTGATCTAAAATCTGCAACAAGTTGGAATTGAGAACAAAAAAACTTGATACGACAAAAGGTAACCTCCCACACAATTCCCTCATTAATTTCTGAGAGAATTCTTTAAGCAGGAACGACGAAATTACCTCTTATGAAATATGGTCCAAATTGTTTCAATCGTTTCAATCGTAAATTAAATTAAATTTGCTGAACATCCAAAAAAAAATTTTCCTAAAAAATGGTTTGTCCAATACAGAAAATAACAGAAAAAATTTGACCAATTCTTTTTGACCATTTATCTCTAAAATTTCACCCTTTTCCAAACTTTTTAATTTTTTTAATATCGGTTCAAAGAAGACACTAATTAACGGTTTTTTAACTCCTATCCAAATGCCAGCAAGAATCATGTTTGAAAATTTGAACCTTGCTTTCAAATTCAATTCATTTAAAGTCAAATAAACCGGCCAAATACTCATTTTAGATGACTTAAAAGGGCTAATTCCATCGGTATTCAATGTAAAAGTAAAAAATTTACAATTTTGTTGCAAAGAAACATTGTCATATATTAAAGAACCCTCAAAATCGCTAAAAGAACAATCTGAGGCAATAAGCTGCTTTATTTGTGTAAGAATATCTAAACTATAAAACTTTGATAAAGTTTCACCACATTCATTACAAAAATTTAAAAAATTAATACTGCTTTCGGAAGTTCTATTGCATTTATGACACAATTCAAAACTTTCATATTCAAGATGACTTTTTGTTTTTTTAGTTAAAAAATCTCTTATCGTGTCAATACTTGTTGGTATATTTAATTTGGGTAAGAACTTTCTAAATAAGGCAATACAGTCATTTATTGAAGATTTTGTCATTTTGTTTTTTATATATAATTGAAATAAGTCAAAACAAATAGTTTCGGAATCAGAAAGATCGCATACAGTTCGCATATTATTGGTATTGCAATACCAATAATATGTTGGCAAATATAATTTTTGTACCAATTTGGACATGTACATGTGCTTAGATTACAATTTTGTGTGTTTAATTTGATAATTCTAATTTTTTGAAAATTGTTTGCGAATTCTGAAAATGTATTTTAATTACACCGGGTAAGAGATAATTTTATTTATTTATTTATTTCAATTAACGCCAAACGACGATGAAAAATTAATATGAATTAGTAAAAATAAAATATAATCATATGATTAAAAATTAAGAGTTATCTACATTTGATTCTTATTATATTATCTATAAAATTAAGAATTAATAAAAATGATTAGTACAAATATGCATTTTGTACTTTTTGATTAAATATAATTATGAGATAATATAAAATCTTTACAACTTTTTTTGTTCATTTTTATATGACAAATTTATTTAGTATTTGACACCTTAAATAAAAGTTTGTCATTTTATGATTCATCGGACATTCAACTTAATAATTGATCTGAAATTATTTATATGACACAAACAATTAAAATATGACATTAGAATTTTTATTCGACATTTAATTTTATATTCTACATATTTTTATTTTTATATGACGATTATAATTTTTCCAAATGACAATTTAATTATTGATATGATGGCTTAATATTTTTTCATTTTTTTATTTAACTTTGGTTCTTTCTTAATCACAGACTGAGTCTATGAAGTTTGTTTAATTTTGTTTTTTAATTAAATCTTAAATGTAAATAAATTTTATAATTATTAATCAAATATTTAAAAATTTTATCTCACTTGTCTTTTTTCAAAATTGAAATATCTTTCAAAAACTTTTTTATTTTTTCATATGTTTTGTGTAATGTTTTAAATTGAGGAACTTCTTCGAGCGTGGTTAGTCTTAGCTTGATAAGTCGCTCTTCGTAACTTAAGATTCTCAATTCTCCAATCAGTTTAGTTGCTCTTCTTTGTACACTCTCAATGCTGCCAATTTCCTTCTTCAAAGACGGGTTCCAAACTTGGACAGCATACTCTAAGTGAGGTCTTACTAACATTGTATACAGCTTCTTCATGGTGCAAATGTCACGATGTTTAAACAATCTTTTAATCATTCCTAAAATCGGATTTGCTTTTTTTACAGCAGAGGCTATATGTCTTGACATTTTTAAGTCATTCTTAAGAACAAACCCTAAGTCACGCTCTTCTATTGATTCAATTAGCTTATGGTTTTCTTCAGGATCACCCAAAAAATATTCACATTTTTGATTGTTTGAACCACAGTGAACCACTACACACTTAACAACTTTATCATTATTTATCGATTTTAGAAAAGCTTTTGATGTGATTGATTCCAATCTTTTGCTTTTAAAGTTGTTTCACTTTGGGTTTGATAATAATTCCTTGGGTCTTCAATCCAATTACTTTACTAATAGAGCACAAATAGTACGTCTTGGGAATGAAAAATCTAAACCTACTTCACTCAAGTTAGGTGTACCACAAGGTTCAGTATTAGATCCACTTCTTTTTCTCATTTTTATAAACGATTTCCCATATCTTTTAGGTAAAATTCAATTTAATAAATTTATCTTTTTTTGATAAATTAAAATTAAAATTAATAAGAATATTAAAAAAAACCACATGGTGAAAAACTATTTTTTGCCTAAAATAAATTTTCAATTTTTTTAGTAAAATAAATCATTAATCTATTTAAATCTTATTGATGTTGTATTTTTCAAATCATGTTTCAGTTTTTTCATTAGTAAAAAATTTAAAACTTATAATTTTTTATATTTTTTAATTCTTTTATAAAAATAAGTCCAAGTCTTTATTTGAAATTTTTAAATTTTTGAAACAAGTCAAAGTCTTGACTTGTAAATTAAAAAAAAATTCAAATTCAAGTCAAACTTTGACTTGTTTTAGACTTGTTCAGACTTTTTTACAAGTCTGCGTAAGTCCGGTAACTTATATCAAGGATATCTGAGATATTTGACATCAAATGAGCAAACAAATATGCAGATAAATATTGTTCAAGATTCATGTCGAATCAGAGCCAAGAGCGTTGAACGTCCGAGACCTCGCAAAATCCCAATAAATTATAAAAATAAACCTGCGAGCAAAAATCTAGAAACTGTGTGCTGATACATTGGTAGTTTCGTAAATCCCAAATCTTGATTGTCTTATCGTAACTGCCACTTGCGAAGGTAAACTGATCAATTAATTGAAGACAGTTTACAGACAAAATATGACCATTGAATTTGATGAAACCAATATTATTAAACAACGCTCAACTAAATAAAAGTAATAAATTTGTATAATGCAAAAGCCAAAAAATAATTAAATAAAGAAAAGGACCAATTGTGTTCAATTAGCGTCAATAAAATGAACTCAATGTAAAGTTAAAAAGGAATTAATTAGAGAAATAAATCAAAATAAGAATAAAGTAATTAAAACTATTTTAAAGGTAAATTATTTAAAACAGAACAAATAAATAGAAGCTTTTTGTTTTTTATTTAAAAAAACAAGAATTTGGTTAAATGTATAAAGGTAAAAAGCTTTTTAAAAGTAAATTAATTAATTCTAAAATTAATTTTATAAGCTATTTCAAATCCCAAATCTTGATTGTCTCATCCCAACTGCCACTAGCCAAAGTAAACTGATCAATTAATTGAAGACAGTTAACATAGCTAGTATGTCCATTAAGTGTGCTGATACATTGGTAGTTTCGTTAATCCCAAATCTTGATTGTCTTATCCCAACTGCCACTAGCCAAAGTAAACTGATCAATTAATTGAAGACAGTAAACATATCTAGTATGACCATTTAGTGTGCTGATACATTGGTAGTTTCGTAAATCCCAAATCTTGATTGTCTTATCCGAACTGCCACTAGCCAAAGTAAACTGATCAATTAATTGAAGACAGTAAACATAGCTAGCATGTCCATTAAGTGTGCTGATACATTGGTAGTTTCGTAAATCCCAAATCTTGATTGTCTTATCCGAACTGCCACTAGCCAAAGTAAACTGATCAATTAATTGAAGACAGTTAACATAGCTAGCATGTCCATTAAGTGTGCTGATACATTGGTAGTTTCGTAAATCCCAAATCTTGATTGTCTCATCCCAACTGCCACTAGCCAAAGTAAACTGATCAATTAATTGAAGACAGGAAACATCTCTATTATGACCATTAAGTGTGCTGATACATTGGTAGTTTCGTAAATCCCAAATCTTGATTGTCTTATCCGAACTTCCACTAGCCAAAGTAAACTGATCAATTAATTGAAGACACTTAACATATCTAGTATGACCATTGAATTTGATGAAACCAATATTATCAAAATAACGCTCAACTAAATAAAAGTAATAAATTTGTAGAATGCAAAAGCCAAAAAATAATTAATATCAAGAAAAGGACCAATTGTGTTCAATTAGCGTCAAAAAAATGAACTCAATGTAAAGTAAAAAATGTTTTAATTAGAGAAATAAATCAAAATAAGAATAAAGTAATTAAAACTATTTTACAGGTAAATTATTTAAAACAGAACAAATAAATAGAAGCTTTTTTTTTTTATTTAAAAAAACAAGAATTTGGTTAAATGTATAAAGGTAAAAAGCTTTTTAAAAGTAAATTAATTAATTCTAAAATTAATTTTATAAGCTATTTCAAATCCCAAATCTTGATTGTCTCATCCCAACTGCCACTAGCCAAAGTAAACTGATCAATTAATTGAAGACAGGAAACATCTCTATTATGACCATTAAGTGTGCTGATACATTGGTAGTTTCGTAAATCCCAAATCTTGATTGTCTTATCCGAACTTCCACTAGCCAAAGTAAACTGATCAATTAATTGAAGACACTTAACATATCTAGTATGACCATTGAATTTGATGAAACCAATATTATCAAAATAACGCTCAACTAAATAAAAGTAATAAATTTGTAGAATGCAAAAGCCAAAAAATAATTAATATCAAGAAAAGGACCAATTGTGTTCAATTAGCGTCAAAAAAATGAACTCAATGTAAAGTAAAAAATGTTTTAATTAGAGAAATAAATCAAAATAAGAATAAAGTAATTAAAACTATTTTACAGGTAAATTATTTAAAACAGAACAAATAAATAGAAGCTTTTTTTTTTTATTTAAAAAAACAAGAATTTGGTTAAATGTATAAAGGTAAAAAGCTTTTTAAAAGTAAATTAATTAATTCTAAAATTAATTTTATAAGCTATTTCAAATCCCAAATCTTGATTGTCTCATCCCAACTGCCACTAGCCAAAGTAAACTGATCAATTAATTGAAGACAGGAAACATCTCTATTATGACCATTAAGTGTGCTGATACATTGGTAGTTTCGTAAATCCCAAATCTTGATTGTCTTATCCGAACTGCCACTAGCCAAAGTAAACTGATCAATTAATTGAAGACAGGAAACATCTCTATTATGACCATTAAGTGTGCTGATACATTGGTAGTTTCGTAAATCCCAAATCTTGATTGTCTTAACCCAACTTCCACTAACCAAAGTAAACTGATCAATTACTTGAAGACAGTAAACATATCTAGTATGACCATTTAGTGTGCTGATACATTGGTAGTTTCGTAAATCCCAAATCTTGATTGTCTTATCCCAACTGCCACTAGCCAAAGTAAACTGATCAATTAATTGAAGACAGGAAACATCTCTATTATGACCATTAAGTGTGCTGATACATTGGTAGTTTCGTAAATCCCAAATCTTGATTGTCTTATCCCAACTGCCACTAGCCAAAGTAAACTGATCAATTAATTGAAGACAGTTAACATAGCTAGCATGTCCATTAAGTGTGCTGATACATTGATAGTTTGGTAAATCCCAAATCTTGATTGTCTTATCCCAACTGCCACTAGCCAAAGTAAACTGATCAATTAATTGAAGACAGGAAACATCTCTATTATGACCATTAAGTGTGCTGATACATTGGTAGTTTCGTAAATCCCAAATCTTGATTGTCTTATCCCAACTGCCACTAGCCAAAGTAAACTGATCAATTAATTGAAGACAGGAAACATCTCTATTATGACCATTAAGTGTGCTGATACATTGATAGTTTCGTAAATCCCAAATCTTGATTGTCTTATCCCAACTGCCACTAGCCAAAGTAAACTGATCAATTAATTGAAGACAGGAAACATATCTAGTATGACCATTTAGTGTGCTGATACATTGGTAGTTTCGTAAATCCCAAATCTTGATTGTCTTATCCCAACTGCCACTAGCCAAAGTAAACTGATCAATTAATTGAAGACAGTTAACATAGCTAGCATGTCCATTAAGTGTGCTGATACATTGATAGTTTCGTAAATCCCAAATCTTGATTGTCTTATCCCGACTGCCACTAGCCAAAGTAAACTGATCAATTAATTGAAGACAGTAAACATATCTAGTATGACCATTTAGTGTGCTGATACATTGGTAGTTTCGTAAATCCCAAATCTTGATTGTCTTATCCCAACTGCCACTAGCCAAAGTAAACTGATCAATTAATTGAAGACAGTAAACATATCTAGTATGACCATTTAGTGTGCTGATACATTGGTAGTTTCGTAAATCCCAAATCTTGATTGTCTTATCCAAACTGCCACTAGCCAAAGTAAACTGATCAATTAATTGAAGACCGGAAACATCTCTATTATGACCATTAAGTGTGCTGATACATTGGTAGTTTCGTAAATCCCAAATCTTGATTGTCTTATCCGAACTTCCACTAGCCAAAGTAAAATGATCAATTAATTGAAGACAGTAAACATATCTAGTATGACCATTTAGTGTGCTGATACATTGGTAGTTTCGTAAATCCCAAATCTTGATTGTCTTATCCGAACTGCCACTAGCCAAAGTAAACTGATCAATTAATTGAAGACAGTTAACATAGCTAGCATGTCCATTAAGTGTGCTGATACATTGGTAGTTTCGTAAATCCCAAATCTTGATTGTCTCATCCCAACTGCCACTAGCCAAAGTAAACTGATCAATTAATTGAAGACAGGAAACATCTCTATTATGACCATTAAGTGTGCTGATACATTGGTAGTTTCGTAAATCCCAAATCTTGATTGTCTTATCCCAACTGCCAATAGCCAAAGTAAACTGATCAATTAATTGAAGACAGTAAACATAGCTAGTATGACCATTGAATTTGATGAAACCAATATTATCAAAATAACGCTCAACTAAATAAAAGTAATAAATTTGTAGAATGCAAAAGCCAAAAAATAATTAATATCAAGAAAAGGACCAATTGTGTTCAATTAGCGTCAAAAAAATGAACTCAATGTAAAGTTAAAAATGTATTAATTTTAGAAATAAATCAAAATAAGAATAAAGTAATTAAAACTTTTTTAAAGGTAAATTATTTAAAACAGAACAAATAAATAGAAGCTTTTTGTTTTTTATTTAAAAAAACAAGAATTTGGTTAAATGTATAAAGGTTAAAAGCTTTTTAAAAGTAAATTAATTAATTCTAAAATTAATTTTATAAGCTATTTCAAATCCCAAATCTTGATTGTCTCATCGCAACTGCCACTAGCCAAAGTAAACTGATCAGTTAATTGAAGACAGTTAACATAGCTAGTATGTCCATTAAGTGTGCTGATACATTGGTAGTTTCGTAAATCCCAAATCTTGATTGTCTTATCCGAACTTCCACTAGCCAAAGTAAAATGATCAATAAATTGAAGACAGGAAACAATGCTAGTATGACCATTAAGTGTGCTGATACATTGGTAGTTTCGTAAATCCCAAATCTTGATTGTCTTATCCGAACTGCCACTAGCCAAAGTAAACTGATCAATTAATTGAAGACAGTTAACATAGCTAGCATGTCCATTAAGTGTGCTGATACATTGATAGTTTCGTAAATCCCAAATCTTGATTGTCTCATCCCAACTGCCACTAGCCAAAGTAAACTGATCAATTAATTGAAGACAGGAAACATCTCTATTATGACCATTAAGTGTGCTGATACATTGGTAGTTTCCTAAATCCCAAATCTTGATTGTCTTATCCCAACTGCCACTAGCCAAAGTAAACTGATCAATTAATTGAAGACAGTTTACAGACAAAATATGACCATTGAATTTGATGAAACCAATATTATCAAAATAACGCTCGACTAAATAAAAGTAATAAATTTGTAGAATGCAAAAGCCAAAAAATAATTAATATCAAGAAAAGGACCAATTGTGTTCAATTAGCGTCAAAAAAATGAACTCAATGTAAAGTTAAAAATGAATTAATTTTAGAAATAAAACAAAATAAGAATAAAGTAATTAAAACTTTTTTAAAGGTAAATTATTTAAAACAGAACAAATAAATAGAAGCTTTTTGTTTTTTATTTAAAAAAACAAGAATTTGGTTAAATGTATAAAGGTAAAAAGCTTTTTAAAAGTAAATTGATTAATTCTAAAATTAATTTTATAAGCTATTTCAAATCCCAAATCTTGATTGTCTCATCCCAACTGCCACTAGCCAAAGTAAACTGATCAATTAATTGAAGACAGTTAACATAGCTAGTATGTCCATTAAGTGTGCTGATACATTGGTAGTTTCGTAAATCCCAAATCTTGATTGTCTCATCCCAACTGCCACTAGCCAAAGTAAACTGATCAATTAATTGAAGACAGTAAACATATCTAGTATGACCATTTAGTGTGCTGATACATTGGTAGTTTCGTAAATCCCAAATCTTTATTGTCTTATCCGAACTTCCACTAGCCAAAGTAAACTGATGAATTAATTGAAGACAAGAAACATCTCTATTATGACCATTTAGTGTGCTGATGCATTGGTAGTTTCGTAAATCCCAAATCTTGATTGTCTCATCCCAACTGCCACTAGCCAAAGTAAAATGATCAATTAATTGAAGACAGGAAACAATGTTAGTATGACCATTTAGTGTGCTGATACATTGGTAGTTTCGTAAATCCCAAATCTTGATTGTCTCATCCCAACTGCCACTAGCCAAAGTAAACTGATGAATTAATTGAAGACAGGAAACATCTCTATTATGACCATTAAGTGTGCTGATACATTGGTAGTTTCGTAAATCCCAAATCTTTATTGTCTTATCCGAACTTCCACTAGCCAAAGTAAAATGATCAATTAATTGAAGACAGGAAACAATGTTAGTATGACCATTTAGTGTGCTGATACATTTGTAGTTTCGTAAATCCCAAATCTTGATTGTCTCATCCCAACTGCCACTAGCCAAAGTAAACTGATCAATTAATTGAAGACAGTTAACATATCTAGTATGACCATTTAGTGTGCTGATACATTGGTAGTTTCGTAAATCCCAAATCTTGATTGTCTTATCCCAACTGCCACTAGCCAAAGTAAACTGATGAATTAATTGAAGACAAGAAACATCTCTATTATGACCATTAAGTGTGCTGATACATTGGTAGTTTCGTAAATCCCAAATCTTGATTGTCTTATCCCAACTGCCACTAGCCAAAGTAAACTGATCAATTAATTGAAGACAGTTAACATAGCTAGCATGTCCATTAAGTGTGCTGATACATTGGTAGTTTCGTAAATCCCAAATCTTGATTGTCTTATCCCGACTGCCACTAGCCAAAGTAAACTGATCAATTAATTGAAGACAGTAAACATATCTAGTATGACCATTTAGTGTGCTGATACATTGGTAGTTTCGTAAATCCCAAATCTTGATTGTCTTATCCCAACTGCCACTAGCCAAAGTAAACTGATCAATTAATTGAAGACAGTAAACATATCTAGTATGACCATTTAGTGTGCTGATACATTGGTAGTTTCGTAAATCCCAAATCTTGATTGTCTTATCCCAACTGCCACTAGCCAAAGTAAACTGATCAATTAATTGAAGACAGGAAACATCTCTATTATGACCATTAAGTGTGCTGATACATTGGTAGTTTCGTAAATCCCAAATCTTGATTGTCTTATCCGAACTTCCACTAGCCAAAGTAAAATGATCAATTAATTGAAGACAGTAAACATATCTAGTATGACCATTTAGTGTGCTGATACATTGGTAGTTTCGTAAATCCCAAATCTTGATTGTCTTATCCGAACTGCCACTAGCCAAAGTAAACTGATCAATTAATTGAAGACAGTTAACATAGCTAGCATGTCCATTAAGTGTGCTGATACATTGGTAGTTTCGTAAATCCCAAATCTTGATTGTCTCATCCCAACTGCCACTAGCCAAAGTAAACTGATCAATTAATTGAAGACAGGAAACATCTCTATTATGACCATTAAGTGTGCTGATACATTGGTAGTTTCGTAAATCCCAAATCTTGATTGTCTTATCCCAACTGCCAATAGCCAAAGTAAACTGATCAATTAATTGAAGACAGTAAACATATCTAGTATGACCATTGAATTTGATGAAACCAATATTATCAAAATAACGCTCAACTAAATAAAAGTAATAAATTTGTAGAATGCAAAAGCCAAAAAATAATTAATATCAAGAAAAGGACCAATTGTGTTCAATTAGCGTCAAAAAAATGAACTCAATGTAAAGTTAAAAATGTATTAATTTTAGAAATAAATCAAAATAAGAATAAAGTAATTAAAACTTTTTTAAAGGTAAATTATTTAAAACAGAACAAATAAATAGAAGCTTTTTGTTTTTTATTTAAAAAAACAAGAATTTGGTTAAATGTATAAAGGTTAAAAGCTTTTTAAAAGTAAATTAATTAATTCTAAAATTAATTTTATAAGCTATTTCAAATCCCAAATCTTGATTGTCTCATCGCAACTGCCACTAGCCAAAGTAAACTGATCAGTTAATTGAAGACAGTTAACATAGCTAGTATGTCCATTAAGTGTGCTGATACATTGGTAGTTTCGTAAATCCCAAATCTTGATTGTCTTATCCGAACTTCCACTAGCCAAAGTAAAATGATCAATAAATTGAAGACAGGAAACAATGCTAGTATGACCATTAAGTGTGCTGATACATTGGTAGTTTCGTAAATCCCAAATCTTGATTGTCTTATCCGAACTGCCACTAGCCAAAGTAAACTGATCAATTAATTGAAGACAGTTAACATAGCTAGCATGTCCATTAAGTGTGCTGATACATTGATAGTTTCGTAAATCCCAAATCTTGATTGTCTCATCCCAACTGCCACTAGCCAAAGTAAACTGATCAATTAATTGAAGACAGGAAACATCTCTATTATGACCATTAAGTGTGCTGATACATTGGTAGTTTCCTAAATCCCAAATCTTGATTGTCTTATCCCAACTGCCACTAGCCAAAGTAAACTGATCAATTAATTGAAGACAGTTTACAGACAAAATATGACCATTGAATTTGATGAAACCAATATTATCAAAATAACGCTCGACTAAATAAAAGTAATAAATTTGTAGAATGCAAAAGCCAAAAAATAATTAATATCAAGAAAAGGACCAATTGTGTTCAATTAGCGTCAAAAAAATGAACTCAATGTAAAGTTAAAAATGAATTAATTTTAGAAATAAAACAAAATAAGAATAAAGTAATTAAAACTTTTTTAAAGGTAAATTATTTAAAACAGAACAAATAAATAGAAGCTTTTTGTTTTTTATTTAAAAAAACAAGAATTTGGTTAAATGTATAAAGGTAAAAAGCTTTTTAAAAGTAAATTGATTAATTCTAAAATTAATTTTATAAGCTATTTCAAATCCCAAATCTTGATTGTCTCATCCCAACTGCCACTAGCCAAAGTAAACTGATCAATTAATTGAAGACAGTTAACATAGCTAGTATGTCCATTAAGTGTGCTGATACATTGGTAGTTTCGTAAATCCCAAATCTTGATTGTCTCATCCCAACTGCCACTAGCCAAAGTAAACTGATCAATTAATTGAAGACAGTAAACATATCTAGTATGACCATTTAGTGTGCTGATACATTGGTAGTTTCGTAAATCCCAAATCTTTATTGTCTTATCCGAACTTCCACTAGCCAAAGTAAACTGATGAATTAATTGAAGACAAGAAACATCTCTATTATGACCATTTAGTGTGCTGATGCATTGGTAGTTTCGTAAATCCCAAATCTTGATTGTCTCATCCCAACTGCCACTAGCCAAAGTAAAATGATCAATTAATTGAAGACAGGAAACAATGTTAGTATGACCATTTAGTGTGCTGATACATTGGTAGTTTCGTAAATCCCAAATCTTGATTGTCTCATCCCAACTGCCACTAGCCAAAGTAAACTGATGAATTAATTGAAGACAGGAAACATCTCTATTATGACCATTAAGTGTGCTGATACATTGGTAGTTTCGTAAATCCCAAATCTTTATTGTCTTATCCGAACTTCCACTAGCCAAAGTAAAATGATCAATTAATTGAAGACAGTTAACATAGCTAGCATGTCCATTAAGTGTGCTGATACATTGGTAGTTTCGTAAATCCCAAATCTTGATTGTCTCATCCCAACTTCCACTAGCCAAAGTAAACTGATCAATTAATTGAAGACAGTTAACATATCTAGTATGACCATTTAGTGTGCTGATACATTGGTAGTTTCGTAAATCCCAAATCTTGATTGTCTTATCCCAACTTCCACTAGCCAAAGTAAACTGATGAATTAATTGAAGACAAGAAACATCTCTATTATGACCATTAAGTGTGCTGATACATTGGTAGTTTCGTAAATCCCAAATCTTGATTGTCTTATCCGAACTTCCACTAGCCAAAGTAAAATGATCAATAAATTGAAGACAGGAAACAATGCTAGTATGACCATTAAGTGTGCTGATACATTGGTAGTTTCGTAAATCCCAAATCTTGATTGTCTTATCCGAACTTCCACTAGCCAAAGTAAACTGATCAATTAATTGAAGACAGTAAACATCTCTATTATGACCATTGAGTGTGCTGATACATTGGTAGTTTCGTAAATCCCAAATCTTGATTGTCTTATCCCAACTGCCACTAGCCAAAGTAAACTGATCAATTAATTGAAGACAGTTAACAGTGCTAGCATGTCCATTAAGTGTGCTGATACATTGGTAGTTTCGTAAATCCCAAATCTTGATTGTCTCATCCCAACTGCCACTAGCCAAAGTAAACTGATGAAATAATTGAAGACAAGAAACATCTCTATTATGACCATTAAGTGTGCTGATACATTGGTAGTTTCGTAAATCCCAAATCTTGATTGTCTTATCCGAACTGCCACTAGCCAAAGTAAACTGATCAATTAATTGAAGACAGTAAACATATCTAGTATGACCATTTAGTGTGCTGATACATTGGTAGTTTCGTAAATCCCAAATCTTGATTGTCTTATCCCAACTGCCACTAGCCAAAGTAAACTGATCAATTAATTGAAGACAGGAAACATCTCTATTATGACCATTAAGTGTGCTGATACATTGGTAGTTTCGTAAATCCCAAATCTTGATTGTCTTATCCCAACTGCCACTAGCCAAAGAAAACTGATCAATTAATTGAAGACAGTTAACATAGCTAGCATGTCCATTAAGTGTGCTGATACATTGGTAGTTTCGTAAATCCCAAATCTTGATTGTCTCATCCCAACTTCCACTAGCCAAAGTAAACTGATGAATTAATTGAAGACAAGAAACATCTCTATTATGACCATTAAGTGTGCTGATACATTGGTAGTTTCGTAAATCCCAAATCTTGATTGTCTTATCCCAACTTCCACTAGCCAAAGTAAACTGATGAATTAATTGAAGACAAGAAACATCTCTATTATGACCATTAAGTGTGCTGATACATTGGTAGTTTCGTAAATCCCAAATCTTGATTGTCTTATCCGAACTTCCACTAGCCAAAGTAAAATGATCAATAAATTGAAGACAGGAAACAATGCTAGTATGACCATTAAGTGTGCTGATACATTGGTAGTTTCGTAAATCCCAAATCTTGATTGTCTTATCCCAACTGCCACTAGCCAAAGTAAACTGATCAATTAATTGAAGACAGTTAACAGTGCTAGCATGTCCATTAAGTGTGCTGATACATTGGTAGTTTCGTAAATCCCAAATCTTGATTGTCTCATCCCAACTGCCACTAGCCAAAGTAAACTGATGAATTAATTGAAGACAAGAAACATCTCTATTATGACCATTAAGTGTGCTGATACATTGGTAGTTTCGTAAATCCCAAATCTTGATTGTCTTATCCCAACTGCCACTAGCCAAAGTAAACTGATCAATTAATTGAAGACAGGAAACAATGCTAGTATGACCATTAAGTGTGCTGATACATTGGTAGTTTCGTAAATCCCAAATCTTGATTGTCTTATCCCAACTGCCACTAGCAAAAGTAAACTGATCAATTAATTGAAGACAGTTAACATAGCTAGCATGTCCATTAAGTGTGCTGATACATTGGTAGTTTCGTAAATCCTAAATCTTGATTGTCTCATCCCAACTGCCACTAGCCAAAGTAAACTGATCAATTAATTGAAGACAGTTAACAATTCTATTATGACCATTAAGTGTGCTGATACATTGGTAGTTTCGTAAATCCCAAATCTTGATTGTCTTATCCCAACTGCCACTAGCCAAAGTAAACTGATCAATTAATTGAAGACAGGAAACATCTCTATTATGACCATTAAGTGTGCTGATACATTGGTAGTTTCGTAAATCCCAAATCTTGATTGTCTTATCCGAACTTCCACTAGCCAAAGTAAACTGATCAATTAATTGAAGACAGGAAACATCTCTATTATGACCATTAAGTGTGCTGATACATTGGTAGTTTCGTAAATCCCAAATCTTGATTGTCTTATCCGAACTTCCACTAGCCAAAGTAAACTGATCAATTAATTGAAGACAGTAAACATCTCTATTATGACCATTAAGTGTGCTGATACATTGGTAGTTTCGTAAATCCCAAATCTTGATTGTCTTATCCGAACTTCCACTAGCCAAAGTAAACTGATCAATTAATTGAAGACAGGAAACATCTCTATTATGACCATTAAGTGTGCTGATACATTGGTAGTTTCGTAAATCCCAAATCTTGATTGTCTTATCCGAACTTCCACTAGCCAAAGTAAACTGATCAATTAATTGAAGACAGGAAACATCTCTATTATGACCATTAAGTGTGCTGATACATTGGTAGTTTCGTAAATCCCAAATCTTGATTGTCTTATCCGAACTTCCACTAGCCAAAGTAAACTGATGAATTAATTGAAGACAAGAAACATCTCTATTATGACCATTAAGTGTGCTGATACATTGGTAGTTTCGTAAATCCCAAATCTTGATTGTCTTATCCGAACTGCCACTAGCCAAAGTAAACTGATCAATTAATTGAAGACAGTTAACATAGCTAGCATGTCCATTAAGTGTGCTGATACATTGGTAGTTTCGTAAATCCCAAATCTTGATTGTCTCATCCAAACTGCCACTAGCCAAAGTAAACTGATCAATTAATTGAAGACAGGAAACATCTCTATTATGACCATTAAGTGTGCTGATACATTGGTAGATTCGTAAATCCCAAATCTTGATTGTCTTATCCGAACTTCCACTAGCCAAAGTAAACTGATCAATTAATTGAAGACAAGAAACATCTCTATTATGACCATTAAGTGTGCTGATACATTGGTAGTTTCGTAAATCCCAAATCTTGATTGTCTTATCCCAACTGCCACTAGCCAAAGTAAACTGATCAATTAATTGAAGACAGGAAACAATGCTAGTATTACCATTAAGTGTGCTGATACATTGGTAGTTTCGTAAATCCCAAATCTTGATTGTCTTATCCGAACTGCCACTAGCCAAAGTAAACTGATCAATTAATTGAAGACAGTTAACATAGCTAGCATGTCCATTAAGTGTGCTGATACATTGGTAGTTTCGTAAATCCCAAATCTTGATTGTCTCATCCCAACTGCCACTAGCCAAAGTAAACTGATGAATTAATTGAAGACAAGAAACATCTCTATTATGACCATTAAGTGTGCTGATACATTGGTAGTTTCGTAAATCCCAAATCTTGATTGTCTTATCCGAACTGCCACTAGCCAAAGTAAACTGATCAATTAATTGAAGACAGTTAACATAGCTAGCATGACCATTAAGTGTGCTGATACATTGGTAGTTTCGTAAATCCCAAATCTTGATTGTCTTATCCCAACTGCCACTAGCCAAAGTAAACTGATCAATTAATTGAAGACAGGAAACAATGCTAGTATGACCATTAAGTGTGCTGATACATTGGTAGTTTCGTAAATCCCAAATCTTGATTGTCTCATCCCAACTGCCACTAGCCAAAGTAAACTGATCAATTAATTGAAGACAGTAAACATCTCTATTATGACCATTAAGTGTGCTGATACATTGGTAGTTTCGTAAATCCCAAATCTTGATTGTCTTATCCGAACTTCCACTAGCCAAAGTAAACTGATCAATTAATTGAAGACAAGAAACATCTCTATTATGACCATTAAGTGTGCTGATACATTGGTAGTTTCGTAAATCCCAAATCTTGATTGTCTTATCCCAACTGCCACTAGCCAAAGTAAACTGATCAATTAATTGAAGACAGGAAACAATGCTAGTATGACCATTAAGTGTGCTGATACATTGGTAGTTTCGTAAATCCCAAATCTTGATTGTCTTATCCGAACTGCCACTAGCCAAAGTAAACTGATCAATTAATTGAAGACAGTTAACATAGCTAGCATGTCCATTAAGTGTGCTGATACATTGGTAGTTTCGTAAATCCCAAATCTTGATTGTCTCATCCCAACTGCCACTAGCCAAAGTAAACTGATGAATTAATTGAAGACAAGAAACATCTCTATTATGACCATTAAGTGTGCTGATACATTGGTAGTTTCGTAAATCCCAAATCTTGATTGTCTTATCCGAACTTCCACTAGCCAAAGTAAACTGATCAATTAATTGAAGACAGGAAACATCTCTATTATGACCATTAAGTGTGCTGATACATTGGTAGTTTCGTAAATCCCAAATCTTGATTGTCTTATCCGAACTTCCACTAGCCAAAGTAAACTGATCAATTAATTGAAGACAGGAAACAATGCTAGTATGACCATTTAGTGTGCTGATACATTGGTAGTTTCGTAAATCCCAAATCTTGATTGTCTTATCCGAACTGCCACTAGCCAAAGTAAACTGATCAATTAATTGAAGACAGTTAACATAGCTAGCATGTCCATTAAGTGTGCTGATACATTGGTAGTTTCGTAAATCCCAAATCTTGATTGTCTCATCCCAACTGCCACTAGCCAAAGTAAACTGATCAATTAATTGAAGACAGGAAACATCTCTATTATGACCATTAAGTGTGCTGATACATTGGTAGTTTCGTAAATCCCAAATCTTGATTGTCTTATCCGAACTGCCACTAGCCAAAGTAAACTGATCAATTAATTGAAGACAGTTAACATAGCTAGCATGACCATTAAGTGTGCTGATACATTGGTAGTTTCGTAAATCCCAAATCTTGATTGTCTTATCCCAACTGCCACTAGCCAAAGTAAACTGATCAATTAATTGAAGACAGTTAACATAGCTAGCATGTCCATTAAGTGTGCTGATACATTGGTAGTTTCGTAAATCCCAAATCTTGATTGTCTTATCCGAACTGCCACTAGCCAAAGTAAACTGATCAATTAATTGAAGACAGTTAACATAGCTAGCATGTCCATTAAGTGTGCTGATACATTGGTAGTTTCGTAAATCCCAAATCTTGATTGTCTCATCCCAACTGCCACTAGCCAAAGTAAACTGATGAATTAATTGAAGACAAGAAACATCTCTATTATGACCATTAAGTGTGCTGATACATTGGTAGTTTCGTAAATCCCAAATCTTTATTGTCTTATCCGAACTGCCACTAGCCAAAGTAAACTGATCAATTAATTGAAGACAGTTAACATAGCTAGCATGTCCATTAAGTGTGCTGATACATTGGTAGTTTCGTAAATCCCAAATCTTGATTGTCTCATCCCAACTGCCACTAGCCAAAGTAAACTGATCAATTAATTGAAGACAGGAAACAATGCTAGTATGACCATTTAGTGTGCTGATACATTGGTAGTTTCGTAAATCCCAAATCTTGATTGTCTTATCCCAACTGCCACTAGCCAAAGTAAACTGATGAATTAATTGAAGACAAGAAACATCTATATTATGACCATTAAGTGTGCTGATACATTGGTAGTTTCGTAAATCCCAAATCTTGATTGTCTTATCCGAACTTCCACTAGCCAAAGTAAACTGATCAATTAATTGAAGACAGGAAACAATGCTAGTATGACCATTTAGTGTGCTGATACATTGGTAGTTTCGTAAATCCCAAATCTTGATTGTCTTATCCGAACTGCCACTAGCCAAAGTAAACTGATCAATTAATTGAAGACAGTTAACATAGCTAGCATGTCCATTAAGTGTGCTGATACATTGGTAGTTTCGTAAATCCCAAATCTTGATTGTCTCATCCCAACTGCCACTAGCCAAAGTAAACTGATCAATTAATTGAAGACAGGAAACATCTCTATTATGACCATTAAGTGTGCTGATACATTGGTAGTTTCGTAAATCCCAAATCTTGATTGTCTTATCCGAACTGCCACTAGCCAAAGTAAACTGATCAATTAATTGAAGACAGTTAACATAGCTAGCATGACCATTAAGTGTGCTGATACATTGGTAGTTTCGTAAATCCCAAATCTTGATTGTCTTATCCCAACTGCCACTAGCCAAAGTAAACTGATCAATTAATTGAAGACAGTTAACATAGCTAGCATGTCCATTAAGTGTGCTGATACATTGGTAGTTTCGTAAATCCCAAATCTTGATTGTCTTATCCGAACTGCCACTAGCCAAAGTAAACTGATCAATTAATTGAAGACAGTTAAAATAGCTAGCATGTCCATTAAGTGTGCTGATACATTGGTAGTTTCGTAAATCCCAAATCTTGATTGTCTCATCCCAACTGCCACTAGCCAAAGTAAACTGATGAATTAATTGAAGACAAGAAACATCTCTATTATGACCATTAAGTGTGCTGATACATTGGTAGTTTCGTAAATCCCAAATCTTTATTGTCTTATCCGAACTGCCACTAGCCAAAGTAAACTGATCAATTAATGAAGACAGTTAACATAGCTAGCATGTCCATTAAGTGTGCTGATACATTGGTAGTTTCGTAAATCCCAAATCTTGATTGTCTCATCCCAACTGCCACTAGCCAAAGTAAACTGATCAATTAATTGAAGACAGGAAACAATGCTAGTATGACCATTTAGTGTGCTGATACATTGGTAGTTTCGTAAATCCCAAATCTTGATTGTCTTATCCCAACTGCCACTAGCCAAAGTAAACTGATGAATTAATTGAAGACAAGAAACATCTATATTATGACCATTAAGTGTGCTGATACATTGGTAGTTTCGTAAATCCCAAATCTTGATTGTCTTATCCCAACTGCCACTAGCCAAAGTAAACTGATCAATTAATTGAAGACAGTAAACATCTCTATTATGACCATTAAGTGTGCTGATACATTCGTAGTTTCGTAAATCCCAAATCTTGATTGTCTTATCCCAACTGCCACTAGCCAAAGTAAACTGATCAATTAATTGAAGACAGGAAACAATGCTAGTATGACCATTAAGTGTGCTGATACATTGGTAGTTTCGTAAATCCCAAATCTTGATTGTCTCATCCCAACTGCCACCAGCCAAAGTAAACTGATCAATTAATTGAAGACAGTTAACATAGCTAGCATGTCCATTAAGTGTGCTGATACATTGGTTGTTTCGTAAATCCCAAATCTTGATTGTCTCATCCCAACTGCCACTAGCCAAAGTAAACTGATCAATTAATTGAAGACAGGAAACAATGCTAGTATGACCATTTAGTGTGCTGATACATTGGTAGTTTCGTAAATCCCAAATCTTGATTGTCTTATCCCAACTGCCACTAGCCAAAGTAAACTGATCAATTAATTGAAGACAGTAAACATATCTAGTATGACCATTTAGTGTGCTGATACATTGGTAGTTTCGTAAATCCCAAATCTTGATTGTCTCATCCCAACTGCCACTAGCCAAAGTAAACTGATCAATTAATTGAAGACAGTTAACAATGCTAGCATGTCCATTAAGTGTGCTGATACATTGGTAGTTTCGTAAATCCCAAATCTTGATTAACTCATCCCAACTGCCACTAGCCAAAGTAAACTGATGAATTAATTGAAGACAAGAAACATCTATATTATGACCATTAAGTGTGCTGATACATTGGTAGTTTCGTAAATCCCAAATCTTGATTGTCTTATCCCAACTGCCACTAGCCAAAGTAAACTGATCAATTAATTGAAGACAGTAAACATCTCTATTTTGACCATTAAGTGTGCTGATACATTCGTAGTTTCGTAAATCCCAAATCTTGATTGTCTTATCCCAACTGCCACTAGCCAAAGTAAACTGATCAATTAATTGAAGACAGGAAACAATGCTAGTATGACCATTAAGTGTGCTGATACATTGGTAGTTTCGTAAATCCCAAATCTTGATTGTCTCATCCCAACTGCCACCAGCCAAAGTAAACTGATCAATTAATTGAAGACAGTTAACATAGCTAGCATGTCCATTAAGTGTGCTGATACATTGGTTGTTTCGTAAATCCCAAATCTTGATTGTCTCATCCCAACTGCCACTAGCCAAAGTAAACTGATCAATTAATTGAAGACAGGAAACAATGCTAGTATGACCATTTAGTGTGCTGATACATTGGTAGTTTCGTAAATCCCAAATCTTGATTGTCTTATCCCAACTGCCACTAGCCAAAGTAAACTGATCAATTAATTGAAGACAGTAAACATATCTAGTATGACCATTTAGTGTGCTGATACATTGGTAGTTTCGTAAATCCTAAATCTTGATTGTCTCATCCCAACTGCCACTAGCCAAAGTAAACTGATCAATTAATTGAAGACAGTTAACAATGCTAGCATGTCCATTAAGTGTGCTGATACATTGGTAGTTTCGTAAATCCCAAATCTTGATTGTCTCATCCCAACTGCCACTAGCCAAAGTAAACTGATGAATTAATTGAAGACAAGAAACATCTCTATTATGACCATTAAGTGTGCTGATACATTGGTAGTTTCGTAAATCCCAAATCTTGATTGTCTTATCCCAACTGCCACTAGCCAAAGTAAACTGATCAATTAATTGAAGACAGGAAACATCTCTATTATGACCATTAAGTGTGCTGATACATTGGTAGTTTCGTAAATCCCAAATCTTGATTGTCTTATCCGAACTTCCACTAGCCAAAGTAAACTGATCAATTAATTGAAGACAGGAAACATCTCTATTATGACCATTAAGTGTGCTGATACATTGGTAGTTTCGTAAATCCCAAATCTTGATTGTCTTATCCGAACTTCCACTAGCCAAAGTAAACTGATCAATTAATTGAACACAGTAAACATCTCTATTATGACCATTAAGTGTGCTGATACATTGGTAGTTTCGTAAATCCCAAATCTTGATTGTCTTATCCGAACTTCCACTAGCCAAAGTAAACTGATCAATTAATTGAAGACAGGAAACATCTCTATTATGACCATTAAGTGTGCTGATACATTGGTAGTTTCGTAAATCCCAAATCTTGATTGTCTTATCCGAACTTCCACTAGCCAAAGTAAACTGATCAATTAATTGAAGACAGGAAACATCTCTATTATGACCATTAAGTGTGCTGATACATTGGTAGTTTCGTAAATCCCAAATCTTGATTGTCTTATCCGAACTTCCACTAGCCAAAGTAAACTGATGAATTAATTGAAGACAAGAAACATCTCTATTATGACCATTAAGTGTGCTGATACATTGGTAGTTCGTAAATCCCAAATCTTGATTGTCTTATCCGAACTTCCACTAGCCAAAGTAAACTGATCAATTAATTGAAGACAGGAAACATCTCTATTATGACCATTAAGTGTGCTGATACATTGGTAGTTTCGTAAATCCCAAATCTTGATTGTCTTATCCGAACTTCCACTAGCCAAAGTAAACTGATGAATTAATTGAAGACAGGAAACATCTCTATTATGACCATTAAGTGTGCTGATACATTGGTAGTTTCGTAAATCCCAAATCTTGATTGTCTTATCCGAACTGCCACTAGCCAAAGTAAACTGATCAATTAATTGAAGACAGTTAACATAGCTAGCATGACCATTAAGTGTGCTGATACATTGGTAGTTTCGTAAATCCCAAATCTTGATTGTCTTATCCCAACTGCCACTAGCCAAAGTAAACTGATCAATCAATTGAAGACAGTTAACATAGCTAGCATGTCCATTAAGTGTGCTGATACATTGGTAGTTTCGTAAATCCCAAATCTTGATTGTCTTATCCGAACTGCCACTAGCCAAAGTAAACTGATCAATTAATTGAAGACAGTTAACATAGCTAGCATGTCCATTAAGTGTGCTGATACATTGGTAGTTTCGTAAATCCCAAATCTTGATTGTCTCATCCCAACTGCCACTAGCCAAAGTAAACTGATGAATTAATTGAAGACAAGAAACATCTCTATTATGACCATTAAGTGTGCTGATACATTGGTAGTTTCGTAAATCCCAAATCTTTATTGTCTTATCCGAACTGCCACTAGCCAAAGTAAACTGATCAATTAATTGAAGACAGTTAACATAGCTAGCATGTCCATTAAGTGTGCTGATACATTGGTAGTTTCGTAAATCCCAAATCTTGATTGTCTCATCCCAACTGCCACTAGCCAAAGTAAACTGATCAATTAATTGAAGACAGGAAACAATGCTAGTATGACCATTTAGTGTGCTGATACATTGGTAGTTTCGTAAATCCCAAATCTTGATTGTCTTATCCCAACTGCCACTAGCCAAAGTAAACTGATGAATTAATTGAAGACAAGAAACATCTATATTATGACCATTAAGTGTGCTGATACATTGGTAGTTTCGTAAATCCCAAATCTTGATTGTCTTATCCCAACTGCCACTAGCCAAAGTAAACTGATCAATTAATTGAAGACAGTAAACATCTCTATTATGACCATTAAGTGTGCTGATACATTCGTAGTTTCGTAAATCCCAAATCTTGATTGTCTCATCCCAACTGCCACTAGCCAAAGTAAACTGATGAATTAATTGAAGACAAGAAACATCTCTATTATGACCATTAAGTGTGCTGATACATTGGTAGTTTCGTAAATCCCAAATCTTTATTGTCTTATCCGAACTGCCACTAGCCAAAGTAAACTGATCAATTAATTGAAGACAGTTAACATAGCTAGCATGTCCATTAAGTGTGCTGATACATTGGTAGTTTCGTAAATCCCAAATCTTGATTGTCTCATCCCAACTGCCACTAGCCAAAGTAAACTGATCAATTAATTGAAGACAGGAAACAATGCTAGTATGACCATTAAGTGTGCTGATACATTGGTAGTTTCGTAAATCCCAAATCTTGATTGTCTTATCCCAACTGCCACTAGCCAAAGTAAACTGATGAATTAATTGAAGACAAGAAACATCTATATTATGACCATTAAGTGTGCTGATACATTGGTAGTTTCGTAAATCCCAAATCTTGATTGTCTTATCCCAACTGCCACTAGCCAAAGTAAACTGATCAATTAATTGAAGACAGTAAACATCTCTATTATGACCATTAAGTGTGCTGATACATTCGTAGTTTCGTAAATCCCAAATCTTGATTGTCTTATCCCAACTGCCACTAGCCAAAGTAAACTGATCAATTAATTGAAGACAGGAAACAATGCTAGTATGACCATTAAGTGTGCTGATACATTGGTAGTTTCGTAAATCCCAAATCTTGATTGTCTCATCCCAACTGCCACCAGCCAAAGTAAACTGATCAATTAATTGAAGACAGTTAACATAGCTAGCATGTCCATTAAGTGTGCTGATACATTGGTTGTTTCGTAAATCCCAAATCTTGATTGTCTCATCCCAACTGCCACTAGCCAAAGTAAACTGATCAATTAATTGAAGACAGGAAACAATGCTAGTATGACCATTTAGTGTGCTGATACATTGGTAGTTTCGTAAATCCCAAATCTTGATTGTCTTATCCCAACTGCCACTAGCCAAAGTAAACTGATCAATTAATTGAAGACAGTAAACATATCTAGTATGACCATTTAGTGTGCTGATACATTGGTAGTTTCGTAAATCCCAAATCTTGATTGTCTCATCCCAACTGCCACTAGCCAAAGTAAACTGATCAATTAATTGAAGACAGTTAACATAGCTAGCATGTCCATTAAGTGTGCTGATACATTGGTAGTTTCGTAAATCCCAAATCTTGATTGTCTCATCCCAACTGCCACTAGCCAAAGTAAACTGATGAATTAATTGAAGACAAGAAACATCTATATTATGACCATTAAGTGTGCTGATACATTGGTAGTTTCGTAAATCCCAAATCTTGATTGTCTTATCCCAACTGCCCACTAGCCAAAGTAAACTGATCAATTAATTGAAGACAGTAAACATCTCTATTATGACCATTAAGTGTGCTGATACATTCGTAGTTTCGTAAATCCCAAATCTTGATTGTCTTATCCCAACTGCCACTAGCCAAAGTAAACTGATCAATTAATTGAAGACAGGAAACAATGCTAGTATGACCATTAAGTGTGCTGATACATTGGTAGTTTCGTAAATCCCAAATCTTGATTGTCTCATCCCAACTGCCACCAGCCAAAGTAAACTGATCAATTAATTGAAGACAGTTAACATAGCTAGCATGTCCATTAAGTGTGCTGATACATTGGTTGTTTCGTAAATCCCAAATCTTGATTGTCTCATCCCAACTGCCACTAGCCAAAGTAAACTGATCAATTAATTGAAGACAGGAAACAATGCTAGTATGACCATTTAGTGTGCTGATACATTGGTAGTTTCGTAAATCCCAAATCTTGATTGTCTTATCCCAACTGCCACTAGCCAAAGTAAACTGATCAATTAATTGAAGACAGTAAACATATCTAGTATGACCATTTAGTGTGCTGATACATTGGTAGTTTCGTAAATCCCAAATCTTGATTGTCTCATCCCAACTGCCACTAGCCAAAGTAAACTGATCAATTAATTGAAGACAGTTAACAATGCTAGCATGTCCATTAAGTGTGCTGATACATTGGTAGTTTCGTAAATCCCAAATCTTGATTGTCTCATCCCAACTGCCACTAGCCAAAGTAAACTGATGAATTAATTGAAGACAAGAAACATCTATATTATGACCATTAAGTGTGCTGATACATTGGTAGTTTCGTAAATCCCAAATCTTGATTGTCTTATCCCAACTGCCACTAGCCAAAGTAAACTGATCAATTAATTGAAGACAGTAAACATCTCTATTATGACCATTAAGTGTGCTGATACATTCGTAGTTTCGTAAATCCCAAATCTTGATTGTCTTATCCCAACTGCCACTAGCCAAAGTAAACTGATCAATTAATTGAAGACAGGAAACAATGCTAGTATGACCATTAAGTGTGCTGATACATTGGTAGTTTCGTAAATCCCAAATCTTGATTGTCTCATCCCAACTGCCACCAGCCAAAGTAAACTGATCAATTAATTGAAGACAGTTAACATAGCTAGCATGTCCATTAAGTGTGCTGATACATTGGTTGTTTCGTAAATCCCAAATCTTGATTGTCTCATCCCAACTGCCACTAGCCAAAGTAAACTGATCAATTAATTGAAGACAGGAAACAATGCTAGTATGACCATTTAGTGTGCTGATACATTGGTAGTTTCGTAAATCCCAAATCTTGATTGTCTTATCCCAACTGCCACTAGCCAAAGTAAACTGATCAATTAATTGAAGACAGTAAACATATCTAGTATGACCATTTAGTGTGCTGATACATTGGTAGTTTCGTAAATCCTAAATCTTGATTGTCTCATCCCAACTGCCACTAGCCAAAGTAAACTGATCAATTAATTGAAGACAGTTAACAATGCTAGCATGTCCATTAAGTGTGCTGATACATTGGTAGTTTCGTAAATCCCAAATCTTGATTGTCTCATCCCAACTGCCACTAGCCAAAGTAAACTGATGAATTAATTGAAGACAAGAAACATCTCTATTATGACCATTAAGTGTGCTGATACATTGGTAGTTTCGTAAATCCCAAATCTTGATTGTCTTATCCCAACTGCCACTAGCCAAAGTAAACTGATCAATTAATTGAAGACAGGAAACATCTCTATTATGACCATTAAGTGTGCTGATACATTGGTAGTTTCGTAAATCCCAAATCTTGATTGTCTTATCCTAACTTCCACTAGCCAAAGTAAACTGATGAATTAATTGAAGACAAGAAACATCTCTATTATGACCATTAAGTGTGCTGATACATTGGTAGTTTCGTAAATCCCAAATCTTGATTGTCTTATCCGAACTTCCACTAGCCAAAGTAAACTGATCAATTAATTGAAGACAGGAAACATCTCTATTATGACCATTAAGTGTGCTGATACATTGGTAGTTTCGTAAATCCCAAATCTTGATTGTCTTATCCGAACTTCCACTAGCCAAAGTAAACTGATGAATTAATTGAAGACAGGAAACATCTCTATTATGACCATTAAGTGTGCTGATACATTGGTAGTTTCGTAAATCCCAAATCTTGATTGTCTTATCCGAACTGCCACTAGCCAAAGTAAACTGATCAATTAATTGAAGACAGTTAACATAGCTAGCATGACCATTAAGTGTGCTGATACATTGGTAGTTTCGTAAATCCCAAATCTTGATTGTCTTATCCCAACTGCCACTAGCCAAAGTAAACTGATCAATTAATTGAAGACAGTTAACATAGCTAGCATGTCCATTAAGTGTGCTGATACATTGGTAGTTTCGTAAATCCCAAATCTTGATTGTCTTATCCGAACTGCCACTAGCCAAAGTAAACTGATCAATTAATTGAAGACAGTTAACATAGCTAGCATGTCCATTAAGTCTGCTGATACATTGGTAGTTTCGTAAATCCCAAATCTTGATTGTCTCATCCCAACTGCCACTAGCCAAAGTAAACTGATGAATTAATTGAAGACAAGAAACATCTCTATTATGACCATTAAGTGTGCTGATACATTGGTAGTTTCGTAAATCCCAAATCTTTATTGTCTTTATCCGAACTGCCACTAGCCAAAGTAAACTGATCAATTAATTGAAGACAGTTAACATAGCTAGCATGTCCATTAAGTGTGCTGATACATTGGTAGTTTCGTAAATCCCAAATCTTGATTGTCTCATCCCAACTGCCACTAGCCAAAGTAAACTGATCAATTAATTGAAGACAGGAAACAATGCTAGTATGACCATTAAGTGTGCTGATACATTGGTAGTTTCGTAAATCCCAAATCTTGATTGTCTTATCCCAACTGCCACTAGCCAAAGTAAACTGATGAATTAATTGAAGACAAGAAACATCTATATTATGACCATTAAGTGTGCTGATACATTGGTAGTTTCGTAAATCCCAAATCTTGATTGTCTTATCCCAACTGCCACTAGCCAAAGTAAACTGATCAATTAATTGAAGACAGTAAACATCTCTATTATGACCATTAAGTGTGCTGATACATTCGTAGTTTCGTAAATCCCAAATCTTGATTGTCTTATCCCAACTGCCACTAGCCAAAGTAAACTGATCAATTAATTGAAGACAGGAAACAATGCTAGTATGACCATTAAGTGTGCTGATACATTGGTAGTTTCGTAAATCCCAAATCTTGATTGTCTCATCCCAACTGCCACCAGCCAAAGTAAACTGATCAATTAATTGAAGACAGTTAACATAGCTAGCATGTCCATTAAGTGTGCTGATACATTGGTTGTTTCGTAAATCCCAAATCTTGATTGTCTCATCCCAACTGCCACTAGCCAAAGTAAACTGATCAATTAATTGAAGACAGGAAACAATGCTAGTATGACCATTTAGTGTGCTGATACATTGGTAGTTTCGTAAATCCCAAATCTTGATTGTCTTATCCCAACTGCCACTAGCCAAAGTAAACTGATCAATTAATTGAAGACAGTAAACATCTCTAGTATGACCATTTAGTGTGCTGATACATTGGTAGTTTCGTAAATCCCAAATCTTGATTGTCTCATCCCAACTGCCACTAGCCAAAGTAAACTGATCAATTAATTGAAGACAGTTAACAATGCTAGCATGTCCATTAAGTGTGCTGATACATTGGTAGTTTCGTAAATCCCAAATCTTGATTGTCTCATCCCAACTGCCACTAGCCAAAGTAAACTGATGAATTAATTGAAGACAAGAAACATCTATATTATGACCATTAAGTGTGCTGATACATTGGTAGTTTCGTAAATCCCAAATCTTGATTGTCTTATCCCAACTGCCACTAGCCAAAGTAAACTGATCAATTAATTGAAGACAGTAAACATCTCTATTATGACCATTAAGTGTGCTGATACATTCGTAGTTTCGTAAATCCCAAATCTTGATTGTCTTATCCCAACTGCCACTAGCCAAAGTAAACTGATCAATTAATTGAAGACAGGAAACAATGCTAGTATGACCATTAAGTGTGCTGATACATTGGTAGTTTCGTAAATCCCAAATCTTGATTGTCTCATCCCAACTGCCACCAGCCAAAGTAAACTGATCAATTAATTGAAGACAGTTAACATAGCTAGCATGTCCATTAAGTGTGCTGATACATTGGTTGTTTCGTAAATCCCAAATCTTGATTGTCTCATCCCAACTGCCACTAGCCAAAGTAAACTGATCAATTAATTGAAGACAGTAAACATATCTAGTATGACCATTTAGTGTGCTGATACATTGGTAGTTTCGTAAATCCTAAATCTTGATTGTCTCATCCCAACTGCCACTAGCCAATGTAAACTGATCAATTAATTGAAGACAGTTAACAATGCTAGCATGTCCATTAAGTGTGCTGATACATTGGTAGTTTCGTAAATCCCAAATCTTGATTGTCTCATCCCAACTGCCACTAGCCAAAGTAAACTGATGAATTAATTGAAGACAAGAAACATCTCTATTATGACCATTAAGTGTGCTGATACATTGGTAGTTTCGTAAATCCCAAATCTTGATTGTCTCATCCCAACTGCCACTAGCCAAAGTAAACTGATGAATTAATTGAAGACAAGAAACATCTCTATTATGACCATTAAGTGTGCTGATACATTGGTAGTTTCGTAAATCCCAAATCTTGATTGTCTTATCCCAACTGCCACTAGCCAAAGTAAACTGATCAATTAATTGAAGACAGGAAACATCTCTATTATGACCATTAAGTGTGCTGATACATTGGTAGTTTCGTAAATCCCAAATCTTGATTGTCTTATCCGAACTTCCACTAGCCAAAGTAAACTGATCAATTAATTGAACACAGTAAACATCTCTATTATGACCATTAAGTGTGCTGATACATTGGTAGTTTCGTAAATCCCAAATCTTGATTGTCTTATCCGAACTTCCACTAGCCAAAGTAAACTGATCAATTAATTGAAGACAGGAAACATCTCTATTATGACCATTAAGTGTGCTGATACATTGGTAGTTTCGTAAATCCCAAATCTTGATTGTCTTATCCGAACTTCCACTAGCCAAAGTAAACTGATCAATTAATTGAAGACAGGAAACATCTCTATTATGACCATTAAGTGTGCTGATACATTGGTAGTTTCGTAAATCCCAAATCTTGATTGTCTTATCCGAACTTCCACTAGCCAAAGTAAACTGATGAATTAATTGAAGACAAGAAACATCTCTATTATGACCATTAAGTGTGCTGATACATTGGTAGTTTCGTAAATCCCAAATCTTGATTGTCTTATCCCAACTGCCACTAGCCAAAGTAAACTGATCAATTAATTGAAGACAGTTAACATAGCTAGCATGTCCATTAAGTGTGCTGATACATTGGTAGTTTCGTAAATCCCAAATCTTGATTGTCTCATCCCAACTGCCACTAGCCAAAGTAAACTGATCAATTAATTGAAGACAGGAAACATCTCTATTATGACCATTAAGTGTGCTGATACATTGGTAGATTCGTAAATCCCAAATCTTGATTGTCTTATCCGAACTTCCACTAGCCAAAGTAAACTGATCAATTAATTGAAGACAAGAAACATCTCTATTATGACCATTAAGTGTGCTGATACATTGGTAGTTTCGTAAATCCCAAATCTTGATTGTCTTATCCCAACTGCCACTAGCCAAAGTAAACTGATCAATTAATTGAAGACAGGAAACAATGCTAGTATGACCATTAAGTGTGCTGATACATTGGTAGTTTCGTAAATCCCAAATCTTGATTGTCTTATCCGAACTGCCACTAGCCAAAGTAAACTGATCAATTAATTGAAGACAGTTAACATAGCTAGCATGTCCATTAAGTGTGCTGATACATTGGTAGTTTCGTAAATCCCAAATCTTGATTGTCTCATCCCAACTGCCACTAGCCAAAGTAAACTGATCAATTAATTGAAGACAGGAAACAATGCTAGTATGACCATTAAGTGTGCTGATACATTGGTAGTTTCGTAAATCCCAAATCTTGATTGTCTTATCCGAACTTCCACTAGCCAAAGTAAACTGATGAATTAATTGAAGACAAGAAACATCTCTATTATGACCATTAAGTGTGCTGATACATTGGTAGTTTCGTAAATCCCAAATCTTGATTGTCTTATCCGAACTGCCACTAGCCAAAGTAAACTGATCAATTAATTGAAGACAGTTAACATAGCTAGCATGTCCATTAAGTGTGCTGATACATTGGTAGTTTCGTAAATCCCAAATCTTGATTGTCTCATCCCAACTGCCACTAGCCAAAGTAAACTGATCAATTAATTGAAGACAGGAAACATCTCTATTATGACCATTAAGTGTGCTGATACATTGGTAGTTTCGTAAATCCCAAATCTTGATTGTCTTATCCGAACTTCCACTAGCCAAAGTAAACTGATCAATTAATTGAAGACAAGAAACATCTCTATTATGACCATTAAGTGTGCTGATACATTGGTAGTTTCGTAAATCCCAAATCTTGATTGTCTTATCCCAACTGCCACTAGCCAAAGTAAACTGATCAATTAATTGAAGACAGGAAACATCTCTATTATGACCATTAAGTGTGCTGATACATTGGTAGTTTCGTAAATCCCAAATCTTGATTGTCTTATCCGAACTGCCACTAGCCAAAGTAAACTGATCAATTAATTGAAGACAGTTAACATAGCTAGCATGTCCATTAAGTGTGCTGATACATTGGTAGTTTCGTAAATCCCAAATCTTGATTGTCTTATCCGAACTGCCACTAGCCAAAGTAAACTGATCAATTAATTGAAGACAGTTAACATAGCTAGCATGTCCATTAAGTGTGCTGATACATTGGTAGTTTCGTAAATCCCAAATCTTGATTGTCTCATCCCAACTGCCACTAGCCAAAGTAAACTGATGAATTAATTGAAGACAAGAAACATCTCTATTATGACCATTAAGTGTGCTGATACATTGGTAGTTTCGTAAATCCCAAATCTTGATTGTCTTATCCGAACTGCCACTAGCCAAAGTAAACTGATCAATTAATTGAAGACAGTTAACATAGCTAGCATGACCATTAAGTGTGCTGATACATTGGTAGTTTCGTAAATCCCAAATCTTGATTGTCTTATCCGAACTTCCACTAGCCAAAGTAAACTGATCAATTAATTGAAGACAGGAAACATCTCTATTATGACCATTAAGTGTGCTGATACATTGGTAGTTTCGTAAATCCCAAATCTTGATTGTCTTATCCGAACTGCCACTAGCCAAAGTAAACTGATCAATTAATTGAAGACAGTTAACATAGCTAGCATGTCCATTAAGTGTGCTGATACATTGGTAGTTTCGTAAATCCCAAATCTTGATTGTCTCATCCCAACTGCCACTAGCCAAAGTAAACTGATCAATTAATTGAAGACAGGAAACATCTCTATTATGACCATTAAGTGTGCTGATACATTGGTAGTTTCGTAAATCCCAAATCTTGATTGTCTTATCCGAACTGCCACTAGCCAAAGTAAACTGATCAATTAATTGAAGACAGTTAACATAGCTAGCATGACCATTAAGTGTGCTGATACATTGGTAGTTTCGTAAATCCCAAATCTTGATTGTCTTATCCCAACTGCCACTAGCCAAAGTAAACTGATCAATTAATTGAAGACAGGAAACAATGCTAGTATGACCATTAAGTGTGCTGATACATTGGTAGTTTCGTAAATCCCAAATCTTGATTGTCTCATCCCAACTGCCACTAGCCAAAGTAAACTGATCAATTAATTGAAGACAGTAAACATCTCTATTATGACCATTAAGTGTGCTGATACATTGGTAGTTTCGTAAATCCCAAATCTTGATTGTCTTATCCGAACTTCCACTAGCCAAAGTAAACTGATCAATTAATTGAAGACAAGAAACATCTCTATTATGACCATTAAGTGTGCTGATACATTGGTAGTTTCGTAAATCCCAAATCTTGATTGTCTTATCCGAACTGCCACTAGCCAAAGTAAACTGATCAATTAATTGAAGACAGTTAACATAGCTAGCATGTCCATTAAGTGTGCTGATACATTGGTAGTTTCGTAAATCCCAAATCTTGATTGTCTCATCCCAACTGCCACTAGCCAAAGTAAACTGATGAATTAATTGAAGACAAGAAACATCTCTATTATGACCATTAAGTGTGCTGATACATTGGTAGTTTCGTAAATCCCAAATCTTGATTGTCTTATCCGAACTTCCACTAGCCAAAGTAAACTGATCAATTAATTGAAGACAGGAAACATCTCTATTATGACCATTAAGTGTGCTGATACATTGGTAGTTTCGTAAATCCCAAATCTTGATTGTCTTATCCGAACTTCCACTAGCCAAAGTAAACTGATCAATTAATTGAAGACAGGAAACAATGCTAGTATGACCATTTAGTGTGCTGATACATTGGTAGTTTCGTAAATCCCAAATCTTGATTGTCTTATCCGAACTGCCACTAGCCAAAGTAAACTGATCAATTAATTGAAGACAGTTAACATAGCTAGCATGTCCATTAAGTGTGCTGATACATTGGTAGTTTCGTAAATCCCAAATCTTGATTGTCTCATCCCAACTGCCACTAGCCAAAGTAAACTGATCAATTAATTGAAGACAGGAAACATCTCTATTATGACCATTAAGTGTGCTGATACATTGGTAGTTTCGTAAATCCCAAATCTTGATTGTCTTATCCGAACTGCCACTAGCCAAAGTAAACTGATCAATTAATTGAAGACAGTTAACATAGCTAGCATGACCATTAAGTGTGCTGATACATTGGTAGTTTCGTAAATCCCAAATCTTGATTGTCTTATCCCAACTGCCACTAGCCAAAGTAAACTGATCAATTAATTGAAGACAGGAAACAATGCTAGTATGACCATTAAGTGTGCTGATACATTGGTAGTTTCGTAAATCCCAAATCTTGATTGTCTTATCCGAACTGCCACTAGCCAAAGTAAACTGATCAATTAATTGAAGACAGTTAACATAGCTAGCATGACCATTAAGTGTGCTGATACATTGGTAGTTTCGTAAATCCCAAATCTTGATTGTCTTATCCCAACTGCCACTAGCCAAAGTAAACTGATCAATTAATTGAAGACAGGAAACAATGCTAGTATGACCATTAAGTGTGCTGATACATTGGTAGTTTCGTAAATCCCAAATCTTGATTGTCTTATCCGAACTGCCACTAGCCAAAGTAAACTGATCAATTAATTGAAGACAGTTAACATAGCTAGCATGTCCATTAAGTGTGCTGATACATTGGTAGTTTCGTAAATCCCAAATCTTGATTGTCTCATCCCAACTGCCACTAGCCAAAGTAAACTGATCAATTAATTGAAGACAGGAAACAATGCTAGTATGACCATTTAGTGTGCTGATACATTGGTAGTTTCGTAAATCCCAAATCTTGATTGTCTTATCCGAACTGCCACTAGCCAAAGTAAACTGATCAATTAATTGAAGACAGTAAACATATCTAGTATGACCATTTAGTGCGCTGATACATTGGTAGTTTCGTAAATCCCAAATCTTGATTGTCTTATCCGAACTGCCACTAGCCAAAGTAAACTGATGAATTAATTGAAGACAAGAAACATCTATATTATGACCATTAAGTGTGCTGATACATTGGTAGTTTCGTAAATCCCAAATCTTGATTGTCTTATCCCAACTGCCACTAGCCAAAGTAAACTGATCAATTAATTGAAGACAGTAAACATCTCTATTATTACCATTAAGTGTGCTGATACATTCGTAGTTTCGTAAATCCCAAATCTTGATTGTCTTATCCCAACTGCCACTAGCCAAAGTAAAATGATCAATTAATTGAAGACAGGAAACAATGCTAGTATGACCATTAAGTGTGCTGATACATTGGTAGTTTCGTAAATCCCAAATCTTGATTGTCTCATCCCAACTGCCACCAGCCAAAGTAAACTGATCAATTAATTGAAGACAGTTAACATAGCTAGCATGTCCATTAAGTGTGCTGATACATTGGTTGTTTCGTAAATCCCAAATCTTGATTGTCTCATCCCAACTGCCACTAGCCAAAGTAAACTGATCAATTAATTGAAGACAGGAAACAATGCTAGTATGACCATTTAGTGTGCTGATACATTGGTAGTTTCGTAAATCCCAAATCTTGATTGTCTTATCCCAACTGCCACTAGCCAAAGTAAACTGATCAATTAATTGAAGACAGTAAACATATCTAGTATGACCATTTAGTGTGCTGATACATTGGTAGTTTCGTAAATCCCAAATCTTGATTGTCTTATCCGAACTGCCACTAGCCAAAGTAAACTGATCAATTAATTGAAGACAGTTAACATAGCTAGCATGTCCATTAAGTGTGCTGATACATTGGTAGTTTCGTAAATCCCAAATCTTGATTGTCTTATCCGAACTGCCACTAGCCAAAGTAAACTGATGAATTAATTGAAGACAAGAAACATCTCTATTATGACCATTAAGTGTGCTGATACATTGGTAGTTTCGTAAATCCCAAATCTTGATAGTCTTATCCGAACTGCCACTAGCCAAAGTAAACTGATCAATTAATTGAAGACAGTTAACATAGCTAGCATGTCCATTAAGTGTGCTGATACATTGGTAGTTTCGTAAATCCCAAATCTTGATTGTCTCATCCCAACTGCCACTAGCCAAAGTAAACTGATGAATTAATTGAAGACAAGAAACATCTCTATTATGACCATTAAGTGTGCTGATACATTGGTAGTTTCGTAAATCCCAAATCTTGATTGTCTTATCCGAACTTCCACTAGCCAAAGTAAACTGATCAATTAATTGAAGACAGGAAACATCTCTATTATGACCATTAAGTGTGCTGATACATTGGTAGTTTCGTAAATCCCAAATCTTGATTGTCTTATCCGAACTTCCACTAGCCAAAGTAAACTGATCAATTAATTGAAGACAGGAAACAATGCTAGTATGACCATTTAGTGTGCTGATACATTGGTAGTTTCGTAAATCCCAAATCTTGATTGTCTTATCCGAACTGCCACAAGCCAAAGTAAACTTATCAATTAATTGAAGACAGTAAACATATCTAGTATGACCATTTAGTGTGCTGATACATTGGTAGTTTCGTAAATCCCAAATCTTGATTGTCTTATCCCAACTGCCACTAGCCAAAGTAAACTGATGAATTAATTGAAGACAAGAAACATCTCTATTATGACCATTAAGTGTGCTGATACATTGGTAGTTTCGTAAATCCCAAATCTTGATAGTCTCATCCCAACTGCCACTAGCCAAAGTAAACTGATCAATTAATTGAAGACAGTTAACATAGTTAGTATGTCCATTAAGTGTGCTGATACATTGGTAGTTTCGTAAATCCCAAATCTTGATAGTCTCATCCCAACTGCCACTAGCCAAAGTAAACTGATCAATTAATTGAAGACAGTTAACATAGCTAGTATGTCCATTAAGTGTGCTGATACATTGGTAGTTTCGTAAATCCCAAATCTTGATTGTCTTATCCGAACTTCCACTAGCCAAAGTAAAATGATCAATAAATTGAAGACAGGAAACAATGCTAGTATGACCATTAAGTGTGCTGATACATTGGTAGTTTCGTAAATCCCAAATCTTGATTGTCTTATCCCAACTGCCACTAGCCAAAGTAAACTGATCAATTAATTGAAGACAGTTAACATAGCTAGTATGTCCATTAAGTGTGCTGATACATTGGTAGTTTCGTAAATCCCAAATCTTGATTGTCTTATCCCAACTGCCACTAGCCAAAGTAAACTGATCAATTAATTGAAGACAGTTTACAGACAAAATATGACCATTGAATTTGATGAAACCAATATTATCAAAATAACGCTCAACTAAATAAAAGTAATAAATTTGTAGAATGCAAAAGCCAAAAAACAATTAATATCAAGAAAAGGACCAATTGTGTTCAATTAGCGTCAATAAAATGAACTCAATGTAAAGTTAAAAATGAATTAATTAGAGAAATAAATCAAAATAAAAATAAAGTAATTAAAACTATTTTAAAGGGAAATTATTTAAAACAGAACAAAGAAATAAAGGCTTTTTGTTTTTTATTTAAAAAACAAGAATTTGGTTAAATGTATAAAGGTAAAAAGCTTTTTAAAAGTAAATTAATTAATTCTAAAATTAATTTTATAAGCTATTTCAAATCCCAAATCTTGATTGTCTTATCCGAACTTCCACTAGCCAAAGTAAACTGATCAATTAATTGAAGACAGTAAACATCTCTATTATGACCATTAAGTGTGCTGATACATTGGTAGTTTCGTAAATCCCAAATCTTGATTGTCTCATCCCAACTGCCACTAGCCAAAGTAAACTGATCAATTAATTGAAGACAGGAAACAATGTCAGTATGACCATTTAGTGAACTGATACATTGGTAGTTTCGTAAATCCCAAATCTTGATTGTCTTATCCGAACTTCCACTAGCCAAAGTAAACTGATCAATTAATTGAAGACAGGAAACAATGCTAGTATGACCATTAAGTGTGCTGATACATTGGTAGTTTCGTAAATCCCAAATCTTGATTGTCTCATCCCAACTGCCACTAGCCAAAGTAAACTGATCAATTAATTGAAGACAGTAAACATATCTAGTATGACCATTTAGTGCGCTGATACATTGGTAGTTTCGTAAATCCCAAATCTTGATTGTCTTATCCGAACTGCCACTAGCCAAAGTAAACTGATGAATTAATTGAAGACAAGAAACATCTATATTATGACCATTAAGTGTGCTGATACATTGGTAGTTTCGTAAATCCCAAATCTTGATTGTCTTATCCGAACTTCCACTAGCCAAAGTAAACTGATCAATTAATTGAAGACAGGAAACATCTCTATTATGACCATTAAGTGTGCTGATACATTGGTAGTTTCGTAAATCCCAAATCTTGATAGTCTTATCCCAACTGCCACTAGCCAAAGTAAACTGATGAATTAATTGAAGACAGTTAACATAGCTAGTATGACCATTTAGTGTGCTGATACAATGAATATTTTTGAAATCCCTTGTTTCTAAAAAAGAGCCCCGCAGGGAAAAAAATTTGAGTGTCGGTACTTTTATCTTATCTTAAATATTACCGATTTCTATGATATCTTCTTGAATTTTTTGATCTGTTAGCTGCAAGTTTCCAATTAATTGCCTTATTTCGTTTGAAATAATTTTTCTTTCAAATTTGTTTTTAACGAGTTGATCCTGAATTTTTTTCATTTGCGATTCCATTTTATCAATTTTATTCATGTAATTATCTTCTTTTTCCAGTTTTTCTAGGATATCACTTATATTTTCAATTTCTTCTGTAAATTTTTCTTTATTTAATAGCTGACATTCAACATTTTTTATATCTTCGATAAATTCTTTTCTTTTTCGATCAATTTTTGAGACCATATCAATCCTTGTGTCATTTATCTTACTAATTAATTTTTCCACGTGAAGATCAATTTTGTTTTTCAAGTTGTCAAAATGTTCATCTATTTTTATATATAAATTGTCTTTAGAGAAATCGTCTAAGGCCATCTCTATTTGTTTTCGTTTAAATTTTTCTTGGTTAATGGGCATTTGTAATGTTTTTTCTATATTGACTGTATGCCTTCTAATACATTCTGGACAAACTAAATCTCCTGTTTTATTCATCAAATTTTTATATTTTGTCCATTTTTCGCATTCTAGTCTCAATGTAATTTCCTCCATTTTCTTTAAATAAAAGTTTTAGGTTTAAGTTTTTGAAAGTTTTTTAATAATATTTATACTCATTTTTAAAGATGCTAAAAATAATTAGTTTCCGTGGAAACACATTCATAATTAAGTTTGCTCCAAAGCTTATTTGGATGATATAAAGCTTTTAAATTCTACTAATCACTAAAAGAAGGCACATTTTAAATGAATAATTTAAAATTTATCATTTTATAAATATTAAATCATCAAATATTTTATTGCTTTAATTAATAAGAAATATGATAAGACATTTATAGTAATATATATTCTCATTGCATTACCTTAGACTAATTGCGCCTTTTTTAGCTGCTTATTATAGCTGCTATTTAAGAACCATTTTTGTAAGCTGCCCCAAATCATAAACCCGTGCTGCTCAAAACACACAAATTTTTGGGTTTTTCTCAGTTTTCTGTTTTCTGTTTTCTGTTTTAACATCAATTCCGACTCTTTTTTACTTGAGATAGGTGGGCTTTTTGCTTAATTATTGTTACTTTATCTATTACTAACGTTTTTATTTAAACAGAAAATCATCGAACCGCGCTAAATAAAGGAATGATAATTTCAGTAAGAATATTTAATTAAAAAAAAACAAAATCAATTAAAACCGAAGTCACTGCTTACGTAGAAATATTTCTTTTCCTATAATATTTTTTCAATTCATATCCTACGACAAATAATTTAGGTGACCAATATTAAATGATTTTGTCAATATTTTTGTTTGAGAAATTGATTTTAGACTTTGGTTTTGAGTTAAAAATATTCTAAAATATCAAAACATTTTTAAACCAGAAGAAAGAAAGTTTTTTTTTATTTCTATTTTAGTTTTCTTTCAATCTTAATCAAAAATATGTTTAATTTTATCAAATTTTTTTTAAAATCTTCATTCAATTTGTTAAAATCTATATTTTTTTATGAGAAATTTCACTTGCACTAGATTTTGTCTCGAACATAATTTCTATTACTTCTTGGTAACTTGAATCATTTTGATACATTTCTAAAGCTCTTCAAAACCTATGCTAAAGCCTTACATTTAGATTTTTCTGTTCATACGCATCGTTAGACTCAAAAATTAAACCTAACAATTTTGAAAAATTTTGATCATTTCGTCTTCTCACATATCCTTTTAAAAAACAATTTCAATTTCAATTTCAAAGTTAATCAACTGGCTAGTGCCTTTATCGTAGTCGACTGATTAACACTTCATTTATTTAATTTAATAAAATCTTTAATAATTAAAATTTTAACTTTAATAAAATTAAAATTATCTACTATTTTGAAAATAAAAAAACATTGGTAATGTTGTAGTTCTCTAAATAACTACAACACCGACTTTAGCCAACCTATAAGTCTATAGTTTCACAGTGCAATACTAAGATCCCATGCGGTAAGCAAGTCACTAGTATTTAACACTGTGTAAAATATTAGACAAGAGCTCTCTTTATTTTTAGAAGACATGAAGAACTTATGATTTAGCATTTATTGTTATTTTGTTATTATTTTTTTTATTATTTGTTGAGGCTAGAAGCGGCCACTTATCAATAAAGTCATTATATAATTTTATTCTTTATTATTTCTTTGTGTTATAACCACGAACCACCAGATACTAACAGATCAGAATAAGACACATTTATTTAAGGTTTATAACAGTAAATTTATATCAAATTTTTTAAATTTTTTTAAGTCAATAAAGATACTACCAATACCAAACCGATTTACGAAACTACCAATGTATCAGCACACTAAATGGTCATACTGACATTGTTTCCTGTCTTCAATTAATTGATCAGTTTACTTTGGCTAGTGGAAGTTCGGATAAGACAATCAAGATTTGGGATTTGAAATAGCTTATAAAATTAATTTTAGAATTAATTAATTTACTTTTAAAAAGCTTTTTACCTTTATACATTTAACCAAATTCTTGTTTTTTAAATAAAAAACAAAAAGCTTCTATTTCTTTGTTCTGTTTTAAATAATTTCCCTTTAAAATAGTTTTAATTACTTTATTTTTATTTTGATTTATTTCTCTAATTAATTCATTTTTAACTTTACATTGAGTTCATTTTATTGACGCTAATTGAACACAATTGGTCCTTTTCTTGATATTAATTGTTTTTTGGCTTTTGCATTCTACAAATTTATTACTTTTATTTAGTTGAGCGTTATTTTGATAATATTGGTTTCATCAAATTCAATGGTCATATTTTGTCTGTAAACTGTCTTCAATTAATTGATCAGTTTACTTTGGCTAGTGGCAGTTGGGATGAGACAATCAATATTTGGGATTTACGAAACTACCAATGTATCAGCACACTAAATGGTCATACTGACATTGTTTCCTGTCTTCAATTAATTGATCAGTTTACTTTGGCTAGTGGCAGTTGGGATGACACAATCAAGATTTGGGATTTACGAAACTACCAATGTATCAGCACACTTAATGGTCATACTAGCATTGTTTCCTGTCTTCAATTTATTGATCATTTTACTTTGGCTAGTGGAAGTTCGGATAAGACTATCAAGATTTGGGATTTACGAAACTACCAATGTATCAGCACACTTAATGGACATACTAGCTATGTTAACTGTCTTCAATTAATTGATCAGTTTACTTTGGCTAGTGGCAGTTGGGATGAGACTATCAAGATTTGGGATTTACGAAACTACCAATGTATCAGTTCACTAAATGGTCATACTGACATTGTTTCCTGTCTTCAATTAATTGATCAGTTTACTTTGGCTAGTGGAAGTTGGGATGACACAATCAAGATTTGGGATTTACGAAACTACCAATGTATCAGCACACTAAATGGTCATACTAGATATGTTTACTGTCTTCAATTAATTGATCAGTTTACTTTGGCAAGTGGCAGTTACGATAAGACAATCAAGATTTGGGATTTACGAAACTACCAATGTATCAGCACACTAAATGGTCATACTGACATTGTTTCCTGTCTTCAATTAATTGATAAGTTTACTTTGGCTAGTGGCAGTTGGGATGAAACAATCAAGATTTGGGATTTACGAAACTACCAATGTATCAGTTCACTAAATGGTCATACTGACATTGTTTCCTGTCTTCAATTAATTTATAAGTTTACTTTGGCTAGTGGCAGTTGGGATGAGACAATCAATATTTGGGATTTACGAAACTACCAATGTATCAGCACACTAAATGGTCATACTGACATTGTTTCCTGTCTTCAATTAATTGATCAGTTTACTTTGGCTAGTGGCAGTTGGGATGACACAATCAAGATTTGGGATTTACGAAACTACCAATGTATCAGCACACTAAATGGTCATACTGACATTGTTTCCTGTCTTCAATTAATTGATAAGTTTACTTTGGCTAGTGGCAGTTGGGATGAAACAATCAAGATTTGGGATTTACGAAACTACCAATGTATCAGTTCACTAAATGGTCATACTGACATTGTTTCCTGTCTTCATTAATTTATAAGTTTACTTTGGCTAGTGGCAGTTGGGATGAGACAATCAAGATTTGGGATTTACGAAACTACCAATGTATCAGTTCACTAAATGGTCATACTGACATTGTTTCCTGTCTTCAATTAATTTATAAGTTTACTTTGGCTAGTGGCAGTTGGGATGAGACTATCAAGATTTGGGATTTACGAAACTACCAATGTATCAGCACACTAAATGGTCATACTAGATATGTTTACTGTCTTCAATTAATTGATCAGTTTACTTTGGCAAGTGGCAGTTACGATAAGACAATCAAGATTTGGGATTTACGAAACTACCAATGTATCAGCACACTAAATGGTCATACTGACATTGTTTCCTGTCTTCAATTAATTGATAAGTTTACTTTGGCTAGTGGCAGTTGGGATGAAACAATCAAGATTTGGGATTTACGAAACTACCAATGTATCAGTTCACTAAATGGTCATACTGACATTGTTTCCTGTCTTCAATTAATTTATAAGTTTACTTTGGCTAGTGGCAGTTGGGATGAGACAATCAATATTTGGGATTTACGAAACTACCAATGTATCAGCACACTAAATGGTCATACTGACATTGTTTCCTGTCTTCAATTAATTGATCAGTTTACTTTGGCTAGTGGCAGTTGGGATGACACAATCAAGATTTGGGATTTACGTAACTACCAATGTATCAGCACACTAAATGGTCATACTAGATATGTTTACTGTCTTCAATTAATTGATCAGTTTACTTTGGCAAGTGGCAGTTACGATAAGACAATCAAGATTTGAGATTTAGGAAACTACCAATGTATCAGCACACTAAATGGTCATACTGACATTGTTTCCTGTCTTCAATTAATTGATAAGTTTACTTTGGCTAGTGGCAGTTGGGATGAAACAATCAAGATTTGGGATTTACGAAACTACCAATGTATCAGTTCACTAAATGGTCATACTGACATTGTTTCCTGTCTTCAATTAATTTATAAGTTTACTTTGGCTAGTGGCAGTTGGGATGAGACAATCAATATTTGGGATTTACGAAACTACCAATGTATCAGTTCACTAAATGGTCATACTGACATTGTTTCCTGTCTTCAATTAATTTATAAGTTTACTTTGGCTAGTGGCAGTTGGGATGAGACAATCAAGATTTGGGATTTACGAAACTACCAATGTATCAGTTCACTAAATGGTCATACTGACATTGTTTCCTGTCTTCAATTAATTGATAAGTTTACTTTGGCTAGTGGCAGTTGGGATGAGACAATCAATATTTGGGATTTACGAAACTACCAATGTATCAGCACACTAAATGGTCATACTAGATATGTTTACTGTCTTCAATTAATTGATCAGTTTACTTTGGCAAGTGGCAGTTACGATAAGACAATCAAGATTTGAGATTTAGGAAACTACCAATGTATCAGCACACTAAATGGTCATACTGACATTGTTTCCTGTCTTCAATTAATTGATAAGTTTACTTTGGCTAGTGGCAGTTGGGATGAAACAATCAAGATTTGGGATTTACGAAACTACCAATGTATCAGTTCACTAAATGGTCATACTGACATTGTTTCCTGTCTTCAATTAATTTATAAGTTTACTTTGGCTAGTGGCAGTTGGGATGAGACAATCAATATTTGGGATTTACGAAACTACCAATGTATCAGTTCACTAAATGGTCATACTGACATTGTTTCCTGTCTTCAATTAATTTATAAGTTTACTTTGGCTAGTGGCAGTTGGGATGAGACAATCAAGATTTGGGATTTACGAAACTACCAATGTATCAGTTCACTAAATGGTCATACTGACATTGTTTCCTGTCTTCAATTAATTGATAAGTTTACTTTGGCTAGTGGCAGTTGGGATGAAACAATCAAGATTTGGGATTTACGAAACTACCAATGTATCAGTTCACTAAATGGTCATACTGACATTGTTTCCTGTCTTCAATTAATTTATAAGTTTACTTTGGCTAGTGGCAGTTGGGATGAGACAATCAATATTTGGGATTTACGAAACTACCAATGTATCAGTTCACTAAATGGTCATACTGACATTGTTTCCTGTCTTCAATTAATTTATAAGTTTACTTTGGCTAGTGGCAGTTGGGATGAGACAATCAATATTTGGGATTTACGAAACTACCAATGTATCAGCACACTAAATGGTCATACTAGATATGTTTACTGTCTTCAATTAATTGATCAGTTTACTTTGGCAAGTGGCAGTTACGATAAGACAATCAAGATTTGGGATTTACGAAACTACCAATGTATCAGCACACTAAATGGTCATACTGACATTGTTTCCTGTCTTCAATTAATTGATAAGTTTACTTTGGCTAGTGGCAGTTGGGATGAGACAATCAAGATTTGGGATTTACGAAACTACCAATGTATCAGTTCACTAAATGGTCATACTGACATTGTTTCCTGTCTTCAATTAATTTATAAGTTTACTTTGGCTAGTGGCAGTTGGGATGAGACAATCAAGATTTGGGATTTACGAAACTACCAATGTATCAGTTCACTAAATGGTCATACTGACATTGTTTCCTGTCTTCAATTAATTTATAAGTTTACTTTGGCTAGTGGCAGTTGGGATGAGACAATCAAGATTTGGGATTTACGAAACTACCAATGTATCAGTTCACTAAATGGTCATACTGACATTGTTTCCTGTTTTCAATTAATTGATAAGTTTACTTTGGCTAGTGGCAGTTGGGATGAAACAATCAAGATTTGGGATTTACGAAACTACCAATGTATCAGTTCACTAAATGGTCATACTGACATTGTTTCCTGTCTTCAATTAATTTATAAGTTTACTTTGGCTAGTGGCAGTTGGGATGAGACAATCAATATTTGGGATTTACGAAACTACCAATGTATCAGTTCACTAAATGGTCATACTGACATTGTTTCCTGTCTTCAATTAATTTATAAGTTTACTTTGGCTAGTGGCAGTTGGGATGAGACAATCAAGATTTGGGATTTACGAAACTACCAATGTATCAGCACACTAAATGGTCATACTGACATTGTTTCCTGTCTTCAATTAATTGATCAGTTTACTTTGGCAAGTGGCAGTTACGATAAGACAATCAAGATTTGGGATTTACGAAACTACCAATGTATCAGCACACTAAATGGTCATACTGACATTGTTTCCTGTCTTCAATTAATTTATAAGTTTACTTTGGCTAGTGGCAGTTGGGATGAGACAATCAATATTTGGGATTTACGAAACTACCAATGTATCAGCACACTAAATGGTCATACTAGATATGTTTACTGTCTTCAATTAATTGATCAGTTTACTTTGGCAAGTGGCAGTTACGATAAGACAATCAAGATTTGGGATTTACGAAACTACCAATGTATCAGCACACTAAATGGTCATACTGACATTGTTTCCTGTCTTCAATTAATTGATAAGTTTACTTTGGCTAGTGGCAGTTGGGATGAGACAATCAAGATTTGGGATTTACGAAACTACCAATGTATCAGTTCACTAAATGGTCATACTGACATTGTTTCCTGTCTTCAATTAATTTATAAGTTTACTTTGGCTAGTGGCAGTTGGGATGAGACAATCAAGATTTGGGATTTACGAAACTACCAATGTATCAGTTCACTAAATGGTCATACTGACATTGTTTCCTGTCTTCAATTAATTTATAAGTTTACTTTGGCTAGTGGCAGTTGGGATGAGACAATCAAGATTTGGGATTTACGAAACTACCAATGTATCAGCACACTAAATGGTCATACTGACATTGTTTCCTGTCTTCAATTAATTGATCAGTTTACTTTGGCTAGTGGCAGTTGGGATGACACAATCAAGATTTGGGATTTACGAAACTACCAATGTATCAGTTCACTAAATGGTCATACTGACATTGTTTCCTGTCTTCAATTAATTTATAAGTTTACTTTGGCTAGTGGCAGTTGGGATGAGACAATCAAGATTTGGGATTTACGAAACTACCAATGTATCAGCACACTAAATGGTCATACTGACATTGTTTCCTGTCTTCAATTAATTTATAAGTTTACTTTGGCTAGTGGCAGTTGGGATGACACAATCAAGATTTGGGATTTACGAAACTACCAATGTATCAGCACACTAAATGGTCATACTAGATATGTTTACTGTCTTCAATTAATTGATCAGTTTACTTTGGCAAGTGGCAGTTACGATAAGACAATCAAGATTTGAGATTTAGGAAACTACCAATGTATCAGCACACTAAATGGTCATACTGACATTGTTTCCTGTCTTCAATTAATTGATAAGTTTACTTTGGCTAGTGGCAGTTGGGATGAGACAATCAAGATTTGGGATTTACGAAACTACCAATGTATCAGTTCACTAAATGGTCATACTGACATTGTTTCCTGTCTTCAATTAATTTATAAGTTTACTTTGGCTAGTGGCAGTTGGGATGAGACAATCAATATTTGGGATTTACGAAACTACCAATGTATCAGCACACTAAATGGTCATACTAGATATGTTTACTGTCTTCAATTAATTGATAAGTTTACTTTGGCTAGTGGCAGTTGGGATGAGACAATCAAGATTTGGGATTTACGAAACTACCAATGTATCAGCACACTAAATGGTCATACTAGATATGTTTACTGTCTTCAATTAATTGATCAGTTTACTTTGGCAAGTGGCAGTTACGATAAGACAATCAAGATTTGGGATTTACGAAACTACCAATGTATCAGCACACTAAATGGTCATACTGACATTGTTTCCTGTCTTCAATTAATTGATAAGTTTACTTTGGCTAGTGGCAGTTGGGATGAGACAATCAATATTTGGGATTTACGAAACTACCAATGTATCAGTTCACTAAATGGTCATACTGACATTGTTTCCTGTCTTCAATTAATTTATAAGTTTACTTTGGCTAGTGGCAGTTGGGATGAGACAATCAAGATTTGGGATTTACGAAACTACCAATGTATCAGCACACTAAATGGTCATACTAGATATGTTAACTGTCTTCAATTAATTGATCAGTTTACTTTGGCAAGTGGTCGTTACGATAAGACAATCAAGATTTGGGATTTACGAAACTACCAATGTATCAGCACACTAAATGGTCATACTGACATTGTTTCCTGTCTTCAATTAATTGATAAGTTTACTTTGGCTAGTGGCAGTTGGGATAAGACAATCAAGATTTGGGATTTACGAAACTACCAATGTATCAGCACACTAAATGGTCATACTGACATTGTTTCCTGTCTTCAATTAATTGATAAGTTTACTTTGGCTAGTGGCAGTTGGGATGAGACAATCAAGATTTGGGATTTACGAAACTACCAATGTATCAGTTCACTAAATGGTCATACTGACATTGTTTCCTGTCTTCAATTAATTTATAAGTTTACTTTGGCTAGTGGCAGTTGGGATGAGACAATCAAGATTTGAGATTTACGAAACTACCAATGTATCAGTTCACTAAATGGTCATACTGACATTGTTTCCTGTCTTCAATTAATTTATAAGTTTACTTTGGCTAGTGGCAGTTGGGATGAGACAATCAAGATTTGGGATTTACGAAACTACCAATGTATCAGTTCACTAAATGGTCATACTGACATTGTTTCCTGTCTTCAATTAATTGATAAGTTTACTTTGGCTAGTGGCAGTTGGGATGAGACAATCAAGATTTGGGATTTACAGAACTACCAATGTATCAGTTCACTAAATGGTCATACTGACATTGTTTCCTGTCTTCAATTAATTTATAAGTTTACTTTGGCTAGTGGCAGTTGGGATGAGACAATCAAGATTTGGGATTTACGAAACTACCAATGTATCAGTTCACTAAATGGTCATACTGACATTGTTTCCTGTCTTCAATTAATTTATAAGTTTACTTTGGCTAGTGGCAGTTGGGATGAGACAATCAAGATTTAGGATTTACGAAACTACCAATGTATCAGCACACTAAATGGTCATACTGACATTGTTTCCTGTCTTCAATTAATTGATCAGTTTACTTTGGCTAGTGGCAGTTGGGATGACACAATCAAGATTTGGGATTTACGAAACTACCAATGTATCAGCACACTAAATGGTCATACTTGATATGTTTACTGTCTTCAATTAATTGATCAGTTTACTTTGGCTAGTGGCAGTTGGGATGAGACAATCAATATTTGGGATTTACGAAACTACCAATGTATCAGTTCACTAAATGGTCATACTGACATTGTTTCCTGTCTTCAATTAATTGATAAGTTTACTTTGGCTAGTGGCAGTTGGGATGAGACAATCAAGATTTGGGATTTACGAAACTACCAATGTATCAGTTCACTAAATGGTCATACTGAAATTGTTTCCTGTCTTCAATTAATTTATAAGTTTACTTTGGCTAGTGGCAGTTGGGATGAGACAATCAATATTTGGGATTTACGAAACTACCAATGTATCAGCACACTAAATGGTCATACTTGATATGTTTACTGTCTTCAATTAATTGATCAGTTTACTTTGGCAAGTGGCAGTTACGATAAGACAATCAAGATTTGGGATTTACGAAACCACCAATGTATCAGTTCACTAAATGGTCATACTGACATTGTTTCCTGTCTTCAATTAATTTATAAGTTTACTTTGGCTAGTGGCAGTTGGGATGACACAATCAAGATTTGGGATTTACGAAACTACCAATGTATCAGCACACTAAATGGTCATACTAGATATGTTTACTGTCTTCAATTAATTGATCAGTTTACTTTGGCAAGTGGCAGTTACGATAAGACAATCAAGATTTGGGATTTACGAAACTACCAATGTATCAGCACACTAAATGGTCATACTGACATTGTTTCCTGTCTTCAATTAATTGATAAGTTTACTTTGGCTAGTGGCAGTTGGGATGAGACAATCAAGATTTGGGATTTACGAAACTACCAATGTATCAGTTCACTAAATGGTCATACTGAAATTGTTTCCTGTCTTCAATTAATTTATAAGTTTACTTTGGCTAGTGGCAGTTGGGATGAGACAATCAATATTTGGGATTTACGAAACTACCAATGTATCAGCACACTAAATGGTCATACTTGATATGTTTACTGTCTTCAATTAATTGATCAGTTTACTTTGGCAAGTGGCAGTTACGATAAGACAATCAAGATTTGGGATTTACGAAACTACCAATGTATCAGCACACTAAATGGTCATACTGACATTGTTTCCTGTCTTCAATTAATTGATAAGTTTACTTTGGCTAGTGGCAGTTGGGATGAGACAATCAAGATTTGGGATTTACGAAACTACCAATGTATCAGTTCACTAAATGGTCATACTGACATTGTTTCCTGTTTTCAATTAATTTATAAGTTTACTTTGGCTAGTGGCAGTTGGGATGAGACAATCAAGATTTGGGATTTACGAAACTACCAATGTATCAGTTCACTAAATGGTCATACTGACATTGTTTCCTGTCTTCAATTAATTTATAAGTTTACTTTGGCTAGTGGCAGTTGGGATGAGACAATCAATATTTGGGATTTACGAAACTACCAATGTATCAGCACACTAAATGGTCATACTAGATATGTTTACTGTCTTCAATTAATTGATCAGTTTACTTTGGCAAGTGGCAGTTACGATAAGACAATCAAGATTTGGGATTTACGAAACTACCAATGTATCAGCACACTAAATGGTCATACTGACATTGTTTCCTGTCTTCAATTAATTGATAAGTTTACTTTGGCAAGTGGCAGTTCGGATAAGACAATCAAGATTTGGAAACTTTTTTGTCTTTTAACTTCAACAAACTGTTTTTAATTTAATTTTCTTTTTATTACTTGGACTTATTTGTCCTTTTTTAATATTTTTATTTGATTTTTTTTTTTTTTTTTTTTTATTATCTTATTTAACTTTATTTTATTCTTAATTTTTTTATATATATATTTTTATTCTGAAGGAGCATTAGCTCGGTACAGATAAACAAATAAATAATAATATAAATAATAGCATTATCTCTAGCTATGAATCTTGATCCTGGTAAATTAGTCTATGATCAAAAAAAAATAGAGACGAGTTTAATATTATTATAAAATATACTGATTTGTTTTTGTTTGTTTTTGTTTGAAAATTATACCCCAAATTTACTAACTTTTGTATTTATTTAGAAAAAATAATTGAATGGTTTTGACTGGAATTAAATTCTTTTGCTACTTTACTCTTTTTTCTAGAAAAAAAATTCTAAAATTTAACCAACCATTAGTTTTTTCTTTATTCTTTGTTTATTTTGTCATTAATGACTAATTAACATAAGAAAATTTTCTTATGACAATTTTGCTTTTTTTTCTTTCAAATATTTTAAAAATTATAAAATTTAGTTGTTGTAGTTCTCTAAAATAACTAAATCATCTTTTAACTTAAAGAACAGTTTATTTTGACTTTAAAGTATTGCATATGCATGTTTAGTTTATTATATAAAAGCAAGTCTAAAAATTTTCATGGGTCTTTATGTTAATATTTTTTTTAATTGAAGTTTAATTATTATTAAATTAAATAATTTAAAAAATAATCAAATCTTTTGTATAAAAAATTTAGTACTTTTTGATATTAAATTGGGCGATAAAGAAAATCAAAAAATGTTGTCTTGCATACAAGGATATCTTTAATACAGAAAAAACAAGCTTTAATTTGTTGTGTGAAAATACCGGAGTCATTGGACAACAAAAGTTGTTTAAGTTGTCCTATACTTAAACTTTTAAAATTAATTTTTTAAAAGTGCCGATTGTTGATATTCAACTTAATTTAACTTAAAATTTGTTCTATATTTAGATAATTTTTAAATTAAAAAAAATTTAATTAAATAAATTTAATAAAATTATTCTTCTTGATATAAAAAAATAAATGAACACTAAAATTGATTTGAATTGCATGTTTCTAATTTCTTTTTCATCACACTTGAATGAATTTGGTTTAAATATTCATCATCTTCGTTGCATTCATACGAAAAGCCTATTTTAGCACCTTGATAAAAAAAGACTTTAAATATTAAAAATTAATTCAACAAAAAATAGAAAAAAACCCAACTTGTATCATGGTGATAAATGTCAAAGCCATTTTGAAGCGGCTGCTTAATCGTCTTGAACCGGTATCTAGTCCCAATCGGTATTTGTCCTGTTTTCTTCTTGCAGCTGGACGAAATTGACATGTGTTTTGACATGGACTTTTTGGTACCATTCAACACTTTTGGCTCAAAAATTTTGATCGGTATTTTTGGCTGCGACGGATTTTTGGGGGCAAACATAATGCTCATTTTTTTGCGAAAACCTTTGGAGAAATTTTTCGCCATTTTTCTCTCCTGGTCACTTTTAAGCTGCATGGTCTCAGCCTCCAAGTATGAGGACTTGAACGAGTGCCAGCGACTCTTAAAACCACTGTTTTTGGACAATACCAGCTCAAAGTCTTTGCACAATCGACAAGAGGGTTTGAAGTTATCAACATTTTTTAATTTATTTACAGAATTGATCAGTCGAGTGGAGGCAAGATGGTGTTTAGAGTCGCGAGTGTTCAGACTCGAGCTCTGCATGCTAAACATGAAATTTTTTCGCTTTTTATTCTTCAGAAAACTTGCCGGAAAGAGAATTTTGTAGAAGTCACGCGAGCTGAACGCGTAAATTATTGGATTACAGCCCGAGTTCAGATAACCAAACCAGGTAAACACAAAAAATATGCTGTCGTGTAAATCGCTCAAATTAGCCTGGAAGATTCCAGTGATCACATTGTATATAAAGAATGGCAGCCAGCAAATAATAAACACTCCCATCACAATACCTTTTAAGAAAAAAATATTTTTTTTGTATTAAAAAAATTCATATTTAATTTATTTTGGAAAAAATTAAAAAAATTAATTATTTTTTTGCAATTAAATTCAGTCCCCAGAAACATAAAATAAGAAACCTAAAAATGGTGAATTAAGTTAAAGATTATGCGTATAGCTTTTGAATGATATTTTTGTATTTTGATAGCTTTAATTCTTCTGTATTTTTTTCTTTAAAAGAAGCTTATTACAATTGAAAAATTATGGATTATTCAAATTTTAAATATGCCACTTAATTAAAAGATTATATTTGAAATAATAAACGCGCAAAATTTCAAATCAATATTTAAACGATATTTTAAAAAATGACAAATTTTCTCACTTCATTTTTTTTTAAAGAGATTTAAAAAAAAATTTTTTTAAAAGATTTTAAGGTTTTTTAACATTACTTTTGCAAACATTATCACAAAAAATAAAAATAGCTAGTTTTAATCAAGATAAAATTCTCTATAAATATAATTTTACTGAGGACCAAGTCTGGTCAGGATATTGGTCAATTCTGAGGTTTTGACATGAAAATAAAATAAAATATATACGATCATGATTTTTTGTGCACTCGTTATTTTATTTAGAAATAATATTAAACCGTCTAATAAAAATTAATTGTCTATTTAATGATTAAAAAGTCATATCAATAATTTAACAGTTCAGCTATCAATCTAATCCAAAATTTCCCAGCAGCAGCGTATACCGTACTTCTAAATCAATTTCTTGGCACAGGTAAGCCAGCAAAAATGAAAAAAGGTTTGTTTAACACAAAATTTAACACATTCATTTATCATTATATATACTAATGCTTTCAAAGTTCAATGATGCTTAAAAAATATAGCTGTTTATATGGGACTAAAGAAATAAAATTATTTTATAAGAGATTAATTTAAAAAGATTAACTGAATCAAAATGACTGAGCTTCAACCACGCCTGAACATAAAGTTCAGTGTTATTCAAAATTTCAGAGTAAAATTACCTTGTTTCACTTAATGTCACTTAATATATCATATAATATAATGTACAGGGGTTATTATTATTGCAAAAATTGCTAAGTTTCATATGATTTCCTAGAGACATTAGATCATGTCTCATTTAAGTTCCTAGTGGGATATTACGCGAGAAAATAAGGTATTTTATGTTCTAAATTCAATCCCAAATTAAAAAAATTAATTTGATTATTCCAAAGTAAATTCAAATTTAAAAGCTTTATGGTATAAATTCAAGCTACAATACACTTATTCTTTACTAATTAATATTTTTAATAATATACGAAGTATGTATCCTTTACAAAATTGCTAACTTATGGCTACTACAGTGAAGAATGCATCAATTTGGCAAACCTTTTCATAAGATTTGCTTTGAATTGAAGCAGAGTGGTAGCTTTTTATAAAAATTAATAAATGAAATATTATTCTCATCAATTTTTTAACTAAATGAATTAAAATCAAATTTATTTTTTTTAAATGCAAAAAAAGATGTCAGTATTAGATTAATATTTGTTATTTTATTCGTTTTTAAACTCGCTTTAAATTCAGAGCTTTATGGTATAAATTCAAGCTACAATACACTTATTCTTTACTAATTAATATTTTTAATAATATACGAAGTATGTATCCTTTTCAAAATTGCTAACTTATGGCTACTACAGTGAAGAGTGCATCAATTTGGCAAACCTTTTCATCAGATTTGCCTTGAATTGAGACAAGATTAAATTATTGTTTGAATTATCAATCTTCTTTTTAAAAATGAATTATTTTATGTTCTAAATTCAATCCCAAATTTAAAAAATTAATTTGATTATTTCAAAGTTAATTAAAATAATGTTTTTAAGAGTATTACTTAATAAAAATAAAAAAAACCAAATTACCCAAAGTCTTCGCTGCTTTTTGTTCCTTGGTGAATTTTTTCAGCTTCTTTGCCAAACTAAGACCCTTGACTTTGGTGGCTATCGAATTGCTCAACTTGATTTCACTCTCGTTGTAATTAAAATAAAAATTTGACATACTCGACAAATTAGAGTCAGTTCGCTTGCACTTTTCTCTAAACGAACTAAAAAAACATCTCACATTGCCCACATGGCTTGAGTTGTGTTTGGCTTGCTCTTGAGTCCTGTGGCTCTGGGACCTAACATCCGACATCAATTTACTGTGTCCATGATAGTGAATGCTGTAAAAAAGGAGCAACTTTTTTCTCGAACCATCAAAGTGAACATCTAGAAATTTTTTTGTCTCACCATATTTCCTATACACTCTATCCATTTTCCTGCTCATCCTGTCGACCAGATTGGCTCGGTTCATTTTCACACTTTCCACATCATCAATGCAATCCAGGTGCATATTTTGAAGTGAGTATGATCTTGTTAGCGTTTTAGCTTGACCGTGTTGGATGAGGGACGAAAAAGAGCTGCTAAACGGACCCATTGAGCTGAGGTTGCTGACCAGCAGACATTTAAGCGATTTGGACAGCTCGAATGTCTTGCACGTCTTTTGGTTTTGGCTGGACACCAAGGCTACTTTTTGGCTGGCTGTTTTTGTGTTGATGCTTTTGAAATGATTGTTAGCGCCTCCGCGGTGTATCCTCAGAATCAAAGGCTTGCCATCGGCTGTCTTGCAGTTGAGCTTTTGGCCAGTTTTGAGAGCGTTCATTTGGGTGGTGGCCGCTCGATACATCCTCACGTAGACAAAGATCATAATGGGCAGTGGTATGTAGAAGGAAACAAGCGATGAAAAGACAAGATAGTAGAGATCGTTGGGAAAATGGCACTGGTTTGGCGGATAGACAGGCGTGAGCCAGCGCCAGTAGGCTATGGCCGGAAAGGAAATGAACGCTGATCCTATCCAGATGAGAAGAACAAAGAGCAGCCAGTGTCCAGTGAGCCGACGGTCGTGGTAGTTGATAGGGTCCGATATTGCCGAGTGGCGATCCAGAGCGATTATCAGAAGAGAGTTGATAGAGGCTGTCGATGCACAAATGTCTATTGAGTGCCACACATCGCACCTAGGCAAATTTTATTTGAAAAAGTTTAAATATTTAGGAATAATATTAAACCGTCAAATAAAAAATCAATTATCTAATAGATAATTAATTGTCAAATAAATGATTAAAAAGTCATATCAATAATTAAACAGTTCAGCTATCAATCTAATCCAAAATTTCCCAGCAGCAGCGTATACCGTACTTCTAAATCAAATTCTTGGCACAGATAGACCAGCAAAAATCAAAAAAGGTTTGTTAAAATAATTTTACTTCTTTATGTATTTTACATGAAAAATTAAATAAATATATGACATTTAATTTAATACTTGACTTTTAATTATATTTGACAAATTTATTTTTTATTAGATGACAATTAATATTTTTTTTTTCTGTATTTTTTAATTTAATCAATAAAAATTAAAATCATTTTTTTAATAATTTGTATCAATTAATTTTTTTATTGTTATCACAAAAGTAAAAATACAAAAATAAAATTAGTATCATTTTTTTTCATTTACCAGAAAAATAAATTTAGTATCACGTAAAATACATGCCTTTTTTATTTGGGCTATTTTCTGAAGAAAATTTTCCATTTTTACAAAAAATTCAGGAAACATTGTAAAATCATTTTTCTTATTAACGAAAAAAAGAGAAAAAAAATATTTTTTAATTTTTTAATTGTGAAAAACCGTTTATTAGACTTTAATTTACGTTTACTAAAATTTATGTAAAATATCGGAATTTTACCTCAAAAATTGGTAAATTCCATTGATCAAAATTTCAAAAATATAAACCGATGTGTGTTGTTTTTAGATCAAATTTTTGGCTGCAGGAAATTCAATTTCAAAAAGCATCCATTTTTTTTTAAATGGCGATGGGATTTAAATTTTCTAAAAATACTAAATATACAAGACATTGAAAGAGCTAAGAAAAATTTTTTAATTAAAAAAAAATTATTTTTCTATTGCTCCCATGTGTCAGTTCTCAAGGATTTAAATTATAACAGTTTAGCTTTAATAAAAGAAATAATCATTATTTCTTTTATTAAAATTATTTTTAGTAAAAATAAGTATATCTTTTTATTATTTCGACTCTCACTTAATTTCTTATTTTCTAGATTTTTAAAAGAAAAATTAAATTTTTATATTTTTTTGATTTTTTAGAGTCATTTTCTTATTTAAAATTTTAATCTTTTAAAATAATTTTGTTTGAAAATATATAATTTTTAAAGAATAATAGAACTAAATTTTTTTGCCAAATCTGCCCCTAGATCATATTCTTTAAGGGTATGTCAATATTTTATAAATTGAATTTGAATAAGACCGAAATTGAAATTTTTTATATAATAAAAATTTTTATTTTAAATTTTAGTGAAGTTTTTTTTAGAGACAAGTTCAATTTTTCATTATTTTATTTATTTATTTATTATTTCAATGAACGCCTTTAAGGCGATGTTAAAAGAAAACAAAAAAAATAAAATAAAATAAAGATATATTAGAATTATTTTGATGAGTTCTAAATTTTCATCATTTAAGCTTTCAATAAAATCGGCTTAATTTTTCAAATCTTGTTAAAAAATTTTAAAATTTTAATTAAAGCATTACATGATTGAATTTTTACATTTTTCTTAAAGCAATTTAAATTCTATTTTTAAAATTTTTATTCTTTTGTTAAGTGGTTAGCAAATTGTAGAAAACTAACTCTAATTTTCTATGGTATTAACGTAATATTAAGTAAAAAATAATAAAATATTAAAGGGTTGAAAAAAGCGATTTTTAGAAATTTGAAAATAATTATTTTTTTCTTTTATAAAAAATCTGATAAAATTTTTTTTTAAATATTTTTTTTCAAAATTCTTGTTTTTAATGAAAATTAACTCTTAACTTTGTTTTTTGACCAACTCTTATTTATTTATTTGTTTTACTGTTTCGAACTATAAAGCTCCCTCAGCAGATTAAAGAATAAAAATTAAAAGGGCAATGAACAAAAAGTAAAAACGTTATTCTTTTTTTCTATTTGTGTTAACATCAAAAAGATTATTCTCTAATTTATTTAACTAAAACAATCTATAATTTAAATATTTCAGGTTAAATTAGTAATTATAAAACATTAATTTTTTTTTAAAACTTTTTATTAAAATTAATATTGACATAACAAATAACAATGAGAAAATTATTTTTTTTATATAAATATTATTAACAAATTATATTAATTTTATTTTGTGCCTTTTTTAAATTTCTTTTCATCCAATTTATAAAATACTTTGGACGCAAAATGCCATATGCTTCTATTTCATTGTCTTATCGTAACTGCCACTTTCCAAAGTAAACTGATCAATTAATTGAGAGACAAAACAGAGCCAGTATGACCATTGAGTGAGCTGATACTAATATTATTTAATAACGCTTAACTAAAAATAAGTAAAAGATTTGTTTGATGCAAACGCCAAAAAGTAATTGAAATCAAAAATGAGATTAATTCGAGTTCAATTAACCTACAAAAAATGAACTCCATTTAAAGTTAAAAAAAAGTTATTTATTAGAGAAATATATCAAAATAAGAATTAAGTAATTAAAACTATTTAAAGAGTAAAAATAATTAAAAACCGAACAATGAAGCATTTTGTTTTATTCTAGAAAAGTCAAGGTTTATTTTTATTTTAAAAAATTGAATTTATATAATCATTTTGACTGGTGGATTCTTTGGTGGTATTTATTTTCTGGAATAAAAAAAAAAATCAAGTTTTTTGCTTTCCTAAAAAAATTTGATCGATTTATCTTAGAACTAGGAATTGCTATAAAATTTACCAAAATCTTTAAAATAACTTTTTTTGAAAGCCTTTTCTTGAATTATATTATTAAGAAAATTAAAAAATAATTCTTTAAAATTTATTTAAAATAATTTAAAATTCACTTGTGCTGTGATCATAGAGTAACTTGAGTTTTGACAGATGCAGACAAAACTGACGAAACATCATCGAATTTTATTTTCTCAACAATATTCTTAGTCTTAATGCTCTCTTCGTGATTGGCAACAAAAACATAGTCATCGTCCTGTTTCTTCCAGCTCTTGCTTTTGATAACCTTGCTCAATTCATCATCTTCACAAATCAATTCATCAATCTCACATAAAACTTTAAACCAAAATTACTTGATAAATTTCCCACTATTTCCTTGAGCTCGCTGAAATCAATAGTTTGATAGGTCTTGCTGACAATGTGAAGAATGACTAACAAAAAAATAAATTTAAAAGTGTCTAATTTGGCTCAAAATGCATACATTCAATGATTCCATCTTCGAATCCATTTACATGAGACACAACATCTCTGTAGTTGGCTTTTTCTTGTCTCAATAGTTGCCAAAATTCTCTGAATTGACACCTCTCAAGCAGATCGGATAAATCAACTATTTTATGCAACAAACCTTCGTCTTCTAACTGGAAAAAAATTTAATTTTTTTTTACAAATTTTAATTTTTTTACGAATTTTAATTTTTTTACAAAATTTTAATTTTATAAAATTTTAAAAATATTTAAAAAATACCCTCGAGTTGTCAATAAGACACTTGCAGAGAAGGAAATCCGAGTGAGGTAAGTTGGTGAGCGCTTTGAGGAGAATGTAAGCAGTGACCACTGTTTGGAAATGATTGGGATTGAATTGGTAGAGTTTTAACAAAGCCAAGTTGGCGTCCAAGTTGTATTTTTTTTCCTTGATCTGATATTGTACGTATTCTTCGAGCAGTGGAATGTTGTCCGGGTTGTAGCGTTCAATGCCCTGAAGCATGCAATCAATGGTGCTCCAATCGTGGCTCATTGTCTCTTAATCTAAATTCTTTTGAAAGATAATCAAATATTTTTCAATTTAGACAAACATGCTTTCAGCAGCAGGGTTTGTTGGTTGCATTGCTTTTGAACCAAATGCAAAACTTTGGTTTGAAAAATTTCAAAATTTTAAAATAAAATTTACATTTTTTCAGCCAAAAATTGATTCAAGAAAAAAATTATGAATTGGAAGAAAAAATTAAAATTAATCAAGGGGAAAAGTTTCTCTTCAAGATCAATGGAATAGAGCTTTAATTTTATCTATTTTTATATTACTAGTTAATACATCTATTTGTGTAATTAAAATCTTTGATTTTATTTTTGAAAAAAAGAATGTACCTCTGTTCACTATGAAAGGAACTAAGTTCTTCTTCTTAGTCCAGCCATTAAAAAGAAATAACAAAAAAGAAATGTAAATTTTTAAATAAAAAGTTTATTTTTAATTAATTAATAATAAATATTTTTTTTTATTTTTTATTTATTTTTTTACTTTTTCGATATGTTCTAAATTAATGTGACCGCAGCAAATTCGCTTAAAATGCTAAGATTGAATAAAAGGTAAAATGTTACAGTTTTTGGTAAATGCTGCACAAAAAAAAACAAAAATACACTTTTGAGATTCTTATTTTTTTTCAAGTTCTATTAATTGCTAAATAGAATTTTTTTCATTTTTTTTTAATACAAATAATATTAATTATCTAGAAACTGTTAAGTTGGTAACAGTTGGTAAATATGTTGATAGAAAAAATTATAGATAGAAAGTCATTGGCTTGATTTTTATCAAAATTTTTAAGTCCTGACTTTGACACTAATTAAATAAAAAATTAATTAATCGTTTATGATAAGAGTCTATTGATTGAAATTTCAAAATTAGGAATTTTAAAGCTAATTTAAAAAAAAAATTAGGGTTTTAAAAAAATTTTGATTTTAATTTTAAAAAATATTGACTGTGCGGTGTCGCATCAAAATAGCAAGAGTCAAAATAGAATTTTCATAATAGCAAGGATTAAAATAGCAAGTTCAAAATAGAAATAAAATTAGTCTTGATCTAATCAAACTTGATATCAGTAAGATAATTGCAAGATTTTATTAATGAATCTATTTTATTTTTTAGATCATAATTTTAACTGATTTTTTCGTGCCTTTTATCTTTCATAAAATTGCATGACTTTCTTTTCGGTTGTCCCTAATTTACCGACACGGACTAACATTTCCTAAAAGTACTAATTTACGGACTAAATTTTGTTTTACTTGCAATTAAAAATTTTTTGCTTCAAATAAAATTGTAATATTTTTTATAAGAAATTCAATTGAAAATGTTTTTGGTAATCAATCTGTATTGTGCTGGAATCATTTTTTTTTAAAACAATTTAGAGATGGTTGGTATTTTGAAAAAAAAAAACAAAAAAATGTTTTGTCATTAATATTAGAATCAAAAAACTTCGATTTTAAAGATTTAATTACCGAATGTGATTTAATTGTAAAACCGGAAGATTTGCCTATTATGGTGCTTTAAATGTAAATAATAAAAATAGGAAAAAAAGGAAAAAAATTAAATTTTATATTCGTTATTTTTTTTTTTAATTTTAAATCTTGTTGCCAAGCGATAAAGCGTCACTTAATAAGATAAAAATATCCGATTGCTTTTTTTCTGTAAATATTTAATAAAATTTTTGTATAAAAATTTTTTTTTTCTTCAGTCCGGGTCCGTAATTTAGAAAATTTCTTCTTAGTCCGGATCCGGATTTTATCAATTTATATGTTTAATTTTTTTTTTTTATTAATATATATTCTTTGTATCTTTTAATTTATTCAATACGTTAAACATGCAGGCTGAAAAGAGGGTTCATACCGCTCGGATAAGCCTGTGGAGATAAATCTCCAAAACTATATTTAAAAAAAAAAAGTAAAATTAGAAGAATTAGTTAGAAGGATGTTTACACATGAATTTTGCATAAATAATTGTGCCAGTTTGGTAAAAATTATTTGCACTAATTACCCTATTTTGAACATGCTGTTATGAGTTTTTTATTTTGATACTGCTATTTTTTGTCTGCTTTTATAATACGACTTTTATGATAATTTTATTTTAACCTTGCTATTTTAATACAGAGCCGACTGTGCAAAAATGACCCAAGATATAAATAATTCTTTTTTTGAAATTAATTAAAAAATGTGTCCCAGACTTTAAACTTTAAAAAAAAATTCTTTCCTTTTTTATAGAAATGTATTAATCTCATTTACTATTATTGTTTTTTGAGTGAGATTGCTATGCACTCTACCAATGAATGTGAGCGATTCCCTCAAAATTTGGATGACAAATACATTATAATGAAAATTTTTAGAATTTTTTATATTTTCATTTTTTTTCAAAACAAATTATTATATTTACTGAACAGATATCCGTTAAATTCGACAGTTAAAATTTCGACAGATTAATTAGACAGATTTTCGAAATGTACTACCTTATCATTCTGGTAGCTTAATTACTGACCAAATTGCAAGCAAGTGAAGTTTTTGTATTTGGTCAAAATTAACTTGTTTTCAAGTCGCATAACTCTGCGAATTTTTAAGCTTTATTCGATCTGTAAAAGCTAAAGGCAAGCTTAATTAATGAACTATCCATAGAGTCCTTGGGTGACCGGGTCCTCAAAAAATCAAAGTCACCAGATCGTTTTGAAAAAAGTCGAAAAATGCTTTTATTTAACTTTTTTAAAATTGAATAATTCAATGACCGTTGAGTATTTTCAACTCCGGTCAAAACCATGTTGTAGAGCTCTTTGAGATCTTGAATTTGACTACCTTATCATTCCAATTCGACACGGCAAAAAAAGCAATTTGTAATTTGTATTATTGATATGACTGTCATATGCTGGTAGCGTGATCGAGTACATGCAGAATAAATAAGTACAAAATAAAATAAATAAATGTCATAAATAATTTGACGCTCACATAAATAATAAATAGATAAATAAGCATCTGTGGTGGACACCACACCATCCATGCCTTCTTTGCTTAATTGATGCGTTAAAGCTGAAAAAATTTAATACTGAGAATGCTTTTGTACAATTATCAGCTGGGGTAGTCAACAAACGTAAAGCATGTTACACTTTACTTGAGGAAAAAATAACTAACATAATTGAAGACTATAGTTTAGAAAATGCATCGTCTTTTTGTAAATTTATGTCATTTTTAATAGAATTTAAAGAGAATTAAATATAAATTGATTGGATAATTTTTTGTATAATAAAATTTTTACCTGGGTCGAAATTATTAATAAATTAACTCTGTCGAGATTACCTTTGTCAGTCGAAACTAAGCAGATTCACTGAACATTCCATTTTTTTAAAAATTGAATCAAAAAAAAATACAAATAAATTTTTATTTTTAAATTTAAAACAACTACACTTAAAAACACAATAAACTTTTTAAAAAAGATCGCTTTTTCTCTTGCGGCTTATTTTCTCATTCTGAATGTGGGATTCGGATTTTTTCAACTGATCCAGTGCACGATCACTTTGAGCTATTTTTTGTTTGATACAATCCAAAGTTTTTTTGTCCGCATTTCGATTCCGCACCAAACTCTGTTTCAATTTAACATTATATTTCTCTTCATCTCTGATCTTGTTGTGAGTGTCGAGCATTTTTATGTTCAAGCCTTTGTTGTTTGCTTTAGAAATGTCTTCTTTGGAACTATGCGCTTCGGTCTGTTCATTTTCACTGACCAACTTCGAATTAATAAACTCAAAAACATTTAAATCAGGCTTTGGCTGACAAATTTTCACTTTTTTTTCTTTTCTATGCCTATTGATCTTTTTTTTCCTCTTTATTTCGAACGCTTTGTCAAGCGATACTCCTCCAGGAAGAACTGTCACTTCGACAGGCTCCACACGGCCTTCTCCCTCACGACCCAAGCCTTTTCCCAACTCGTAGCCCATTTTGAGCATCAGTTTAGACCCGATGCCTCTCGTGTGCTTCTCCCAGCTGGCCATTGCGCCATTGTAGCTAGGCCTCTCGACCTCGGACACTTCCACTTCAAGATCAGACAATTCACTTGTCGACTCGAAGTCTTGGTCATTTTCTGGCAGGTCCAAAACAAGCACATCCTCCCATTCAAGTCCCACTTGTCTATTGAACCTTTTGAATTGAACATAAATGAATTGTTCGTCAAATGACTGAACTTCGGCCAGGTGCCACAAATTGTCCCATTTAGCAAGACACAAAATGCCACTTTTCAAATGACTTAATAATTTAATTAGAATTATTTTGCTAATTAGTTGAATCGGGTATTTTTTTACTCGTAGCATGGTTCCAAGTAGGAATGCAAATGATCCGGTTGGACTTGGAAGCCATGTGAATATTTGCAGGCTGAGTCAAATGTGCACTCGTTGTTCATGAAATGTTCGCATGTTTTCATGTTAGTCTGGGTTGGATTGCAGAAAAGGACTCTAATCTGAGACAAATGTGAGATGGAATAAAAAAATTTTTTTTCCACTTTACTGTCTGGTCCGACTCGGAATCTGTGCCCAGAATTATTGCATTGTGCAATTTTAGGTTGGTGTTTTTGCAGTCAAAATATACACGGCATTTGGTGCCTTTAATATTTTTTTTTTAATAAAAAAATTCTTTTTGTTTTTATTTAATAAATTTTTTTTAAATTCTGGAAAAATTTTAATGATCCGAGAGAAAAAAAAACAATCATAAAACAGCAAAAAAATGTGATTGTTTTAAAGCGCTAAAATTACGGAAAAAATTCAAAGATGAGTACTTAAATTCTTGAAATTAAGGAAAAAAATTATTTAATTTATAAAAATTATTAAATTTGTTAAAAAGCCTATAAAAATGATTCTATGTATTTTCAGGAAGAAACGCATTTAAAATTTTTTCGTTTTATTGGGTTTAAAAGCGTTTAAACAATCACGTTTTTAAAGGTTTTTTTAATAGTTTTTTTTTCTCTCGGGAATTCTAAATAAACTAATAATGAATAAAGGAAGCTCTTTTGTTTTATTCTTTTCTTCTTTTTTTCCAAATTCCTTTTTCTTTGTATATCACTTTTTTATATGCAATAATTTAACATCTTTTTTTTTTAATTTAACATATACTCACTAACTTTTCTTATATTTTAAAATCGTTTTAATTTTACTTGTCCTAATAGGAGGCTAATACAATTTAATAAATAAAAATAAATAAATAAAAAAAATATGACCAGGTATTTTTTTTATGACATTTTTTTCTTAGATTTAGCTTTGCTAATTTTAGAATTAATTTGCTAAATCTTAAAAATATGTATATTTACATATTTATTTTTTATTTATTTAAAAATTCAAAAGAGGCTATTTCTGACCATGAGAGAAGCTGATACAAAAAGGCAAAAATGCATAAAATGTTCAATTTAACAAAATAATTGTTACAAAGAATTATTACATACAAATATTATAAAAAATAAAAATATAAAAATTCAATTATCTTTTAGAACTATCTTATCTAGCAATCAATACAATTCAATAATATAAATTACACCAAAAGGCTCGCAAAAACTCATTTACATTACTTATATTATCCCCGGTATTAAGGAGCTCCTTTAGCTCAACTATGTGTTCTGATTGTCTAAAAACTTCAAAATCCCTTCTCTTCTCTTTATTAAACGCATGACAATGTCGTCAGCAATCGTCTAGGTTTCTTATGCTTTTTCTTAAAATTGACTCTACTTTATTTATGATCGACTTTTTTCCAGTTGGGCGATCTCTCATTCTCTCCACTAGAATCTCATTTACCAACTACTCAGTATATGGATTATCCAATAATCGCTTAAACATGTTACAAACACTCGCTTCTATCTTGTCCTTTATTCATGATTCCAAGTGCTGCAAGTAGAGGCTAGCTATGAGTTCTTCTAAGTAGTCCTACTATTGTTTTAACCGCATTAGATTCAATCTTTTGAATATTTTCTATATTCGTTTGATTAATACTTAGTATCTCCTTAGTATAGTATATTTACATACCTTATTCTTTTTATTTCGTTTGACAAAACAAAATGGCCATTATTTCTTACGATATACAATATATTTTTTCATGTTATAAAAAAAGTGATATAAAAATTATTATAAGTATGTTAATGAATTATAAATAGTGTTGGATGCGGTCTAAGCAATCCGGTCCAAATCCCGACCGGTTTTGGCGGCTATCTGGCCGGTCTCTCAGGCGGTCTAAATTTTTTAATATTTATAAAAAAACGATCTTTCCAGTATTACTAGACATGAATTGGATTGTCTTTAGACAATTAAAACAAAGAGTTTGTTTAAGTATACATGTTCTTTAACATGAATTACAAACAACGAAGAGAAATATTAGCAAGAGAAAAGCGTGAAAAATGGGAAAAAGAACAAAAAAAGCATGAGAAGAACCAAAAAATCAGAATGAACAATGAATAAGAGCAAAACCGTCACAAAAATAAAACGAATTCTGAAGAATATAATTGAAAATTTTCTAATAAACCAAAGCTAAATATTTTCCTACCATCAGTCGAAAATAGTTTAGACATTATGGAATTAGAAAATGATTACACTTGAGATAATTTAAGGGCACAATTTGTTCGCTTGTGTCTTAAATATTATCCAGACAAAGCCAAAGATGATGGAGAACGAATGAAATTAATCAATGGGTCCTACAACAAACTTAAACAAAACTTCAGCGAAAATTAATTTTTTTTACATATTTAGTTTTAAAATATTTCTGTTATTATATTTTGCTTAAATTGTCTAATATTTTTAGAAAAAAAATAGAAAAGAGTATTTAGAAGTAAATAAAAAAAATTTTTGAATAAAACATTGAATAATTTATTTAACTGGAAATATAATCAAACTAAAAAGCAATCTAATTGATTGTAAATCGCGAAGTAGTAAACGCGACATTTTTTAAACTATTTTTGATTTTTTAGATTTTATTATGAATAAAATAAAGTTAAAAATAACTTTTTTTAATTTTCTTATTTTAAAGTAATAAAGATAAAAATATTTCGTAAAATTAAGAAAAATGTCAGTTCAAAAATTTCCTAGATCTCAATCAACACTTGAAAATGATTCGCAAGAAAAAAGACAGGAATATAGAAGCATGTTCAAGTGAACAACTTGATATTTTCGAAAATAATATTTGCGTTCAGGAGCAAATTATTAATTTATCATTTAACGAAAATGAAGATTGTCAACCTGAGTCTGATCTATCGGAATATGAAGATGATGAAGACTGTGGAAAGTAAAAAATTTAGACAATATCTTTACGGGCGCAAATTCACAATTGAATCTGACCATAATCCTTTGGCTTATCTCGAAAACATGAAAATTAAATCAACACGTATACAAAAATGGAGACTCCAGCTCGCAGAATATGACAAAGAAATAAAATATAAAAAAGGATCTGCAAATAAAAATGCTGACGCATTGTCCAGAATCGAAGTATTTTGTGTAGAAAAAGAAGCAAATATTTCAAGCTTGCAAAGACAGGATGAAAATTTAGAGAAAATCTTTAAGAGATTGAATAAATATGGTAAAAGTAAACGATATTTTTTAAAAAATGGAATATTATTCAAAAATTATAAAAAATATCAAGCAAAAATGATGATACCAAGAAGTCTAGTACCAAAAATTCTCAAAGAATGCCATGGAGAAGTCAGCGGAGGACATTTAAGTGTTAAAAGAACATATGCCAAAATAAGACAAAAATATCTCTGGACTGATATGACCAAGGACATAACAGAATGGATTAACTCATGTAAAACTTGTGCTATGACTAAAAATCCACATCCAACAAAAGCTACACAAGTGCCAATTAACAATTTCAACTAGCCTTTCGATATGCTAGGGGTGGATATATTAGGCCCTCTTCCGGAAACACCAAGAAACAACAAATACATACTTATATTTACAGACTACCTGTCAAAATGGGTAGAAGCTTTTCCAATAAAAAAGATTGATGCAGCGACAATAGCAAAAATTTTTGTCGAGGAAATAATTACAAGGCATTCAGCACCGGAAAAATTATTATCAGATCAGGGTTAGGGCAATTCATGTCGAATCTAGTTCAAGAAATTTGTAACTACATGAGAATAAAGAAACTGGCTACAACACCATATCATCCTCAAACAAACGGGCAAACTGAACGTTTTAATAAAACTATTTGCCAAATCCTTAGCACGTATTGTAACGACCATCAAACCAATTGGGACGAATATATCAATGTAGCATTATTTGCATACAGAACTAGTCACCATGAAACCACCGGAAAAACGCCGTTTGAATTACTATATTGTAGGGATGCTAGACTACCAATCCAATTAGATAAACATGCAATTATCCAATTAAAAGATTTTAATAGAATATGGCACGAAACAAAGTTAAGGATCGAAAGGGTAAACGTTAAACGAAAAACACATTACGACGAAAAGCGTAGCTTGGTAAATTTCAAGAAAAACGATCTGGTAAGAATAAATTCTCCCGCAATTAAGCAAGGTCTAACTCATAAGCTCAATAGAAACAAATGGTTAGGACCATTTAAAGTTAAACAAATTATCAATGATGTAAACGCCGAAATAGAACAAGAAAAAGGAAAAACCAAAATAGTACATATAAACAGATTGAAGCACGCCGAAAATTTGTATCGAACTAACGAACCAAAAAGCATTTAAAAAAAACAAAACTACCGCAGTCAATCGAAAGTTAAAAAACATGTAAGATTTGGCAATGATACTACAATGGATTTAGTAAAGCCAAATTATTCATATAATCTTAGGCCTAGAATTAAACGAGTATAAATATATCCAACATTTAATGTGAAGATTTTAGTTTCAACGGAATTACGAAAATGCCAATTTCAAAATCAAAGCTTTGGAAAATACAAAAAGAGAAGGAATTAATAAACAAATATGGAATGACTACGAAACTCCCGAACTACGAAAGGAAAAGAAGTCCTTCACCAAATACATACGCAAATCGGAAGGCAATGAAAGATGAAATTAAACAAAGAAATATGGGAAAGAAAACAAAACAAAAAGAAGTTTCAAAATTAAGTGAATTTGTTAAAGCAAAAATCAAAGAAGGAGAACGAAAATTTAAGCAAGAGCAGGATATTTACATAAATCTGAATTACAAGCAAAGAAGAGCAATTTTGATAAAAGAAAGAAGGGAAAAATGGGAAAAAGGAAACAGACAAAAAGACAAAAAGACAATGAAAAACAAAATCAGAAAAAAACAAACAATTAGCAACACGAAAAACATAGCGAGTCAGACAAAAGAAAGCGAAGAAAATCATGCGGATCAAAGTTAAAAATTAAACTACCAACTGGTGAGAATTGCTCGGGGATCTTAGAAATAAAAGAAGATTTTACATTAGCAATAATAAAAAACCAGTATGTCAAACTTAGTTTGAAATACCATCCAGACAAGGGAAATTATGATGGAGAACGCATGAAACTCATTAATGCAGCATACAAAAAACTTAAAAGTTTTTTGTTTAGTTTCAATTCTCTTTTAGTTTTGTAATACTTCATTTTCAAGAAAAATAAATATTAGTACAAATTTTCCTTTATAAAAGAAAAATTTTAAAAAAGAAAAGGGGATGTCAGATCCAAAGATTCAAAGATGTCATCTTGAAAACGAAGTAACTTTATATTGATTAACTAACTTTATTTAAGTTGATTGTGAAAACTTTATTTATTTGTTCAAACTTTTAATATAAATAAATGTACGAGCCAGCTATCAAAGCAGAAATAATATGTATATATTCTACTAACTGGCAAGTGAAATAAAACTGTCTTTTATTTATCCTTGTTTGTGTCATCCATTTATTGGCGTGACAGTAAAACTAATAAAAAATGTGAAAATTATCATAATCGTATTGTCAAATGCATGGTTATTACTAATAATACAGTATTTATTTTTATTTCATATTTGGAACTCAAACATGAAATAAAAATATGTAAAAAAAATCATTCTGATGAAGGAGAAAAAGATCCAGCTTATCTCCTCTTAAAGTTTATTATAACTGCAAGTCTTCCTTTTCGCTGTATGGAAAACAAATTCTTTCAACTTTTTTGTAATTTCCTAAATCCAAATTTTAAATTACCTACACGAATGGATCTTTCAGAATTGGCGAATATTTATTATGAAAAACAAAAAAAAATTGCTTTAACAAAATTAACCGAAGTTAAAAATGTGAGTCATACCACCGACTGTTGGACATCAGTGCAAAATTTTTCATATTTTAGCTTAACAGCTCATTTTTTTGACGAAAAACTTAAACTTAAGTCCGTGCTTTTATCTATTCGGCATGTTTTGGGTGGTCATTCGGCTAAAAATCTTTCAGATAACATAACTTGCATACTCGAAGAGTCTTCTCTTCTTCGAAATATCAAATTTATAACAACTGATAATGTTAGCACTATGATTCAGATGTCGAAAAATCTGGGATTGGAAAGGATACCATGTATAGCACATATATTAAATTTAATTGTTTCAAATTCTTTAAAAAATAAAAAACAAATATTAAATAGAATTGAAGATCAATGTTTCATAGAATTTTCACAAAAGGAATCACAGGATTTGGGGGCTTCAGAAAAGCAAAAACTAGATGTTTCTACTGGCTTATTGATAAATGAAAATATTGATCAATTTACGATTTTTAATTATGCACAAGATAACTGTAGCTCAATAGCTTCATATTATAATCATTCAACAATCATGAAAGAAGAATTGATGAAAAAACAAAAAGAAAGCAGTGAGAAAGTTCTTTCAATTATACAACAAGTAATTACAAGATGGAATAGTAATTTTTTGATGATTGAAAGTGTAATTAAGAATTATGGATCCCTTAATATAATTTTGTCGAAAGATCAAAAAAATAAAATTTTACATCTCAAATCTAATGAAGATGAAATTCTCGAAGAAGCAATGTTGTAACATTACTGAGGAAATTTCATATTTTTTGGCGGCCAAAAATTTAGACAGCCTGAGAGACCGGCCAAATGACCATACGCCAAATAGTTGGCCGGGTTTGGCGGATACGGTTGCGGCCAATAAGAAATTTTACCGGTTAACTGTCCGTTTGTACGGATACCAACACCAATTATAAATTGAAATATGTTTGAGAAAATGAATATAAGCTTCTTCTTACCCCAACCCTAAACCAGGGCTCGGACCAATTAACCCAAGCCCCTATTCTTTAAATTTATTTTTTATCTTTATTTTATAGCATGAATAAAGATTTTTATATCTTAAAAATTAGAGTCCTTAATTTGGTAGATTTTTTACCCTTAATCGATCATTTTAAAAAAAAGAAAATAATAGCAACTGATGCACCTTTGTGAGCTACATGTCAAAAAACATCCACATGGAAAAGGAGGAACTTATTTAGCACATGCTTTTACGAAAACAGGAGAATTGGTATAATTACGTATAATTACATAAACTTACGGAAATTCAGGGTGGTAAGTAAACGTAGCCTTACGTAAGATAACGTAAAATTATATCAGATTACATAAAAAATATAATTGGCAATAAAAATGCTTACGACCAAAAAACCTCGAAATTTCGCTGAAGAAATTGAATATTTGATTTTATTACAAATTTTTATATTTTTTTACTCTGTAATCATTCTTTATTTCAGAGTAAATCTGATATATAAAATATTGCATACCACTGGTCAAATTCTTTAATACATGACCTCAAAGAAGTGGCTTACGGAAGTCAATGAGGAAAAAAATAAACAGTATGTCTCAAAAATTCTGAATCATTGAAAAATATCAAAAACTCTTGGAATATTGTTAATAGACGAAGCGTGAAAATATATAATTTATAAACCCAATCAACTAAAAGAAAATAAACTCAAATACAGTGGCGATTTGATAAAAGAATTTTACCATAGTTTACGTTATTTTCCGTAATTTGACAAAAACTAACGATAATTAGCGTAAATTAACGTAATTTAATAATATTTTTTTATGTGTAAAAAAATAAAAAAAAAACATACGATTCAAATTAGATATTATTATTAATTCCAGACTTTTAAATAGCTAGACGTTATACATGTTTAAATATTTGATAGTTGAGGAAAAAAAGAAGAAATTGTTAATTTCTGACAAAGAATTAAACAAGGAAATGAATAATCCAAGATTGATCCTATCAAAGATTTGTAAAGATTACCTATTTTTTTGGTTTTAGACCCCATTTCCTATTTGAGAGGTATTTTATTATATTAAGCCTTAAATTACAGCGCTCTTTTAATTCATCCATCATTGGACTAAATGTAAGTTTTGAGTCTAGTGTGATGCCTAAGAATTTGACTTTTTCCTCATTATTTAAATTGTTACCATTAATTTTAAGGTCTAAATTGATTTTAACTTTAAAGATCAAAGATCATATAACATGATTTCTCAATGGAAATTTTCATTTTCCATTTGAAAAGCCATCTTTCAACTTCTCTAGGTATTTATTAATCATGTTTTCAAGATTTCCTATCTTTTTGAAAATAATAAAAGTATCCAAATCAACAACAACTTTATTTTCAAATTAATTCACTTACCTACTAAATTATCTTGATCATTTTTATGTACAGATAATTCAACACTATCTAATTCAGCTAGAAGTTTTTGTTTTTTAAAGTCCAGCAGTGTTTCTTAAAAAAAAATGGGTTTAGAAATAAATAATAAATTTAGTTGGATTTTATTAGTCTACCTTCACTTAATTTTAAAAGTAATTCCAGATCATTTTTTAAGCTAGTAAACTCAGCTCTGTCGACGCTTTCATCGTTTGAATTTAGCACCGTGTTTATTTGATCTATCTTAAATTTCAAGTCAGAGCATGTTTTATCTCAGATTATCAGCTGCGAGAGACCATACTTGGTTTTTGTAGTCGGTTATTTCAAGTTCCAAAATTTTTTCCTCATCATCAGACATTCTAAAATTTAAAAAAAAAAGAGAATATTTTTAAAGTATTATACATTTTAAAGAAATTGTTGATTGTTTGCTAAAAAAAAAAATTCCCTTAAAATTTTCGTAAATTTCTGACTCAAAAAAATAATTAAATACTTACAGTGGTGACACGTCAACTGGGTTTGCCGAAAATTTTAGGTTTTTTTTTGGCAAATTTTGCCTAATTTTTCAAATTTCACAATTTTTTTGATTTTGGACTTAAATATCGAAAAAAGTAAATTTACGTAAAATCACAATTTTTAACCAAGTAAAAAATGGTAAAAAAAAGTGATAAAAGCTAAATTTTGGTGAATTTTATTATATTGATGAAATTTTTCTTTAATGTAGTTTTTTTTTAAGTTTCATTATATTAATTTTTTTAAATTTTAGAAAAAATAAATAAAGAAAAATTTACTTAAAATTACACAAATTTACGTAAAACCCAGTTGACGTGTAACCACTGTAGAGTATAATATGATGACTTAAAAATTTATTTTCATAAAAATTTTTAATTTGGAATTTTTCAGTTTTAAAAATTATCAGGGGAAAATTGAAATTTCAGGACTTGAAAAAAAAAATTTGCAATACAACAAAATGACAAAATATGTGCAGAGGGATTAAATGGGTGAGATAACAAAATTTTTTGTTTTTTTTTCTGTCAGAAGCTGTATTAAAATTTAGCTTTTTTTTATAAACAATGAACTAAAATTAATTAACAAAACCTTCAGATCAATTTTTATAATCATTCTGCAAATATTATCACTGGGAATTTTTTTCTGTAAAAAAAGTTAAAAAATATTCTCAGTGATTATAAAATTTGCTCAAAGATTCTGTTAATAAAATTTAAGTTTTCTATGGCTTATATGGTAGCAATTTTTTATTTTTTGGTATTATACTATCAAGGTTAATCAACAGGCTAGTGCCCTTGTCATAAAAGACCGAATAACACTTCTTTTAATTGGGTTTTAAGTTTACTAAAAGACAGATCTATCAACATATCAACCAAAAGAAACTATTATAGAAAATTTTGAAGAAGAAGAAGAGGGGGCTCATAAATCAGAGGAGCTTACGGAAGCCTTAATTGACTACCAGTGTCGAACCTGTTACAATAGAAGCAAAGAAATCGAGTAAACTTGCAGATTCAAATAATAAACAAAATATTTTAAATTTAGTTGCTAAAGGTTTTAAAAAAAAAATTTTTGACTAAATGTTTATTTTAATTTTTAATTAAACATAACTCAAGAAAAAATATTTTAAGACTTAATTTTGTTTTTTTTTTTTGACACTAATTAATAAAATACATATTATTAGTTTGATACCTTAATTTTGATAGCTAGAAAGATATGGGCCCTACTAATACACAGACCCTCACTTATTTTACAAAGCAAAAATATTTTTAAAAGCTTTAAAATGTCATTTAGTTTGGAATTTTCTTTAATTTTTGAAAATTAAATTAGTTTTTTTCCAACATTTTTGTTTATTTTAACAATTGAATTTTTTTATATTTTTAAAAACTTGACCCCCTTACTGACCCCCCCCCTCCAATTTTATAAGCCTGATCTCCAACCATTATTCTATTGAAGCACCATTATTCTAGAAGAAAATTTCATGAGCTTTGCAAAAATGAGTCTAGTTTTTGTCCAGGAAATAAAGTTTCTAAGGTATTTCAAAAAATTTTATAAAAGTTTAAAAAATTTTATTTTGATTGTAATATTTGATAATTTTTGTTTTATTTATTAAAAAATTAGAGACGACATCTTAAATATTTAAGTAAATAAAAAATATAATAAGCTTAAAAGAGGCGAAATTTTTTATTTTTTTGGCTTCTACCTAAAATGTTCTTTCAAAGATGAACTTATCTTCCAACTACTAAACTAGACACTTTTTGGAAAGCTCTTGAAATTCAATTTTCAAAAAAATTAAAATCTTGGAAAAAAAACTAATTTAATATTTTAAAATTAAAAAAAAATTCAAACTAAATGACATGTTAAAACTTTACAGACATGTTTATAAGTCAAAAGTCTTAAGTCAAGTCAATGATTTAAAATTTTTTAAAAAAAAGTCCTTCCTGAAGTCATAAGTTTGACTTAAATTTTTGTGACGTAGATTTAAAACTATGACTTATAAACAAGTCTGAAATTTTTAAAAATATTCTTACTTTGTAAAATAAGTGGGAGGAGGATCCAAAAATCTACTTCATGGTTTTTTATGGTTAATAAATTTTTTTAGAATTAATTTTGTCTCTTCAAATCTCTTCAAATGGATTTATTTTAGAGCAAATTTTATAATAAATAGAATTTTTTTAGAATTAATTTTTTAGCAGCACGTTCAGAAAAAATTAAAAAAATTTTTTTAGCCACATGGATATTTGAAAACCCATCTTTATGAAAAACTTAATCACAAAATAAATTAAAACACAAATAAAAAATAAAAAAAAATAAATTTTTTATTCAAATACTCGAAATATTAACAACGCGCCACTCGATAAAAAAAAAAACTCTTCCTCTCAAGGACTCTTGACCAATTGATTAATTTTGTGTCTTTCATTCTTGGTGAATTTTAATATTTGCATAATGGCATTTATCATGGTCATTTTTACATTGAGGTCCTTGGTGGTCAAATAACTGTACATGACATTTTTAATGTATTCAAAATTGTGTCCATTTAGTTCATTTCTAGACTGGTTCAGCTTAAGGCGTTCTATTTCCTCTTTAAGCAATTTGATCTGACACTCCAACCTGTCTACATCAACACTATTCTCATCATACACTTGCTTCAATTTGTACTCCAGCTCAGCCTTGGTTTTTCTCAAGCGGGCCAGCTCGCCTTCTTTGTACGCATTGGCCTCGGTGATGTAAATGAGCCGGTTGGGCGCCGGCTCGTCCGATTCCGAGTCTGTGTTGAGCAGAGAGTTCAGGTCCTTGTTGTTTTTCAGTGACTCTATTTCAGCATCTTTTTCTGATATGAGCTTGAGAGTTCGTTCTCTTTGATTGATCAACTGTTTTTCCATTTGATTCAGCTGCTGTTGACGCTCTGACTCCATGTGTTCCATCTGGTCTTTGAACTTGTGTTTCAGGCTATCCAGTTCGGTTTGATGAGATTGCTTTAGATCAGTTAGTTCTTCACCATGGTCTCTTTCCATCAGACTAATTCTTTTTTTTAGTACGTCTATTTGGTCTTTGAGCTCTTGGTTGTGGGACGCCAAAGGTGTTGATTGGTTTGGCTTGGAAAATGATTTGATGGTATTGTTGGTGCGCGTTTTGTACTTTTCAAATTCGTCCCTAACATGCTTGTTCTCATTTTTTAAGCGTTCAATTTCAAGCTCTAAATTTTCGAGCTTTTTTTTTTCAATTTTTGTATTTAATTCATCGTTTTGTTTCCATATTTCTATTCAAAAAAAAATACAAAAAATTTAATCAAATGACATAATTTTCATAAAGTGAGAGATAAAGATTATTAAATCTATGTAATGCAGATGATACTAAAATGTTCTCGCAAACGGTATCAGAAATAAGCGCAGCGAAACTACAATCAGATTTAGATTTAGTTTTCAAGTGGACTCAAGATTGGCTTCTTCTCTTCAACAATAATCAATACCGTATTTTCTCGCGTAATATCCCACTGGAAACTTAAATGAGACTTGATCTAATGTCTCTAGGAAATTATATGAAACTAAGCAATTTTTGCAATAATAATAACCCCTGTACATTATATTATATGAAATATTAAGTGACATTAAGTGAAACAAGGTAATTTTACTCTGAAATTTTGAATAACATTGAACTTTATGTTCAGGCGTGGTTGAAGCTCAGTCATTTTGATTCAGTTAATCTTTTTAAATTAATCTCTTATAAAAGAATTTTATTTCTTATGATCATGCAGATGAGATTGATGGCTTTGTAGATGATGTTAATATTAATTTGGTTGACTCCTCGGACTCTGATTCAGACCTTAATTCGGACTCAGAAAGTGATTCTGATAATGAATAATATCGTTTTTTATTGTGCTGTTTTATCTTGTCTTTAAATATTTTGAAAATATCGTTTTTTAATTTTATTTTAAATAGATAAGTCCATTTTTTTTATAATTAATGTAAAACTTTTTATTAATAAAAAATTTTCAAATATCAATTAAATAATTAAGAATACAATTTTTTAATAATCAAATAATAAATAATAAAAATATCCGTTACATCTAATGTTCGAGGGTTATTAAAGTTTTAAAAAAGCAATAATTTCATATAATTACCCATGGGCTTTAAAGACATGTTCTGCTTAATATCTCAAGGATATTACGCGAGAAAATACGGTATAATAATTAAAAATGTGTGGTCATGCATTATGGTCATAAAAACAAAGATTTTCCCTATTTTATCAATTGTAAACAGTTATCAACGTCAGAAACCTAAAGAGATCTTGGAGTTATTTTTTTTAATACAAATCTTAAATGGAAAAATCAAGTGATAGAAGCTACAAACAAAGCAAATCAAATGTGAGATCGCATCAGGAAATCATTCGCTCGTTTTGATTGTAAATTATTTAGATCTGTGTATTTAACTTTTGTTCGTCCTCTTTTGGAATTTGCGGTGCCTTTATGGTCTCCAATTTTTAAGTATGAATATGAGAATGTTGAAAGGATTCAACGCAGTGCTACGAAATTTGTTTCTGCAATTAGAAACAAACCGTATGAAAGCAGATTGAAGGGAGTGATGAGAGTTTTTTCTTTAGCTTAGTTAACTTAAAATTAGTCGACTAAATTTTAGTTAACTAAAAATTAGTTGACTATATTTTAGTTAGTTTTTCTTTTATAAATATAATAAATTACAAAGTTTTAATTAATTTTGTAATGTATTAGGGAGTTAATAGAAAGACTAGTTATAACTATTACTTTATTAAATAAAGATAAAGAATAAAAATAACAATAAGGTTGAGTTGCTTAAATATGGATTTCAGTACGTGACCAGATTTCTAAAAAGAATAAAGACGCAACTACAAATTTCCAAATAAGGTAAAATGAATTTTAATAAGTTATGGTAGATAAATTATTCAAAACATCAACTAATAATATGACAATTTGCTTTATTATTCATAAGTTTTTAAAAAATTAATTTATTTTCCAATAGAATCGTTATAATTTTTGATTGCCTAAAGCTCTCATATTGTCGCTTTAAATTATTAAAACAAAAAAAAACGAATTAATATTTCATTATTTTGTCAATAGAATAAAAAATCAACAAAATACATCTGGTTTTGTAACCAATCCTTATTTAGAAAAGTTTTCTAACAATAAATGAGATATCTATTTAAATTAAAAATAAAAATGAATGTTTATTTTAATTAAAAATAAAAAATGCCAAAATCAAAAAGATCAAGAAAGATCTTTTTTTACAGAAAACTACTTCATTGAAAAACAATCAACTAATATTATAGCATATTCTTTGTGCTGGAGCCAATATTAAACAAAGAAAATTAAAAGAAACATTAATTAAACGCTCACTATCCTATAAAAAAGAGATTTTGTTATCAAAATAGAAAGCTCATTAACTTAATCACACTAATTCCAGATGCAGATAAATTGAATCAATACAATAACTAAATTTTGGTTAACTAAAAATTTTAGTGGACTAATAATAGTTAAACTATGGAAGATTGACTTCAATGCCAATAAATCTACTGCCCTTACTTTTGGCAAAGATAAAACTATGGATAAGTTTTGTTTTAGTCTAAGTAATAACAATGTGACACATGCAAAAAATATAGAATATCTAGGTCTTCCAATTGGCGACTGTGCTTATGTTAGTAATTTTGTTGAGCAAAAATGGAAAAATGTTGAAAAAAGTTTCTACTCTCTTTGTGGACTAGGATGCAAAGAAAAAATGGCTAGTCCAGATTTAGTGTGTTTTTTGTACAAACAATTTTGCCAGTCTATTTTTAGATATCATCTTGACTTGTTATTAATTTCGGAAAGAAAATTAGAAGAATTTGATATTAGACAGAATTTGTTATTAAAAAAATGTCTTGGAATAAAGAAATTCGCTAGATTTTCACCAGTTCTAGAAGCTCTTAAGCTGGAATCAGTAAAACAAATTTATCTGAAACACAAAATTTTTTTTCTAAAACAAATAAGTCAGAGCAAGTTGTGCTCCGATTTGTTAATGTACCTTAAAAGTACGTATGAAAAATTTGATAATGTTAATGTGTCTTTTTGTAGGCAACTGCAAACATTAGAACAAACAATTTTCATTAATACTACTGAATATGCTCCTAAAACATCAATAGAGTTGATTGAATTTGTGTATAAATGTAAGAACCTTGGCTTGGTAGACTCAGAAAAATATGTGTTATCACAAATCAAGTTTGAAATATTGCACAAGTCAAATTATCACTTCTTATTTAAAATTTTAAACGATTTATTAAAAGTGGACTTTTATACCTGATTATATGGTTTTTTTTGTTGAGATAATTAAGTTTTTTTAAATTCCTATTTTGATTTGTATTTAAATCGTATTTTTTACTCTATTTTGTAAAAACTTTTTTTTTATTTTCTCTAAATTGATTATTTTTTTTTATATTCTCTAAATTTTACTATTTTGCCTATGAGGCTTGAATTAATAATAATAATAATAAAAAAATAATATTAATATAGTTAACTAGAATTTTAGTCGACTAAACTAAATTAGTTAAGTTAAGACCCATCACTAATTGAAGGCTTTGAACATTCCAAATCTGGTGGAAAGAAGAAAAAGAGGTGATCTTATTCAATTATACAAGTTCATGCATGGAATAGAATTGGTTGAAAAAAGTAACAATTTTAATGTGCTTTGTCAGCACACTCGCTGGCTAGCCAGCTACAGTCGAAACTACTACTACTAAATCTAAAAATGTATAGGGGTTGTGAAGTTCGTTTCAATTCGATCTTTTCAATTCAGAAAAACTTGAATAACCTTTTTACTAAAAAAGATAATTTAGTTTTGTAAAATGCTTAATGTTTAAGTAACTTTGCTTAATCCGAAAATATATGTCTGCAAAAACTCTGCAATGTAATTGCACAGTTGATTAGAATACTTTTTAATGGCGTGCAAAATGCACAAAATTGCTGAGTACTTTGCAGATTTATTTTACTGCATTAAGCAAATTTGCTCACAATTAAGCATTTAACAGAACTAAATTATCTATTTTAGTAAAAAAGTTATTCAAATTTTTCTGAATTGAAAAGATCGAATTAAATCGAACTTCACAACCCCAAATGTATGACCCTGTATTGATGATTAAATAATGCCCATTTTTTTTTTTTTTTTTTTTCATTAAGACAGGTAAAACAAAACATAGGCTTAGGCTTGTATTTCAATGATAAGTATTTTAAATAAATTGATCATTATTCCTTTTCAGTGATTTTTTATCCTTTTTTTAATTTTTATTTATTTTTATTTTATTTTTTTTGAAAATTAAATTAGTTTTATTTATTTTAAAAATTGAATTTTTTTATATTTTTAAAACTTGATCCCCCCACTGACCCCCAATTTTATAAGACTGATGTCCAACCAAGCACCATTATTCTTGAAGAGAATTTCACGAGCTTTACAAAAATGAGTCTTGATTTTATCCAGGAAATAAAGTTTCTAAGATATTTCTAAAAATTTTATAATGATTGTAATATTTGATAATCTTTGTTTTATTAATTAAAAAATTAGAGACGACATCTTAAATATTTAAGTAAATAAAAAATATAATAAGCTTAAAAGAGGCGAAATTTTTTCTCTTTTTTTGTCATTTACGTAACATGTTCTTTCAAAGATGAACTTATCTTCCAACTACTAAACTAGACACATTTTTGGAAAGCTCTTGAAATTCAATTTTCAAAAAAATTAAAATCTTGGAAAAAAAACTAATTTAATATTTTAAAATTAAAAAAAATTTCAAACTAAATGACATGTTAAAACTTTTCAGACATGTTTTAAGTCAAAAGTCTTAAGTCAAAGTTATGTCTTGACTTAAGAATTGTGACTTAAAAACAACTCTGATCTAAACTCTATTTTTAAATCTTCTTTTTAATTAATAAAATAATTATTAAAAAACAATTTTTTCAAAATTTTTTTATAAAATTTGCTAAAAATTAGACACATCAATAAATGAAAATAAAAAAAAATAAACCTACCATTAAAATCAAAGTTAATGCTGGACTCTTTTGCAGTAGTCTCAATAAATTTCTTCAAGTAAACAATTTGCTCCACAGCCGAGTCAAAGTCTACATTTTCATTGAGTCTGGAATGAGCGTTCGATTCACTGGGTTGATTGGCATGTAACGATGGGGATTCGTGGGCGACAATGGTGGCGCACAAATCAGCAATCCTGGCCTCCAATTCACACACTCGCCTCTCATTTGCCTCATTGGCTTCTTTGAGCAATTTTCTCATGTCGGCCAGCTTGGTCTCATCGCCGCAAATTTGCTCATTGTGCGCCATCTTCAACTGCTTGAGCTCACCATTTGCTTGGATCAATTCTTCGCATTTGTTCTCAAATTGTTTGTTCAAATTTTTTATTTTCTTTTTCAAATCAACATTTTCGTTTCTCAGCAAAATCACATTTTGACTTTCTTCTTGAACAAGATGGCTCTTGGACACCTCTAGCTTTTTCTCGCACTCCAAGCGATACTTTTCAAACCTGAGCCTCAGCTCTTCGTAGTCACTGAGAAGCTTTTTTCTTTCGGCCTTGTAGACCTCTTCCATTTTGGCCTTGTTGTCCAGCAGCACTTGAATGTTGGCAGTCAGACTGTGGACCTTGTCTTCATCGTTGGGGCCGCTTTCGGCCGCGTGAAAGTCGGCCTCGGACACGTCCGAGTTGGACACGGAACGTGACGAGGCCGTCAGCGCCGTTTTTGTGTCCACTGACTTCACTATTATTTCCAGAGCTTTTTTTTCATTGAGCAAATTTTTGTAGGCCTGGGTCACATCTCTGAACTTGGCCTGCAGCCGGCCTATCTGCTCGTTTTGCTCGTCGATCCGCTTGAGCAGGGCGGCCACGTCTTCTTTGGACTTTGTAGAACCACGTCCCAACATTGCTTCAAAATAGTTTCTATTTTTTGTTTATCTACGTTGTTCTCTCTAAGAGCCACAGATTTATTATGATAATTTGCTATAGATGTTTAATTTACTGAATTATGTTTGAAGTGAATGCAAAATGCAAAAATCATTTGGATTTTTTACTCATTTTTGTTACTTTTTAAAAATGTTATTTTTTTTTCAGAATATTTTTGATAGTGATGAAATCGAATATGCATATTCGAACAGATATTTGAATAAGTAGCTTTTCGAATGAAAATTAGGTTCGAATATAATATTTGAAAATAAATAAATTCGAAAAATATACTTGAAAATTATTTTATTTGATTAAAAAATTCAATTTAAAAAATATTCGAATTAATTTTCGAAAACAAAAATTACTCAAAACAATATTTGAAAATAAAAAAATTTGAATTAAAAAAATTCAAATAAAAAATTGATTTTCGATGTAATTTCGATACTAATTTTTATGCCCAAATATTATGGGAATAAAAATTTTTAGTTAAAATGACTTCGACTTGACAATTATTTTTTTATTTAAAGTCAGGTGACTTGACCTTGACTTTTGCACAACTCTGTGCTAAAATGTTTAAAAAAAATATTGGGCTTGTTCAAATAAATGTGAGTAAAAGTAAATTTTTGGGGCAAAAATTAAAAAAAAGTTTTTTTCTATTAATTTTGGTATTTTTTAAATTAATTTGGTGTCGATTCAAAAAAAAAAGTATTATTATATTTATATATTTTCTTTTTTAGTTTTTGGTGTTATTTTATTCAAATTGGGGTATTGAAACTAAAAAAGTCGTATTGTTTTGCATTCAATAAAATTAATTTCAATATTTTTCTTACTCTCTCCTAATTATAATTTATTTCACAAAATTTTACTAGTTTTGTACAAGTTCAAGCCGATTTGAATCAATTATTGTTCTACTATTTTAAATATTATTTAAAAATTAAAAAATGAGCAATCTTTATCGAGCATTTGAACTTTGCCAAGTCCAGTCTGATTTTAAACCAAAACTCTATAAAAGAGATATCAAATTTCTAATCAAACAATTAAGACATACATCAACGCAGTAAATAAATTAGATTTTGAATCATTTGTTGAATTCAAAGAAATATTCACTAAAACATGGTGTATTTCATTAGACATAAATACAAATGAATCGAATTGGAAATTGAATGGGAAATGTAGTTGCCCAGCTTATTTAAAATCAAATAAATGTAAACATATGATAGCTATAGCTGTAAGAAAAAAGTACATTAAAATTCTAATTGATGCCAAAAATGTTCCAATTTGTCAAAAAAGAAATAGAGGTCGTCCAGCTAAAGCCAAAAAGGCATTTGAAAAAAAGGTTGAAAAAATATCTCAACAAAAAAGATAACTGATATTAAATGAAACAACAGATGAAGAAGAAATCGACTCAAATGATATTGAAATAGTTGATTCTCAATTGCAAAAAAAAGTCAACAAGGGTCGTCCGACCAAAAAACAAAGAGTGGAAACAATTGAAAAGGATACTATTAATGAAGTTGAAAAGGTACCTGAAGTCACTAAAGGAAGACGAGGTCGCCCCAAAAAAAATCAATAAAATTTTCTTTATTTGAAATCTTCTATTTTTTTTACTTACTTTAATGTTTTTATTTGAAATTTTTTATTTTTTTATCTAAATATAATAAAATTTTAAAAAATAAAATTTGGAGATCAAATCATTAATTTCTGCTATCATTTTTAATAAATTAGGAGATCATTTTAATCATTTTTTAGAGATCATTTAATTAATTTAAGGTATCAAAAATAATAAAATTAAGTTGTAAAAATTTTTTGGAGACCATTTAAATAATTATAGAGATCGTTTAAATATATCCCTTTAAATATTTATTCATAAAAGATTTTGCGGTGTTAAACTAAAAATTAAAAAAGTCAAATAAAAATTTTTTTGTAATGTTTCTTCTTTTTTCAAATCTAAAAAAATAAATAAAAATTTATAGTTGTTGTTACAGTGCTACTTCGCTGACTTTTTGGAAATATTCACTTTGTTAAAAATATACAAAAAGAATTTTGTGTTTTTTGTTTTTAATTGCTTAAGCAGTACACATTTAATAATATTTAAAAGTTGTATTTGAATTGTATTTACTTTTATGCAAACTTTTTTATCAATTTACATTTTTTACCATTTTTATCAATTTTATAATAATACCAAGTCTTGATGATGCATTAAATTAAAAATTTCAGAGTTTGATGCGGCCATAAACCCCTGACAATACTATTGGACCATGCGTTCTTAATCAAAAATGTTTAAGCATGGGCGAGATTTACTTTGGTGCATGGTCCAAAAGTGTGTCTTCATTTGTGGTTCAGCATAATCCGATACGATAATCTAAATGTTTCTTTTGAATTTTGAGTTTTAAACTTTAGTCAAATCAGACAAAATATCTAAAATTTATGGTGGTTAAGCATCAAAATACATTTCTTGTAGAGCGAGTATACTTTTTATCTAATTGATCAAATTTCATTGAATTGATTAAATCATCAAATTTAATTTTAATTATGATTTTTTGCACACAATTAAAAAATTGTTAACTAGTTTCAAAAAAGATTTTTCAATATTTTTATTTATGAAAATATTTAAAGTTTTTTCTTCATAAAATTTATTTTAATTTAAATTTATTTAAGTTTAAATTTTTTTTTTAATTATTTTTATTAATCCAAAATTAATATATTGCCTTGTTCCTTAAAAACAAATCTGATAAAAGCCACTTGAAAATCTCAATAAAAATGATGAAATTAGCTTTTTTTATTTTTATCTTTTTAATAAAAATTAAATGTTAAATATCTTAAATAAAAAAAACATTTTTGTTTTCTAATTGATCTTTAATTGATTTTTCAAAATCTTTATTTGAAAATTTAAAATCCACATTGAATTATCCAAATCATGGCTAAAAAAACGCTCTAAATGAAAGCTAAATAAATTTTTAATAGCAAAATTTCAAAATATTGTTTAAAATTATTTTTTTTTTAAAAATTTCAAGGCTAATCAACATGTCTAATAGACTGATTAACTCATCATTTATTTAAATTGTATAAAAAAGTTAATTTCTTTAAAAAATAAAATAATCGTTTTAACTAATTAAAAAAAATTAAACTTTGAAAAAATTTAAATCTTTTGACAAAATCTATAAAAATTAAAGTCATATTATTTTAAATAGAAAGCTTAAATTTTAGTGAACTTTAACATTGATTTCTTGATCACAAAGCTTTTTTACAATCTTGAGTAAAAAAATCCAAAGTTTTTTCTCCATTATTAAAGAAAATTAAAGAAATGTCAAAACAAGTCAACAATGGAATTAGTGGCTCCATAAGAATATGCCTTAATAATAATGAAAATGAATAATATAGAAAAATACTTCTAGAACTGACTAAGTCTCATTAGAATAAAAAAGGAAAAAAGAAAAAAAAATTTTATACCGTGATCCGTTTTTGCTTTGAAACTCGTGACTCGACTTGTTGTGCCTCTGGAACTTCTAAATCGTGATAATGAAGAAAGGAATCAAAAAATAAGAAAACGAGAATAATAATCAACTAAATTAAAAGGAAAAAACACATAACATATAAGCATTTAAGTTAAAATTAAAATTATAATGGCGTTAATTGAATGAATAAATAAATAAATAAAATAAATATTAGATTTTGCCAATAAAAAAAAAATTTAAAAAAATTGATTAAAATTTTTATTTTTCCTTAAGATAAAAATTCATCTAATTTTTTCTAGTTAAAGATTTAAAAAATTATGTTTAACAAAGTTTATTCATTTATTATTAAAAATTGATATTAAAAGTTGTTTTTTTAAATCTAAAATAAAAAATTATGATTTAAAATTTAAATTTGATCATGAACCATGAACCATTTGCCAAAAAATCTTGGCATTTAAAGCAAAGTTGTTTAAAAGTCCAAAATAAAAGTCCAAGACTACAGACATATTACATATTTTAGAAAGAATGTTATCATTCTCTTTTAAGTCTTTATTCTATCATAACTCGCCTGAGAATTAAAAAAAATAGATTTCTTAAAAATGACTCGAGAAATTTAAGTTACAATTTAAGGAATAGTGCAAACCTGATTGAACCGATGGCAAAAACGAACAGTGGAGAAAAAACATTTGGATTTTTTTATTCAAGATTGATTAATAGCTTTGTGATCAAACGATCAATGCTGAAATTTGCAACATTCAAGCTATCAATTTATAATAATATCAATTTGATCTTTATTGACTTTGTAAAAAAATTTAAAAAATTTGATATAAATTTATCAATGTTTTTTTGTTTCCGAAATAGTAGATAATTTTACTTTTATAAAAATTATAATTTTAATTTTTAAAAAATTTTATTAAATTAAATAAATGAAGTGTTAATCAGTCGACTACGATAAGGGCACTAGCCTGTTGATTAACCTTGAAATTGAAAAACATTTATTTTGAAAATAAAAAATTTAAGTCTTTGACTTGGGCTTTAAAAAAAAAAAAAAAAAATTAAAAGTCCGGACTTGGACTTGAGACTTGTGACTTTTAAATAACTCTGATTTAAAGTGATAAAGTGTCTCCCAAGGAATTTTAAATTAACAAACTAAAAAAAATATTTTAGCCAATTTCAAAACCAACTCGACAATTGGCAAAAATTTTAATAAATTAATTTAAAAATAATTCATATGCTATTGCATGCATCCGACTCAATATCTTAATAAATTTTAGAGCATGTGTGTTGATTGCATTTTAAGGTAAAAATGAATGAAAACGAGTTTGTGGTGAACGCCAGCGATCCTTTTTACATAGCAGCCAAGACTGTGTTCGACAATTGGACCGGTCTGCAAGTCAGTTCACAGGCCAAAGAGACAATAATTGACTAATCTTTTCTTTTAGCTGGCCATCTCGAATGATTTCGCCGGCTCTGAAACTAAAGACATAGCCGAGTGGTTTTTCAATGCTACCTACCAGTGGATAGTAGAGACCGGCGATTTGGAAGATCATGAACTAGAAGAGTTTTTTTTCAACACAATGAACAATGAGTTTAACACAATCTTGGACGACAACTCATGTCTGCAGATAGCAAGACTATTGACTGGCTATTACGGTTTGTACAAGGCGAACCGCTTGCAAGAGCTGCACGATGAGCTGATGAAGCGCTATGCGGCCGCTCAAGGCTCCATCCAGGCGTCCCAAAAATGCAAAACTGAACAAGATGTAACCAAAATTTAGCCTGTAGGCTTTTGGAATTAGCTTTTTGTTTTTAAGACCAGCAGTGAGGAGTCCGGGGATGAGGAGCCTGATGTGGAGATGGCGGACGAAACAAAGCCCAAAAATGTGCTGAGTGAACAAGAGGCTGAGACTTTTGAGCAAGTCGATGAAGGCTGGACTTTTGTCACTAAGACTGGAAAAAAATTAACCAAATAAAAATTATTTATTAATTTTTGTTTTAAATATTTAATCTATCAAAATTTTTGGGCTAAGACTTTTTAATTTGACTCATCTAGATGTTGAGAAAGACTAGTCGTCAAAATTGTTCCAACAAATGGTTATATTAAACTCTAATAGTTGAGCAGACAGAATTGTTAAATACCTTTGAGAATGAGAGATCAATGTTGACTAAACCTAATTTTAAAAAGAGTGGGCCACAAAATTTTGCTTTTACCGTAAATTGACGTAATTTTACGTAAGTTTTGGTAAAAAGTAAAAATTCTTAAAAGAACTTAAAATTTCGGCAATTTTTAAGGATTTTATTCGTTATAGAATATAAATAAAGCTTTCTAAAAGAACTGCTAATTTACCATTGATCATAAATTAAAATTATAATTAATTAAGAGTTAATTAAAAGAAATCCGAAAAATAAAAAAATAGGTTATAATTTAAAGTTCCATTCTTTATGCTAAACTGTAATTAACATAAGCAAAAACGGCAACATGAAGTATAGTACGATTGTACTGTACGATTCCAGTACTATTCATGATGAAAAAAGCTAACGATTCAACACAAAATTGGATATTCAAGTTAAATTTTTTTTTCCTTCAGTACGATTATGTTTTTGAATAAATTAATTAATTCTGAGAAAAAAAAATTTTTTTATTGTTTTATTATAATTACTTTGAATAGTAAAAATTCAAGGGTTATCAAAAATTTGGTACAAAAAATATTGTACATTGTGTACAAACTTCTATTTTAGCAAAATAACCAATCGTACTAGTAGTTTATTAAAAAAAAGAAAAAAACTTTTAGCCTCTTTATTTGAAACATGAGGGTCCATCAGAATAAAAATTATTTCATTCTACCAAAAAAAAAACTTCATGTACACTCTGTACATAAATTTGTACATCCGCTGTAAAAAACTCAGCCTGGAAATTAATTTTTAACCCAATAGTACAATAGTACAATAGTACAATCCAGAGGTAGGGAATCGCAAATTTGACTCAAGTCTTACATGACTCAGAGTCAGACTCGAGTCATTTTCTAGTGACTCGAGTCGAGTCTTTTTTTTTTCAAAAAATTGACTCTGACTCAAGTCCGAGTCAAACTGAATTTGACTGACTCAGACTCGAGTCGAGTCATTTATAAAAAAAATTACTCTAAATTTAAGATTTTCAAATTGGGTTTTAGTTTATGATGATGAAAACAGTTTTACTGAACAAAATTTTGAATATAATGAATTTAATTTAATTTATTTTTTAACGATTTAATGTTAAAAATTTTTTTTGAATTCCAGCGGCAGTGTCGGCTTATTAATAGAGAGAAAGGTAATTCTTATATTGAGCCGCTAGTTTGGTGGAAAGAAAATGAAAAACTTTTCCCAACACTTGCTAAGCTTGCTAAAAAAATTTTAGGGATTCCGGCATCGAGTGGTTCAATTGAGAGATTTTTTAGCAAGACTGGTTACATATTGCGTCAACACAGACGTCAAATGACAAATGTATTAGCCGAAAGTTTATTTTTTTTGAAAGAAAATGATGATTCATTTAAAAAATTGTATAATTTAAATTAGTTTTTTTTTTACTTCTAATTGAAAAAAAAACTCAATAATTAATAAAAAATCTTTTTTGTTTTTGACTTTAAGACTTGAAATGACTTAGACTTTGACTCATAAGTCATGACTCAGACTCGGACTAGTAAGTCACCGCAAAAAAATGGACTGACTCAGACTCGAGTCGAGTCACTAAAAATCAAAAGATTCTGACTCCGACTCAGTCATCACGAATTTGCTGAGTCCCTATCTCTGGTACAATCGTACTAAACTTCATGTTGCCAGCAAAAACAAGGATGTTAATTAACAAATTCAAAAAAAAATCAAATAAATTTTATTATTATTCTATTATTAATTGAATATTGGAATAAGCATTAGATGGTCATTTAGAAACACTTTAAAAAGCATTCGTCAAAAATGGATTTGTGCAAAAGTCAGAAATAAAAGTAATTTAAAAATGGCTTAAAGTTGTTTTTGTAACTAAATTTTATTAACAAAAATTACTTTTTTAATCACTAAAATAAATTTACTTTATAAAAATGCGACTAGCATCTAATAAAACTTTTTATAAATAAACAACTTTTTTATTTCAAATAGACTCTTTTCCTTAGTTTCCGCTTTATAAAAGCGGGGGAAGATGTGATGTAGCAACATCTTTGTCGATATCATTGGATTAGTTAAATAACTAAACCTTGAGCGTTAAGGCTAGAATGGAGCATAAATAGCTGCTCTAATACGTCTAAACGGGAGATCAGATTGGCCCAAAGGTACTTATGGAAACATCACAAATAGGAGTTCAAAAGATGGTAAAAGATTGTTTTTTAAGTTGTTGATGCAGACAAATTGATTGATTTGTCCTGTATAAATGTTGCATTTACCAGTTCTTTTTTAAGAAATGCATCCCAACATACAGATTGTTTTTGTTTGGTTTCGGACCGATGTATGAAACTCTAAACTTTTTTTTTGGAGAAATCTCAATGCATTTTACTTACTATTTAGGAGTCTTATAATTAAAATCAGTGGTGAGTTTTTGATAGCTAGATGTAGGATCTTTTCTAATCTCTCTTAAATGTAATTTTCATCCCTAAATGTTAGCTTTCGAGGTCTACCAGAACGGTTTCGATCAGATACAGTACCAGTCTCTTCATATCGTTTTTTAGTTGATAAGACACAATAAGGAGATACACCTAACAGGTTGGCTATCTCATTTTGCTTTTCATCTCCACTTTTTAGCAGACCCACGAACTGCCACCATTATAGTGGGCTAGACACATTTTTTTACCCATTTATGCTAAAATAAAGATTTTCGGCAATGTTATTTTGAATGGACACTAGGGATATATTAAGCAAGTTAAGAGCACAATTTACTCAAAATTAGAAGATATGTTAGAATTAATCATAAAGGAGTAAAAAAAAATTGTTATAATTCAGAGTTGGTCAAAAGTCAAAGTTTAAAGTCAAAATTTGACCAATTCAAAGTCAAAGTCTGACTTTGACTTTGAAATTATTTTAAGCTCAAGTCAAAGTCTGAGTTTCAAAGATATAGACAGTTTCAAAGCTAAAAGAGATTCAGACGATTTTAAAATTTATAATATTTAAATATTTAACTGAAACATAAATTTTTACAGCGTCTTCTATAATAACATTAATTTTCTCTATTATATCATCTTTTTGTTTAAAATTTTAAATTTAGATGTTAAAGAGAATACAATCACTTAAATTTAATTCTTAATTTAAGTATGATCACTTCTATTATTTTACATTTTTGTTTCTTTTTTTGTCGTCTATTTTATTACGTTTTTATCTAAATTTTTTTTTTTCTAGAATATTAATTAATTTTTTTAAAATATTAGTCATCTTTTTTATTTGAAAATGGAAAACTCAGATAATCCTACTTCTCATCTTGTTTCTAAATCTCAAAATAGCAACCTTACTCAACTTTCCATGCAAAATATAAACAGTTCTACAACTTTGACTAAGGCAAATTCTATCAAAAAAAAAACTTATCCACTTGTTTTTAAATTTGGATTTACAGATGTATTGAAAAAATGTAAGAATTTTAGTAATCTTTTTAATAAAAACAAAAATTTATTTTTTATAAAATAAAAGACAATTCGAAAAAAAAATTATGCACTTATGCAAAATGTACATCATGCGAAGAAATTATCAGTGACTTGGCTTGTAATACATCGAATTTTATAAGACATTTAAAAAAATGTAATATTAATATCTACAGTGAATATAAAGATTTAAACGACCGAAAACTATCAATAGCATCAAATGATATCAGTGATGAAAAAAAAAAGCTTTCAGAAGAGAATATAAATTTCTTCATTTTTAAATATTTAATTGTTCTTTGCAGTCTTCCCTTAAGACTTGTTGAGTGTGAAGGTAAATAATATTTTATAGTGATGATTATAATGTATTTAATACTTTTCAATTACGTGTTTAAGGATTTCGTACGTTTATGAAACTTATTTGTCCGAAATGGTCATCATTAACAAGAAGAGGCTTAATATCAATTCAAAGAAACGTTAATTTTTCGATGTTATCTTCTATAAATGAAACTTTAAGACCAATTAAATTTTTATCGTTAACACTCGATATATGGAGTGATCGTAGGCTTCGAGCATTTATTGGTTTGACATGTCATTTCGTAGACGAGTTTTTTGAGTTTAAAAGCATTGTTTTGGCTTGTAGAAACTTGAACAGTGCAATCACTGGTTTGATGATCAAAACTGAATTGAACACTATTTTAACATATTTTGACATCAAGTTTTTTCATTAAAACGCATCTTTGATTGATTTAGTTTGTTTTTTTTTAGAAGCAAAGTGGTAAAAATTGTAACCGACAATGGAGCTAATATGGTTAAGTTTGGAAAACTTCAAGATCTAGGTTTATTTAAAATTGTTAATCACTTACTTAATTACTTAAATTAGTTATTTTTATTATTTAATACGTTCTTAGAAAAAATATTTTGACTTGTTAAATTTTTAATTTATATCAAGACTATTTTTCTCTAAATTAACAAATTAATAAAAAATTTAAATGTCTAAGTATTAAAGCTGTCATTGATTTGCATATGAAGAAAATTAAAATAAATTTTTTAAATTTTCTAAAAAAACATAAGTAAAAAAAAAATTTAAATTTTTAACAGATTGTTCTCAATTTAAAAATTTAAGAGAATTTAAAAATATCAAATAAATTTTTAAATTTATCAAATTCTAAAAAAAATTAATTATTTATTAACTTCATTTTTTCTGTAGAAAATTTCCTGTTAGTTTAAGAATTTTTTATTTTTTTCATTAATTAAATAATTTACTAAGAATTTTTGTTTTTTAATTATTAAATTTGATTAGTTCCTTGAATGATAAAGTTTTTTATTTTAAAGTTGGAGACGATGAATTCGAATTAGAGCAAGAAAAAAATTTAATTCAAGACTATTCAGATGAATCTGAAGACGAAGAATCGGTGTATGAAGTAGATGAGGATGAAGATTTCGATACATTTAGCCAGTTATCAACTCAAGCTACAAGGGGTCTTCATCTTAGATGCTTTGCTCATTCCCTTCAATTGGTTATAAAAAAATGTCTTAAAAGATTCAACAACGCAAAAAAACTTTTGACGAAATGCTTTAAAATTGGAACTAAGTCGAGACAAAAAAAATGTTTTGCTGACTTTTTATCTTCAAAAAATTATAACTTAATACCTAAGCCAATCGAAGTGAGATGGAATAGTCAATTAAAGACTTTGAGAGCTATTCTTAAAATAAAACTAGAAGATTTAAATATCGGGTTATCATCAGTCGATGAGAGCAATTTAATGCTTAAACATCAGGATTTAATAAAATTGGCAGATTTGAAACTTTCGACGTTGGGGAATATGGCCACAGTTCGCTACCGACTTTTTCCTCTCCCTCTCTCTCTCTCTTTTATTTAAAAGCGCACGCTATTAAAATTAGAAAAAATCCTTAAAAAATAAATTTATAAAAATTAAATTAAATAAAAGAGCTTTGAAGTGCTATATTTAAGATCAAATTAAAATAACATTGCAAATTTAAATTGTAAATATTTTAAAAATAGAAACTAAATTTCATCGCATTTTTCAAATTGCAAGTTCAAAATTGTATTTAACTTTTTTAAAAAAGACGAAAGAATAAACCATTTTTATTTTCAATTAAAAAGCTTGCTTGGAATAGTCTTGACAAATTCGTTTCAGAGTTCAACTCGATCTATTTTATTGATTTCAATGAAGATTAGAAGAGAAGTCGCTGCAGTTGAATGTCATGGCCGAAACATTACATGTGCAAACACGTTATCGGACTAGTTGAGCGCACTGCTCTCTTCGAATTCCCAGCAAAAGTCAAATCAATACCAATTGGCCAGAAAAGACCAAAAGATACGGCAAAAGGCTTGGAAAGACAACTCGGTGAAGCTGTCAGTGATTCTAGCGAAGAAGACTATCTTGATATACTGGTAAATAAGCAAATAAATATACAAATTAACAGTTCAACAGAAATCATTTATGAAAACGGAGAGAAAAAAGAAATAAACCACATGTAGAGACAACTCAAGCCAAACGTGGTCGTGGTAGACCAAAAAAAAATGTCAACGATGTTCAAACCACTCAATCAAACGAAAGAGCTGCTTCAAAAATAATCAAATTGATGCTGAACATGTTCATGAGTCGCGCTTTAAAAGAAGAATAAAAATAAGTAGTTATTTATTTTATTATTTTAAATTCCCATTAGATCAACAATCTATTCAATACAAAAAAAACTTGCTAAAACAGAATTTTTGTGTCGGATTAGCTTTAAAATCCGACCAAAAAAATATTTTCTAAATAATATTTTATGATATTTTTTTACAGGCATACTTTTAATCAACGTATTGTACTTGTTAGATTAAAAAATTAAACTTAGATATAATCATATACCACATAATCATATATGTAACTGATAAAATATATAATCAGATATAATCATATGTCTCCAAATAATAAACGATTAAGAACTGATCTCACTTTCGATCAAAAAAGAGAGATAATTAAATATCACAAAAGTCAACCGAAGCCAAACCAGCTTAACACTGCTATTTATTTAAAAAGTTTATATAATGTTGAAAGTTTTATTTTAAATTGTAAATTTGTAAATGAACGACACTTGTTGTGTTTAAACCAATTAAAAGATTCTTAGGAGGAATTAATTCAATGCAACAAGAGTCAGTCAAAAATTAGCGATTTTTTTAAAAAAATAATTAAATATGAAATTTTATAATTTTTTGTTATAACTAATCTATACCGTTAATTATGAAAATATTTGATACAAAATAAAATTTTGTTCATAAAAAATTATTTTATTCCGACATTTTTTAGAAATTTATTAATTCTGGATTATTAAGCGTCCGGAATTCTCTATAATCCGACATAATCAAACTCTCCGAACATGGTCGGATTAACAAGGTTACACTGTACAATAATTTAAAAAAGTTAAACTCAATAAGTGAAAATTTTATTAACTAAAATTCAAACAAAAAACAAAATCTAATTTTGAGGATAACCAAGGATGAGATTATTGTAAGTCAAAGCACACTTTTCGACAAAGACTTGTTCAGTACTTGAGCTCTATTTACACTTTTTTTTTTGCACGACACTCTAAAGCACAGGTCATAGAACGAGTTTCGAAAGTTCTCGTTATAAAATGCGTACAGACATGGGTTGATGACCGGTGTCAAATAGGACAGTGTGTGCGCTATCAATTTAAACAAGGACAAATAAGGAAACAAATACGGATACTCGCTCAGACTAGGCTTGAATATAATAAATAAATGAGTAGGAAGCCAACAAATGCCAAAATTAAGAGTCACCACCGCTACCATGGTGGTGACTTTTTTTTTTCTGTTCTCTGACTTTTTTGATTTCCTGGTCTTTTTGGTGTTGGCTCGCACTGGCTCTGCTCCTCTGAGCTCCTTGCTATGGCTGGCGCGATTGATCAGTGTTTTGGTGCGCTCATCCTTGTTGAACTTGGCCAATCGGCGCTGGTTCTTGGACAAATGAGACAATAGACGGGTGTACGAAAGGATGATTATCAACAAGGGGATGACGTAGGTGGTGGCTATTGAGATTACATGCGATATGCTGATGTAGGAAACCAGTATTGAATAAGTGTCCTTGTCATATGAGCACACCTTGAATGTTTCATTGTTTTCCAGCACAACTTTGGTCACCGTGTAGTAGATCAAGTCTGGACTGGCGATTAGAAACGAGAGGAGCCAAATACCGATTGTAATGAGCAGCACATTCCTCTGTCTTCTCTTTATGTTGGCCAAGTGCTGGGTCATTGTCTTGTTTTTGATGATCAAATTGCATCGATGTATTGTCATGGCAGTGAGTGTCAGACAGGTTGATTGAACACTGGCGTGTGACATAAAATGGTTTAATTTACAGAATGTGACACCGAAGAACCAGTTGTCGTACAAGTATATGTACATGGTGAACGGTATGCAGAAAATAACAAACAGCATGTCGGTTATGGCCAAGTTAAATATGTAGCAGTTGGTGATGTCGTTTAGCTTTTTGTAAAAGATGGCAATGAATACAACAAGACCGTTGCCTTTAAATTTTAACAAGTTTATTTTACTTGTGGATTTTAAATTTTATTTAAAATAAAAAAAAAAATTGAAAATTATTTTTTTAGACTATTGATTGAAGGAAAATTGAAGTTTGAGATCAAGATCAAAAGATCAAAATATAAAATGGAGTATTTTTTTTTTTTTTTATTATTATTATTATTTATTCATATTAACGCCAATTCTGGAGATGTCAAAGAAAGTAAAAAAAATAAAGTAAAATAAGATTTAAGACAGTGTTTCATTGTATCATATTGTTTTGTTCAAATATTTAGTATTTTTTTTTAAAAATAGAGAAAAAAAAATTTATATCCAAAGCAATTACTTGATATATGAAATTTTAAAATATCCCTTTTGATCGGCTAATCCTTGTTTATTTTTTCCAGAGTTGTTTTTAAGTCACAAGTCTTAAATCAAGTCAAGTAAATGACTTAAAAATTTTTTTTTTTAAAGTCATAACTTTGACTTAATTTTTGTGACTTATAAACAAGTCTGATTTGAACAAGAGATATTTGGGCTTTAGGGGCTCTCGTCAAAAAGTACAGTAGTACTGCTAGTAAGTGCGAACCTTGCCTCAAAATTTTAATTATTTAATTAAATTTACCTTTTTTTTGCTGAAAAATTGGTTTTTATTCTTAGACTTAAAAAAAAATTTTTAAGTCATTTTTAAATTTTTGTGACTTAGACTTAAAACTGTGACTTAAAAACAAGTCTCATTTATTCCATTTTTTCCTCATATTATACAATATAAAATCTTAACACTAGAAGCACCAAAACGAGTCAAAATGACTCGTTATAAAGTATGTTGCACTTTGTTGCAGTATTTTTTCTAATATTTTTTATTAACTTTAATTTTAATTTATCAAAAAATGAAGAATTTTTGTTCAATTTGTATTTGAAATTCACAATACCCCGTTGGTGTTTTTTTTTAAAGTCAAAAAGAGACTAAAATTTATTAATTTACCATTTTATTCAATAAATTCAATAATTTCAATAAATTTAAACATAAAATATATGATTTATCCTTTATTTTTTAAAACGAGTCATTTTGACTCGTTGTATTGCTTTAAGTAGTACCTACTTACTTTTGCATAAAGACATAATTTTTTTAAAATAAATTTAATTAAATTTTAAAAATTTTTCTTATTTTTATGCTGAAAAAAAAATCCAAGCTCAATTAAAAAAAAAGTGACTTGATTTTAGAGACCAAAAATCAAAAAAGAGTCATTTTGACAAGTTAGTGCTTCAAGTGATAAAAAAAATAAGCCATATTAAACATGATCAAATAAAACTATTAGACATAGTAGCAAAGCATGGAAATAGGCTTGAGGTAAAATTTAACCCTAGCAAATCAATGTATATGGTATTCAACAATAAAATTGCCAGAGCAGCAAAGGAGCGGAGGGAAGACTTGTGGCAAGGCGAGCTTACACTGGACGGTGGTAAAATACAAAGAGTCATTTTGACTCGTTGTTGCTTCTAGTGTTAATCTTTTCAATATAAATAACGTCAAGATCGTTAACTGAATAAATAGTTTTCAATTTTTACCTTATCATCTAGATCTAAATCTTGATCTCATCTTCTAAGCTAATCTCTCTTCCAAAATCTCCTTCATTGGAACCAAGCGCTGAACAACAATCAGATGATGTTTCAGCACTAACAAAAAATTAAGTGACCAAAATAAAAATTGGGTGATCAATTTCTGGTCACCCTTTCCCATTGACCCTATTTAATAAGTTTAAATTTTTCAATAGATTTAATAATTACTTTTAAAGACAATAAATTTAATGTTTTAAAATTTATGATTTGTTTAAGTGAAAAAATAAAATTATATAAGTTTGAATGAATATTTATAAAAACTTGGGAATTTGAATATTGACTGGTTTTTTAAATAAATTAGAGGTAAAACATTTTGTTGCTTATTTGAAAATAAACCTTTTGTATTTTTTTTTTTAATTTTCCAAATCATTGGATTAATTAAGTTTAAAAATTTTAAATGATCGTTTTGATATTAAAATTTGAAATTTTTTTGAAATACATTTAATAAAAAAGAAAATTGATTTTCTGTAAAATTAATTAAATAAAATCATTTCTTAAATTTTACATAAATTATCTAAATTTCTCAAGCGTCATTTTACAATAATTTACTTAAAACTACGTAAATCATCAATTCGTTTTTGTAAATCAACATTTTACATAAAAAACTGCCCATTGGTCTTGACTTTGGATGTCAAATGAAGTCTTAAGTTCATCTCAACCCAATACAGTATTTACTTTGTTCAACCTTGAGTGCAAAATTCATGAAAGCAAATCCAATTTGTCCCATGGTAATCAAAATTTAAAATTCTTTGGAATTAAACTAGATTTCTTGGCAGATTTAAAGAAGAGTAGTTTTCGGTCATAAGAAGCTCATTAAATCAGAAGTTTTTTTATAAAAGAACTGAGTTTATTTAGAGAATTTTTTTAGAAAAATAAAAATTTAACTAAATTACTAATTTAATTTAAAACAATAAATTTTTAAGACATAAACAGAATTTTTAAAGTTCTATTTTTCTGGCATTTAGAAAAAATATCTGTAAAAATTTTTAAATTTTTAAAATTTTTGACTATATCAAAATGCCTTTGAATAAAATAATTGTGACGTTTTTAAAAATTTTTAAAATATTAAACTAAGTTTATTAACAAAAAATTTTTTAAAAACCCAAATAAGTAAATTTATCATAAATTTTCTAAATGAATTGAAGGTTTAGTTAAAGACTTTGTTCTCGTAAAATATTTTCTTATATCCGTATTTACTTTAACCGGTAATTAGTGAAAAATTTAGTATTTGCAGACAAATTCCTACCAAGAGCATTTCTAATTAATTTCTTTTTTAAAAAAAATATTTGAAGAAAACTTAGTAGCACTAGATTCATATGATTCATTTCTTTTTTAATTAATAGTTAGGAGAAGACTCCAGGCAGTTTTGAATGGTAATTAACCTTACTTTCAGCCCAGTGTTGACTAGTTTTGATATTAAAATAAAAGTGAACAAAAATTTGAAACAGTTACAAGACATTCAAATGAAAATAATTTTTTTTTTCGGAGAATCACTTGAGAAATAAAAATTTGGAAAAGATCATAATAAATTTTGAATGAATAAAATATTTTTTTTAAGAAATGAGTTCGATGTTGTTTTGAAGATCCAGGCTGAAGGCAACATGTCTATACTTGTCCAAGGGTGTCCATTATTTGGATATGATTCATATGATGAAAAGGCTTAGAGCAAATAATACAAAACTAAATTAAAATCTCAAAATTCGAATTCGGAAAAAAACACATCTTTTTATAATTCCGGTTTTCGGGATAAATCGGAAAATTTAATCCGTACAAAGGTTTTTGGTAACCGATGAACCCGGATTAAGTGATAAGGCGTTAAGAATTTTAAATACAAATTGAACAAATATTCTTCATTTTTTGTTAAATTAAAATTAAATTTGATAAGATATCAAAAAACAAATCAAAATTTCTGGTCATAAAAACAAAGATTTTCCTTATTTTATCCATGGTAAGCAGTTATCAACGTCAGAAACCGAAAGAGATCTTGGAGTTATTTTTAATACAAATCTAAAATGAAAAAATCAAGTGTTAGAGGCTACAAACAAAGCAAATCAAATGCTAGGTCGCATCAGGAAATCATTTGCTCATTTTGATTATAAGTTATTTAGATCTCTGTATTTAACTTTTGTTCGTCTTCTTTTGGAATTTGCTGTGCCTGAATGGTCTCCAATTCTTAAGTATGACTGTGAGAATGTTAAAAGGATTCAACGCAGAGCTACGAAATTTGTTTCTGCAATAAGAAACAAATCCTATGAAAGCAGATTGTAGGCTTTGAACATTCCAAATCTAATGGAAAGAAGAAAAAGAGGTGATCTAATTCAATTATACAAGTTCATGCATGGAATAGAATTGGTTGAAAAAAACAACAATTTTAATGTCACTAAAAACCAAGGAAGAGGTCACTGCTATAAATATCACAAAGAAATTTCGAGGCTAGAACATAGAGATAACTTTTTTTTCAACAGAACCGCTTGTAATGTTTACATTATTAGCTTTGGGCCCGTCTATCCGATCTCCCGTTTAGTCGTATTGGAGCATGTATTGATGCTCCTTCTTAACTTAAATGCTCATGGTTAAGTTAATTAACTTTCCAGTGATATCGACAAAGATGTCGCTATATCACACCGCTAGCATATGGAACTCGCTGCCAAATCAATTAGTTGAAGTACTCAATGTTGAAAGCTTTAAAGCAGGCATTGAATGTTGGATGAGCAGCAAGTCTTTTTTATTAATTGTCTTTTTTACATCAAAAAAATTATTTTAGGTAAAAAAGTTGCAACAAAGTATGTTGCAGTATTTTTTAAAATATTTTATTATTATCTTTAATTTTAATTTATCAAAATATTAAAAATTTTGTTCAATTTGAATTTGAATTTCACTATACCAAGTGATAATTTAATTTTTATATTTTCATCGTATTTAATTCAAGTGTAAAGTCTTGAATTTTGACTTTAAGGATTTAGGCCAAGAAATAAATAAAACAATTTAATTTAGTTAAAAGTTAATTAAATGGAATCCGAAATTATAACAATAATGTAGTGGTTTAAATAGTAGCTAAAGCTTGCGCTCAAGCTGCAGACCTCACAATATACAGTTCTAAATAATAAGTAGAGACGTGTCAAGACGTGGGTCTTGACGCAAGCGTAAAAATCAATTTTAACCATTTAAAAAATTTAGCTGTTTTTTTTTCAAAAAATTAATCGACTTTTTTTACATAAACTACATTTGAATTAAATGTATGTTATATCTTTTTTCATATTTTGTCTAAAAAATTAACACAAATACAATCTTTTTTAGTGAACAAAAATTTTTAAAAAAGAGATCATTAAAAAAAATTAATAAATTTAAAATAACACAAAACTCTTTTTGAATTAAAATTTGATCTAAGTGGCATCAAAAAAAATTTACCTAAGAAAAAAACGAAATATATTGGTTTATAAAATGAAGGAAAATTTACAAAGAATTTTTAAAAAAAAAAGCTACCAAAAAATGAAAATAAAATTTTAATAGATCAAGATCTTTACAAGATCACGACACATTTTAGCAAACTCTGGCCCTCAATTTTGATTTTTTTAAATTTTTTAAACTATTTCCAAATTTCCAAATAAGGTAAAATGAATTTTGATAAGTTATGGTAGATAAATTATTCAAAACATCAACTAATAATATGACAAATAAATATTTAAACAACTGGACCATTCTTTTGTATGATTTTTTTTTTAATCTTATTTAACTTTATAAATTTCAAAGCGTCAATTTAAAAGAATTAAACACCCATTTTTTTAGATAAAGATTAATTAAAATTTAGTAATTTTTGGCAGAATTACTTACCTAGTATTCCGAATAATACCAGACTGAGCCACACGATGGCGATCATTGATTTATAAGGTCGGCTTTCGATAAAATAGCTGAGCCATATAGTGAACGAAGAAGGACACTGGTCGCCATAACACAAGTAGTGATAGCGCGTTGTATTCAAGCTTGTCATTTTTGTTTTGAATTTACTGCATTCTAAAAATCTAAAAAAAGAGAATGAGAGAATTTATCAGACATGTATTTGAAAAGATAATTTAATGTCATTGTTAAGGAAATGAGGTAAATTGTGTGATAAGGATTTTATTGAAAGTATTTTTGATAATAATTGAACAAAAAAAGCTAATTTGATTATAAATTTTCGAATGAATGAAAATATTTTAATTTGAAAATATGAAAACTTTATCTCGAGAAGATTGGATATTTTTAATCAAATCAATCAAAATTAAATCCAGGACTGTTCTTTATAAATAACCAATTTTCAAGATTAAGAAGGTTTTAATTTAATTAAATTTGTTCGTAATCGAATTTTGAGCCTACTGCTTTATTCGAAATACTTTTTTTTTTTTTTTGCTAAACAACAAAAACAGAAATTAAATTTTTTCAATCAATAAATAGTCTAAAAAATTCTTTTATGTAACAAAAAATAAAAAAACCATTTTAATAAAATTTATTGCTCCAAGCGCTTTTAAAATTGTTTCCATTAAGCTCGACACAATTATTCGCTAGTAATCAGCTAACTTTTGGCGCAGATGCCGCCCATCGATTGATGCTCATATCCTGCCATTGCATGACTCTTTGAATTATCTCTTCTAGTAAAATTACTAAACACGAAAATTAAAAAAAAATAAAATCAAATAATTTCTTTTATGAAAGATTTTAAAAAGAGTTTTTTCTGGAAGCTGATCTAATCCAAACGACTTCATACAAAAACTAATCAATCCGAACAAAAAAATTTAAGGAAAAGATTAGCTTAATATTTTTTTCTTCTAATTACATTGTCTTTCATTGATTGATTTTAATAGGCTTTTAAAAATTTGAGTTAATGTGACTAGATGAAGATATGACATTGGAAATTACTTTGAATTTTCCATTAATTTTCCATTTTTTTAGATTGATTACACAATTACACAAAATTTATAAAATTTATAAAGAAAAGCCTTTGATTAAAACAAAATTGTGAAATTAAAATTTTCAAAATTTAATTATTTTTTTCAATTTTCAATTTTTTTCATTAAGCATATTACAGAACTAAATTATCTATTTTAGTAAAAAAGATACAGTCGTTCCTCCGTATAACGAGATCCCATAAAACGAGAAACCCTTTATAGCGAACTTTTTACCTGGAACCGATTACGAGCAATACAAAAAAATATAAAAATGTTGTAAAAATGTAAAAAAAAAAAAAAAACTTTCACACTTGTGTATTAAGAAAAAAAATAAAAAAAAATAAAAATAAAACAATTAATTTTATTTTTATAATTGAATATAAATAACTGAGAATACTTGATCAAAAAATCAATCTTATTCCCTCCTATTCGCTGACGATCTTGTTACATTCTTCATTTTCAAAAAATATGGAAACATTAATAACATAATTAATAATTATTTAAAAAAATACAGCTATGGCTCCAGAAATGGAGACTAAAAATGTCACCTGACAAATGCAGTCACATAATCTTCTCTGGTAACTCCTCAAAGAATCAACCCCTAAACTTGAAACTATTCGGCAAACAAATACCTTACAATGATTCCCCAGTCTTTCTTGGTCTAAAGTTTGACCAAAGTCTTTGCTTTAACTCTCAAGTTGATTTCATTCGTTCCAGATGGCTCGACAGGGTAAACATTGTTAAGATTTTGTCCCACAAATCTTGGAAGCTAAGCAAAAAAACTCTAAATGGAATCTACACAGCACTTGTTGGCTCAATCTTAGACTATAGCTTTTTCGCGTTCTACAGAATACATCGTTCAAATAAATTTATCATTTAGCATACGACACCCCCTCGATCCAATTTTTTAGTTTCCTCGAGTCACATAAAATTCAAAAGATCGATGCTCGGCAAACGAACCTCTTTAAAAGATTTATAAAAAACAGTCTAGTCTTCAAAAACAATTTGATTATATCTCTTATACAGGACTATACTGATGTTTTCATTGAAAGCTCAAGAAGTTCCGAATCCAAAACCCTCCCTTGTCAAATCTCAAATGAACTTCTCCACTGGACTTCTAATATACTGTAATTCGTCAAATACTCATTTCTATTCTATTATTTCTAATATTTATGTACATAAACTGAAAAAAAATAAAAAAACATTTAAAAACCTATCACTTCTTATTTGGACACTTTTTATTAAAAATCAGGTTTTAGCTCAAAGGATGCAATCGAAAGAATTAATGATTTAAAAGATTTTTTTTCTAAATAAAAAAGAAGATTTTTGCGACGTTGTTGACTTTTTGTTTAATATTGAAAATACATAAATTGTATTGTACTAGAAACAGATTTTGTAAAAAAAGTCTAATTTTTAGTTTTATTTATCTTTTTTTTTTAAGTTTTTAAATAAAAATTTTAATAAAAAAAATTTCACATCCTTTTCAATGGAACTTCGATATAACGAGCACAAAATTTTCGCCCAACTTGCTCGTTATACCGAGGAACGACTGTATTCAAGTTTTTCTGAATTGAAAAGGTCGAATTTGACAACCCCGCTTTTAAATCAAAAAATAATTTTTTTAATGCATCTAAATTTGTAATCTTAAAAGTAATTAAAAAAAAATTATAAAAATAGTTTACAAATTTAGTGCAGAGTTTTGCACAGTGCAAAATTCGATGATACATGATAGGGGATGATAGGAAATTTGAAAAAAAAAATATTTTTTCCCGTAGTCAATAGTTCTAAATTTAAATTACTTTAATTTACCTTGAAAAAAAAATTATTGATTTTAGGAATACTTAAAAAAGAGTTAGCTGAAAAACATAATTTAATATTTTAATAAAGTCAGCTTTTTTCCTTTATGGATAGCAATTAGTCCAGTCAATTTGTCAATTCAAAGCTTTTTTTTCTCTTTTTGCCTCCGTGTCACCACTTAAGTATTGATTCAAGCACTTAGTGAAAAACAGTTTCTTGATACTTGGTTAATGAAAAAAAAATATTTTATTTATTTAAGAAATAATTTAGACAGAGCCTTGGTCGCTTGGAATGGATAACGCCTAGTCGAGGTTATAGCAAACAATTTAAGAATTTAATAAAAGATAGAATCAAGAACAATTATTTATCATATTATTACAAATCATATTAAAATAGATTTTTTTTTTATTATTTTAAATTTTATTTTTTTTAAACATCGCCCATGAGGTGTTTTCTGAATAATAATAATAATATTTATAAAATGTGAAAATATACTCAAAGAAAAAATTTTGCTTAAAAAAGATCATCCTCTTTGAATTGGCCCCAATACATGATTAATTTTGACAAATAAGTGATCGAGTCTGCTACCAGGCAAGGAAACAATTATTTTATGGAAAATTTAAATTACCTTGAGTACCTTAACTCCTATCATGAATTAAATTTGAAAAATAATTTGATGATGCACTCTTAGATAACTAAGATTTCTTGGCAAAGTAAAATTTTTGCTCGATTTCTAAAGTAAAATATTAAAAATAAATAAAAAATGACACCAAAAATCGGTTTTTAACTTTGCAAAGTAATTGCTCAGTTGGATGGAACTTTTCTCAATTGAAAGGATCCAATTTAAAAGAATTTCACAACCCGATAATCAGATATTTTTTGAAATTATAATTAATTATAAAAACTTTACCAAATGGGTTCTTTTTTAATTTTAATCTATTTTAATTTCCTTACTCTTTTTTAAATTTAAGAATTTAAATGTAGAAATTAAAGGAAAAATAAAAAAAAACCCGGAAAAATTTAAATTTTCAATTTTTATTTAAATTTTAATTTAAATTTTGGAAATTTTGTTTTTTAAAGTAAGAAAAATGAAATAAACTAAAAATCTTCAACTCATTAAATCATAAACTAAAAAAGGTGGGTCTTATAAACCTGATGATCGGAGATTGTGAAATTTCATTTGCTACCTTACTATTTTCTCTTTTTTTCCTGAACCATCAAATATATAAAAAATGTATTCTGTTACCCTCTATCTTAATTTATCTAATTTTAATTTTAATATTTCTCTATTTTTTAACTTATATTAAATAGCTTATTTTTACATATTTATAAAGTGCAGGAAATTCAAAACTTCCGTGCTAGCTAAATTTCTAATTTTTGACTTCATATTCGTAATCTACGACCTTTAAAACCTTAAATTTGATTTTTTTTTTAGGGGGGTCTAAAAAAAAAAATTTGTACCCAGGGGTCTAAAAACAGTCGACCGAATATCGAGTTGTTGGTCTTTGAGACCCTAAATCTATATGATAGAACATATATATATAGACAAGTTATATCATTTCTGAAAGAACATAAAATTTTCTAAAAACTCGATTGTTTTAAAATAAAAAAAGAAGGTGTGCCGATTTTTATAGCTTAAAAATATCAAAAAAATGCACTTTTTTCCATTTAAATCGAATCTCGTCCCAGGGGTCACTTTTAACCACTTTTTTTTTTACATAATATAAAACTAGACAAAATTTGGAACAAATCTATGGTTTTACTTTTTTCATTTATTTCTTTATTTTTTGCATATAAAGCAACCAAATCACGTGATAAATTGTTTATTTTGAATATTTTAATCGTTTAATGGATTATGAATCTGACTATCCTAAAAACTAATACTTATCAATTAAAAATTATCTAAAATGCCAAGAAAATCTAATCATCACCTATCAAGAGTAAATAATCTTGGATTAATTGCTAAAACTGTTAGGTACGAGGACGAATATCAGATGGAAGTAGATATAAATAATAATCAACATCATGATATTTCTTACTCATCAAAGTCATCAGAATCATCAGAGTCTGAAAATGAAGATTTCTTTCCTGAAGAAGAAATGGTTACAATTGATATTGCACTAATTTCTTTCCATTAAACGATTAAAATATTCAAAATAAACAATTTATCACGTGATTTGGTTGCTTTATATGCAAAAAATATATGAATATGAAGTCAAAAATTAGAAATTTAGCTAGCACGGAAGTTTTGAATTTCCTGCACTTTAAACAAATTTTTTTAAAAAATATTTCCGAATATTCTAGAACAATTTCTATCTTACTAGAATCAAAGAAAGAGTTTTATATAAAATTAAGTAATTTGTTAATTCTTTTTTTTTAAATGTTCGTATTAGTAACACTTTTAGTCTCTTCGTCCAGAGTGTTCCAATTACCCGCTGTACGGTTTGTAAAAAAGTTGTATCCCACTCCACAATTGCGAATCAACTGTCGCTCGATCGCTTTATGACAAGTTCTTGTGTTCCCTGCCGGGCTGTCTAGACCATTTGGAGCCAGCTTTTGATCCCAATTTATGAATTTGACTGATCGTGAAATAAATTAACAGATCGGCAAATTTCACGATATCCGATCGTCAGGTTTATAAGACCCAAAAAGGTAAATTTATTGAATCATACCAGCACTGTAATTATTTCAAAAAATAAGGGTCGATTCGCCGTTCACCAACTGACAACTTTTGCGCACTCTAGCTGGCTTTGAAAAAGCAAACAGTCCATTGGAATCTTTTGCTAAAAGATTAAAATCTAAATCTAAATAAAATATGACTTTTTATGTGAATCGAATCAAATGTTTAAGATAAATAAGATCTCAACTAAAAACTCATCCAAAAACGAGACATTTGGTTATAAAAGAATCATCCTTATTTCTTTTTTTTCTGATATATTTTTTGTATCCAAAATAAATTTTATAACAGTATTTTTAGAGTCCTTTTCATGATTTATAAATTGTACATTAAACAAGAAAAAAAAACATGACATCAAAAAATGGGGCTGAAATGAAGGCGCAAGCTTTTAGGAGCACCCGTGGTGGTTTTCCACTTAAATTAAAAAAATTAATTCGTATGATTCTCATCATTTTGAATAAAAAAATTTTTTCTGATTCAAAAAATTCAATAGCAATTATTTTGCAGTTTTTTTAAATAGAAAATTTTTAACTTCAAAAACTAATAATAATGGTATTGTGAATTTCAAATACAAATTGAACAAAAATTCTTCATTTTTTGATAAATTAAAATTAAAGTCAATAAAAAAAGAAAAAAATAGAAAAAATAAAGCATCAATAAGATTTAAACAGATTATTGATTTGATTTAATAAAAAAAAAGAAAATAATAATTTTATTTTAGGTTTTAAATTGCACTTTGTTGCAGTATTTTTTCTAATTTTTTTTTTTAACTTTAATTTCAATTTATCAAAAAATGAAGAATTTTTGTTCAATTTGTATTTGAAATTCACAATACCAATAATGATTATGTAAATGATTTTTTTCGAGCTATAAATTGTGAATTGAGCCTAAATTTTTCTTGGCTTAGTCTTAATTTCAAAAATATATGGATCAAAACCGATCTTAAAACCTTTTTAAAAAATGGTCTCAAAATCATCAAATATTTTTCACTCAAAGAAATAGAATTACTTTAAAAAGGCTTATATTTTTTGATGATGATATAAAAATCATTTTTTTGCTTCAAAACAAAAATAATAAATGTTATCAAATTTAACACCTTGATTTATAAAAAAATACAAAGGATGTCTAAATATTTTTTGATTCAAAATAAATTAATTACAACACGGTAACAAAATATGATAATAAAGTTTAATGGGAATTATTGACAACAAAGTACATGTACTTGTCCTATTTGGAAGAAAAATTCGATGTAGTTAGTAATTGATTGGCGTGGTAGAGAAATCGAATGGCAAAGGATGTTCCGCTTGGTAAGAATCGAAAAAAAAAACCACCAGCTAAAAAAAAAATGCCCTAGAAAAACAACTGGTTGAAACTTTTTAAAAACCAAAAAGAAAAATACCAAAATAATCAGTTAATGAAGCAACCCAGTATTGTTGAAAATCTAGTTTTAGTTCTAGTCAGCTGCAAAATCAAGCAAAAAGACCTAGTGGTAGATTAAGAACAATCGGCAAAGAAAAGGTTATTTTTTAAATCACTAAAAAAATTTAACCTAATGTGGGAAAACAAATATCATTTTTTTTATTTTTTGAAGCAATAAAATAAATAAATAAATAAAAGACAATTTGATATTTTATATCAAATGATTTATTTTGCATCAACATAAAATATTTGCCTTATTTAGATACAATTATTGATAAGATTTTTTCTATTCTCAATCCGAACAAATATTTTTATTTTTTAATAAATATTTTTTTTTTTTTAAATAATTTAAAAATAATTTTTACGATATACTTTTTTATCTTTTTCCTCGACTATCAAGCTTAGATCTAGAAACAATTAAATTAGAAGATTTGGATAATGGTTCAGTGTCTGAAAACTATTTTAATTAAACGATTTCTTTCGTTTTTAAGCTTCAGAATAATCCGACTCAACTAAAAAACTAATTTATTTATTTATTTATTAATATTAAATTAACCTCCTTTAAGGAGAAGTTAAAGTAAAATTTGTTTTTAGAAAAATATAAAAAATATTACATAAAAAAAAAAAAAAAAAAAAAGATAAAAATAATAAAAAATTCATTTCAGTTCAGAAAAAAAAGATTAGGAGAGAAATTATTAGGTTTGACATGGATTTTACTCATATTTTAATAACTCCTTCAAAAGTTGTCTATAATGTTTGAGTCTTAAATTGTTTAGACACAGCCAGATAGAGTTCGATTATTAGTCTTGTGATTATTTTTTAATTTCTCTTTTAATTTATTTATATTACTGGTAATATTGTGGGCCTCAATATTTAAATAGTCTGTTATTAGCTTTATGTCGGATGAGAGTGATTTCTTAGTCGGGGGCTCATTGAACATCGATTTAAAAATTTGAGAAGATAGATAAAAAACTAATAATCTTCTTCTCACAAAAAACAAATTTTTTTTGGTTTAATTTTCTAAAAATTTTATCATCTTACTTTAAAAAAATTTAAAATCAACTTCAAATTTTAACTTTAGCTTATTAGCAAATGTTAGCCTTGGTAACGAGTATTTGGATTGACTGCTTTTTATGGCAACTTCTGTTTCAACACTGATTCATTCTTTTCAGCTTTTTCTAAACTATTTTCTTTCTAGTTTTCTGTCAGGATTCATTTTCATTTTGTCCAAAATAAAGGCTCTAGAGATAACGTCTGTAAACACTTTCAATATTAATCAAGTCCCTTAGGTCGTCTTGTGTACTCAATATTAACATTTCTATTCATTTAGAGAACGATCTTTGAAAAAAATTAAAAATAGAAAAAAAACACTCATTTTAAGATAATATTTTAAGCCATTTTTTATTTTGTATCTAAAAATAATTAAAAGGATAATTAACTCCTTTATTACTGATAATATTGAATTTTTTTCCTTGTTTAATTTTTAAATTAAAAATATTTTTACCCTGAATTAACACTTATTTCACATTTTGTCATTATATTCCATTCAATCGTTGATAAGAATTTGAAAAATTCGAAGTAATGCGGCTATCAATGTAATTTTTAGATTTTTTTCCAATAACAAGGATAGGATCTCTTTCTTTCTTTGCTAAAAGATCCACTTAAGTAACCTTTTGATAATTTTCCATTAAATCTTTCTCTATTTCAGATTTTAATTCATTTAAATTTTTAATGTCTTCGCCAAAAATTTCTCCAAGTCAAAAAATAATAAATTTCGGGTATGTTGCAGAAATCTTTTTTTTAATTATTATTTAATTTAAAAATATCAATTAAAAAATTGATAACAAGTATAACATCAAAGAATAATGCATCAATAAAAATCATAATCAATAAATTCTTAATCAGCACATAGTATTCTATATTGAAAAAGAGGAAATAATTTTGAAAGCTAATTGTGCGGTATCAGACATGTTAACCTTGAATAACGGTGTAACGAAAATTTTTATTTCATATTTCAATGCTTTAAATATCAGTTGAGCAAATTTAGTAGCGTTAGACTTTCGTTTTTTTTCGGTATTTTGCCTAAATAAAAAATACCTTTAACTGTAAAAAAAATAAAGTTAACATCCCTATCCAGTATCCTTTAACTAGACAATAGATTAGCCAATTTTCGTCAACAACCATCAAACACATACAGAATTGAAATTTATACGTTGGAGTATGGAATTTAATTAATCTAAGTGTAAAGTAATGTATATTGGCAACTCAAAGATTGCGAGGCAAGAAATTTCAATGTTAAATGCGAATGATTTCAGAGTTGAATTAGCGGAGACTACTGCTGAACGCGATCTTGGTGTAATGGTGAACAACAAACTCAAATAGAATGATCAAATTGATAGCTGCGTTAAAAAGCTAACAACATGCTTGGTATGCTCAAGAAAACATTTGTGTATTGGGAGCTCAATCATTTTTGCAGCTTTACAAAACATATGTTAGACCGCATCTAGAATACTGTGCACCTGCCTGGAATCCTTATTTAAAGAAGGAAATATTTAGACTTGAACAAGTACAAAGACGAGCAACGAAGCTTGTTCCACAAATAAAAAGTTTGAACTATGAGTCAAGACTAGCTAATTTGGGATTAGAAACTCTAAAAGAAAGGCGAGAGCGTGGAGATCTGATTCAATTTTATAAAATTCACAACAAATATAATCATGTCAATTGGTATTACGATGCTGAACTTATGAATAATGAAGGACTAAGCGGAGGAGTAAGGGAAGCAAAGCATCGCATTTGCTCGCAGCTAACAAAATGTGAAGCAAGGCGAAACTTTCTATCAAACCAAGTAGTGAACAAATGGAATGTGCTGCCAACGTTGGTTGTCTCAGCAAGTTCGATCAACCAGTTCAAAAACAGACTGGACAATGTCGGGAGAAATAAAAAAAATGAAAAGATGCAACACGATTTCACAAGAGTTGGCATTAGAAGCAACTACGTAAGGAAATACAAGCCCAATTTCAAATTCGACCTGAAAGAGGCTCCTTTTGAGCCAAGTCCTACCATTCTAGGTGTCAAACTTGATCCAAACTAACCTTTAAAGGTCATCTACAAGAAACAAGTGTCAAAGGTGAACTTAATTCGCAGAATCAAAGACTTTAGATGTAGTTCATCCCTTAAAATCAATATAAACCTCTACATATCGCTGATCCGCTATTTGTTCGACTATTGTTTCATTATTTTAAATTCAGGAACAGAAAGAATAAAGAAAAATTTAATAATCAATTTTTTATAATTAATTGATAACTAATTTTTAATGTTTTTGCCAAAAGTTAATTATAGCAAAGTTTAAATTTTTTTTCCCCACAAAAATTTATTATAATCTATAGAATGTTTGTTAAAATTTAAATTTTACAAAAATTTAACAAAACACGTCACTATTAATTTGATTTATCAAATTTTTTTATTGAAAAATCTTCCATGACATTTTAAGCCAAACTTGAACATTGTGCACACTCTACAGCAAAAGAGCACTTTAGAAATCCCTAACTGTGCCCAAAAGTAAACAAAAGAGGTTTTGGACGTCCAAGAAAAAGGAAAGTTGACGATGAGATAGTTGATTTAAATAAAAAAGCAAAAAAGAAATTAGGTCGTCCACCTAAGGTAAGAACCGCTTTAGAATTTGATTGATTTTTTTTTATACTTTTGTTATTATTTTTTATTCTTTAATGTATGAAAGTATTCTAAGAGATATATTTTTATTCTATAGTTCAAATTTGATTGACTTTTTAATTAATAATTTAATAATTAAACTATAATAATTTGTTTTTATATTAAAATAAATAAAAATAAGATTATATTGTTGAATTTTTTGTTGTCAATTATTTTTTATCTAACATAGACCATGTGGTGTTTACTGGAATAAATAAAAAATAATAATTAGTTTTAATAACAATTAATTTGTGATGAAATATAAATTCTTCTTCCGATTAGAGAGCCAACTGACACATAATCATTATGCTGATTTTATTACAAATCTTTTAATTTATTAGGTTCATATTTTTGAATAACTATGAAAACAAAAATTAGTTTAATTTTCTTTAAATAAATGATGTTTGCAAACAAAATATCCTAAAAATAGATTGAATGAAAATAATTAAAAAAATTTTTTTGACTTTTTCATAATTTTTACCATAAAAATAATAAGAAAATAATTTCTCATTTTCTTAAAAAAAATTCGATGCTTTTTGGCTGTATCAGTAATTTAAAGTTAGTGAGAATTACCATGGAAAGATATTTTATCTTTACCTGAACAATTCTTATAAACGATTTAAATAATCTTTATTGAGCCAAAAATAGCTTCAATTTGTACTCAAATCATTTGCTTTAATTGACAATCAATTTCTCTTTAAGCACGAACAAAATCCGATGGGACCTTGAGAAATGATCCCTTAGAGTCAGACTCTAAGTAAAAATGATTAACAACTATTTATAAGTCTGTAGGCTTAAAATGTGTATTCAAAACTATTTAAATAGCGAAGATTAAACTTGACGAGAGATTTGCAGCCTTTGAAGAGTTCGAAATTGAATTTCAAATTATCACAACTATTAATTTCAAATATTGACCAAACTTTTTATAAATTTTGACCAAATTACTAACGTTAGCAATGATTCAGATGGTTGTGTGACCAGTGCATTAAAAAGGCATCTGACAATTATCTGTTATGCATTATTTGTGACTTAAAATTTCATAGAACTTGTATAAAGGGTTTTTGACATCTTTATCGATATCATTGGAAAGTAAATTAATTTAACCATGAGTGTTTGAGTTAAGAAGGAGCATAAATTCATGCTCCTGCTATTTATCCTTTTTTTTAATATTTTTATTTATTTTTTATTTATTTTTTAATCTTATTTAACTTTATTTTAATTTTTTTTTTTAATTTTTATTCTGAAGCAGCATTAGCTCGGTACAGATAAACAAATAAATAAAATGATGGAAACATTACAATATTTCATTTAAAGAAATCGAGGTAAAGTGATCTTGTAAAACAAGTTCAAATAACTTTGGATACTTTTTTATTTCAATTAATTCTGTCTCTGAAATTCGTATTGTCCAAAAAAAATAAAGAAAATAAAGAAACAAATACAATAAGTTGAAAATGAAATTATTTTTAAAAGTAAAAATAGAAGTTTATGTAATTTTTTCTCTTTTTTTATAAGCATGTTGTTATGTTGCTGAATAAAAGCTTTAGTTTTATTAGGTTCAGTATTTTCTTAAAACAAATATCTAAATGGAAACGGCCGTCTAACCGATTGTAAAGGATACAAGTTAGATCGTGTCAAAATATATAAACGTAAATAGTGTATAAAAAATACTTTATGGTTATATATTGTCTGTGCCATATACATATATATATATATAACCGGGGGCGACGGTGATGATGTAGATGATGCGCCGCACACTCAACTGCACATATGTTGCGCCATCACACATGTAATCTTGATTTCTAAAAAAGAGAAAAAAATTGTCTTAATTTTTATAAGAATTTTTTTCTCTAATTTTATATTCTAATATTTAATTTTTTTATCATTGCCGAATCTGGCATTATTTTTGAAATAAATAAAAAAGAAATAAATTACAATAAAATTTTTCACACACAATAATTTTTTGTTTAGCTTATTTATTAATTCAGCGGTAATTTTCTATATGTAGTCTGTCATAAGACATTGCTACGGAAGTATCATCATTTAGAACCAATCATAACATGATATCGGATGAAAATAAGAAAATAACTAAATGAACAATAAGTGTATTGTTAATTATGCTTTTTTACTTAATTTTCACCTCTTCTGTGACACTTTATTCAAATCAAAAATGAAATAATCTCATTTACTCCATTAAAATTGTTCTATAAAAAAAGGCAATAGACTCTTAGTTCGATTTGAGTTGGTCAAAAGCGGAAAAAAAAAATCAAAATTACATAAAAAGTAAAGAAAAATGAATTTTAATAATCGTAATTAAAAGAAAAAAAAGAAAAAAATATTTATAATTAGATTTTCTCTTGTATTGAAATTTTTTTTTTTGTTTTTTTTTTTCAACATACCGTTATTAAATTTCTTTTTATTTTATTTTATTTTATTTTATCTACTTTTTACATTAAATTTTTATTTTTATATATTATTATATTTTTATTCTGAAGGAGCATTAGCTCAATACAGATTAAACAAATAAATAATCTTATTAACCTATGCTTCGACTCGCATGTAGATTTTATTAGATCAAGATGTATTGATCGTATTAACGACTTGAAAATTCTGGCACAAAAGTCATGGAAACTACACTACAATACTTTGGTTAATACATATAAAAAATTAATTGTCTCTATTATTGATTATAGTTTTTTCATTCCTATTCTAGTCTCAAAGACCAACCTCTGTAGGCTTCAAGTTCTCCAAAATATTTCAATTGAGTACAGTTTTAATTTCCTCAAGACACTCCATCGGATCTCCTGGTAAATTTCTTAGATGACATTAAGCTTGACAGCATTGAAGTTCGTCTAAAAATACTATTTATAAAATATCTAAAAAATAGTGTTATTTTCAAAAATACACTAATTATTGAATTAATCAAAGACTATGTCAGTGCTTTTGTTAATAGCTCAAGACCCTGTAAGAAAAAAAACCATCATGTAATTTATGGAATGAATTCAGTGAGTACAAAAATTTTTCAGATTGTTTGCCTGAAAACAAAATTGAAAGATTAATGCCGGCCGCATTCAAGTGCATATGGTAAAAATATCCGAGTTATCTTTTCGACAAGCTTAGCTCACCAGAAATAAAAAACGAGCATATCTAATCTGCTGTTTGTTCTAAAGATTTGAAAATGAAAAAATCTAATTAGTCAATGTTAATGAGAAGCCCGGCGCACTCATTATTTTTCATTCTTTTTTCAAGTCGAGCTTCGACTCTTTTGATCGCATTTTCTTCTAGAGGAAGGATGCCGAATCAAATGCACAATGAATGCACAAGGTGGCTTCAAGTGGCTCTTGCTCTCATACATCGAGACAAAATTAACTAATTAATTAAAATAGATGGATTTAATTTAAATGAAATTTTATTATTAACACAAATGTTAATCCTATTAGTTACTGAACAAAATCATGGCATAATAGCTTAATCACTTGTTCTAAGATGCATCATCCTCCAAGTCTTGTTTGTCGAACACTTTATCGCACGCAACCACATAGGCTTGCGGCTCGCACTCCTGTCCTGTCTTTAAATGCACAAATAGAACGCTATTAATTAGAGCAAATTGGCATACTACTTTAGCAAACAGTTTTGAATCTATGAAGCCCTTGAGTTTATTGATCTTGCGCAGACTATACTTTTTCTCAGCCAGTTCAGTGTTGTGTTCGAGTTTGGCGCAGGATTGTTTGAGGCAATCGACAAAAATCTAGAAATATTTAACAGATTTGCCGCCTGTGAATTGAACATTACTTCTAAGTCGTCCAATTTGCTGTACAACTCTTCTAGCTGTGTCTGTTTTTGGTGCAGTGTGGGGCTCAAGTGCTGCTCAAATGATTCAATTTCAATTTCGCTCTTAAATAAAAACTGAATGTGTGTTGTTGTTTAATAGAAGGCTTTTACACGTGAATTATTAATTCCGAGAAAATTAGAAATGAGCGATGGTGCAATTGAATGAGTCTATGGTATTTTTGTCAAGGTTTTTTTTTTCATTTAATTTACAAAATTAATTTTCTGCTGACGAAAATTAAAAACTTGAATTTTTTTGTTGATTTGTGTTGTAACAAAAGCATTAAGCTCTTAAGATTTAATTCACCAGAAATGATTGATTTTTTAGAGTTATTTGCTCAAGTTTTGAATTTTTAGACAACTTTTTTATTCAAATAAAAACTTTTTAATTTTTCTCGCTTTTTATTTTATTAATTAATATCCTTGCAGCAAGACTATCAAATTATTGTATTGTTCAATGGTTAGACCACAACTAAAGACATTAATGAATTTGAGAGAGTTCAACGAAGAGCAACAAAGTTGATTCCACAAGTGCGTGATCTAGATTATCAACAACGTTTGTCAAAGCTATATTTAACTAACTTGAGTACAACAAGTCATATATAAAAAAATGGTAATCTAGAAAGTAAGATGAATAGATACTTAGGTGGATTAGAAAAGTGGCTTTACAAGTGGAAATGAAGATGTCAGTTGAAAAGTCTTGTTCAATAATTTTTTCTAAAAAAATAATGAAAAAACAGATTTCGACTTGAGAATATATGGAAATAAAATCGAAAGCCAAAAAGAAATTAAGTTTCTTGGTATTAACCCTTTTCGGTACTTCTTTTGCTTATTACTCAATAAATTTAATCATTTTTGCGAATTTTTTTTCCATCAAATTTAAAATCAATAAAATATTATAATTAATTAATTTTGATTACAAAATATTTTTATTTTCATGCAAAAAAAAAGAATACGTTTTTTGGACCTTCCAAAAATATTGTCTTTTATTTTGTGTTATAAATCAAAGAAATGCTTTTAATTCCAAATTCTGCTTAATTTCCATAAATAATAATTTTTTGAACCATGTCTCGATGAAAAGCTCTTGAACTTCTTAGTAATGCGAATGATACCTAATCAGAAGTCTCTGATGATAATTATAATGATTATTAGGAAAATGATGACTTTGATAATGATTTTGAAGAAGAAATGGAAACATCAAATCAAACTAATACTGAATATGACTCAGATGAAGACTCAAACTATTAACAGTCTCAAATCGACTTTGTGAGTTGAGTGAGAGATATTTCAGGACAGGATTCAGTCATTCTGTTGCACTGGTCGTCAGACTGGTGGAAGAATATAGAGAAGGTTTCGAGTCAAGATATATCGAATATCCAACTCAAGTGTGTAATTGCTTCCTTACTATTTCCTCTTTTTTAAATTTGATTTTTATTAAAATTTTTTAGTTTTTTTCATATTTTTACATTTTATTGTCATATACATTTTATAGTATTTTTTTTATAACTTTTGAATTGTATTTGATTAAATTTCTCTGCAAGATGCTAAATATTAGATGAGGCTCTGCAAAAACTCTGCAATTTTACAGCAAAATGCACGTCATTAAAAAACGTAATTTAATTGCAGAGTTTTTGCAGAGCCTCATCTCATGTTTGTTGCACTATTTAGCATCTTGCAGAGATATTTAATCAAATACCATTCAAAAGTTATAAACAAAATACAATTAAATCAGATTTTTTTGATCCTAAACTTCAAGATGTCATAAAATTCTTTAATATTTTTATTGGATATAAAGCTTGTAATTTTCCGTGTATCTAATGGTAAAGAGGCGTTTCTTACAATCTAAATGAAGTATTTTTTTTGTAATTTGTTAAACTAATTTAAATCTTGACAATATTTCTGACACTTTTTTAGTGGGTAATGAACCTTTTGAATAACTAATTTTTAATTTTTTTTTATAGATTTAGGCAAAATATTTTTTCTATGATAAATATTTAAATTTTTTTTTCGAAGATTTGTTTAGAATATTTGTGATTTGTTTTAGTTTCTAAATACTGCTGAACCCTTTGAAAACATGAAATTATCTTTTAAATAAAAAAAATAATAAATTTCTAGCTTTTAATATGAAACAAGAAACATCATAACCAGTGAATTTTACTGAAAAAAAACTTTAAAAAAAAAAATTTAATTTTATTACAAAAAATTACTTTTTTTTTACAGTTTTTAACATTATTTTATGTAAAATTATGCAATAAAATGTTAAAAATGTAAAATTTCAAGTTGCAAAAAAATCGTAAAAAACTAAATAAATTTAATAAAATTCAAATTTTTGTTGGAAAAATTGGACATTTTGGCCGTCAGCATTTTTGTCAAGTTATTCTTGAAATAACGTAATTTTACGCAATTTTACATCATTTTACGTAAGCTAACATTTTTTGATGTAAAATTACGCAAAATGATGTAATATTCCGCGTTTTGCGATTTAAAGTAAAACACTGCAATAAAATCTTTAAAGATTGTTCTATTTTTAAGATAATCTTTGTCTGCTTTTTTTCTCAAATTATTTTTTCTAAATTTTAGAAGAAATTAAAGACTAATACAGATTTAATGTAGATAATGAAATGAGACTTAAAGTCTATCTAATTTGTTGGTGATCATAGATTTTCTTTTTAATTTAATAAGCTTTGAAAATTCAAATATTACTGTAACTGGGCTTTTAGTGCGGCGTTAAGCTCAAACAACTTTATTCATTATATACAATAGAGAATGAAATTTCCAAAAATTTGGTGTCACATTAATTTTAAAATTAAATCTTATAAAAGTTATTTAAAAAATTGAAGTCAATAATTTTAATAGAATATTTTTCTTTTTTTATTTAAAAAAAAATTTGTTTTAGTTATTGACTCTTGAAAGTTTCTAGGTAAATTCATTTTTTAAATTTTATTAAAAAAGAGTTAAGATCACAAATTAAAATAAAAATTAATTAAAAAAATTAAGAGCACACTTAGTTAATAAAAAATTTTTTTTTTTGTGTTGGTTTACATTTAAAAAAATATTAAATAGAAAAATGCGAAAAAATAATTCATTTTTTTAAAAATATTATATATAAATGAGTTGATAAATAATTAAAAAATTTAGTTAGTTAACTCTTATCCGTCGAAGATATACAAAATTACGTTAAAGACTTGAATGGGTCAATTTTGACCAGAGTTGTTTTTAAGTCACAAGTCTTAACTCAAGTCAAGTCAATGACTTAAAAATTTATTTATTTTTTTTTATGTCAAGTCATAATTTTGACTTAAATTTTTGTGACTTAAAAACAAGTCTGATTTTGACCCATGTATGTATTTTGCATTTAATGCATAAGAAAGCTAAAATATCTTTGATTGGGTCATTTTTTTCATGATCAAAAATTACAAAAAAATAATTTTCTTTCATTAATTTAAATTTAAATTTGAGTTTTTTAGTAAATTTATTTTATTTAAATGTTAAAATTCTGTCATCGCTACATAAATAATTTTGAGCTTGTATAGAAATACAACTTACATGTTTAGACCGGTTTAATTTTAAAGTTGTTAAAAATCAAGGGTAGCAACAAATTTAATTCCAATTCTAAATTAACTTACAATTTATGTTTTAGAATTGAATCCTCTTATTAAAGTAAATAAGAGATGAATCAGAGATCAAAGGCTTTGAGTATTTTAACTCTGAGGCTTTCTTTAAATATTAAGATTACATTTTTAAATCAAAAATCTTGTCTTAATATTTAAAAAAAATGAAAAAATATAGCATAAGATCTGAATGCTAAACAATTCATTAAAGAAAGAAAAGGTAGCAGTTCTAAAAGGAAATAAATTTTTGTTAATCTCTGATCGAACATAGTAGTTTGCTTTTATTGTTTATTATCAATTGAGCTTTAAATTTTTGTACAATAAATTTTCAGAGATGAATCTACCCATTTAAAATTTATCTTTATTATTAATCTTTAAGAACCCTCAGATAAAAAAATAAAATAAAATAAAGAAATTAAAATAGTAAAAAAAGCTATTCTATCACCCGCTGTACCCCAGGTCATGTCTCTCTCTTTATATTTATATATTTATGTTGTAATTTAGTTTAAGTTAAAGTTTTGAATAAAGACTGAGAAGAGAAAATCTTCTTTTTAATTAATTTAATAGTGCCACGCTATTTAACTATTTCACATTGCCACATTATGTTAAACCATTTACCCAAAAATATTGTAAAAGATATTATTAATCTTTTTAGCTTAAGTTTTAGAAAAATTTAAATCCCAAAAGCATGGTAATCTGCTTATATTCTTAAGTTCGCAATGAAATAATAAGAATAATTTTTACTTACTTTTAATTTAAAAAAAAAAAGTGGTAAAGATTATTTTTATATTTTAAGTTAGTATCTTAATTCGTATCTTTTTCATCATGTAAACCGAATGGATAATGTTAGACATATTTTAAGAAAAAAATCGCTGAAATCTTAAATATTTTGATAAGCATGTTATGAATATATTAAAAAATATAAAAAATTTTTCGGAAAAATTGCACAAAAATTTAAAAAAATATCAAAATGCAAAAATGATAAAATTATTAACATTATGCCTTAAAAGTGGCTAAACAAATATAATATGTCATACCTATTAGGTGTGATATCAAAAATTAAATTAAAATGAAAAAAAAATTTATTTGAAATCGAAATTATATCATATACTAATATTGAAATAATATTTGTTTTCATTGCAGTTAGAAAGATGTCACTTAGATAATCTATTAGATTCTTATTTTTATCATGTAATATTATTGTTGCATATTCAATGTTGTTAATACATAATATTTTAACTTTATTATTAATTATTGTTTATAAATAAACTAACTTGATTATGTCTTGGCACGTGAATTAAAGTGTCTTTTAGCTCTATTAGCCGATTGAACGGCCATGGCAATGTGAAATTACAGTACGAAACCTAAAAACTTTATAATTTTTTTTCTAATTGTGCAAAAATGGTTCTGTAAAAAGTACATTATTGTACAAATTTGTACAAAAGAATTCTTGGATCTGAAAAAACTCTGCAATTTTCTGAATTTCAAATAAAATAAAATATTTAAAATTTTGAATTATAAATACCTGAGATTAAACGACAACAAAATATATTTTGAGAAGTTCAAATAGATTTTTGTTCCAAACTCTTCTTATTTGAAATTTTAATGGCGATATAAACATAATTTGAAAGCGGAAAAGCAATAGAAAAAACCTGAATTATCTAAATTATTAAGAAAAATTTGAGAATTTAAAATGTTATTTTTTTAATATCAAAAAAATGAATTGAAAAAAATATTAGGATGAAAAAATAAAATTTTGATAGAAAAATTGAAAAAGAAAAGAAATCTAAATTAATTTGGCTTAATGAATTTTTTTTACAACGCGAGACAAAAATGCTTCAAAATTTTTTGATTTCTTTAATTTTAAGCGCTAATTCTTTCTTTATACAGTTTGAATTAAATGCATAATTTAGTTGGCTTAATTGAATTTTTTGAAATTTTCATAGCATTTATTTTTTCATTATTATTTTCAAATCTCAAACAAAAGACTTGATCTTAAATCTTTTTTATTTCACCAACTTTTAAATTAAAACCAAAAATAAAATAGAAATTTTAATAAATCATTTTATTTTATTTTAAAATTCTATATTTTGTAAAAAAAAAATACTTGATTAAACTATGCAATAAATTGCAGAGTTTTTGCATATCTTGGAATTCTTTGGTAAAAATTTGTTCAATATTTAACTTTTTACAGAACCATATAGTGAATTTATGAATAAAAAATGAAAAAATATTTATGCTTAAAAGAAATTTTAGAAATAAATTAAACACAAGCATCTTCACGATGTAAAAAAATTATGACTTGTAATTTTTAAATTTTAGAAACAAGTCAAAGTCTTGACTTTCACATTACGTGTGACTTGTGACTTTCATACGAGTCTGATTCAAATTAACCTTTATAAGAAGAAGTAAAATTAAATTAAAATTAACCACCATCCTCCTTTTTACCATCTTTATCAATGACATTCCTAAACAGGATCAAAAAAATCAGTCATACTCTTTGCTATTTGCCGAAGATCTAGTGACCTTTTTTATCTTCAAAAAATACGGAAACATAAACAAAATTATAAACAACTATTTTAAAAAAATTCAGATGTGGCTGAAAAAATGGAGACTAAAGATGTCCCCTGACAAATGCAGGTACATCATTTTCTCTGGCAATTGCTCAAAAAACCAAGAGCTAAGCTTAAAACTTTTTGGCAAGCAAATGCCCTACACTGACTCTCCAGTTTTCCTTGGAATAAAATTTGACCAAAGCCTCTGCTTCAACTCTCGAGTTGAATTTATCCACTCCAGATGCCACGATAGAGTGAGCATAGTTAAGATCTTAACCCACAAGTCGTGGAAGTTATGCAATAAGACTCTTACCGGAATCTATAACGCCCTTTTAGGCTCCATCGTTGACTATAGTTATCTCCCAGACGAACATTCAAAGACTTCAAGTAATTCAGAATACATCCTTTAAATCAATCTATCATCTACCCTATGACACACCATCAACTTAACTTTTCAGACTTCTTGAAGAAAAAAAAGTTGACAAAATTGAATCCAGACTGAGAATTTTGCTCAACAAATAAGTTATGGAGAAATTTTTGATAAGAAGACAAGTAGGACTTGAAGACAAGATACTTTTTTTTTTTTAAACTTTGAACTTTGAAGAGCTGGGATCAAAAAAATTTTTTTTTTACTCCCCCAAAAAAACTTGTTTTTCTAGGTTTTCAAGTATGCAGATTAATAATTTAAAGTCGGTTCTTCGAAGTTCAGATAGTGCGGTAGTTTTGCTACGCGCGAACCTTAGTTACCAATTAATATTTAGTTCATCTTATTTTTATATATTCTTTTGAGTTTTGTTAATAAAAAAATAAACTAGAATAAAACCAAACAAGTTCTTTTAATCATACTAGTAACCGAGTATAAAATAATGTCAAAATGTCACGACTGGTGATTAACGTATACTTTTTTTTTTGCTCATAAAAAAAAAAATTTTTGAAATTTTTTAATTTTTTTATTATTTAGTTATAAATAATTAGATTCGGGGGAAGAAAAAAAAAATTGAAAAAAAAATTTAACTCAGTTTTTGACGAAATGTCTTGAAAAAGGCTCAAAATGACACGCCGGGGATCAGAGTGTTAAATTAGTTTTTTTGATAACTGATCTATTCGAAATTAGGAAAAGGTTTGGAAATTTTTTAAAATTTTGAAAGGCTTAAATAAAAATCCTAATCCACGACAAATTTAATTGAGTTTCGGGATTTATGCAGGTCTTAAAACATATTGTTTTAATGCTTGTGTCATAGCTTAGCTTTGATTAAAATGACAGCCTCTAATTTATCCGACATGTCATGTCTTACTTTGCTTTAAGTCTCAGACAGATTTTAGGAATATTATGTTAAGCGATTTCCTAATCACAATTTTTAATTAATCAATTTAAATCAAAATATTAAATGCTTTAATTTGTTTTTTATTTGCTAATTAAAAAAAGAGATAAAAATCAATTTAATTCCTAATTCTGATTTTTTAGCAATATTGAAATTATAAATTTCAATTCAATCGAAGAGACTGGTGCAGACCCGTTTGCAGGCTCGATTGAATTCATTTATTAAACTAAATAGAAATAAAATAATATAATAATTAATACAAATGTTGAGGTCTCACACGTGAGTGCTTGAGCCTAACGGTTTATATTTTGTAAATTTAAGTTTTAAAACTTTATAGTTTATTAATACGATTGGGGTTTATTAATGCGGTTGGGGTTTTGAATAAGAAACAATTTATAGTGGTGGTTTAAACATTTATTAAATTTTTCCGAGACAATTTGGAAAAAAAGAGAGAATTGTATATAGTAACAATAATATAACAAAGCATGTTTCACTAGTCCTTAACCGAAGTTAAGTACTATTGAAACTATGCTACAAGAGTGAGGAGCTACGGTTTAGTCCGCAGCACAAATTAAAATTAAAATTAAATTTTGGGAACAGATCACTATTTTATTAATAATAAACAAATTTAAAGAAACAAAAAATACAAAAAAAATTTTTCCTTTTTTTTTAATTTACTTGTAAAATTAAGAAACTTTGCTAAAATTTCATGTGAAAAACTGTAGTAGTTAATTTTTTTGCCTTTTAAAATTTAATTTTTTTCCTCAAATAACTAAATTAGCCAAATTAAAATAATGTAAAAATTAACGCAAAACAGTTTATAAATTAGTTAAATAAAAGTAATTCTAATGAATCACTAAAACTTTTCCAAGTCATGAACAAACAAAGAGGCTTCAAAATTTGATAGAATAAATTCAACGCAAAGTGATCAATTATTCCACTATTTAGTTATAAAAATCAAGCGGCTTTTGAATTAAGTAATCTCAAATGTGTTCCTGATGCGAGTCGTCTAATGAGAGCCCTGTGCGTTTAAAATCAAGCTCAATAATTAATAAAATAAAATTATTTTGACATTATTACAAATTATTTCTTTTTGAAAAATTTTAAATTTTGACAATTTATTTTTTACCATTTGAAAACAATAGCTTTTTTAAATTCACTTTTCTAACAATAAATATTGAAATCCTTCTGGAACCCCTCAATCTCTCTCATTGTCTTAAATTAAGCCACTATTTTTTGCTAACTAATTAATAATTTTTTCTGATATTTGATTGAAGTCGAAAAAAAAGAATTCAAAATCAATCTTAAATTACTTAATTTTGTGTTTTTTTATGTTTCAGGCACTCTTGAATTTGACTCGAAGCTGAGTTAGAGAGTAAACAGATTTGAATAAAGTTTCATTGTGGAACTCTCTCGAGCTTTTAATATAAAAAAGCACTTAAATAACTACTTTGATAGTCCTTTAAAAAAGTTTATCAAATTTCTTAATTTTAATATTTGTTTTCAGAATTTTTCATAACTTCAATAATTAGAAAACTTTAAAAAGATTAGAACAATAATTGAGCCTTGAAATTACTAATTAGTTTAAGATGGGTTTTTTCGGTATTGTGAAATTCAAGTACAAATTGAACAAAAATTCTTCCTTTTTTGATGAATTAAAATTAAATTAAATTTTAATTTTTTACTTAATAATTTATTATTTTTACTTAAAAATAATTTTTCTCATGTTTTAATAAGACAAAAATAAAGAATCAATAAGATTTATATAGATTATTGATTTAATTTACTAAAAAAAAGAAAATAATGATTTTATTTATAATTGAAAAGGAGCAAAAAGTATGCTGCACCTTGTTGCAGTATTTTTTTAAGTATATTTTATTAACTTTAATTTTAATTCATCAAAAAAGGAAGAATTTTTGTTAAATTTGTATTTGAATTTCACAATACCGTTTATTCAGACTTTCGTTTAAGTCACAGGTAAATTGTGTAAATTTACATGATTTTATATAAAAATTGCAAAATATTAAATGCAAAAAAAACGATTTTTTTAATTTAAAATCATGATGTAGAAGAGCGTTAATTAGATGGTATTTTTTTTATTATTTTTTATATTTAATTTTTCAGAAGCTTTTTTATGCGTATTTAAATTTTTTGAAATACTTGTTATGCAATTTTTCAAAAAATAAATCCAAAAAAAAAAACATACAAAATGGAAAAGGCTTAAAAGCATCTCTTTTACACTAATGGTTTGACCGCGGACAATTTCTTGCAAATATATTTTATAATACTTTTTTGATATTTTTAAGTGAGTGATAAGATTTTAAAATATCTAGTTTTTAAATAAACTTTAATAAAAAATCTAAAAAAAAATTTAGAAAAAATAAAAAATTAATTTTATTAAAAATTGCAAAATTCAATTTTTTAAAACATTTATTTTACTTTATTTCGACTATGTATTTACCCTTGTTTGCTATTTTACAAAAGAAGCTATCCAAAGGCTAGCAAACTGTTTTTATTTTTGTTTATTTAAATTGTTAAACTTGAGATTTGATCCCTGTGATTTTAATAATATGAATAATTTGTTAGAAAAGTATGAGCTTCTTGCATTTCAACATAGAGCTTTAACGAGAATGTTAACCTCTTTTTACAAAATTTTTAACATTGAAAATTCACCAATGCAACTCAAAGAACAACTTGTCACAAATGAATCAAAGAACATTGTTTACAACTTGAGAAAAAAAAACGACTTAATAGTACCTCAAGCCAGAACAAAAAGTGGTTAGAACACTTTTGCTTTCGTATATGCCAAGTTGGCAAATAAATTCATAGTTTGCAGGTCAGCTCTAAAATTTAGCACTTTCAAGTTGTCAATATTCAATAACATCCACTTAATTTATAATGAATCATCAAAAATTTTGGATAAAATGAATTTAAATTGTAAAAGTTATTTATTTTTTAAAATCTGACATTTTTTTACATTGTGTAAAATTTTTATTTTATATATTTTATTTTATTGAATAAATGGAGAGTTAATCAGTCTTTAATTAGACTAGGGCACTAGCCTGTTGATTAGCCTTGAACTTGTGTCTAAAATAATCCTAGCTTTAAAATAAAAAAAAAAATATTTCAAAAAGTTGAATTTTCGATAAGTTGTTAGTAAAAAATGTACGAAACCATCAAAAAAGATTTGTACAACTTTGTAAAAAGTAACCAAAATTTGCCAAAAGCTGAAGTTGTTAGGCGATTCACTGGTCTTGGATACAGAAAACGATCTGTTTATCGTTGGCTAGATATTATAGAAAAAGATAAAACTTTCAAGAGAAAAAAAGCAAGTGGTAGACCTGCTAAAATAATGGTGGCCAAACTTAGAGCCTATTTCAATCATAAATCGTGTCGTTCGAAAATAAAGATGGCTAGAAAGTTTAATTGCCACTATACCTATACCGGAAAAATTTTAAAAAAGTATACAAACATCAAAAAGAATAAAAAACACAAGAGACCTCATTTAAATGCTAACCAAGAGAAGGCAGCAAGGCCAAAATGTCGTTGAATGCTTTTAAAATACAGCAGATATGCATTTATAATTGATGATGAATCTTATTTCACTCTTGGTAACACCGCGCTGCCAGGGAATGATATTTTTTATAGCATTAACGTAAGCAAGACGCCTGAGAGTGTAAAGAACAAGTACGTTAAAAAATTTGAAGAAAAATCGCGACACGACCAATTGAAGATTTTTGGGGAAATTTGAACGCTAAAGTTTATGAGGGTGATTGCAAGGCAAAAAATCTAGGCAACTCGAAAAAAAAATTGGCGCTTGCCTGAGCGATATAGCCTTAGTTAAATAAAAAATTTTTTATGATAAAATTAATTTTGTGCCATTTTTTATTCTACACCCGTTAATCAACAGGCTAGTGCCCATGTCACTAATAACCAATTAATTTATTTAATTTTAAAATTAAAAAAAAATTATTTAAAAAAGTAAAACATTGAAACATTTAAATTGAATTTTTTGAATTTTTTTTCAAAAACTGTAAAAATCAAATTGATATTATTGAAAATAGATTGTTTTAAAGTTAAAAAATTCAACATTGATCTATTGATCACAAAGCTCTTGCATCAGTCTTGCATAAAAATAGATGTAATGGAAAATAGTATTAATACTTCGATAGAAATCATTGATCATTTTTTTACTGACAAAAATCGTGGCTTGGTCGATTCGGTCAAATTTGTTTGCTTACAGATAAAGTTAAATATGGAAATTAACTTAGACTATTTTTACTTTTATAAAATTCTAAATGATCTCTTCAGAGTATACTTTTATACCTAGTGTTCATATGTGTAAAATCATTTTTGATTTTTTTATATAGTATTTTACTTTTTTCTTTTATGTAATTCGCCTGTCTGGCTTAAATCAAATAAATGATAAATAATAATAGACTTACGATTACAATTTAGAAATTTAGAAAATTATGAATATTTTTATTTTAACAACTTTTTTTTACAGACATTTTTTTTTCTATTGTCTTACATCTTTTTTATTTTGTCCATGGGACTTAAAACTTTTAATTGATAAATAAATTAGTTAATTCCATTTGCTCGAAGTAAAACTAAGTTGCGCTTCAAACTTTTGGGACTGATTCGTTTATCCAAATTATATAAATCAACCATTTTATCAAAAAAAATAAAAGTAAATTATTTTACTTGTAGCTGTTCGTTTTTTATTGAATTCATGCTTATTTTTATTTATTGATTGGATATTGGATTCAATTAACAAGGTTCAAGGAACTTTTAAATCATCAAATAACAAGTGAATATGAACGCAGATAGATAAACGGTAAATGTCAAACCAATAATAAAATAGTTAACCATCGAACTATCCATTAACATTCCAACCTTCCCAGAGATCACTCTCACAATCATTAAATTAAAAAAAAGCAATCCTTGTAAAATTTTTAATGGAAACAATTGAATATGAACTAAACAGACTGACGCATTGGAAAGAAAACAGTCAATTTTCTAAGAGTGATGTCTTATTAGAAAAATGTGTTAAAAGCATCCATTAACAGTATACATGTCACGATTCATAAAAGTAAGAAGCATCTAAATGCTTATAAAGCAATTATCCCATAATTCATTAAATATGTTTGATCTGCATGAATGGAGCTTCGATGAAGTCAGTCAGTTGAAGGATTCTCTTTCTTATACCCAATACATTTATATTCATAATATTACTAAACTATATGTTTCGAATCAAGATATATTGAATATCCTACTCCATTGTGTAATTGCTACCTTACTATTTCTTCTTTTTTCCTGTGCCATCAGATTATTAAACATATTTAATGTACTCTATGTGATGAGGACATCACTGGCTATGTACTCGGTTCGCTGCGCAGTTTCATGCACTCCTCTGACTCAGTAGACGATGTGCATGTTGAGCGCAGGCGAGACCGTGCATACACAAGTTCCCTGCACAGGATATTGTTAAAAAGAAAACATTAAAGTTTTATTACATATATTAAGAAAGATTAAGAAGAAATTAAATAAAGAATACTGGTGAATCACACCTAGTTGTTTACTCTATTTCACTCTAAAACTCGGTATTTCATTATGCCCATTTTTAATACTCTCTTATTTTATATTTTTAATCTGAAGGAGCATTAGCTCGGCACAGTAAACAAATAAATAAATATATATTAATGACGTCTCTAAAAGAAACATAACAAATAATGAATACTCTCTTCTATATACAGATGATCTAGTTACCGTATTTTCTCGCGTAATATCCTTGAGATATTAAGCAGGACATGTCTTTAAAGCCAATGGGTAATTATATGAAATAATTGCTTTTTTAAAACTTTAATAACCCTCGAACATTAGATGAAATGGATATTTTTTTTATTTATTATTTGATTATTAAAAAATTATATTCTTAATTATTTAATTGATATTTGAAAATTTTTTATTAATAAAAAGTTTTACATTAATTATAAAAAAAATGGACTTATCTATTTAAAATAAAATTAAAAAACGATATTTTCAAATCACGAAAATATTTAAACACAAGATAAAACAGCACAATAAAAACGATATTATTCATTATCAGAATCACTTTCTGAGTCCGAATTAAGGTCTGAATCAGAGTCCGAGGAGTCAACCAAATTAATATTAACATCATCTACAAAGCCATCAATCTCATCTGCATGATCATAAGAAATAAAATTCTTTTATAAGAGATTAATTTAAAAAGATTAACTGAATCAAAATGACTGAGCTTCAACCACGCCTGAACATAAAGTTCAATGTTATTCAAAATTTCAGAGTAAAATTACCTTGTTTCACTTAATGTTTCATATAATGAACAGAGATTATTATTATTGCAAAAATTGCTTAGTTTCATATAATTTCCTAGAGACATTAGATCATGTCTCATTTAAGTTTTCAGTGGGATATTACGCGAGAAAATACGGTACTTTTTTTATTTACAATAAAAAGGGGAACCTTGAAAACAAGATAAATAAATAGACCAACGAACTAGAAGAATGGCTAATTAAGTGTAAAATGAAGATATCAGTTGAAAAATTGTGTTCAGTAGTCTTTTCTAAGTACAAGAAAGAAAGTGATAATCTTAACCTAGAATAGAAAGCCGAAAAGAAATTAAGCTTCTAGGTATTAAAATTGATTCTAAATTAAATTTTAATATACTTGTTGACAAAATTAAAGAACGTTGCAATACAAGGCTAAATTTAATTAAGATATTGTCAAACAAAAAATGGGGTCTTTATCAAAAAAAGTAGGAAATCCTTAATAAATATTTAGCCGGATCAATTTTAGACTATTCTTTTCCTTGCTTGAATTTATTTTCAGAAAATAATATCAAAAAACTACAGCACGCTACTTTATATTTCAATTTATCTCTTTTTGATTTCAGTTTATTTTACCATATTTTACTTTATCTTTATTTTAGTGATTTTATTTTATTTAACTTCATTTTTATCTTGATTTTAATCTACAGTAATCAAATAAATACAAATAAATAAAATTTAAAACTCGGATTACAGATATCGACATAAATATCGCTATATCACATCTGTATGATCCGATAATTACCTCTATATAAAAATTAATTAGTCACGTGTCAATTTTACTTACTTTATTGTATTAAAAAATAAGTAATCAAATTTGTGCAATTTTTTTATTTTTATTTGATAATTATTTAATTGTAAAAAACAAAATTACTTAAAATTACTTAGTTTATTGCAAAAAATTATTACTTTTCCTAACAAATGCCTACTTATGACTCATCATGGAAATCAGTGGATCTAATAGCCGAATGTAAAAAGTTTAAATTGCAGTATAGTGGTCGCAAAGTTGAACTAGTTAAACGCTTAAACCAATTTAAAGAAGAAGAAGAAAAGAATTTAGAGAATAATATTATTAACCCCCCTGAACCTATTGTTGAAGAAGTAGAAGATGTTCCGCTGGACCTATATGAGGAAGACGTTGAACAGGAAGAGGAAGGGGAAGGTGAAGACGAAGATAAAAGATAAATTAATTATTTTTTACAATGACTTAAATATATTTTACATTTATCAAAGTAAAATATACATGCATTTTTGTAACTAATTATTTTATTCAATAAAGAAATTATTTTGTACAATACAGTGTTTTTTTATTTACAGGTAAGTAATTATTTATTAGGTGGGACCAATTTTTCCCGTAATCTTAACATTTCACATTTAAATATTTATTAATTTTTTTTTTCAATTTTTCTAACTAATAAATAAATAAAGTTTTACCAATTATTTAAAATTTATAAGAAAAAAAGCTTTTTTCAAAATTATTATTTTTCAAGAATTTCCTTGAAGAGCTGCATTAGGTGTCTCTACAGACAATCGACCCTCATCTTATATCTACCCCGCATAATACTTTTATCCCAATTGGACCCTTGTACGTCAACATTACATTAAATTAAAAAATAATATTCTTATTTAAAAATTTTGCTATTTAAAGACACGAAAACTTAATATTTTTTAAAGCATGATGAATCAAATTTAGTTTTTGATTCTTCTAAATTAATAAATTTACTAACCAATGATTGAAAAAATTTGCTATGGTGATTAAAGTTAGATTAATTGGAAATAGCTAATTACTTTTTTGAAATAAAAATTCTGTACAGGGAAATAATTTTAATAGATGTTTTTTTATTAATATATTAAATTTCCGTTTTTTAAATTATTGACTTTCAGAAGTATTTTGTTATCCTCAATTAAATATGAGAAAAATTTAGACGATTTTTTATATTTAGATCTTCCGAGCGGATTGCGAAGTTTGTGAGCGACAGGAAAATATTAAAAACGGTGTTTAATTTTTAATAAAATCATGACTTCTATTTGTCTGTATAAAATATATCAAAATTTAATTTTTTGCTTTAAGACAGAATTACTAATTCAAAAAGACCAAAAAATAAATGTAAATTCTTTTCTAATTCTGTCAATATGTGTAAATTTTACATTGATATTGTGTCATTTTCTGCACAATTTATTAAATGATTCAATAAACAATTTTATTCTTATTTTATCTTATTTAACTTTATTTTAATTATTTTTTTTTTTAATATTTTTATTCTGAAGGAACATTAGCTCGGTACAGATTAACAAATAAATAAATATGAATAAATTAAATCAGAAAAAAAAGATTTTGCCGCTCCAGGTAGTTATTGTGGCGGCCTAATTAAAAAAAAAATTGGACTTGGAATTTAAATTAAAAAAAAATTTAAGTCCGGACTTAACTTGAGACTTGAAACTTTTAAACAACTTTGAATTAAATTTAAATAATTTTTTTATTTTTCAAGTAATTTTAGGAAAAACCCGAGGATCGTCCGAATGGCAGCAGTCTTCGCTTGAACCCTCATGTTTTCAGTACAAAGATTTTTTTTAATTTAAATTAGAAAGTAGAATAAAAATAGAAGTTATTTTTGAAAATAATATAAATATTATTTTACACATATTTTATTAGTTGATCTATTTCGCTGAACAATTCTTTCTAATTTCATAATGCCAATGTGACTAAAAATTTGTTTTCAATTTTAAACCTTTCATAACAATTTAAATTTGCATATACTTTAATGTACGCGCAGGTCAAAACTACAGCGCTATCTGAATTTGACTATTTCGACCATAAATTCAGCAAATTCACAAAGCCAATTTTTTAGGGGGGTTAAAAAAATAATTTTTTTGGCTGCTTTCTCTCAAAGATTAGCACCAAAATTATTAGTTGTCATCAAAAGTCAAAAATTTTAAAAAGTGAGCTCAACAATTTGTTCAGAATTTTGTCCGACTTCTGATTCTGCCAAAAAAATTTGAATTAAGGGGTAACCAAGGACGAAATATAAAAATAGTAAAAAAGTTTTTTAAATTTTTGTGTCCGTGCAAGCGGACAGTAAACGGGCCATAATTTTCCAAAACCATGACCGTGTCATATTATTAGTTGATGTTTTGAATTATTTATCCACCATAACTTATTAAAATTCATTTTACCATATTTGGAAATTTGTAGTTGCGTCTTTATTCTTTTTAGAAATCTGGTCACGTACTGGAATCCATATTTAAGCAACTCAACTTTATTGTTTTTTTTATTCTTTATCTTTATTTAATAAAGTAATAGTTATTACTAGTCTTTCTATTAACTCCCTAATACATTACAACGGTGACCGTATTAACCGGACAGTTTTTTTACGGACGGGCTTTGGTCCGTTTATTTTAGCGGGCTAATTTTTGGCCCGTTTAATAACCGTTTAAATTTATACGGGCGGTCTAAGAAACCCATATAAATTTAAACTAAAATTTTAAATTTTTTCACATTTGTTTGTAAAAGAACTGAACTAGAACCATTTTATTTTTATTTATTTATTTTTTAAAAAAAACAATTTAAAAACCAATTTAATGACTTAATGAAGAAAAAACGCTTCTGGGCTTTTCCAAACAAATGTGAAAAAAATTTAAAATTTTAGTTTAAATTTAAACCGGTTTCTTAGACCACGGGCCATAGCCCGCGATTAACCGCCCGTATTTTGGACCGGTTAGCTCTGTCCGCATCCAACACTACTAAAAGTATACTACTAATAATTTTGATGCTCCTTTATTGGCCAGAGTGGTAGCCAAAAAAAAATATTTTTTTTACCCCCCTAAAAAATTGTCTTTCCTAGGTTTCCATATATGCGGAATAAGAATTTGTGGTCGAAAAAGTCAAATTTAGATATTGCCGTAGTTGTGACCTGCGCCAAGCTTACTTGAATTTTAAACATTATTTTAATGGATTATTCTAAATTTTAAAAGATGATTTTTAAATGTTTAACATTGCCATTTAGATAATATAAAAGATGCAGCACAACATGCCAAGCCGTTCAGACATGCATTAGCACACTGAGTGCGAACTGGAAGGACATTTTAAAAAATATAATTAAAGCATTTTACAAAATTTACTTTCTGTATGTCTCCCTTTCTTTTTTATTTTGTTTTTCTCATTTCTATATGTCAAACAAATAAAGTACTAGAATTAAAAATACATTCTATTTAAACTTGTTTAAATTTAGAATATTAATTTTATTATTAGAATTTTCTTTTTTTTTATTCAATTTACGTAAACTTTTGTATCTTTTTCTACTTTGTCCATGGGACTAAAGACTTAAATAAAAATTAAAATTGGTGTAAAAAAAAAGGGAGAAATAAAGGAATTAATATTCAAATTTTATTCAATTTTCGTTTTTATTTTTCATTTTTCTTACTTTAATTTCATCGGCAATATTGGCGTTTATTTTTGAAATAAATAATAATAATAAAAGACAGTAGACTTTTTATCAGATTGACAGGAAATAGTACCCGAAATATTCTATACCCGTGAATTTATACCCGTTGAATTTAAATCCGTTTTATATTTTTGAATTCATACCCGAAACAAATTATCCTCGAAATAATTTGTATACGTTTTTAAAAAAAGAAATTGAACCCGAAAAAAAAAAAAAATTGGCTTATAAAAATAATCTAGAAATAAGTTAATCTAACCAATTAAATAATTATATAATTATTTATTTATTTTATTTAATAAATAATTTGAGGTAAACCTCAGGCCACACAGAATGGAACTAAATTGAAAAAATAAATATAAAAAAAAATTACAAATTTGAGTAAAATACATTAAAAAAAAATAAAAATATTGACAGATATTGATTAAAAAATTAGAGATTTTTACGAATAAAAAGATCATTTAATAAAAGAAAAAAAAAAAGAGAAAAAAGTGAAAAAAAAAGTAAAAAGAGATTTTTGATTTGGCAGTTTAAAGGGTCAGTTATTTAACACGTTCTTAAATTCTTCATAAAGTGAGCGAAATTTCGGGTTTATAATTATATAATTGCTTATAGTTTAATTGATTAGCTTCGATGAGTAACGTAAAAAAGAGCTCTAAAAACTTTAAGAATAATCTCTAGTCGGATCAATTTTAGACTATTCTTTTCCTTGCTTAAATTCATCTTCTGAAAATAATATCAAAAAACTACAAGCAATTCAGAATACAGCAGTCAGATCTATCCTTAAGTTAAAATATGATACTCCCTCCAACATGTTGCATCATGAGGCTTTTAATAAACTTAAATTACTAACAGTCTCGAATCGTTTTTTTGAGTTGAGTGAGAGACATGTTGGGACAGAACTGAGTCATTCTACTCCATTGGTGGTCAGACTAGTGGATGAATACAAACAAGGCTTCGAATCAAGATATATTGATTACCCTACTCCATTGTGTAATTGCTACCTTACTATTTCCTCTTTTTTTCATGAAGCTTCAACTATGTAAACTTCTGTCACATGTTACAACCTATTTCAATATATGTATTTTAAACTTTCTTTAATTTTTTTTTTAGCTGATTTACTTTATTTTTATTTTATCTTATTTTATTAACTCTATTTTTTTTCTTTTTTATACTTTATTCTGAAGGAGCTCTAGCTCGGTACAGAAAACAAATAAATAAATAAATTAAGAATAATCTCTTGCTAAAAGAACTGTGAAAACTTGCTTTTTAGCTCTGAAATTCTGAATTGCTAATTAAAAAACTTCACTAATTAAGCATGGTTAAAATATTTTACCATTATCTTATCAAAAGAATTAAATTTAAATTAAATTATAACAATTAGATTTAGATTTAGTTTTCAAGTGGACTCAAGATTGGCTTCTTCTCTTCAACACATCAAAATGTGTGGTCATAAAAACAAATATTTTCCTTATTTTATCAATGGTAAGCAGCTATCAACGTCAGAAACCGAAAGAGATCTTGGAGTTATTTTCAATACAAATCTGAAATGGAAAAATCAAGTGTTAGAGGCTACAAACAAAGCAAATCAAATGCTAGGTCGCATCAGGAAATCATTTGCTCGTTTTGATTGTAAGTTATTTAGATCTCTGTATTTAACTTTTGTTCGTCCTCTTTTGGAATTTGCGGTGCCTGTATGGTCTCCAATTCTTAAGTCTGACTGTGAGAATGTTGAAAGGATTCAACGCAGAGCTACGAAATTTGTTTCTGCAATTAGGAACAAACCGTATGAAAGCAGATTGAAGGCTTTGAACATTCCAAATCTGATGTAAAGAAGAAAAAGAGGTGATCTAATTCAATTATACAAGTTCATGCATGGAATAGAATTGGTTGAAAAAAGCAACAATTTTAATGTCACTAAAAACCAAGGAAGAGGTCACTGCTTTAAATATCACAAAGAAATTTCAAGGCTCCAACATAGAGATAACTTTTTTTTGAACAGAACCGCTAGCATATGGAACTCGCTGCCTAATCAATTAGTTGAAGCCCCCAATGTTAACAGCTTTAAAGCAGGCATTGATTGCTGGATGAGCAGCAATCAATCACATCAACTGTCTTAGTGTGCCTTGTCAGCACACTCGCTGGCTAGCCAGCTACAGTCTAAACTACTACTACTACTACTACTACTAAATTTATTCCAAAAAACCATTTAAAAAACTATTAAAATGTCGAATGACCAAGTTCAATTCATCAAAAACAATTTGTCCGTTCGTGGTAAAAACGAATCGAAAGACATTTTGGTGTACCAAAATAACCAATATTGGTTCAAAGAAGCCAACACAAAGTCAAACACTAGTTTGCTGAGAAAAAATTTAACCGATGAAACCAAAAATATGCATTTGGACTTTTTAGATAGAAACCGTCATCTAATTTAATTTTTTTTTAATTAATGATGTAATTTTTTTCAACATCCAATAAAATATTATTTTTTAATTTAATTCGGGTATAAAAAAAAACGGGGATAATTTCCTATTTAACTTTTTTATCATTGTGTATCGCTCAAATTCAAATGGTCATAAATAAAAAAAAAATCTAAATATATTTTTTTCTAAATCCTTGTAAAATGAAATGTGACCGACGGTATTCTGTGGTTAAAAAAATTCTGGTCTAGAAATTTTTAAAAGAATAAAAAGAGAATAATCTAAGTTTAAGAATAATTAAATATTAATATTGGATTATCCGTTTAACCAAGAGGCAAAAAAGGGCAAACGTAGTTTGGTTTAAAAATAAAAAATCAACAAATATCAGTTTTTTATTTAAGATCTGAAGAGAAAAATTTCGCTTATCTAATATTAAACTTTTAATTGAACCTGTTTTAGCCAAATAAATAACTGATTCCTCTTGCAAAAAAAAATTGCTCGTCTTTTTTTCTTATTCTCTCTAGCCTAATTACCTTGATTAATGCCACCGCTCATTTAAAATGGTATTTACTATCTACTTATTTGAATTCTCAATTATCTGCCATTTTAATTAGCAGCCAGTGCTACCTAAAAATAGATAAAAGTAATTATTACAATAATTTAAATGCTACTAATAATTAAACTTAAGTGATTTTGCTGGGAATAAACTTACTCTTTCAATTAGAGTCATATAATTGGCAAATATGGCGAGAATGCTGTCCAAATTTGATTCCAACAGACTAGATTTGACGATCAGCGAATCGCTAATTAAATTTGCATAGGTCTCAGCTGAATCCATGGCGAGTTATGACAAAAAGATCCAAATTTCAAAACATATAAAGCTAAAACTCGTGATAAAATATTATTTTTTCAATCAACTATTTATGTGCTTTATAATATAACCTTTTGTTAAACAATAGTGCAATAACAAATAAAATAATTATTTAGACAAAAATGTTAGAGTGGGTTGAAAGAAAGCTGAGATTTTTTAAAATGCTCTTTTATCGATTTTAATTTTATTTATTTAAAAAAAAAAAAAGAAAATAAAATCGATTTAAATAAATGTTTCCTTTCAATTTTATGCTAGATTTTAATTAATTAGCTTTTTTGTAATTGAAACGAGCTTCTCTCGTCCGCCAGTCACTCTTTTGTTGCACAGAAATAAAAGCAATTTTGAAAATTGATTAAAAATGTATTATTTTGACAACTTCTATTTTTTCTATTTTGGCTAAAATTAAAAATCTTAAATTTCCGATTTAAATCTATTAACTCATATTTAACATTGTTTAAATTTACGTAAGATTTTATTCAAACACTCTCAAATCTATTTCTTTCCTTACATGCATTGGCCAATCTGGTCAAATCAAAATTTGTATTTGTGCACAAGGTGAAGCGTTAAGTGCATCTAAAGAATCAGAATCAAAATTAGTGGTGTTGCTTAAGCTTGGTTAGCTGCTTAGCCAATTTTTAGTTAGCCTAAATCGACCTTTTTGGTCGACCAAATCTTGTAATTTTTTAAATTTTGAGCTCAAAATTAAAAGTAGAATTTTATGACTTTAATTTTTGAACAAATTAAATTAATCCTTAATAAAGATTAAAATTGATGTTGATCCTAAACCATATATTATAAGGTTCGCGCAGGTCAAAACTACAGCACTATCTGAATTTCAAGTTTTCGACCACAAAATATTAATCTGCATAGTTGAAAACCTAGAAAATTCAATTTTTTAGGGGGGGTCAAAAAAAAAATTTTTGACCACCCCTCCTCAAAGAATAAAAAAAAAATCGAAAATTTCCTTAATTTAATTAGTTTTTTCTAATTTTACTCTTCTAAGGAGATTTAATGAAATTTTCAACAAAAAAAAAACAAATTTAAATTAAAAAATTCACTTCTAATAAATCGATTATGTAAGAAAATAATGAATTCTAACACGTGACTTATTTTTTCTTAATAAATTAGTGAAAATTGAAAATTTCTAATTTTTTTATTAAAATGGACACTTTTTGGTCAAAATTTATACACTTAAAAGTCAAAAATAGAAAATAGTGAGCTTAACAATTTGTTTAGAATTTTGTATAGTTTCTGATTCTGCAAAAAAAAGTAGGGGTTAGGGGGTAAACCGAGGACGAGATACAAAAATAATGTAAAAATGACCAATTTTTCTTATTTGACCCCTACACTTGACCGATATATTAGAAAATATATCTAATAAGTATACCGTTGTATAGCTGAGTTTATGCGCTTTCAGATTTGGTGCATAATCAATAAATTAAGTCTTTTAAAAATTGAGATATTTTGACTTGATTAGATGAAACTTTCGATTTTTTTTTATTCTTTGAGGAGGGGTGGTCAAAAATTTTTTTTTTGACCCCCCCTAAAAAATTGAATTTTCTAGGTTTTCAACTATGCAGATTAATATTTAGTGGTCGAAAACTTGAAATTCAGATAGTGGTGTAGTTTTGACCTGCGCGAACCTTAGATACTATTTTTTTTCAAAAATTGGAATTTTTAATTTTGAGAATAATACAAAGCCACTTACAATTTTTTACTTTAAAAATTTTTTTTAAAGCTTTAATAAAACAGAAAAATAAATATTCGGATTATTTATTTATTAGTGAAATCTGTATCGAGCGGTTAGCTCCTTCAGATAATAAAAAAATAAAATAAAATAAAATAAAATAAAATAAAATAAAATAAAATAAAATAAAATAAAAAGAATAAAAATAAAATAAGTTAAAATTTAAATTTAAATGTTTCATGAGGTAGTTTAAAGATTTAGAAGTCTGACGGTTCGAGAAAGAAAGAAGAAATTGTAAGATAGCAATTGCACAAAGGAGTGGGGTATTCGATGAATCTTGATTCGAAACCTGCTCGGTATTCATTTACCAGTCTGATCGCCAATGGAACAGAATGACCCAGTGCAGCCCTAGCATGCCTATCGCTCAACTCAAAAAGCCGATTCGAGACTATTAGAAGATTTAGTCTGTTAAAGGCCTCGTGATGTAAAATGTTAGAGGGAGTATCAAATTTTAGTTTAAGAATTGATCGAACAGCTGAGTTTTGGATGACTTGTAGTTTTTTAAAAGTTATTTTCAGAAAATGAATTTAAGCAGGGGAAGGAATAGTCTAGAATTGACCCAATCAAAGATTTATAGAGGTTACCAAGTGTTTTAAAGTTAAAACAATAATAAACTTTAAAACAATAATAATTAAACGTTAAACGTTAAAGCTTATAATTGACATTATAAGCTTTAACGTTTTAATTCTTCTGACAGTTATAATTCTCCCACTAATCCAGATAATATTCGGATTCACTTAATCGTAGTTAACCCCTTTTTATTTATACATGGTTTCGACTCGATATGATATAAATAAAATAAAAATAAGAATTTCAGAATTACGATTAATTTTACATTTATTCAAAATTAAAATTTTGAAAAAAAATTAAAGACGCCAAGGAAAATAATCAATAGAAACTTGTCGGCTCCTTCATCTTCTAGAACAACAATTGATTTGAGTTCTTCTAGTGAAAAAGAAAATAGTCAACCGAGTTCTTCATTTCCTTCAGCTGTTTTAAAATTAAAAAATTTTTTCTATTATAATTAAAAAAATAAAATGTCTCAGAAACAATTATTTTTTAATTTTGAATTAATTTTTATTATTATTTAATTATAATTTTAACCAAAAATAGGCTAACCAAAATTTGGTCGACCAAGCGTTGGTTAACCAACATCACTAAAAATTTGCTTCAGCAATTGATGAGACAATTTTGCATGACACTTTCAATTAATAAAAATGTCTTCTGAGCTCAATTTTCATAGTTTTTTTTTTAAATAAAGAATTAATAATAATAATAGTTAATATTCTACGGTCAAGTTTAGTTTAACTAAATTGACAAAGCAGGAAGACTAACGTAGTCCCGTTATAGTATACTTTGCATTTTTTTTTATTTCTACCGACATTGTCCAGTCTGTTTTTGAACTGGTTGATCGAACTTGCTGAGACAACCAACGTTGCCAGCACATTCCATTTGTTCACTACTTGGTTTGATAGAAAGTTTCGCCTTGCTTCACATTTTGTTAGCTGCGAGCAAATGCGATGCTTTGCTCCCCTTACTCCTCCGCTTGGTCCTTCATTATTCACTGAACTCATAAGTTCCGCATCGTAATACCAATTGACATGATTGTATTTGTTGTGAATTTTATAAAATTTAATCAGATCTCCACGCTCTTGCCTTTCTTTTAGAGTTTCTAATCCCAAATTAGCTAGTCTTGACCAGAGTTGTTTTTAAGTCACAAGTCTTAAGTCAAGTCAAAAAATTAAATTTAATTAATTAAATAAATAATTAATAAAAATTTTATTTAAATAATTAATTAATTAATTTTTTTTTTAAAGTCATAACTTTGACTTATATTTTTGTGACTTTTAGATAAGTCTGATTTGAACAAGAGATATTTGGGCTTTGAGGGCTCTCGTCAAAAAGTTCAGTAGTACTGCTAAGTGCAAAACTTGCCTCAAAATTTTAATTATTTAATTGAATTTACCTTTTTTTTGCTGAAAAATTGGCTTTTATTCTTAGACTTTAAAAAAAGAAAATTTTAAGTCATTGACTTGACTTTAAAAAAAAAATAAAAGTCAAGTCATGACTTTGACTTAAAACTGTGACTTAAAAACAAGTCTGGTCTTGACTCATAATTCAAACTTTTTATTTGTGGAACAAGCTTCGTTGCTCGTTTTTGTACTTGTTCAAGTCTAAATATATCCTTCTTTAAATAAGGATTCCAGGCAGGTGCACAGTATTATAGATGCAGTCTAACATAAGTTTTGTAAAGCTGCAAAAACGATTGAGCATCCCAATACAACTTTAGGAATAGGCTAGATGTCATATTTAAATGGAGATAAATTTCGAAGAAAAATAAAAAAAAATAGAATTTAAAATACGCTTGAAAAAAAAAGAAGTATAGTAAGATGGCCTTTTGTTTGAAAACTCCGAATTCATTAACCCAATTAGACCGAATTTTCCGAATCACCCCCTTAGCAAAAGGGGTTAACTCAGCATGGACTTAATAAAAAACACTTAAATTTAATTTTTGTTTTGTATTGATAGCTTAGGTAGAGGGCTTTCAATATCATGCTTATCTGGGCTATTGGATATCTTGGTTTCTTTTGAAAATTTAATTTAGTGCATTAACCTATTAAGGCAAATAGGTAATTTGGTAATTTTTCGCACCTTGTACAAAAACATAAATTTTGACCACATTGATGAGGTCCTATGAAAAAAGTAATGGAATTTGTTGGTTGTTGCTTTTTAGGCAAAATTTTTATTTTTATTTTGGCGTTAAATTCAATTAAAAAAAAGTTCACCCCATTCACACAGAACGATAATTACCTCTATCTAAAAAATAATAACTCACATGTTAATTTTAATAAGTTTATTTTTAAAAAAATGAGCATGATAAATTATGTCCTTTTTTTTTTATTTATTATTACTATTATTACTAAAAAATAATAAGTTTGATGTAAAAAATAATAAATTAGTTTAAAAAATTGGTCATTTGCATGGTCTTTTTTAACAAAAAAAGAGAGACTAATAAAAAAAATCCCAAATACAAACATTTATCTTTTAGCTAAATGTGAATTAAAGTATAAGTTTAATATGGATTATGCTAAGGGATTTTATAATAAATTAAATTTTGAATTCGATGAATTGTCAGATGATCGGACGGCATCATCTTGTACATGCAGTTATTACGTAAAAAATGATTTCTGCTATCATTTACTTGTTTTAGGTGTTATTGAAAAATTGATAGAGGTGCCTAATAAGTTGAAACGTACTAATATTGAACCAAAAGCTAAACGTGGTCGTAAAGCAAAGGCTACAAAAGTCTTAAAAAGACAAAAATGTTATAAATTTAATTTTTTGTATTTTTATTTTTTTAATTACTTTTTTACAATAAAGGAAATATGTTTTTCAATAAAATGATTTTTTTTTACAGTAAAGTAATTATAATATACATGCTTTTTTGACACTAATTATTTTTTACAATCAAGTTATTATTTTGTGCAAGAAACTAATATTTTTTAGGTTTTTTTTTACATGTGAGTAATTATTTTTTAGGTACGACTGATTTTTCCCCATTCACACATTACATAATTGCCCCATCTTACTTTAAATAAAAAAATTAAAAATTGATCTATAAAAAATCATTAAGCCTAAAAAAAGTAAAATGAAAATAAACGCAATTCTTCTCTGTTTGCTCAAACTGTTACTCGAAATTTTACAATTGAAGCATGGAACAAGAAATTTAGTATCTTGAAACCAAATGATTGTCAAAAAGGTAGCGTTATCAGAAAAAAAGAAAAAAGCCCAGTTGGTATAGATGAATAGGGTCTAAAGTAGTATGTGATCATGAAATATGTGACCAAAATTGATCACTTAAATTTTTTTTCGATCACATATTTATTTTGCTGATCAGATAAAGTTCTTATTGATCACCTAATTTTTACACTTAAAAATCAAGACCAAAAATCTTTTTTTATTTGGAAATTTTAATTTTCTTAACATAAGATGGTGATGCAATACTTCATGACGCTTTACTTGAGCTTAAAAAAGATTATATATGCTTCATATATATTTTCTACCGATGACATAGTTAAGAAAGTACTAAGCAATAAACGAAACCCAGTTGAGTGTACTATTTGTGGAAAATATTTTGAGGAAAGGGGTTTAAAAACGCACATGACGAGGAAACATAGCTAAAGTCATCAGTCTAATATTTTGAAAATACTTATATTTTTTTTTATTTTTTTTGATAAAAAAATTTTTCCTCTTAAAACAAAGAGTTTTTTTCTAAAACCTAAATTTTTTTACGATCACTTAATTTTTTGGTTAGAAAATTTTGGTCACATATTTCATGATTGGTGACCAGGCTCGATCACTAATTCCGAGAAATGAAATTGGTCACATATAACGTGATCGTTGACTTAAATTTTTTTTTTTTAAGTCATAGTCATAAAAAAAAACTAACTTTGACTTAAAAAAAAAAATTTTTAAGTCAAGTCATAATTTTTATAAATTTTGTTAAAAAATTTAAAAGATTTGGTTTAAAATTTTCAATGTTTAATTTTTCTAATTAGTCAAAATGTATTTTATTTTATTTTTTAAAGAAATCAACTTTTTATAAAATTTAAATAAATGAAGTGTTAATCAGTCTTTATGACAAGGGCACTAGCCTGTTGATTAGCTTTGAAATTGAAAAAATTGAACAATAAAGTAGCCAAACACTGGAAACCATCTAATTTTTAAAATCAAACAAAAATTAAATTAAATTTCAACCATAACCATGAGTTAGACGATCAGCGAATATACCTATATATTACCTATAATATACCTATATATACCTATATATTCGCTATAACTATTCAGCTATAACTCGTGATAAAACTCGAGCTTTCGATGATAGCCAAGACACAAACAAAAGAATATTAAGTAGAAGACTTCCGCTAAATGAAGCAATCAACAGAAAGCGACCTCAAGAAACGCAAAGCTCTAGCACATGGAGCTTGAAAAAGCATCGAGAAGATCTGGACAGCAAAATGTGTCAAGATTGAGCTAAAAATTAACATTTTCGAGGCATCGGTCTTATCTATTCTACTCTTTGGATGTAAGTCATGGATCATAACAGTACAAATGGAGCAAAAAATCAAACAGCTTTGCTTTGGTCAAGCAAAGAGAGGTGCCAAGAAGCTCTCATACAAATGTCAAATAGCTAAGATGCCTACTGGCTGCTCAGACGAACTCAAAGATCACAGTTAAGGGCCCTAGCGATGGATAGAAGCAAATGGAGAGAGAAGAGAAGAGGACAAGACAAGCCACCGAAGCCTTAGTGGCTTCGATTATAGTTTTCTATTATTATTATTATAGAATATTAAAGTTTATGTCTTGACTTGGTTTGAAGATTTATCTAATTCAATAAGATGACATTCTGATGGTTCTTTCAAAACGTGTCCCACGTTTTTCCTTCTATTATTCTCGATCCATGGTTTCAATACCAAATATTTCCAGAGTGTTCTTTTACAAAAAAAGGAAAGTGAAACTTACCAATCATTTTTTTTCTTGTTATCTTTGTTTATTTTGTCATAAATGACTAATTTACACCTGACAATTTTGACTATCTCTTCGTAATAGGTTGTGATAGAATAATAAACTCTTAGCAACAATATTATAACAAATATAATATATTTTTTTTTTATTCAATTTATATAATCTTTTGTATCTTTTTTTACTTTGTCCATGGGACTAAAGACTTTAATAAAAAAATTGAAATTTGTGTAAAAAAAAAAGGAGAAAATAAAGGAATTAATATTCCAATTTTATTCAATTTTCATTTTTATTTTATTTTATTTTTCATTTTTCTTACTTTAATTTCATCGCCAATATTGGCGTTTATTTTTGAAATAAATAATAATAATAATAATAATAATATTTAAGTAACGAAGGACAAACCATTAAGCGCGCTACAACAATAACATAATGGTTAAGCATAAAATGTTATTAGAATGAACCTGCCACAATTCTTAATTTACCGGATAAAAGCTTTTCTTTACTTAAGGATACATAAGGTTAAAATTAATAGTAAGATTAGCGATTAGAATCCAATAGCTGCAGGTGCCTTGCTAGGATCAATTAATTAATCTTGATTAGTTTCTTATTGTTTCTAAAAGAAATAAAACAAATAATGGCTAAATGCTCATAATAGAGAAGGATCAAATATTGAAGAAATGTTATAGATAAGTATGGAATCAATAAATATGGAAACATTTTTATTAGAAAAAAAAAATGTGTTAAATAGGGAAAATTTTAGAGAATCATTTGATCTTTTATTAAAATAATAGTTTGAGAAATAAGCGGTTAGACTGTAACAAAACTTAGTTCTTTCTTTCGGGCAAATGTTTAAATTTTTTGATTTATTAAGATTAATAAATTAAAAAAAAAATAAAGAAAAAATAAAAACGAAATAATTTTTTAATAATTTGTTTTAATTTTTATACAAAAAATTCAATCAAATTTGAAATTATTGAAATTGTTAAATAAAATACTTACATCCAAAAAAATTGGAAAATTTCAATTATTTTGTTTGAATATATTTTTTTGTTTTATAAAGATCTAATTTGCGTTTCATAATTTATCGGCTTTTTACTCCACTCAGAGGTGGTGGTGTAGTGGGTAAAACAAAAGCTTATTGCGATTCAGAGTCCGGGTTCAAATTCTTAATATTTATGATATATGAGTCTAAAAATTAAAAACATAAGTTCAGAAAATTTTAATTTTTTTTTCTCTAAATGGTTCTCTGTAAGATCCTAAACTGATCTTAGAAAAAATTTTGACCAAAATCATGAAAAGAATAGAGTAATTTATATTTGGAAAATTGAACATGGATATTTAAATTATTGTTTTAATGAACTTTTCTTCACCAAAATTAAGAACTTAAATAAACTTTGAAATTTAAAATAAAAATACTTTCATTTTCTGGATTTGAACCAGTCTATAATCATTTCCTTAAAATCATTTTAAAAATTTTATTTTAACAACCTAGAGAAAATTGATTAAATTCCAGGATTAAGTTTTTATTTGGAAAAAATTTCTTTTAAAATAAAACAGATCAATTAGAATTTAAAATAAGTTAGAAAAATGAAATTTAAAATTAATATAAATTAAATATTTGAAATTTAATTTATTAATTTAAAATAGCATTTTCCAAAAAAAGTTCGAACATTTCAATGCCGACGCAACACTAGAAAAATTGAAAAAATAAAAAAAACATTTTTCGATATTTCCAATTTTTGGCAAAAAATTTTTATGAATTAAAAAAATTAATTTAATTTTTTCTTTTAAGAAAAAATAATTCATTTATTCAAAAAGAAGCATTTATTATTTTTCTTCCATTGAAAAAAATTTTGATCAATTTATAAAAATATTTTATTTTTTTGATAAATCAACAGACATAATAATCTTTATTTTATATTCTTTAAACTAAATTTTTAAATTAAATGCAACATTTTTTCTATTAATGCATCAAACACCCCTTTGTACAGCACAGTAAATCGGTCAAGCAAAAAATGACTAAAATTAAAAAAAATTTAGAAGCTGAAAAGCTTTAACAATAATTTTTTTTCTTAACTTTTTAAAAATTAGCCAAAGTTAAAAATAATCTTTAAAAAAAAAACTCTGCGTGGAATTTTTGATTAAGAGTTAAAAAAAATAGTGTATCCTGGAATAATGAACAAAACTTTAATTTAGCATTTAAAATTTTTGATTTGTGTTTTAGATCAGACTGAAATGTTGGGCTTTATTGATATACTTTTGTTGACTTGGAAAAAATCTGATCAAGTGCTGGTACTAGAAAATGAATATTAGTAGAAAAAAGGTTATAAATAATTTCAATTAGATTTTTTAAAGTCAAATATAAACTTATTAATTTTACCTGAGCTGCAAAATTCTATTAATATTTAATCTTTGACTGTGACAAACACAAATGTTTACACTCAAGGCTTCGGAATGATGATGGGTAGCTGATAACAGCGCCAATCTCTGAAACGATAAAATGCAAATTTAAACAAGAATTTATATTGAAGTTTGGAGAGTGATTATGCATTCGACATTGTTGGAATTTCAAATTAAAAAATCAATTGTGTAATAAGTTCCATATCCCAATGGACTAGAAAAATCTTTTTGTTCTCAAGTGGCTTTTTTCCTCAGGCTTTAGTGTCAAATAAAAGATAATTTTTTCAATCAAAGATTTAATTTAAAAATAAAGAGTTTCCAAGACGCATGCACACTTTTGTGTTTTTTCCATTAATCAAATCATTTGAGTTCTGATTGGAATTGAATTTATTTTATGGTTATTGATTTTTTTTATTATTCACTTAAGAAAACTAAGTTCAAGTAATTCATTATGCTGTCTATCTAACGATTTTTCTAAAGCTTTGAAAGTATTTGTGAAAGATGATTCACAATAGGTAGTTTGAAAAAAAAATTTTAAAATCAATTATTAATCAAATTTTGTAAAAAATTTCGGATTTGATTATAACTTTAGTCAAGACTAAAAGTCTTGATTAATTTTTTTTTTATAATTTGATTACAATTGAAATTTTTTCTTTATGTTTATTTAACTCATCATCTATTTCAAAATGGATTTAAGTCGAGCATACAATAGAATACAGATATATTAATAAAAAACCGTAAAAAGGTCTATTTTAAAAAATAAATTAAAAGTAAAATTGTATATTGAGACCTATAAAATTTAATTATATTTAAAAATTTTCTTTTTGAAAAAAATAAATATTAAAACAGAAAAATAACGATGATTGGAAATTTTCAGTAATATAATTAAAAAAATTTAAAATAACATTAATCTCGAAATATGAAAGTTTTTCGCCCCTAAATGAATTAAAATCAGAATTATTTTTTTTTAAATGCAAAAAAAAAGATGTCAGTATTAGATTAATATTGGTTATTTTATTCGTTTTTAAACTCGCTTTAAATTCAGAGCTTTATGGTATAAATTCAAGCTAAAATACACTTATTCTTTACTAATTAATATTTTTAATAATATACGAAGTATGTATCCTTTACAAAATTGCTAACTTATGGCTACTACAGTGAAGAGTGCATCAATTTGGCAAACCTTTTCATAAGATTTGCTTTGAATTGAAGCAGAGTGGGTAGCTTTTTATAAAAATTAAAAAATGAAATATTATTCTCACCAATTTTAAAACTAAATGAATTAAAATCAGAATTATTTTTTTTTAAATGCAAAAAAAAAAGATGGCAGTATTAGATTAATATTGGTTATTTTATTCGTTTTTAAACTCGCTTTAAATTCAGAGCTTTATGGTATAAATTCAAGCTAAAATACACTTATTCTTTACTAATTAATATTTTTAATAATATACGAAGTATGTATCCTTTACAAAATTGCTAACTTATGGCTACTACAGTGAAGAGTGCATCAATTTGGCAAACCTTTTCATAAGATTTGCTTTGAATTGAAGCAGAGTGGTAGCTTTTTATAAAAATTAAAAAATGAAATATTATTCTCACCAATTTTAAAACTAAATGAATTAAAATCAGAATTATTTTTTTTTAAATGCAAAAAAAAAGATGTCAGTATTAGATTAATATTGGTTATTTTATTCGTTTTTAAACTCGCTTTAAATTCAGAGCTTTATGGTATAAATTCAAGCTAAAATACACTTATTCTTTACTAATTAATATTTTTAATAATATACGAAGTATGTATCCTTTACAAAATTGCTAACTTATGGCTACTACAGTGAAGAGTGCATCAATTTGGCAAACCTTTTCATAAGATTTGCTTGAATTGAAGCAGAGTGGTAGCTTTTTATAAAAATTAAAAAATGAAATATTATTCTCACCAATTTTAAAACTAAATGAATTAAAATCAGAATTATTTTTTTTTAAATGCAAAAAAAAAGATGGCAGTATTAGATTAATATTGGTTATTTTATTCGTTTTTAAACTCGCTTTAAATTCAGAGCTTTATGGTATAAATTCAAGCTAAAATACACTTATTCTTTACTAATTAATATTTTTAATAATATACGAAGTATGTATCCTTTACAAAATTGCTAACTTATGGCTACTACAGTGAAGAGTGCATCAATTTGGCAAACCTTTTCATAAGATTTGCTTTGAATTGAAGCAGAGTGGTAGCTTTTTATAAAAATTAAAAAATGAAATATTATTCTCACCAATTTTAAAACTAAATGAATTAAAATCAGAATTATTTTTTTTTAAATGCAAAAAAAAAGATGTCAGTATTAGATTAATATTGGTTATTTTATTCGTTTTTAAACTCGCTTTAAATTCAGAGCTTTATGGTATAAATTCAAGCTAAAATACACTTATTCTTTACTAATTAATATTTTTAATAATATACGAAGTATGTATCCTTTACAAAATTGCTAACTTATGGCTACTACAGTGAAGAGTGCATCAATTTGGCAAACCTTTTCATAAGATTTGCTTTGAATTGAAGCAGAGTGGTAGCTTTTTATAAAAATTAAAAAATGAAATATTATTCTCACCAATTTTAAAACTAAATGAATTAAAATCAGAATTATTTTTTTTTAAATGCAAAAAAAAAGATGGCAGTATTAGATTAATATTGGTTATTTTATTCGTTTTTAAACTCGCTTTAAATTCAGAGCTTTATGGTATAAATTCAAGCTAAAATACACTTATTCTTTACTAATTAATATTTTTAATAATATACGAAGTATGTATCCTTTACAAAATTGCTAACTTATGGCTACTACAGTGAAGAGTGCATCAATTTGGCAAACCTTTTCATAAGATTTGCTTTGAATTGAAGCAGAGTGGTAGCTTTTTATAAAAATTAAAAAATGAAATATTATTCTCACCAATTTTAAAACTAAATGAATTAAAATCAGAATTATTTTTTTTAAATGCAAAAAAAAAGATGGCAGTATTAGATTAATATTGGTTATTTTATTCGTTTTTAAACTCGCTTTAAATTCAGAGCTTTATGGTATAAATTCAAGCTAAAATACACTTATTCTTTACTAATTAATATTTTTAATAATATACGAAGTATGTATCCTTTACAAAATTGCTAACTTATGGCTACTACAGTGAAGAGTGCATCAATTTGGCAAACCTTTTCATAAGATTTGCTTTGAATTGAAGCAGAGTGGTAGCTTTTTATAAAAATTAAAAAATGAAATATTATTCTCACCAATTTTAAAACTAAATGAATTAAAATCAGAATTATTTTTTTTTAAATGCAAAAAAAAAGATGTCAGTATTAGATTAATATTGGTTATTTTATTCGTTTTTAAACTCGCTTTAAATTCAGAGCTTTATGGTATAAATTCAAGCTAAAATACACTAATTCTTTACTAATTAATATTTTTAATAATATACGAAGTATGTATCCTTTACAAAATTGCTAACTTATGGCTACTACAGTGAAGAGTGCATCAATTTGGCAAACCTTTTCATAAGATTTGCTTTGAATTGAAGCAGAGTGGTAGCTTTTTATAAAAATTAAAAAATGAAATATTATTCTCACCAATTTTAAAACTAAATGAATTAAAATCAGAATTATTTTTTTTTAAATGCAAAAAAAAAGATGGCAGTATTAGATTAATATTGGTTATTTTATTCGTTTTTAAACTCGCTTTAAATTCAGAGCTTTATGGTATAAATTCAGCTAAAATACACTTTTTCTTTACTAATTAATATTTTTAATAATATACGAAGTATGTATCCTTTACAAAATTGCTAACTTATGGCTACTACAGTGAAGAGTGCATCAATTTGGCAAACCTTTTCATAAGATTTGCTTTGAATTGAAGCAGAGTGGTAGCTTTTTATAAAAATTAAAAAATGAAATATTATTCTCACCAATTTTAAAACTAAATGAATTAAAATCAGAATTATTTTTTTTTAAATGCAAAAAAAAAGATGGCAGTATTAGATTAATATTGGTTATTTTATTCGTTTTTAAACTCGCTTTAAATTCAGAGCTTTATGGTATAAATTCAAGCTAAAATACACTTATTCTTTACTAATTAATATTTTTAATAATATACGAAGTATGTATCCTTTACAAAATTGCTAACTTATGGCTACTACAGTGAAGAGTGCATCAATTTGGCAAACCTTTTCATAAGATTTGCTTTGAATTGAAGCAGAGTGGTAGCTTTTTTATAAAAATTAAAAAATGAAATATTATTCTCACCAATTTTAAAACTAAATGAATTAAAATCAGAATTATTTTTTTTTAAATGCAAAAAAAAAGATGTCAGTATTAGATTAATATTGGTTATTTTATTCGTTTTTAAACTCGCTTTAAATTCAGAGCTTTATGGTATAAATTCAAGCTAAAATACACTAATTCTTTACTAATTAATATTTTTAATAATATACGAAGTATGTATCCTTTACAAAATTGCTAACTTATGGCTACTACAGTGAAGAGTGCAATCAATTTGGCAAACCTTTTCATAAGATTTGCTTTGAATTGAAGCAGAGTGGTAGCTTTTTATAAAAATTAAAAAATGAAATATTATTCTCACCAATTTTAAAACTAAATGAATTAAAATCAGAATTATTTTTTTTTAAATGCAAAAAAAAAGATGGCAGTATTAGATTAATATTGGTTATTTTATTCGTTTTTTAAACTCGCTTTAAATTCAGAGCTTTATGGTATAAATTCAAGCTAAAATACACTTATTCTTTACTAATTAATTTTTTTAATAATATACGAAGTATGTATCCTTTACAAAATTGCTAACTTATGGCTACTACAGTGAAGAGTGCATCAATTTGGCAAACCTTTTCATAAGATTTGCTTTGAATTGAAGCAGAGTGGTAGCTTTTTATAAAAATTAAAAAATGAAATATTATTCTCACCAATTTTAAAACTAAATGAATTAAAATCAGAATTATTTTTTTTTAAATGCAAAAAAAAAGATGGCAGTATTAGATTAATATTGGTTATTTTATTCGTTTTTAAACTCGCTTTAAATTCAGAGCTTATGGTATAAAATTCAAGCTAAAATACACTTATTCTTTACTAATTAATATTTTTAATAATATACGAAGTATGTATCCTTTACAAAATTGCTAACTTATGGCTACTACAGTGAAGAGTGCATCAATTTGGCAAACCTTTTCATAAGATTTGCTTTGAATTGAAGCAGAGTGGTAGCTTTTTATAAAAATTAAAAAATGAAATATTATTCTCACCAATTTTAAAACTAAATGAATTAAAATCAGAATTATTTTTTTTTAAATGCAAAAAAAAAGATGGCAGTATTAGATTAATATTGGTTATTTTATTCGTTTTTAAACTCGCTTTAAATTCAGAGCTTTATGGTATAAATTCAAGCTAAAATACACTTATTCTTTACTAATTAATATTTTTAATAATATACGAAGTATGTATCCTTTACAAAATTGCTAACTTATGGCTACTACAGTGAAGAGTGCATCAATTTGGCAAACCTTTTCATAAGATTTGCTTTGAATTGAAGCAGAGTGGTAGCTTTTTATAAAAAATTAAAAAATGAAATATTATTCTCACCAATTTTAAAACTAAATGAATTAAAATCAGAATTATTTTTTTTTAAATGCAAAAAAAAAGATGTCAGTATAGATTAATATTGGTTATTTTATTCGTTTTTAAACTCGCTTTAAATTCAGAGCTTTATGGTATAAATTCAAGCTAAAATACACTAATTCTTTACTAATTAATATTTTTAATAATATACGAAGTATGTATCCTTTACAAAATTGCTAACTTATGGCTACTACAGTGAAGAGTGCATCAATTTGGCAAACCTTTTCATAAGATTTGCTTTGAATTGAAGCAGAGTGGTAGCTTTTTATAAAAATTAAAAAATGAAATATTATTCCTCACCAATTTTAAAACTAAATGAATTAAAATCAGAATTATTTTTTTTTAAATGCAAAAAAAAAGATGGCAGTATTAGATTAATATTGGTTATTTTATTCGTTTAAACTCGCTTTAAATTCAGAGCGTTATGGTATAAATTCCAGCTAAAATACACTAATTCTTTACTAATTAATATTTTTAATAATATACGAAGTATGTATCCTTTACAAAATTGCTAACTTATGGCTACTACAGTGAAGAGTGCATCAATTTGGCAAACCTTTTCATAAGATTTGCTTTGAATTGAAGCAGAGTGGTAGCTTTTTATAAAAATTAAAAAATGAAATATTATTCTCACCAATTTTTAAAACTAAATGAATTAAAATCAGAATTATTTTTTTTTAAATGCAAAAAAAAAGATGTCAGTATTAGATTAATATTGGTTATTTTATTCGTTTTTAAACTCGCTTTAAATTCAGAGCTTTATGGTATAAATTCAAGCTAAAATACACTAATTCTTTACTAATTAATATTTTTAATAATATACGAAGTATGTATCCTTTACAAAATTGCTAACTTATGGCTACTACAGTGAAGAGTGCATCAATTTGGCAACCTTTTCATAAGATTTGCTTTGAATTGAAGCAGAGTGGTAGCTTTTTATAAAAATTAAAAAATGAAATATTATTCTCACCAATTTTAAAACTAAATGAATTAAAATCAGAATTATTTTTTTTTAAATGCAAAAAAAAAAGATGGCAGTATTAGATTAATATTGGTTATTTTATTCGTTTTTAAACTCGCTTTAAATTCAGAGCTTTATGGTATAAATTCAAGCTAAAATACACTAATTCTTTTACTAATTAATATTTTTAATAATATACGAAGTATGTATCCTTTACAAAATTGCTAACTTATGGCTACTACAGTGAAGAGTGCAACAATTTGGCAAACCTTTTCATAAGATTTGCTTTGAATTGAAGCAGAGTGGTAGCTATTTATAAAAATTAAAAAATGAAATATTATTCTCACCAATTTTAAAACTAAATGATTAAAATCACAATTATTTTTTTTTAAATGCAAAAAAAAAGATGGCAGTATTAGATTAATATTGGTTATTTTATTCGTTTTTTAAACTCGCTTTAAATTCAGAGCTTTATGGTATAAATTCAAGCTAAAATACACTAATTCTTTACTAATTAATATTTTTAATAATATACGAAGTATGTATCCTTTACAAAATTGCTAACTTATGGCTACTACAGTGAAGAGTGCATCAATTTGGCAAACCTTTTCATAAGATTTGCTTTGAATTGAAGCAGAGTGGTAGCTTTTTATAAAAATTAAAAAATGAAATATTATTCTCACCAATTTTAAAACTAAATGAATTAAAATCAGAATTATTTTTTTTTAAATGCAAAAAAAAAGATGTCAGTATTAGATTAATATTGGTTATTTTATTCGTTTTTAAACTCGCTTTAAATTCAGAGCTTTATGGTATAAATTCAAGCTAAAATACACTAATTCTTTACTAATTAATATTTTTAATAATATACGAAGTATGTATCCTTTACAAAATTGCTAAAACTTATGGCTACTACAGTGAAGAGTGCATCAATTTGGCGAAACCTTTTTCATAAGATTTGGCTTTGGAATTGAAAGCAGAGTGGTAGCTTTTTATAAAATTAAAAAATGAAATATTATTCAAAAAATCACCAATTTTAAAACTAAATGAATTAAAATCAGAATTATTTTTTTTTAAATGCCTAAAAAAAAAAAAGACTGGCGAGTAATTTAAGATTAATATTGGTTATTTTATTCGTTTTTAAACTCGCTTTAAATTCAGAGCTTTATGGTATAAATTCAAGCTAAAGACACTAATTCTTTACTAATTAATATTTTTTAATATATACGAAGTATGTATCCTTTACAACAATTGCTAACTTTATGGCTACTACAGTGAAGAGTGGCCATCAATTTGGCAAACCTTTTCATTAAGATTTTGCTTTGAATTGGAAGCCAGAGTTGGTAGCTTTTTATAAAAATTAAAAAATGAAATATTATTCTCACCAATTTTAAAACTAAATGACATTAAAATCAGAATTATTTTTTTTAAAATGCAAAAAAAAAGATGGCAGTATTAGATTAATATTGGTTTATTTTATTCGTTTTTAAAACTCAGGCTTTAAGTCAGAGCTTTATGGTATAAATTCAAGCTAAAATACACTAATTCTTTACTAATTAATTTTTTTAATAATATACGAAGTATGTATCCTTTACAAAATTGCTAACTTATGGCTACTACAGTGGAAGAAGTTGCATCAATTTCGGCAACCCTTTTCATAAGATTTATGCTTTGCATTGAAGCAGAGTGGTAGCTTTTTATAAAAAATTAAAAAATGAAGATATTATTCTCACCAATTTTAAAAACTAAATGAATTGAAAAACAATCTAGAATTATTTTTTTTTAAATGCGGAAAAAAAAAAGATGGCAGTATTAGAATTTAATTTATTGGTTATTTTATTCGTTTTTTAAACTCGCTTTAAATTCAGAGCTTTATGGTATAAAATTCAAGCTAAAATACACCTAATTCTCTTTACTAATTAATTTTTTTAATAATATACGAAGTATGTATCCTTTACAAAATTTTGCTAACTTTATGGCTACTACAGTGAAGAGTGCATCAATTTGGCAAAACCTTTGTCATAAGAATTTGCTTTGAATTGAGGGGGGAAAAAATAAAAGGGGGGGGGGGACACAAGAAGGGGTAGCTTTTTTTTTTATAAAAATTAAAAAATGAAATATTATTCTCACCCAATTTAAAAACTAAATGAAATTAAAATCAGAATTTATTTTTTTTTAAATGCAAAAAAAAAAGAATGTCAGTATTAGGATTACATAATTGGTTTATTTTTATTTCGTTTTTTAAACTCGCTTTAAATTCAGAGCTTATAATGGTAATAAATTTGCAATGCTAAAATACCACTTAATTCTTTACTAATTAATATTTTTAACTAATATACGAAGTATGTATCCTTTACAAAATTGCTAACTTATGGCTACTACAGTGAAGAGTGCATCAATTTGGCAAAACCTTTTCATAAGATTTGCTTTGAATTGAAGCAGAGTGGTAGCTTTTTATAAAAATTAAAAAATGAAATATTATTCTCACCAATTTTAAAACTAAATGAATTAAGAATCAGAATGTATTTTTTTTTTAAATGCAAAAAAAAAAGATGGCAGTATTAGAATTAATATGGGTTATTTTATTCCGTTTTTTAAACTCGCTTTAAATCTCAGAGCTTTATGGTATAAGATTCAAGGCTAACAATACACTAAATTCGTTACTAATTAAATATTTTTAATAATATACGAAGTATGTATCCTTTACAAAATTGCTAACTTATGGCTACTTACAGTGAAGAGTGCATCAATTTTGGGACAAACCTTTTCATAAGATTTGCTTTGAATTGAAGCACGAGTGGTAGCTTTTTTATAAAAATTAAAAAATGAAATATTATTTCTCACCCAATTTTTAAAACTAAATGAATTAAAATCAGAATTATTTTTTTTTAAATGCAAAAAAAAAGATGGCAGTATTAGATTAATATTGGTTATTTTAATTCGTTTTTTAAACTCGCTTTTAATTCAGAGCTTTATGGTATAAATTCAAGCTAAAATACACTAATTCTTTACTAAATTAATATTTTTAATAATATACGAAGTATGTAATCCTTTACAAAATTGCTAACTTATGGCTACTACAGTGAAGAGTGCATCAATTTGGCAAACCTTTTCATAAGATTTGCTTTGAATTGAAGCAGAGTGGTAGCCTTTTTATAAAAATTAAAAAAGTGAAATATTATTCTCACCAATTTTAAAAAAACTAAATGAATTAAAATCAGAATTATTTTTTTTAAAGTGCAAAAAAAAAGAGGAGGGCAGTATTAGATTAATATGTGGTTATTTATTCGTTTTTAAAACTCGCTTTAAATTGCAGAGCTTTATGGTATAACTTCACAGCTAACATACACATTAATTCTTTACTAATTAAATATTTTTAATAATATACGAA